>CM048749.1:275476218-276087884 GCA_026315105.1 Locusta migratoria | reverse complement strand
ATTCCTGCCCTCCAAACTCAGGAAAAGCTAGGGTTCTGGGTTCGAGTCCCGGTCCGGCTCAAAGTTTTGACATGCGAGTATGCCTAATATAGTCGAAACTGCAATATTAAAAGCAAATTTTAAAGAATAGATTATTGCAACAGATGCTCTATTCTAGTTCAAACGCTCGGAATTAGCGATGCGAGTCGCATCACTACAAGTGTCCGCACTAAATTAGGAAAATCCATGCTTCTTACGCGGTCAATTGTGTATGGTGCTCACTCCTAGGCAAACCGTCTTACTCATTTGCATACACAACAAATTGAAAAAAAAAAAAAAAAAAAAAAAAAAAAAAAAAAAAAAAAAAAAAAAAAAAAAAAACTGTTGTGTATTCAACGAGGAAGACAAGCGTGGTGCGCACGTCACATGACGTCATCAGAAAAGTATTGAGACAACGCGATCGCTACCTAATGGGCTGGCCACTGGGGCATAGTCCACTGTGTCGTAGAGGCCAGACAGTCATCTAGCAATCGCGTTAAGCCTTCTCTGATGTGTGCGCCACGGTCTTTCTCATCGTCTACGGTATCCAAAAGCACTTCAATAAAGAGATTATAATGACGAACCTATTTTTGTTCCCACGACACTGCAATGCATGCCAGGTATAGGTTCAAATGTTTGTATAGCTCATGGGACTTAATTACGGTGTCATCAGTCCCTAAACTTACAAACTAATTATGAACTAACTAACACTAAGGACGGCACAAATATCCATGTCCGAGGGGGGGTTCGAACCCCCGACCGTAGTGGCCGTGCAGAACGTGACTGTAGCGCATCGGTCCCGTCGGCCATCGCGGCCGGCCCAGGTATAGGTATTGTTCTATAAATATGCATGGGAAGCATTTCAAGTAAATTGGGTGGCGAACTCATTCGTTGGAACTGTCGAGAATGGTCTTGATACAATTTGCGAACAAATTGTAACCCAGCATGGTGCATTATCATTCCTAAAAGTTACTTCGTTGTTGGTGAACATGAACTCATGAAAGGCAGCAAATCGTCTCCAAGGATTTAGCCCACTCTATGAATGAAAAATAAGGCCACATCTGTCAGTCGCCACCACAGGCTAGTACTGTGCCATGTTGGCAACGTCGGTGGTCTTATCTGTCCAAGCCACTGTTTTGAGTCATTTAGGATCCTTTCTATATGACCAAGGGCTTCTGGAAAGCGTTGCAGGTGATTTAATGCTGCTAGAAAAAGTACTTTAGCCGGTCCTCTACTGCCATAGCCCATTAAAGCCAAACTGCGCCGCACTCCCCTAACGGATATGTTTACCGAACACCCTACGTTTCATCCCTGCAGTTTTTTTCACGCATTGTAGCGTGTCTGTTCCCTGTGACAACTGTACACGAACGCCGCTGCTTTCCTTCGATTAATGCTGACAGACGGCCACTTCTTTGTTCATGGTGAAGGGTAATGCCTGAAATTTGCTACTATCGCTACATTCTTGATACAGTGGACCGCGCTACACCGAATTCATTAATTTTACCTCAAACTGGAAGTCCCATGCGTCTAGCTCCAAGTACTATTCCGCGGTAAAACTCTCTTTATTCCTGTCGTACGGTCATAATCACGTCTGAAACTTTCTCATACGATGTTTTAGGGTGCAGTCTTCATCCGTCATGTACTTTGAAAAAAATCATCGTATGCTAAGGTTGCAAAATATTTTTGTTATATTCTACCGGTTTCGGCAGTTATCAACAGGAAATCAACAAGACATTTTACATCAAAGACAATATGAAAAAATTTTTAACGAGTGCAGCAACGTCTAATTTACAATAAAATATTGTGATTTTTTCTAAAAGCCCATTTTACATCATGAAGATGGTAGTTTTTTAATTAATCTTTAACTATTACAGGTGAGGGAACTATTTCGTTACAGGCTCATGAGAGTGAAGTGTGGTTAATCCTAAATAAAACCAACAACAAAGGTAATCAGTAACTAAAGTATAAAAAAATTAATTAAATACCAGCCTGTAAACGTTGAGGTTGATAACCCAAACACAAAATCAAAAACAAAGTAGAAACCATATATATATATATATATATATATATATATATATATATATATATATATATATCTGTCTGTGTGTGTGTGTGTGTGTGAGTGCATAAAAAGAAAATAAATTTAAACTAGCAATAAAAAACAAAATAACATAACTATTATCAATATAATAATAAAACCAAATAAATAAATAAAAATAGAATGATAAGGAAAAAAAAGTAAATTGATCTTTTTGCAGTAATTATAAAACAACAAATCCAAAAACTTAATAAAATGAATATAAAAGAATAAAAATCAACACCAAAATAATAATACAACACAATAAATTTTAACAACCGTTTACTTCTTATTCTTTAAATATTTCGTGCAAATTGTCACACACTGAGCTACAAACATAAATTTCCGCATATTTCTATGTCAATAAATCAATAAATGACAATGCAATAGCATGGTAACAAGCTGAAAATATGAAGTGGATTTTAGGGTGTTTGCCGACATTGGCCAATGGAAGAGATAGGCACCAGGGCAGAAGTTTCTTTCCCTATGCCAACTAGCCACGATACAGAATACCAGCCAGTGAAAACGGTACGAGACAGATGTGAGCGCTGTCATTGCTCGCAGTGTCACGCAGACCGTCGCTTGACACCGCATGCCTCGCCTTCTCGTGAGCGTCCAGACTACCTACAACACTCGCACGTTGTGCCCTGTTGCGATCTGTCTCCTTGCCCAATTTCAGCGCACAGTAACACCCAAAAGTACACTTCATATTTCCAGATATTTATCATCCAGTTGCATTGTCATTTATTGACGTAGGAACATGCTTGTAGCTCAGTGTGTGACAATTTGCGCGAAATATTTTTTCCTAATTTATGACTCACTCTTTCTCTTTCTCTCTCTCTCGCTATATACGGTGTGTTACAACAAAGGTACGGCCAAACTTTCAGGAAACTTTCCTCACACACAAAGAAAGAAAATATGTTATGTGTACATGTGTCCGGAAACGCTTTATTTCCATGTTACAGCTCATTTTATTACTTCTCTTTAAATCACATTAATCATGGAATGAAAACACGCAGCAACAGAACGTACTAGCGTGACTTCAAACACTTTGTTACAGGAAATATTCAAAATTACCTCCGTTAGCGAGGATTCATGCATCCACCCTCCGTCGCATGCAATCCCTGAGGCAGCCCTGGAGAATGGAGTATTGTATCACAGCCGTCCACAATAAGAGCACGAAGAGTCTCTACATTTGGTACCGGGATTGCGTAGAAAAGAGCTTTCAAATGCCCCCATAAATGAAAGTCAAGAAGGTTGAGGCCAGGAGAGCGTGGAGGCCATGGAATTGATCAGCCTCTACCAATCCATCGGTCACCGAATCTGTTGTTGAGAAGCGTACGAAGACGTCGACTGAAATATGCAGGAGCTCCATCGTGCATGAACCACACGTTGTGTCGTACTTGTAAAGGCACCTGTTCTAGCAGCACAGGTAGAATATCTCGTATGAATTCATGATAATGTGCTCCAGTGAACGTAGGTGGAAGAACTTGAGGCCCAATCAAGACATCACCAATAATTCCTGCCCAAACGTTCACAGAAAATCTGTGTTGATGACGTGATTGCACGATTGCGTGCGGATTCTCGTCAGCCCACATAAGTTGATTGTGATAATTTACAATTTGATCACGTTGGAATGAAGAGAAATATTAAAATGAGCTCTAACATGGAAATTAAGCGTTTCCGGGCACATGTCGACATAAAATATTTTCTTTCTTTGTGTGTGAGGAATGTTTTCTGAAACTTTGGCCGTACCTTTTTGTAACACCCTGCGTGAGAGAGAGAGAAAGGGGGGGGGGGGGCGGAAACATGAAACTTGCAACCGTGTCGCACGGTGTGGGAATAGTGGTCGGTAAAAGATCTTAATTAACTGGTACGGGAATTAGTGTCATGCCTTGTCAACCACAATCCGTTTCAAAGTCCAGAGCAAGTTCCTGACAATGCGAGCACCTCTATTACAAGAAACTTCCGAGTAAATTTCGCGTAGGAAATTGCGTGTGATGGGTCACTTGTTGGCGGAAACCTTGCTAAAGGCCACTGCTCACAGAGACGCCTAACGCAGCACGGCTTCAAAGGCTCCAACCTCTCTCTCTCACCTGGATGGGTAAGTCGATTCCGCCGACGAAAATGTCGGCGTTATAGAAGCAAAGTGGTTGCCGGAACTCAGAAGCTCGTTATAGACAGCGCTGCCGACATCGTTAGTATCGTTCACAGAATCTCTACTCAGCGCAGTTCCATACTGATTCCAGCTGTCTGATCACGTAAAATGTGTTAATGAAGAACTACGAATTCCTGCTGTGCCACTGTTGACAATAAATTACTACAGCTTGCTCACAGTCATATCCCAAAGCTATCGTCAAGGCTATTGTGAGTTTCGCTATCATCGTCAGAGTGCATGGCCTTCGTCTGGTCTATTACAGAATAACCCTGCGTCGAATTGAATGAGAGCGCAGCTCTAAGGGTCACGAGTACCTTTCGAACGACATCGTTGGAGGGTTTTCGTGCTGATTCTCGGGATAAGTGCAGCGGTTACCGTAGTAAGGTAGAGCAGCTGTGTACTATGAGCGTGGACCTTACGATCGTGTGTGTGTGTGGTCACATTAGTTCATGTTAGCCGGCCGCGGTGGCCGCGGGGACTGATGCGATTCAGTCACCGTCTGCACGGCCACCACGGTCGGTGGTTCGAATCCCCCCTTGGGTATGGATATTTGTGCCGTCCTTAGTCTTAGTTACTTCATAAGTAGTTTGTAAGTTTAGGGACTAATGACCCCGTAGTTAAGTCCCATAGACTATACGAACATTTGAACATTTTGATTTAGATCATGTTACTGAGAAGTACGTATCAGCATTTAAATTAAGTAACTGGTAGTCTGACACGTCAGAAGCACTGGAAGGCAGCTATAAGGCGTATTCCGAAGCTGTAGAAACAGGCTCAGCATTTCTACTACGAAAGGTATTGTACTCCTGTTAACAGTTCGTCCTCCAATCCTAAACATCTGTATCGAGTGGAATGTAGTAACACACCGTGAATGTGGAAAAGAAGGTACCGCGCACTGCGCCACTATAATTTGTCTCCATTTCCAGGTACAGAGAATTTTGACATTCATACTACGATCTACAAACAACTTTGACGCAAACTTATGGACTGCTGTTCCCTTAAAAGTATGATTTTTCCCTTTAAAAAAATTCTGTAATTTTTTACAAACAAAAGAGGAAAATAGTAAAAACAACTTTCTATTTTGTTAGGTTTTTAACAGATGTGTAACATTCAGAAACTTGTTATATAATTTCCTGAGTTGAATAGTATAAACTAATTTTTGTTCTTATTGCAGTTTTCCATACCTGCCTTAGTTGGTGTGATTTTTTCTCCTACCAAAACAGGTTCTTTGTGTGAAAAACAAAACGTCAAAACCTGAAAAAAATTACACCGCTGGTTTCTCCAAACACAAGCAAAGATGTTAACAGAAGTTCAGACGGCAGCCATCTTCGACACAACAAACACCACAGACAATTTCTACAAACCCTGTTGCATCGGTTAAACACGTGTTAGTTCAAAAAATTCCCAAAAGACGCAGATAAAACAGCATTACAATCGATGTTACTGATATGGAACGCCATGTATTTAAGGATTTATATGGTTGCGTATAGAAGAAGAAATAAAACACTTGAGATTTGCCACTAACACTGTAATTTTTTCGGAGACAGCAAACAACCTAAAATTCCAATATAATGTCTTGAAATAAGAATATAAGATGAATATGTTAAAGGAAAAAGTAGGTTAACGGAATGAAGTATAATTAAGTCCAGGATGATGAAGAAATTAGATTCGGATAAAATACAATAAAAGTAATAGTTTAGTTCTGTATTGGGGCAATGAAATGATTTATGATGGCGAGTAAGAGACACGACACAGAGTGGGAGTGCGAAGGAAAGCATTTCCGAAGACGTGAAATATGTTAACGTAGACTACTAATCTGAGTGTCACGAAGTCTTTTCTGGTGACCTTTGATTAGAGTGTAGCCTTTTAGAGACGTGAAACAATAAGTCGCAATTCGGAAAAGTTTACACAAAATTGAACGTCCCGGAAATGCGGACCTACGAAACGTCACTTTCGGGTCACTGTAGCACCTGTGAGGAAATGGATCCACTTTCTGTTGAGGCCAGAGGAAGGTCTCTGATAATTTTGAGTTTTTCGTCGCAACACGACCGCATCTCAGTCAGCCATGTCGTCGTGAAGGTCACCCTATGGCTTCACATAGACAAGCTGGGTGGACAATTAATGTTCAAATAAAAATTTCAAATGTTTGTAGAGTCTATGGGACTTAACTACGGGGTCATCAGTCCCTAAACTTACAAACTATTTATGAACTAGCTACAACTAAGGACGGCACAAATATCCATGCACGAGGGGGGATTCGAACCCCCGACCGTAGTGGTCGTGCAGACCGTGACTGAAGCGCCTCAGTCCCTTCGGCCACCGCGGCCGGCAATTAATGTTCCCTCTACGTTTTCATGACAACTCTCTTAATATTACTAAATTTTTCCGGAATAGTATACCGTGGTCTTTTAGATTTGTTACTGAAACCCAATGTTTCGTCCCCATCCGCGGAGTACATTCTCAAGGGGGATCGTGGCTCTTTTGTACATACAATACACACCCTGGTTCGTTACTGACTGCAGCCGCATTTCGTTTACGAGGGCTAGGGCTTAGAGGTGTGACGTCAGATGCTTTGGGTAGGTGCGCGCAATTCGTCGTTGCTGACTGCCGTTGTCCGTTGTTTGGATGGATGTTTTAGGGGGACAAAACTGCAAGGTCATCAGTGTGTCCTTTGTTAATATCGTTCCATGGTGGAAGAGTGTTACATTCTTCTTCAACACCGGAATCCATATTTCATTCAGTTTCACGTCCTTCTCCTTCTTATTGAAATTATAGGGGTGTTTTACGATTTTCATAGCCTAACATCGCTTTATAGTCTGTCGTGATATCCATTTGTGACTGCCAAAAACTGAGTCTTACCAAATTGAATAAGGTGGTCACCTGGTTGAAAAGTACGTGTCCGGCAACCGCTGATCTGTCAATCTCTCGCCTTCTACAGTTCCCCTTGTGCTCTTCTAGTCGTTTTTTGACTGTTCTTTTGTGGTACCCACGTATATGTCTGCACAGCTACATGGAATCCTATAAATTCCTTCTTCCTCCAGTGGTTTGCGAGCACCCTTCGCCGATTTCAGGTGATCCTTTATCTCCTGTATCTTCAGAAAAGGTTTGTAAA
Organism: Locusta migratoria; assembly: GCA_026315105.1. NCBI lineage: Eukaryota > Metazoa > Arthropoda > Insecta > Orthoptera > Acrididae > Locusta > Locusta migratoria. The sequence goes on along the minus strand of CM048749.1, from coordinate 276,080,519 downwards.
TAGTAAATAATGGCGACATTCCGTTTCGTCAAAATTTGGCCGATGCGGACGGTGACGTCCTTAATAAAAGACAAGAAGACTTTAGATTTCGCAGGAACCTTTCCATAGTTTTCAGCTGTTGCTGAATATGTTTTTCTACCTCGAGAGCACCTTATTCAATTTGATAAGACTCAGGTTTTGGCAGCCACAAATGGATATCACGAAAGACTGTACAGAGAAGATATAGAAGTAAAACACCCCAATAATTTCAAAAGGATGGAAAGGGCGTGAAACTGAGTTAAATAACAACGGCAATTGGCGCTTGGAATGTTATATCCCTTAATTGGGTACGGAGGTTAGCAAATTTGAAAAGAGAAATGTATAGGTTCAAGTTCGATATAGTGGAGATTAGTGAAGTTCGATGGGAAGAGGAACAGAATTTCTGGTCAGGCGAGTACAGGTGTCTGATAATGAATAAGAGGATGGGAATTGTGGTAAAATAGTACGAGCAGCGCAGTGATCACATTATCATAGTCACAATAGATACGGAGATAACACCGACCACAGTAGTGCAGGTTTATATGCTAACTAGCTCTGATGATGGTAAGGAGATCGAAGAAATGTATAATCAGGTAAACGAAATTATTCAGACAGTTAAAGGAGAAAAAGATTTAGTCTGATGGGGGACTGGATTTCGGAAGTAGGAAAAGGAAGGAAAGGAAAAATAGTACACGAATATGGACCGGGGAAAAGGAATGAAGGAGGAAGCCGCCTGGTAGAATTTTGCACGAAACATAATTTAATCATAACATACACGTGTTTAAAAATCACAAAAGAAGGTGGATAAGTACAAGTGAACAGCAGACGCCGGAAGGTAGATTTTATAATGGTAAGACACAGATATGTAAGATATACCCAGGGGCAGATACAAATTCTGAGCATATCTTATTGGTCATGGACTGTAGGATGAAACTGAAAAATCTGCAGAAAGGTAGAAAAATAATGAGACGGGACCTGGATAAATTTAAGGAACCTGAAGTTGTTGATAATTGCAAAGGAAGATTTAGGCAACAATTGATAGAAACGGGGGGAACTGAAACACTAGATGAAGAATGGGTATTCCTGAGGAGGAAGTAATGAAGCGAGCAGAGAACCAAAGAGGAAGGAAAGATCTATAAAAGCCATTGGATATCGCGGGAAATACTTCATTTAATTGAAAAAAGGAGAAAATATAAAAATGCAGTAAATGAAACAGTTAAAATGCACTACAGACGGCTAACAAATGAGATTGACAGGAAGTGCGAAATAGCTAAGTGGGGGTGAGTATAAGGCAAAAGCAAGTCTGTCGAACTATTTACAAATTGGGGGGGGGGGGGGGAGATATCGCCTACATGAAAATAAAAGAGACATTTTGAGACAAGAAAAATAGCTGTAAGAATATAAAGAAACCAGATAGAAAATCATTTCTCAGCAAAGAAGGGAAAGTTGAAAGGTGGAAAGAGTATACACAGGGGCTGTAGAAAGGAAAGGAACTTCGAGACAATATTGTAGGAAGGGAAGAGGGGATAGGAGATACTATAATGAGAGACGAATTTGACAAATCACTGAAACAAGTCCCCAGTGTGGTCGACATTCGTTCAGAACTACTGAAGTCTCTTGGAGAACCAGCACAGGTAAAACTATTTCACCTGGTGCGTAATATGTATGCGACAGGGAAAATACCATCAGACTTTCAGAGACATGTAATAATCCGTATTCCAAAGAAAACAGGCGCTGACAGGTTTGAAAATTGCAAAACTAGCAGTTTAATAACTCATGGTTGGAAAATATTAATTAGAATTATTTTCAGGAGAATGGAATAACTGTTAGAAGTCGCCATCGGGGAAGTTTGGATTCAGGAGAAAAGTAGGAGCACGTGAGGGTGTACTCACCATACGACTTATTGTAGAAGAGAGATTAAGGAAAGACAAACCTACATTTCTAGCTTTTGTAGATTTGGAGAAAGCTCTTGATAATGTTGACAGGAGTACACTCTTTACAATTCTGAAGCAAGCAGGAATATAATACAGGGAACGCTTACAACTTGTAGAGCAACCAGACGACAGTTGTCAGAGTGGAAAAGTATAAAGGGATGCAGTAATACATTGAGCAAGCTGTGAAGGAAAGTAAGGTGAAATTTAGGGAAGAAATTAAAGTTAACGGTTACGAAATAAAAACATTGAGGTTTGACGATGACAATTTAATTCTGTCGGAGACAGTAAAAGATCTGGAAGAGCAGTTGAACGGAATAAACTGTTTGTTGAAAGGAGCATAAAAGATGAACGTTAACAAGATAGAAACAAGGATAATGGAATGGTCGAAGAAAATAAGGCAATGCTGGAGGAATTAGGTGGTAGACTAAATTCAAATATTTGTAGAGCTTATGGGTCTTAACTACGGGGTCATCAGTCCCTAAACTCACAAACTACATATGTAGTAGCTTGTAATAAAGGCGGCACAAAACATCCATGCCCGAGGAGGGATTGGAACCCCCGACCGCAGCGGCCGTGCAGACCGTGACTGGCACGCCGCAGACCGATCGGCCACCGCGGCCGGCGTGGTAGACGAGTTTTGTGATATGGGCAGTAAAATAACATATGATGGTCACAGTACGCAGGATTTAAAATGTAAAGTGGTAATTGAAAGAACAGAATAAAAAAATAAAAATGTGGTTATATCGAATATTAATTTAAGTGTAAGGAAGGTTTCTCCGAAGGCAGTTGTGTGGAGTTTTGCCTTGTACAGGAGCGAAACATGGACAATAAACAGGACAGGAAGAGGATTTGAGCTACTGAAAAGTGATGTTACAGAATAATGCGGAAGGTTAGATGGGTAGATAGCATAACTAATGAGGAAGTACTAAAGAGAATTGGGGAGAAAAGGAGTTTCTGGAATACCTTGACCAAAAAAAGGGATCTATTGGCATGACACATTCTTAGACATCATAGAGTCGTGAATTTAGCGTTGGAGGGAAGTGTGTGTGTCAAAATCGAAGATGAAAATCAAGAGATGAATACAGTAAACAGATTCAAAAAATGTTCATTTGTTTGTAGAGCTTATGGAACTTGACTACGGGGTCATCAGTCCCTAAACTTACAAACTACTTATGAACTAGCTTATACTAAAGACGACACAAACATCCATGCCCGAGGGGGGATTCGAACCCCCGATCGCAGCGGCCGTGCAGACCGCGACTAGCACGCTGCAGACCGCTCGGAAACTGCGCCCGGCAAACAGATTCAGATGGATGTAGCTTGCCGATCTTATGAGGAGATGACGAGGCTTGTTCAGGATAGAGTAGGGCGGAGAGCTGCAGCAAACCAGTCTCCGGACTGAAGACCACGACAACAACTTAATTGGACGTCTCTATATATTTTCCATAAAGCCTAGTGATAAAAGAGAGAGAGAGAGAGAGAGAGAGAGAGAGAGGGTGGGTGTGCTCTTTTGTATCTCATAACATCACCGTCCGGAATCTTACTTCGAATATATGGTGGTCTGAACGTTATGAATTGCTCGCGACTACTGGGAAAGCCTTCCACTGTAGCAGGGCGAGAGCTCGCTGCCTACCGTTTCTGGCAGACGCTCCCAGCGCGCTGGAAATTCACCAGCACGTCTGCCGCATTCCCGAGGCATCTGCGCGCCATGCCAAACTCGCTTCCCCGACCTGTCCTCCGCAACCGGTAAGAACACTGTACGACACTGTTACGCTGAAAACCATTATTACACTGTCTTGTTATCGTATTGTAATGTTAATGTTTGATGTCATGTAAAACGGGAATAAAGCGCCCGGCGGTTGTGCCGTGATGTACAGCATATTAACAGAGTGAAAATTATCGATAAAATGAAGTTTTCAGTTAATTGTTGACATTTTGTATCAGACTGCCAGACCAAAGCATTAACAGTAAGAGGATCGGGGCCACAGTGGAGTGTCTGAGAGTAGACTTGCGCATAATAGTTCGCGATCGGGAGCGCTCACTTTAGTTCGCGGCAGAGCCGCGAACTAGTTCATTCTTTTAGTTCGTCCGCTCCCAGTGACGGCTTAACGACGTGGTCTGCGCATGCAGGTAGAGGGAGAAGTTCCACCACCCAGCTGCCTCATGCGCTTGTTGCTTGAGTCGCTAACGATATCACGCAAACCAAAAGAAACAGTTTGTGGATAATTTTTCGCGTTTTAGTTTGTAGTCATCTATATATATATCTTGGCATTGTGGAATTTATTAGTCAGATATTGCAGAGTGCAAACTACTTCAAAGCAGAAATTTTGTCGCTCTGAACTATGTGATCTAGCAGGCAGACGCTAACCTCGAAATGGCTCTCTTCAGCAGAAAGCAAACACGTGATTTTTAATTCTGCTGCGCGCCCTCTCGCTATTGCCCGTCGGTCTTCGAAAAAGAATCCAACGAACTTAAGAAACGAGATACGTTTGGCATACTAGTTCACATGTTTCAGTTCGCGACGGATTACACGTATTTTAGTTCGCGATCTATCGCGAATATTTTAGTCGCGACCTATCGCGAATATTTTAGTTCGCGACCTATCGGGAATATCTTAGTTTGCGACCTATCGCGTATATCTTAGTTCGCGACGTATCGCGCATTTTTAGTTCGCGACCAGTAGCTCTCCTTTTAGTTCGCAGCTCGGCCGCGAAGTAGGTCGCTCTTTTTAGTTCCTCCGATCGTTTTGGCTTTTGCTACCTCTACTAAAACTACAGCTGAGTTGCATATCAGTTCGAAATGACGGGAAGTGACAGAAAGGAATCACACGATTCTGCGTCCTCTCGCTGTTACCCGTCAGTCTTCGGAAAAGGAGCGGACTAACTAAGAGGCGATGGATCTTCGAACTAGTTCGCGTAGTTCGCCTATGGGAGCGCTCTTACGAACTAGTTCGTTCGCGAACTACACAAGACTAGCTGAGAGTTCCAAGGCACCTTGCTGCGGAGCGCGCCGCCGCTCGCCGCCGCTTCCCTTGGGCATGGTTGTATTTGTTATCCTTAGCATGAGTTAAACTAGTTTATAAGCCTAGGGACTGAAGACCAGAGTAGTTACGACCCATAGATTTACAAAACATTTGAACATTTGATTTGAAGAGTGTCGGTTCGGGGAAAAGCAGCATTCTACTACACGCCAAGATGTCGGACAGGCTTTAACTGTAACGTCACCTCCCTGTTACTTAAATGTACTTGGTCCTCACCTCTGGTTGCGACAGCGAACTTCTCGTTTTCTTTCTTTGTTCAGGGTGAATCACCTAGCACTTTACCGCATATATTGCGAAAACGAAAAGTGCGACTGACGTGCGGATTTCACAGAATGGATTGGTAGTCAGGGGTTCGTATTTTTAGCGAACCAACTGATTGTAATATTACTTAGAAAGTGTACTTTTTTATGCAAACTTACAGTTTTTTTTAAATAGAACATTAAGAAACTAAAATTACGATGCACTAGAATATCAGTAGTGTTTGTTGCAGGATTCTAGTGCAAGTCGTTTACGAGAAAGCGTCTTTTGGAACGATACCACGCCGACACTTGAACAATACCTATGGTAACACACAATAAAGAACATCACAATTCATACACTACTTACGTGCATTCCAACAAATGACCATCACAGGTTGCGTTCAAACTGACCACCGGCAGCAGAAATACACGCTGTCAGTCTGGTATGGAACGACCGCTGCACACGTGCTAGCATTTCAACGGATATGTCCGAGCAGGCTGCAGTAATACGTCATTGCATATCATCGGGTGTGGTTGGTATGTCCTTGTAGACAGCATCTTTCAGCTGTCCCCACAGAAAAAAGTCTACATGCGTCAATTCCGGGGAATGTTGGTGCCATAGATTCCTCCTAGTCTACAGAGGAACGTCTTCTATCATCTGTGGACGATGGTCTGATAGAAGGCTGCGATACTTGTGCGAGGTCAGTTTCCGTTTATGAAATACGGACCTATGAGCTGCTGATTCACAATCCAACACAACACGTTTACACTGCATTGACGCTGACGGTCCACCTGTCGTAACCAATAGGGATTGTCAGCAGATCAATAGTGCATGTTTATGCGATTTTCCTGGCCATGTTTGGTAAATGTGGCTTCATCACTAAACAAGATACATGACTCATATGGAGTAACCTGCCGTAAAGCCAATCTACAGAACCTAACACGATTCTCAAAATCGTTTCCATGCAGCTCTTGGTGGAGAGAGATGTGGTAGGGATGGAACCTATGTCGATGGAGAATGTGTAAGACACTTGCCTGACTCATGCCACTTCCTCGTGCGATTGCGCGGGAGCAAAATGCGGATCAGCAGCAACAGAAACAAGACATCAATTTCCCCCTCGTCTGTCATCACTTGTTTCCTACTGTTACGTTTACTCGATGTTACACTACCACTTTCATGTAACTTGATGAAGCAAATCGCACATCAAAATTCAAATGTTTGTTAAGCTTATGGGACTTAACTACGGGGTCATCAGTCCCTAAACTTACAAACTACCTTATACTAAAGACGGTACAAATATCCATGCCCGAGGGGGGATTCGAACCCCCGACCGTAGTGGCCGTGCGGACCGTGACTGAAGCGCCTCAATCCCCTCGGCCACCGCGGCCGGCACCGCACATCAATCCCACTTTCCATTTCCGCAATATTTGCGGTGAAAGAGATCACCTTATTCACCCTGCATATAGTATGTGGTTATTATTGTCTTCCGTTCGAACACCGGGTTGATGCAGCTTACCATGCATATGTATCCTGCGTCAGGTTCCTGAACTATTGTTCTCCCTCCACACTCCTCACCTCTGTGTGTGTGTGTGTGTGTGTGTGTGTGTGTGTGTGTGTGTGTGTGTGTGTGTGTGTGTGTGTGTGTTGCCCCCAAGTTAGCTTTAGTAGTTTTTGATCTTAGGGACTGCTAACCGCATCAGTTAAGTCACTTAGAATTACAAACATTTGAATATTTTGAGCCCGTTCCCCTCCCTGTTCCCATAAGTACTCAACTGATGATTCCTAATTTTCTCAGAACTGATCCGATCTTTTAGTCTAATAATACCACAAATTTCTTTCGGTTCCATGCGATCTTAAGCATTCTTCAGTAGCACCAGATTTAAACAGTATCTTCTTCTTCGTCTAAAGTGTTTATCATGTTTCACTTCCGAATTAGGATGCACCCCAGATATATACTTTCAGAAAGTTAACAGTATAAGTTATGTAATTCTTCGGCGTTTCCCTGCGATTGTTGATAAATTACGGGTATTCTGCCAATTACGAGCGTCGTTCGTGTACCATATTTCGATAAGATGACTCGTTATATTCATCAGGTGCTACCTCAGTTTGCAGCCGTGTTAGAAAGCACCTGATGAAGTCACAAGATCGAAACATACAAAACCTTCCACCTGTTGTATGATGACTCCATTACGAGTCGTGTGCACAATGACCACCATACCAGTAACAATGGAGAGAGGAAAGTCAGCATTGGTCGTAGGCACAGAGATCTTTCTTTCTTGCACATCGAATTCGATCAGTGAGTGACCATCTTCAGTAGAGAAATTCAACCCTGAGGACACATGCACAGCAAAAGTATCACAATAAGCATAAATGCATACATAAATACCACGTATCAAACGATCAGACCACATTTAACTGCAAGTTACCATGCTTTTCGTGGGGAAGGCTTAGATTGGATAATAAGTTCTAATAGTTTCAGTGTGACACAGTAGATAAAACGAATTTCAGTTCCTCTAAATTAGTAATGAGCGAAAAGTTAAAGAGAATATAAGTGTTGTTTGTCAAGTACGAACATTTACATTGTCTAATGAAGGTACAGAGAAGTGAACGAGATTCAGAAGAGGAATATGAGAACAAATTGTTTCCGAATAGAAATATTATGATACGAAAGTGAAATAAAATGACGAAGCTTGAACAAATCTTTTCTCCCTTATTGCTAGCTGATGTCAATAAATAAATAAATAAATAAATAAAATAAATAATATAAATAAATTAATTAAAAAATATACAGAAACACTGGTTATACTTAAATTTGTCTACGTTATATGAATATTTCTTGAGATCTGAGACTGTATTGTTCAGATGTTTGTTAAGCTTAAGGAACGTAACTGCGGGGTCATCAGTCCCTAAACTTACAAACTACTGTTGAACTACCTTATACTAAAGGCGACTAAACATCCATGTCCGAGGGGAGATTCAAACCCAGACAGTAGCGGCCGTGCAGACTGTGACTGGCGCGACGCAGACCGCTCGTCCACGCGGCCGGCCGACTGTATTGTATGATATTTTTATGAAATAATTAATACTGCGTCAGTCACTTTTTACCGATTTTTAATGAGCACGCCGCGTTTCGGCAGCATACTGCCATCATCAGGTGCATTATACAGTTATTTATACTATAATTACTAATCAACAGGAGCACAAAATGTACATCCTGCAACATAATTATTTTTCTGCTTAGGTCTATTATTCGATCCATAACCTCTCTGGCACACAAAGTGTATGTTGCATCTGATGATGGCAGCATGCTGCCGGAACGCATATAAGTATTAGTAAAAAGTGACTGATGCAGTATTAATTATTTCATAAAAATAAAATAGGTTTTAGCTCAAAATAATGTGATTTTCGTCATTTTAGGAAGGTATTAGGTCTAGAGGAAATACCAAATCGCAAATTGCGATTTATTTCATTCATTTGAAAGCTGTAATTCGTCAATACAAGCCGAGGCTGGGCTCCTGACGACAATTAATTGTATCTCGATACCTCATGGTCTGTTCTCCCTGATGCGGGAATACAGTATTGTGGCTGCGAGCATTGTAGAATAAATAAGCTGTGGTATAGGAAAGTGCGTGGCGAATGGAGATTTGTGTGTGGCGGGAGACGTGCAGGGAAGAGTCCTCTGCAGTCGGCCTGGTCACTGTGTCCTATGTGGCGGAGTGGTCAAAGCGTCTGCCTAGTAAGCCTAAGATACCGGGTTCGAATCCCGGCCGGGCACAAATTTTCATTCGTCACAGTTTGGTATTCCATTTAAACCTAATACAGTGAAGCCATAACATCGCAAATTGCGATTTATTTCATTCATTTTAAGAGCGGCTGCAGCTTTCCGCTCCATATACTGCACATTCTACATAAAGTGAAAAATTCGTAAAAAGGACTGACCAAGTAAAGCAAACTTATTATGGGTGCTAATGTTGCATACCTGTAACTGAGCGTTGTTTTGATAGTGTTGTGAACGTCTGCTGACTCAGCTGCAGCGCCCAGCATCTTCGACATCAGCAACATTAAAAGTGCCGCCAAGCGTCTGAACTGCTGCGATGTCAAAGCGCTGGGGGCGGCGTCTGGACAAAGCCGCCTGCCTCCACTGAAACAGACGTTAATAACGTACGCTCGGTGATTTATGGACGCGGCCATATGTAAGTTCTTGATCGCGCAGTGTCTTATATTTTGAGAACGACAATAGGAGGCGTTACACGCTGCTGGAGATAATCGACGCTCGTGACAGTGATCTACGGCGTATTTCCATTTATATAGCGCCGGACCGTCAAAATAACAGCACTGCACCGTCATCTTCATTTTCTCTTTCGATCTGCCGGTGTGTTGCTCGTAACCAAATGATAGGTCACCTACACGAATAAGCAGTGTCACGGCTGCGTGCTTTGTGCATTAGATCCCGTTAAATGATAGCCCGTAGCCAGAGAACAGAAACCTCTGCGTTATTCGTAGCTTACTGCCAGACACCGCGTGTTTTAGTCTGTTCTTTGATGGAAGATCAAACCGTCAGTTTGATGAGATGTTCATCTTTTTAATAGTTTCGTGAATGTAGTAGGTATGTGATAATTTCACGTTACCTTGAACATCATCGCAAATTTCATGAAGGAAGTTCTGATGCTCATCCACAGTGTGTGTAGTTTGTTGCTTTATTTGTCGGCAGCAAAGATAATACGATATGATTTAAGAAAAATGGACCAGTCACTTTTAAGTTCAAAATGTTCAAATGTTTGAATAGCTTATGGGACTTAACTACGGGGTTATCAGTCCCTAAACTTACAAACTACTTATGAACTAGCTAACACTAAGAACGGCACAAATATCCATGCCCGAGCGGGGATTCGAATCCCCGATCGTAGTGGCCATGCAGACCGTGACTGAAGCGCCTCAGTCTCCTCGGCCACCGCGGCCGGCTCACTTTTAAGTGAAATGATTTTTATTCCATGAAGCGGTTTTCGAACCTTTTCAGGTTCATCTTCAGATGGATCACGTTACAATATCATTTAAGCGTCATGTTGGATTCTGGCTCTGTGGTGGGAAATATACTTCAATAACTCGAATTGCACGTTGTTTAGGTCGTGTTTTGTATTTGTTATGGAAGTATATTTCCGTCTTCCCACCACAGAGCCAGCATACAACATGACGCTTAAAATGATTTTGTAACATGACCCATCTGAAGATGAACCTGTAAAGGTTCGAAAACCAGTTCATGGAATAAACATCATTTCAAGAAAAAGTGACTGGTGCATTTTTCTTAAATCATATTGAAATTAACAGTCACGGATTCTGAAACATCCGTAATGGATAATGTAAAGATAATACGTTTTATTGAAATAGAACCGCTCTCGGATTTTTTATTCGTGTCAGAAGCATCATGTATTCTTATGGTAAACAGAACAGACAAAAGTTAATAAATTACATACATATAAAATACAAAATTATAAACAGCAAATATAAGCATTAGATACGTTTGGCCCAAAAGCGAGCTACGTCAACAGCATTTGGAATTGCCAACATCAGGTCCTCTAAAGTGCAATGTGAAGGACATTCAGGACACTTATACATATTTTGGGTCGTCTGCACGTCTCCACAATTACAGGGGTTAGATGTAGTAGAATAACCCCACTTCAGAAGATTATCTCTCGACCGTGCAGTGTTGGTAAGTAACCTGTTTACTGACCTCCAAGCGCTTTGCCTGGTGACAATTTTTCCTTTTGTTCCATCCAGTGCCTTTTTATCGACCTCATCCACCTCTCCACTTTAGATCCAGGTTGGCCACTGAGGTGCTCTGTTGCTCTGAGGAAGCTCCGTCTAGTTTTCAGGCGTTTGGTGGCTGACTGAATGTTGTGGAGGAGGTGACTGAGACAACTCGGCCCTCGCTCTTTCACTGTAGGGTGCAGCTTCTTTACGCACAGCAGAAGCAAAAACATGAAATTGTGGGTAATCTGATCTGACGTTAATCCAAGTCATCAGAGAGTGAAATTTATCAGTTAATCATAGGCATTGTAGATAGCGTGACTGTTACCAGCTATATTATTTATGTAATTTCAACTTCACATAGTACGACAGTTTTTGTGTGTATTTTATAATTCATAATCTGACTTATTGCATAAATATACAATCAGAAGTTAAATAATAATTTTAAATAATTATAATTGATGAATTAAGTCCATAGTATGCTTCTGCAATCGTGCTTGTAGCGAAAAGTGTCAACGTGTGTGGAGATTGAGAAGAGAGGACAAATGATTGCTAACGTTCTCGTTGCTATTTTTGTTGCTCTTGTTGTTGCTGGCAGTGTTGGTGGTGGCAGTATTGGCGTAGGTTTTTGTTTTGTTAAGGAGTGTTGTGTACTTACAACACGGGAATAGAGGTTTTGAAAACAACAGTATTAACGTTTTAATTATCAACTGCCCCTATTTCTTGCTGGACAAGGACATTATATGATTGTACACTAGAACCATATCATATATGCATTGATGTGATACTAAGTTTTGGTCTCATTTCAACTGGCCTAATATGCATATGAGTGATCCAGGATAACACGATACTGATAATCTGGCGTTCTGATAATTAGCATGTCTGCTGATACATTTCGGCTGTGGTAAAGGGTGAAAAATTGTCTTTCCACAGCTTCCGCTTCGCTCCGTATTCTAGAAAAAGCACCCCCTCTCAGCAGTGACCCAGAGCATTGGCATTTCCAGCGCCGCATTTGATATATCGCTTCTTTCGCGGCCGACTTACTGGTCTGACACGTAATCCATTAAGAGCGCTCGCTCTTATACATTTTAGCGAATGAGTCAACAATGTAGTCTAAAACCAAGATATATATAGGTTTGAATAGAGGGAGTCTGACAGGGGAATACTCACGAATTTCGTGCAGTTCATCTTCACATGCATAATTCCTACCACACAATTGTTCTTACCCTTTTCCAACACTTTAACTGCTTTTGGGGTCATGCCTGTCAGAAAGAATAAAATAGGAAAGAAGCTGAGGAAACACAGAATAAAACGCTATTATGAGATGTGTGTGAATGTTAATAATTTATGTATTCCTCAATGTTATATATTAACATCATTCATCTCTGTCTTGCGTTTACCTATTCTTTCTTTGGTCATTTATGTAGATAATGCACTGAAAACTATTTAAGGTTTTTGTAGTGTACTTATGCGACGTAATACCTAGTTATATACATTTATATAAATGCTAATTCCACTTATAGTCTTATAATTGCCAGTGTGGCTGTTGTATGCTGCAAATTTCCAACACGATTTTAAGTAAGAGTTACCCTCACGTAGGTAGGTAGAATGTCGTATAGCGTACACAATATTATACTCAGCGACGTAGAAAATTAATCTCTCTCTCTCTCTCTCTCTCTCTCTCTCTCTGTGTGTGTGTGTGTGTGTGTGTGTGTGTGTGTGTGTGTGTGTGTGTGTGGGTCAGTTGTAAAACGTGAGAACTGGGGGAAGGGGAGTAAATTCTCAAGTACACTCGTGTTAGTATCGAAAATACGAGCAGCTGACCTGTCCACCGTTTCAACGTTTAAAACTGTAGATTATGTAGCACAGTGAGCAACAAAAAATTCTCCAAGGATATGACGCTCTAGGGTGGAGAAGTGTAGACCCCTGTCGCCCTCGTCATCCACTGATGATTGTATACATAATTCTGGAAGTGTCATTCTGTAAAACTGTTTTCTACGGTCTCCTAGTGACAAGGTCTTCAGCATTGTTCGCTCCGAGGACCGCTCTGCAACACTTTGATGTCCCCTGAGCACTATACAACCACACTGTATCACGTGATGCACGTTTAATACTAAAATAGTCCCAAAGCACACATGACACATGTGTTGTTGTGTTGTGGTCTTCAGTCCGGAGACTGGTTTGATGCAGCTCTCCACAATACCCTATCCTGAGCAAGTCTCTTCATCTCCACATAAGAACGGCAACCTACATCTGTCTGAATCTGCTTACTGTATCCATCTCTTGGTCTTCCTCTGCGATTTTTTCCCCACACACTTCCCTCCAATGCTAAATTCACAATTCCTTGACACATATTATTATTAATTTAAGCGTCAAAAAATAACTTTTAAATTTTTATAGTTTATTAATGATGTTGCAAATTTCTTTTTTACCTTTTTCTTACTTTTCCCTCTTTCAAAATCAGTCTATTTCATCTTCACAGAGAATATCTGATCCGAATCCCTTTTATATCTTCCATACATATTTTGGAATCAGCTCGTGTCGAATTCAGATTATAGCTACTGGGCTGGAACCTTATAAGCCCTGTACACTAGAAGGTGTTTCACCTGGTGATGTAGCACATAAGACGTGAACGTATATACTAGTGTATCTCCTACCTACAGAATATCACTGACCTGGATGTAGCCTAATACAATGATGTCGTTTAGTGTACGCTGCCAGGTGCATAACGTGTCAGAGACAAATAACAAATGTGAATTAAGATTGTTGGAGTAAATGTAGGCTTCCGCGGCTGAATTCGTTGCTTATTATTACTCACATATTGCACAAGCCATGAAACGTTACATCGGAGTGGTTAAGCTCTCTGATATACTGCACCCTCGCAGAGCGTAAGTATACAGTCTCTGCGTTCAGTGTGGCTTCGACAAAACGATAGGTCTTCTTTTAATAAGAGACGAAAAATCGTCGAATTAAACTAAAGTGATATCTGGCGTTTCCTAAGGAAATGTCAAAGACTCTGTACAGGTACTAGTTTATAAAATGATCTCTGAGAAAGAGAGAGGGACGGGGAGAAAAAGAAAGTCGGTAGAGCGCTTGCCCGCGAAAGGCAAAGCTCCCAGGTTCTAGTCCCGGCTGCGGCACACAATTTGAATCTGCCAGGAAGTTTTAATCTTTGGCTTTTCAAATTTACTATATTTCACAAAATTCTATTACTGCTTGCTGTGTTCTACGTAATATGATTCAACACAAGGAATGTCATGTTTACATAATCCTCGGCGTGTTTAATTCATATTCATGTACCAATATCAAATACCAATGTATGCGTAAAATTTTACCTCTGGCACTTGCAACGACAGCAACGCCCGTGGCGAAGAAACAGTCAGTCGTAGCGGCACTGTTAGTGCAAAGTCTAACACTAACAGTGAGGGAAGCAATGGTATCGTTCCAAGTGCAGCACTGCAGTAACAGATGAATGGCACGATGCAGACAGAAAATTTGCTATTTTTAATGCTGTTATTTCCATATTTTCCAATAACTAAATGTAGTGGTGAAGTTTGCAATACACTCTGTAGCGTCATTGGATGACGTCTCCGGGCATGGGTTTCCATGCTCACTTTTCTGCTCAAGACATCTCCCACATCCCCTAGAAGTTTGTTTCTTAGACGTTCATTTACTGCCGGAAATATGCCCAGGACGAAATTTTGTGACAGACTCTTTTTATTGCTAGCATGTGAAAAATCGCGCTGCGAAGCTGAGTGCTGAATTTAGATTTACCCTGTAAACTGAAGGGTAGAGGATGCATGGACGCTATCTACACTACTGGCCATTAAATTTGCTACACCAAGAAGAAATGCAGATGATAAACTGGTATTCACTGGACAAATATATTATACCAGAACTAACATGTGATTACATTTTCATGCAATTTGGGTACATAGATCCTGAGAAATCAGTACTCAGAATAACCACCTCTAGCCGTAATAACAGCCTTGATACGCCTGGGCATTGAGTCAAACAGAGCTTGGATGGCGTGTACAAGTAAGGATGCCCATGCAGCTTCGACACGATACCGCAGTTCATCAAGAGTAGTGACTGGCATATTGTGACAAGCCAGTTGCTCGGCCACCATTGACCACATTGGTGAGAGATCTGGTGAATGTGCTGGCCAAAGCAACAGTCGAACATTTTTACGTATCAGAAAGGCCAGTACAGGAACTGCAACATGCGGTCGTGCATTATCCTGCTGAAATGTAGGCTATCGCAGCATCGAGTGAAGGGTAGAGCCATGGGTCGTAACACATCTGAAATGTAACGGCCACTGCTCAAAGTGCCGTCGATGCCGACAAGAGGTCACCGAGACGTGTAACCAATGGCAACCCATACTATCACGCCGGGTGACGAATACGATTTCCAATGTGCGTTGACCGCAATGTCGCCAAACACAGATGTGACCATCATGATGCTGTAAAAAGAAACTGGATTCATCCGAAAAAATGACACTTTGCCCTTCGTGCTTCCAGGTTCGTAGTTGCGTACACCATCGCAGGCGCTCCTGTCTGTGATGCGCCGGCCGCAGTGGCTGAGGGGACTGCGGCGCGCCAGTCACGGTCTGCACGGCCACTACGGTCGGGGGTTCGAATCCCCCCTCGGGCATGGTTATTTGTGCCGTCCTTAGTACTAGCTAGTTCATAAGTAGTTCGTAAATTTAGGGACTGATAACCCCTTAGTTAAGTCCCATAAGCGATAGAAACATTTGAACATTTTGTCTGTGATGTAGCGTCAAGGGTAACCGCAGCTATGGTCTCCCAGCTGATAGTCCATTCTTCTGCAAAGGTCGTCGAACTGTTCGTGCAGATGGTTGATGTCTTGCAAACATCCCCATCTCTGGACTCGGAGATCCAGACGTGGCTGCATGATCTGTTACAGCCATGCCTGTTATCTTGACTGCTAGTGATACGAGGCCGTTGGGATTCAGCACGGCGTTCCATATTGTCCTCCTGAACCGACCGATTCCATATTCTGCTAACAGTCATTGTATCGCTACCAACGCGACCAGCAATGTTGCGATACGATTAACCGCAATAGCGATAGGCTACAATCAGACCTTTATGAAAGTTGGAAATGTGATGTTACGCATTTCTTCTCCATACACGAGGCGTTCACCAGGCGCGCCGTCAACTGTTGTTTGCGTGTGAGAAATCGGTTGAATACTTTCCAAATGTCAGCACATTTTAGGTGTCGCCACCAACGCCAACGTTGTGAGAATGCTCTGAAAAGCTAATCATTTGCATATCAGAGCATCTTCTTCGTGTCGGTTAAATTTAACGTCTGTAGCACACCATCTTCGTGGTGTAACAATTTAATAGCCAGGAGTGTATATACACGTGATTTCCTCAAGAAGTAAGAGATTCCGGACCCATATTTAATGGACTTGTTTAGGTGAGTCCTATCGCCTCTCAAAGTATTTCTTTTTACGCCCTGTATATGGTGTATAAAAATGGTCCTGCACCATTGTACAATATAACACCATCGCAGTAATAAAAAACTTACATATACCGTATTTAGACTTAATTTTAGTTAATTTTTGAATAAAAAATATGCTTAAAAGGAATAAAACCCACTGAATATATCACCGAGGCGCTAAACATGTTGGGGTCACATAAAGAAGAAGGTGTTTTGCATAACAGGCGGACATTATACCCCGTAATATATTACTGACGAATACAGCCACAGTGGAGCTGTGGGTCCACTTATATACACATTAAGCGGATGGATGTTTACTTGGGGTCCATTTGCATGACCTCAGACGAAAGCATGATACAGTCCGTGCTGTGTACTCCCGCTAAGGCGTCGGACCATAAATTGTTTCGCATCTCTGGCTTTGCGTTTTAGCGCCCTCAGTGTGTACGGCACAGTTTGTTTAAATGCTGCTACCACCAGTGTCTTCGGATGCATAACTTAAGCAATATGTTCACGATGATTAGAAAAGATCCTCTGCAACTGTAATGGAATTTCAATGAAAAGCACGACCGGTTTCGTCACCTCTACACACATCATCAGGCTTAAGATTACTAAAATTTATTCAAGTAGTACCATCATTTTTAAGATATCACTCGTATACTAAAGTTTGACTCTTTTTAAAAATTTCTGGTATGGACCACGTCGTCAAAGTATATACAAAATGCGGGTTATACAGAACCAGAAACAGGGACGGTTGACCTACCTGTTTGGTGCCTTCCTTCCATCAACTAGCCAATCCGAACTAGAAACAGTGGTTGAGTCGTGTTTGTGCCTCTTACAAACTATTGTGTTTATGATACTGGCGCGCATTATCCACTTGGCAAACTCCAATATTGATAAACTACAGGAGGTAGTAAAAATTATAATACTTCCACAGAATCACGTTGCTTGTATTTAATGTCTAACAACTGATCTCTTGAGATAAGGAATGATAGAAAGTAGTCTGTCACCATAACAAAAATTCCAAGTAATAACGTAGGAACGTGAAAATATTGTCAGCCGTATAAATAACGTGCTGGCAAAATTTCTTCATAGATCAAAGCTGACGTGTACTATTACATTAATGAGTAATTTTTGACGATTTGTGGTGTTATATTCAGATGGGCGTGGGGAGAACAGGTGGAGTCTGGGCGTACAATCTTCCTCTCTGTGTCATCAGATGGCATTAAAAACATATTTATCAAATCGTCTTACGGGACCGAGATGGTTTTCTCGTTTTGATACGGAATAATGAAAACTTCCGACGATAGTGTTTCCACCTTATTATGAGAATTAGGAATATACTGTTTCAGAATATGAGTTCTTTTATTGTACAGGCACATACTGTATACCGCTACTAGTGGCAACAAAATTCTGCATAACTCGACGAAAAATAAAGGCTGCCTTTGACTGATTTTACGCAAACACGCTCGTATTCGCCAACAGAATTTTGTTATGCAGACATCGAACCTTGTTCATGATGTTGTTTAAGAAAGATGGTCTAAAATTGTTTTGAAAATGCGTGTTGTTTAATAATCTGTTACAAATAGCATATGATAATTCTTCGGTTGTTCACAGATCCGACTGGAGATGAAATATATTTGGGACGAAATAGAGCATCTGAGTAGAAGCCGTTAGCCAGTAAATCACCTTACTCAATTCTCGTCGAGATATGCTACATGCGTTTTTTAATTATGTGGCTGCAAACAGAATCATTATTTGTGAACGTTTGTAGAACTGATATTGAGATACTGGCATTTCAGCATGTATAATAAACCTTACAGTCAGGTAGCTACTAAATCGAGAGAGAGAGAGAGAGAGAGAGAGAGAGAGAGAGAGAGAGAGAGAGAGAGAGAGAGAGAGAGAGAAGAGAGCGAGATGTTGTTACTGAACATTACTTGCAATTACAGCAGATAAATTTAGGGATGCATCGAGACCAAAGGGTTCTTCAGCGATTTTATTTACAGGATATTATGCTAAAATTTCTGATACATAGAGGCTACATATTTTTGTAATATACAGGGTGAATATAAATTCGCGCACTCGGGCTTCGCAGCGCGATTCCTCACCCGCCAACAGTGAAAAATGTCTCACACAAAATTTCATCCTGCACATATTTCCGCCAGTAAATGGACATCAAAGACTGAGATGGCTGTGTGTTACATAGGTAAGAGTGTTTAATAATAACACCAACAGACTTGTAAGGGTTGTATTAGGTGTCTTGAGGAACAAAACGAGCATGAAAACCCATGCCCGGAAACCCCATTCAACGACGCTACGGGGAGTCCAAGTTACAGGCACCAGCTCCTGCCGCTAGGCAGGATTCTGGGTACTTATTTCTCAGGATGTATGCCCCCAAATTGCGTGAAAATGTAATCACATGTCAGTTGTAGTGTAATATATGTATCTAATGAATACCCGTTTATCATCTGCATTTATTCTTGGTGTAGTAACTTTAATGGCCAGTAGTGTAGGTAGCGTCCATGCATCCTCAGCCCTTCGGTATTCAGGGTGAATCTAAATTCCTACACTCGAGCTTCGCAGCGTGATGCCTTGCATGCTAGCAATAAAAAAAATTCTGTCGTAAATTTCGTCCTGGGCATATTTCCGGCAGTAAATAGATATCGAAGATTGAGATGGGTGTGTGTCCCATATGTCAGTGTGTTTCAGAATTACACTACTAACACCAACAAATTTCTAAGGGATGTGGGAGGTGTCTTGAGGAACAAAGTGAGCATGGAAAACCATACCCGGAAACGTCACCCAGTGACGCTACAGAGCTTCGACGTAGATGGAGGGGATGTCTAGCGGTAGGATCGGGTGCCTGAAACTTGGATTCCGAATGGCGTTTGCGGGCATGGGTTTCTATACTCACTTTGTTCCTCAATTTTGTGTCCCAACTTCGTCGCCGCTTTTGTGTCCCAGCCTCGTCGTAGGTGTCGGTGGCCGAGTGGATGAGACCGACACAGGAATAAGATAGCACGCTGGTGCAGGTACGAAGGGGAGCAGCCAGAAACTATAAACACTAGAGTAAATTAGAAAGAGATATATATTGCACAGAATGTAACAATACTTAACTTTTACATAGTACTGCAGAATGTTGATACATAGTTGTTAGAGGCCTGCCTAGTGCCTGTACGATAGCAAAGTCTTCACTGGTGCCTATCTGATTACGAAGGTCCTAACTGGTTGCTATCTCCGTCCGAAGTGACCGGTGTCTTTCCGTGGTGGCCACGAGCGGGGTTGCAGCAGAGGGCGCTCGTGGCTGTCGTCGTGAGAACGCCGCGCCGTGCGTGCATGGCGGCGCGCGGCGAAAGTAGGTGGCGCGCACTTTGTACTTGTGCGACACCACACTCAAGACACCTCCCACATCCCCTAGAAGTTTGTTTGTATAGTAGTGTAATTCTGAAACGCACTGAAGTATGGACACGTACCCATCTCAATCTACGACGTCCATTTAATGATGGAAATATGCGCAGGACGAAATTTTGTGAGAGTCATATTTTTATTGCTAGCATATGAGAGATCGCGCTGAGAAGCCTGAGTGCGCGAATTCACACTGTATATGTATAAAGTAATCAAATTTGTTCATACATATTTTCTTGGAGAAGGCTTTTACGCCCCGACTGCCAAGCAGCATGCCGGCGGGTACCTTGCTGTGGACGTCAGCGTTTGACGAATCAACAACAAAGTTGTGAAATATATTTTAATTGTCACATATAAAGTTTCTGATAGTGTGTAATACACTGAACGGTGCATGGCAGAGTGTCCTGAAAATCGAATGAAATGTGTGGAGGGAAACAAATCTTTACCAGTATATTTGAAAATTAGTGTGGATACAGAAGGAACGGGAGATCGAGAGAGCAGACATTCAGAGTGTGAAGGAAAGAGGAGACAGACAGAGAAGAGGAAACAGGAATTGGACTAATAGAAGAGTCGAATACATCAATACACGGACAATGGCGGATTTCCAGCTACTACTACATATAATAATAAATGTTCAAATGTTTGTAAGACTGAGGGGACATACTGCTGATGTCAACGATCCCTAGACGTACAAGTTACTGTTAAACTAACGTAAAGTTCAAAAATGTTCAAATGTTTGTTAAGCTTATGGGACTTAGCTACGGGGTCATCAGTCCCTAAACTTACAAACTACTTATGAGCTACTTACGAACTAGGACGGCACAAATATCCATGTCCGAGGGGGGATTCGAACCCCCGACCGTAGTGTAACGTAAAGTAACTTATGCTAAGGACAAAACACACACAGAGAGAGAGAGAGAGAGAGAGAGAGAGAGAGAGAGAGAGAGAGAGAGACACTCATGCCCGACGGGAGCAGCTGTGCAATCCGCACCACCTGGTAGATACTAGTCTTGAGTAGTTCGCGAACGAACTAGTTCGGGAGAGCCTCCCACAGGCGAACTACGCGAACTAGTTCGCAGATCTCTCTTCTCTTAGTTCGTCCGCTCCTTTCCCGAAGACTGACGGGGAACAGGGAAGGACGTGAGAGCGCGCAGAATCGCGTGATTCCCTTCTGCCAGTCTCCGTCATTTCGAGCTGAGATGCAGCTCAGCTGTAGTTTTATAGGCATTGCCCAAAAATACGGGTAATAGCACACATGCTCGGGGAACACTGATCATTATATAAAAAAAGCTGTCATAACAAAAGAAAGTGCTCTTTTAGTAGCGGTAGCAAAAGCCAAAAAGAGCGGACAAACTAAAAAGAGCGACCTAATTCGCGGCCGAGCTGCGAACTAAAAGGAGAGCTACCGGTCGCGAACTAAGATATGCGCGATCGGTGGCGAACTAAAATAAAAAGTGTGCAATGGGTCGCGAACTAAAATATGTGCAATCGGTCGCGAACTAAAATATGTGCAATCGGTCGTGAACTAAGATATGTGTAATCGGTCGCGAACTAAAATATGCGTTACCGGTCGCGAACTATTATGCCAAATGTATCTCCTTAGCCGGCCGCGGTGGCCGAGGTGACTGAGGCGCTCCAGTCACGGTCAGCACGGCCACTACGGTCGGGGGTTCGAATCCCCCCTCGGGCATGGATATTTGTGCCGTCCTAGTTCGTAAGTAGTTCATAAGTAGTTTGTAAGTTTAGGGACTGATGACCCCGTAGTTAAGTCCCATAAGCTTAACAAACATTTGATTTTGTATCTCCTTAGTTCGTTGGATTCGTTTCGGAAGACCAACGGGCAATAGCGAGAGGGCGCGCAGCAGAATTAAATCCACGTGTTTGCTTTCTCCTGATGAGAGCCATTTCGAGGTGACCGTCTGCCTGCTAGATTAGATAGTTCAGCACTACAAAACTTCTGTTTTGAAGTATTCTGCGCTCTGCAATATCTGACTAATAAATTCCATAATGCCAAGATATAAAGATAACTATAAACTTAAACGCGAGAAATTTTCCACAAACTGTTTCTTTTGGTTTGCATGATATCGTTAGCGGCTCAAGCAGCAAGCGCATGAGTCAGCTAGGTGGGGGAACTTCTCCCTCCACCTGCATTCGCAGACCACGCCGCTCAGTCGCCACTTGGAGCGGACGAACTAAAAGAACGAACTAGTGCGCGGCAGAGCCACGAACTAAAAGAACGAACTAGTTCGCGGCCGAGCCGCGAACTAAAGTGGGCGCTCCCGGTGGCGAACTAGTATGCGCAAGTCTAGTAGATACAGTAGTAAAAAGGCAGTTATTTAAGCCACTAGTGAAATTGGGTCGCGGTGGAGTAACCGTCTCATTGCGGAGCGCGCGCTTGCTCGTCGTGGAGGTTCGAGTCCTCCCTGGGGCATGGGTGTGTGAGTTTGTCCGTAGGTTAGTTTACCTAGGTTTAAGTAGTTTGTAAGCTACGGACTGATGAACACGCAGTTTGGTCCGATAGATCTACAAATATTTGAACTTTTTTAATTGGAGGTGTCGATCCCATCTGAGACAGCAGTATCAGAAAGCACTGGAGGCAGTGAAGACGCCGTCGGTGGCAGAGACCCCCCACATTCAGCCCTCCTGGTGAAGTGTCTGCCATCAGCGGGGTACCCGCTGTGTAAGCGCCACTTAATGAACGGCAAACAGGGCCACGACCGGCAGGCTATGGAAGGGGGGGGGGGGTCTGCGGCCTGTGGCGCCACGCCCCATCACCCACGCGTGATGAGGCGCGGCGGCACGGTGGTAAACAGTGGTAGCCGGCGGCAGGCGGCAGGCAGCGGCTGACCCAGTTACATGCGGCGCGCCTCCGTGACAAACCGCTGGCTGCCCCCCCACCACCGCCAGCAGCCACCAACACCACGCGACACCACACCGCTTAATTGCCCGCCCACCGGCCGCTCTCAATGAATTGCCGGCCGCCGCCGGCGCTGCTTCCGACAACCGGCTGCGACACACACACACACACATTACGTACATTAACTACTGGCCTTATCCGCCTGACCCTAGCTGCTGCGAACTCTAACGTTCCACGTGCAGAAAATTATACTGCGGCTGTGGGCGCACACATTAAACTGGCCTGACTTCGCACGGTTTCTTATCCAGCGCTCAACACAATTAGGGCATCGAGTGAGGTATCATACACAAACACATACGGTAACTTACTTTATTCAGACATTTTGTCACAACAGTAATTTGTGTGTGATATAGTAAGATATTTTTATCTCAACTCTTTTCTTGATATCAACAAATAATGCAATCCCTTGAGACAACATTGTCTCATTATACCAAAGGTATTAAACATATGGAGAGGCATTGAATTAAAATTTATGCTGTGACCGGGATTCTAACGCGGGATCTTTGACTTACTAGGTAGATGCCTTACACCACTTTTTTTGTTACTTTTTTTTGCTCTATGGGTGGTTCTGTTCATTTCAGAGGCCGATCGTTTTTGTTCGTTGATGTTAGAAGTGTTCTGGGCTCAGCTTTTTTATTAGAGAGGGCGTTGAGCCCCCTGACCGGGCGCGCTGAACCACGGCGCCCGGCTTCCACTCAGCTAACACAGCGTTCTAGCCGAAGCAACTACACGGACTGTCTTAAATTTAAATTCAATGCTTCTCCTTATGTGTAATACTTTTGGTATAATGAGACAATGTTGTCTCAAGGGATTGCATTATTAGTTGATATTTATATCACCTCGGCCTGAGGAACAACGCGGGATAGTTCCTATTCGCGTTCTATGCTGGGGTGCTATTCCAATGTAGGAGAGCCCTGCCAATTCGATACACATTTCACAGGGAACATGAGGCAGAATTAAAGTATATAGTGTGAAGGGAGACGTGCTTTAAGACAGTCCGTGTAGTTGCTTTAGCTACAACGCGGCGTTAGCTGAATGGTTTGCCGGCCGCGGCGACCGAGGGGACTCAGGCGCTTCAGTCACGGTCTGCACGGCCACTATGGTCGGGGGTTCGAATCCCCCCCTCGGGAATGGATATTTGGGCCGTCCATAGTGTTAGCTAGTTCATAAGTAGTTCGTAAGTTTAGGGACTGATGACCCCGTAGTTAAGTGCCATAAGCTATACAAACATTTGAACATTTCCAAATGTCTCTTTCCGGGCGCCGTGGCTCACCGAACCCGGTCAGAGGGCTGAACGTCTTCTGTAATAAAAAAAAGCTGAGCCAACTGACCAACGAACGAACAATGTAAAATGACCGCACATCATAGATCTATCTGAAAAAAAAAAAAAAAAAAAAAAAAAAAGCGGTCTAAAGCACGTACCTAGTAAGTAGGTGGTCCCGGGTTCGAATCCCGGCCACTGCATAACTTTTAATTCAATGCCTCTCCTTATGTTTAATATCTTTACTTGATGTTTACATGGCCGTTACTTAGAGCAATAATACTGAAAAAGTCATTCTCGTTGTCGTCTAATATGGTGCGTGATCACCTCGGGTGGCCAGTAAAGCTGCACACCTGCGTGACACGGACAGCTTGCGACCTTCCCATCCGTACTCACCAATAAGCATTGGGCAATACATAACACAGGCTAGTAAATCTTTTATGGATCTTCTTCTCTGTTCATAGGGGTGAGTTACGTATGTCAGCTTCTATGCTGTAAAGAGCTTCCCAAACGGTCAAATAAGATCAATAATTAATCTCTAGTTTAGGCAGTCTTTCAATCTGCAGATGAGGACGCAAAAAATATATTTAAACAAACATAAATTAAAATCCGAATAACCAACAAAATACATTCTAAGATAATGTAAGATAATATCCAGAAAAGATTCATTTACGAAGTAATTTTTTACAGATGGAGTTTATTACTCGTTTTGAACATGAAAATGCGGAGGTAATCCTACTTTATACATCGGTAAATAACTGAATATTTGCCCAATTATTGTTCATGACAGGCACAATGAGTATCACACGCACTCGAGAGTAAAAGTTCCAATTATCACTCGTAAATTAATGTAGTCTATCGAACACTGCATTTCCAAATTAATCGGCGATTACAGTAGTTCTCATAAAACACAGTTTGTCACCACACAAGTACACGATAGCTGATTTATCACAGTTCCACAGCCCTACTACCGTCCACAGTTTACCGCTTTTCAACCAGAGACTAAGTTCTGCAGTCACAGTAAATTTTCTAAGTCCACAAATGGCTATCTCTTCAGAGTCACAAACATTCACCACCGCATCCAAGTTACGAGTCCCCTTCCAAGCGTTCGAAAGCGTGCTCTACTTGCTACCAAAATTGTATCCTTCCGCTCATCGTAACGCCTCATCTTTAAAATACAATTTTCCTTCCGAAACATTATACATTTGAATATCACAGAATTAAACTTTACCACCTCCCTACAAATGTTATTTACATTTAACAAACAAATATATATTTAACAATACTGAAATCGGTTGAGACTGAAGCTCTTTGTTATTAAGCGTGGCGTCTCACTGTCCAAATATACTGCTGCCGTCGAAATTTAGTTACACAATTAATATTTAATTTATCAAGGCTCTTATGCAAATATATTCAGTTCTTGTCCACAAATACATATAATTGTCTATATATAAATTATCTGTACCATATCTTTTATTTTTAGTCGGCAATGAAATATTTAACAGGCATAATATAACACAAAACGAATGTTACTAAGAATAATATTAAATAAAATAATGCGCTTTGCTGGTTTCATGTTTTGTGTTTCTCTGTTGGAATCTATGTTCTGTCACAAGAATACTATAACCTCAACGAAAAGCAGAATGAGAGAGTAAAACAAAGTTTATTGAAAGAATACGGAAATAACGTGGTGCGTCTTTTAAGATAGGTGGCATGGTGCAATGCTGTCCATTTGCTTCTCAAACTGTCACTGATAAACACTGATATTGCAAATATAAGTCTTACAATATATTAGAGTACTAAAATTTATCGGCTTCTATATCTGTAAGGGAAATTGAAATTGTAATTACGGCGTTTGATTCTCCCAAGTCTCCCAAATCCATTCATATAATTAAATTTGCCATATCATCATGTCTTGGTTTTATAGGGATTTGTAGAATAGTGTGTGTGGCTTTAATGTATTTCAGTTGCAATCTGGGATAGCCGCCCTCGCTAATCCAAGACCGCCGTTTCCTGATTGCGAGCAGATTAGGTTAGGGTTTTCCTAACGACCTGTATTCCATTCACTAGGTCCAAATTGTTAGCCAGCCGGCTGGGGAGCCAACAGCATGCTAAAACTTACTTTACACATGGAAACAATCAGCTTCCCCCTTTATCTGTATGTCACAAGCTGTTGAGGGAGGTGCTGATATGGCTCTAATACGGGTGCCAAGTGCATCCCAGACACGATCAGTTGGGTTTAAGTGCGGTGGACAAGCAGTCCACTCCATTCGTTCACTTAGTTTATAGTTTGTTGTCCACCAGTGTAGCTATTTCGTGACGACCTCTGTCATCCACCAGGAGAAACACATCTACAGTAGCACCAGCGTAATTGACAACAAAAGGTTAAGGCGCCATTCTGAATGACATAGAGGTCAGTAGTCACCCTGACTACTGCTCACACCGTTCGTCCACCAACATGATATGGTTGTTTCTTGCACATCAGAAGGATTGATCAGAGTTCCACACTCTCTGCTCTCCACATGAATCGACGATTTTAAGACTGACCGAAATTTCCCAGAAAAAGGGGCAACTACGGTCATGAACTTTATGTTACAATGATATGCATGTCTGTGTTATCTTAGGTCACCCGACATTAGCGCTACAGTATTCTAGAACCTTCCTGGAAGTTATCTTGTATTCATCCTCTGACCGAGTCTTTCCCAAGATAATTCTTCTTGGGAGAAACATATCCCAGGAAAGAATGTGTAGAGTGTGAAGGTGTGAAGGTATATGCTGGTATCGATGCAGCAGAGGCCCAGGGCTCAGGAAGAAGGGAGAGACCAGAGGGTGATGGATGGGATTCTATTTTGTGGGTGGTGTAGAGGATGCGGATATGTTCAAGGAATTTTAGAAGGTGAGGAAAAGTAATGAGATTATAGAAGACCCACATGTAGGAAGGGAGGCAGATATGGTAAGTGAGGTGGAGGGCAGGCCTTCGAGGGATATATAGTAGATGGGGGAGGCGAAAATCCAACAGAGTGAAAACCGTAAAGGACGGAACGCATCAAGGAATGATAGTTGTATAGGATTGTGGAGGGGTTAAGTCCCCATGTCCAGCAGGAGAGGAGCTTTAGGAAGTTGAGATGGGAGAGGGCTTTTTTATGGGGATGGTTCAAGAAAAGGGAGCGATCAAGGGAGTGTCCAAGGTATTTGAGGGTGGAGGTTTTGGGGATGGGATGGCCCTGTAGTGTGAGTAACGGCTCACGGTGATGGAAGGATAAGGTGGTACGATCTATTATGATTGCCTGAGCTTTTGTGGAGTTGAAGGATTGGCTACACCAGTGGTTACACCAAGTGGAAAATTGGGAAGGTGGAGGAGGTGTTGGGATCGAGCAAGGGCAAGGACTAGGAAGGTGGTGTTGCCAGCATACTGAAGGAGATGGACGGGAGGCTGGGTTTGTGGCATGCCAGCTGTGTAAATGAAGTAGAGGAGGTGGGAGAGGACAGAGCTCTGGGGCACTCTAGCAGAGCGGTGGAACAAATGGGAGTTGTTGACAGTGACATAGGATGGGCGGTGAGAGAGAAAGGAAGCGATGAAATGGGCATAATTAATAGGAAGGGCTTAGGTTTGGAGTTTGATAAGGAGACTGGAATGCTATACTCGATCTTAGGCCTTCTCAATGTCGACTGCGACAAAGATGGCAGCACGATGGGAATTGAGCTGTTTGGAAAGGATGTGGGTGCGGGACAGGCGTTGGTCATCAACATGAAAGGATGGTCAGCAGCCACACTGGGAAAGAGGGGAAAGAGGAAGGAGTTGGTGTTGACGGAAATGCTGGTGAATGCGGCTAGAAAGGATGGTTTCCAAACCCTTGCTCAACACGGAGGTGAGGTTGGTTGGTTGTTTAAGGGGGACAAAACTGCAATGGTCATCAGGGGTGAGGTTGATAGGGTAATAGGAAGAGGTATTAGAAGGAGGCTTACCAGGTTTGGAAAACATAAGAATATCGAAGGTTTTCTGGAAGTCACGGAAGAAGCCAGTGTAGAGGATGACATGGTATAAAGATGCAATGGCAGCATGAAAGTTGTGGAGGCAAGCGCAAAGTTGACCGGTAGGTTAAATGGTCATGGCTAGGGATGGTATTGCGCCTTGTGCATGGTGCAAGTTGTATGTTAAGGACGGTAATAAGTGCGTTAAGTTCTTAAGGAGGGATGTGGTCCAAGTACTGAAAGCCAGGGATGAGCAGGGGAGAGGAGTTGTTGGTGCACTCATGGACATTGAGAAAGATGGAAAAGTTAAATATGTGATTGTCAGAAACGGAAAATACATCAGATAGGTGGTGCCGAAATGTTCACCCTTACTGGCATTGTCGGGAAAAGGATGTAGAGGAGAGGGTAGGTGAGGGCAGAGCGATTGCCAGTAAGGAAGTGGAAGGCTAGCCAGTACTTGGAGGAATTGATGGAGAGTAAAGCATTAAGATGGGTGCATGTCTGTCACCAAGATCGGCGTTTTTTGCGGCCAAGAACTTTCTAATATGTCGGAATTACTCGTGGCATTGGAGTGTATTCCGGTCAAGGGTCCGCAGGAAGGAGTGGCAAAGGCAGCGGGTTTCATGGAGGACATCGGTGGGCGGTTGGGATGAATGGCTTTGGTAGGAATATGGGCGTGGACGACGTCAGTAACGGTGTGGCAAAGAAAAAATAAGCCGTGGTCTATATCTGCGAGTATGAGGAGAGGCAGAGAGTGGCTAGTCTATGGAACGATGGTAGGCATTCAAATGATGAAATGTTTGTTAATCTATGGGACTCAATTGCTTGTTTGTTAGTCCCCAGCTTACAAACTACTAAAACTATGATAAACTAACCTAAGGACAACACAAACACCCATGTCCGAGGGAGGACTCAAACCCCCAACAGCGAGTGGATGCGCACACCACAGCACGACGCCTCAGTGCGTAGGCTAATCTGACGTGACACGGTAAGCATCCCAGTCGGCGTGGGAGTAATCATGGACAAGTTTAGGAGAGGGGTTAAGATGGGGAGTACGGTCAGGACGGCTGCAGGGTTCTGTGCTAAGGAGTACAGGGGCATATTCACTGCCAGTGAGGTCAAGGACCTGTACGCGCCAAGTAGGTTGGGAGAGGCAACTACGATATTGGGGGTGGTGTTGCTTTTGGCACGCGTAGGACGAGGGAGGGGAATGGCGCAGCCCCAAAGCGAGGAAACAAACTAATGCTGCTGCCGGAGTTCACCAACGGTGAAGATAATAAAAATGCGTTCCACATGGGACAGGAAATGATAGGAGAGGGGAAATGACTGTATTTAAATAGTGGCCAGGGTGATGGTGAGGGAAGCAAGATAGAGGCTGAGGATGAGATGCTCGGTGGGATCGTTAGGACAGGCTGTAGTTGAGCAGGATGGTGACAGAGGTGGCCAATCGCCATTCCACCGCAAGCAAGGGGTGGGAGGCCATATGTACGGTGTAGGGTGTGATGCTGATGGAATGATGGGGTTGGAGGAAGATTTGATTTCGGAGAAAGGCATCCACGTGGTGCTGGGACAGGGTATGCATGAAAAGGTGCTTTTTAGAAGGAAGGGATTGAACGTTTTGATAGAGGATGGTGTGGGGCGGACGTGCCTTACGCACGACTGACTTAATGTGGTCGTTCCATTTCGAATCGCTGGTTAGGCCTACTGCCAGATGTTTTATGGAACTACCAGCATCCAATTTTTATCCTGCTCTTCAGTAGTCATCTAATAAAGGATCTTTTAAAGCCCTAATGACAATTTACCTACTGTGACTATGAAAATAATTAACAGGTCAACGCAAACGCTATTACTCCCAGTCATTAAGTTCAGGTCTGAAATTCGGTATTGTCGGCACAATCTTGCATCTCGGAATGTTGATTTCCCCGAGGATTTCCTAAATGGAATGTCTAATGCCACTAGCTCCGGCAACCACTCCGCGTGCAAAGTCTGTTAATTCCACCATGCTCCCATAATCACGTCGGAAACTTTTACATTCGAATCACAACGCCACAAAATACAGCTCTGATTTTTTTCTTTTATTTCTCATTTTATGCCTGAATGGGCAGGCTGCCAGTAGTCTACTACGCTGCTCTTCAGCAGCAGGAAGTTAAAAAAGACAAGCCGTTAAAAGTCACAGAAATGGAGACAATAGGTGCAGAATTTTAAAACAATTGTGATAAAAACCCGTCGTATAATATACAATGAAAGAATAAATGTTAAGACACATATTCAGTATTAAAAACTGCTATAGTGGATAAAAACCTGCCGCGGTGGAGTAGCCGAGCGGTCTAAAGCACCTCGCTGCGGAGCGCGCCGTTGCTCGCCGTGGAGGTTCGAGTCCTCCCTGGGGCATGGGTGTGTGTGTTTGTCCGTAGGTTAGTTCACCTAGGTTTAAGTAGTTTGTAAGCTACGGACTGATGACCACGCACTTTGGTCCGATAGATTTACAGACATTTGAATTTGAATTTTTGATAAAAACATATTGAAGTTAGACATATAACGGCGACGAGCACTGACACACTGGTGGACGGATAGGCGCTCCTCCCCTAGCAAAATGGTAAGGAAATTAATTTATTAAAAATAAAAATTCCAAATCTTTTTCCCTCCGACTTTAACCATCGCCCGAATACGTTGCAAACCGCTGGCTTGACATTCGGCTCCCTGGTCGCCACAATGCACGGCTGTCGTGGGGAGGCCGACTCCTGCCACTAAGCAATGCATCGTGGCCAATCAGGAGCGACCACGTGGGCCGGACATCAGGCGATCCGGGCCGCCGCTCTCTTCCAAGCAAGCCGCCACCGCGTTCAGACATCCTCCCCTGCCTTCTCCACCCCCCCCCCCTTCCTTTACACCACCATTTTGCTCCGTGACGGGCGCCAATCCTTCGTAGGCCCCATTTCCTGTAACTGTTATCTTCCGTAATAAACCTTCAAGTGTACCAGTAAACCCTGCATTTCTCACTTAGCCGCCCCATCTAGCCCACAACTTCGGCTCAGCCACTCCTGACAATAGACACCTGATACACTGGTAAAAGTACACGGCAACACATTGTTTTGCGTGTTCGGCTGTTACTAAAATCTTAAATTCATACGAAAGAAGCAAAACACTGACACAACACTAAGCATTGCTAAAACGTGTCACTGGAGCCCCGCAGGGATAGGAGAGGGAGGGAAGGCGCGGAGGGGTGGGAAAGGGATGGGAGGGGAGGCGGTAGAGAGTATGGACTCCTCAGGATGGCAAAAGAAATAGAGCCAAGTGAGGGAGAGAGAGGAGTGGTCGGGGAGGGAGAGGGGACACTCATAGATAGGGAAGGATTAAGGTTGATAGGAAGGATAGATGCCCGGACGGAGGGAGTCATCTTGGGGAGGAAGCTGATGGATGGAAGTTACCCTCGAAGAGGATGTGGAGAGTGTGGAGGGAGGAGGGATAACTAGGCGTGGCAGAGGCGCAGGATTCAATAGGAAGTGGGAAACCAGACTGCGTTGGGAGTCTATCTTTTAGGGGACGTAGAAGATGCGGATGTGATCCATGTCTTTGAGATAGTGTGGAAAAGGAAAGAGATCGTATTGGATACAGCTCTGGCATTGCAGCAACCTTTAATACTTTGTTTTCCTGATAGTACCAGCATCTCTGTCTTTATATCGCTAGCCAATTACTTTTGTCATCTTTGCATAAATTCGTAGGGTTTGACGGGCATCGCCAATCTCAGTTTCACTTATGAGGGAAAATCAGAAAGTGTATGCCCCTAAATTATTTAGCCAAATTACTTTAGTAAAAATTAGAAGTTAAAAAATCCATTCTCTGGTTCTGGCCGCTGCACGACGCTGCTGTCACTTGTTAAAGATGGCGGCTGTGCTTCACACGGCCACAGTGTTAGAGCGACGAAGTCTGATTTGTTGATAAAACTCTTCTGGGTATTGGATCGCATCGTCAATATATCAAATGTTTCACCAACATTTCAGCCGCTATTGCAAGCGGCCTTCTTCTAGGTGTCAAGTGAAACCCAGAAGAAGGCTGCTTACAATAGTGGTCGAAACGTCGGTGAAACATTTGATATATTGACGATGCGGCCCAATTACCAGAAGAGTTTTATCAACAATGACAACGGCAGCAGAAGCCTTCGAAGTCTGATTTGTTTTCTCTGGATCAAGCCAAGAAGTCCCGTCGTTATGTGCAGGTAAATGAAGCTCACATATGGAGAAAACTGTCTCGCTTTGAGAAATGTGGATTGGTAGTGTTGTGAGTTCTACATCTACATACTTTCACCACAATCCACCTTAAGGTGCGTGGCGGAGGGTACACTGTACCACTACTAGGCATTTCCTTTCCTATTCCACTCTACAATAGAACGACGAAAGAAAAGAATGCCTATATGCCTCCGTACGAGCCCTAATTTCCCTTATCTTGTCTTCCTGATCACTACGCGAAATGTAAGTAGTGGCAGCAAGATCGTACTACTCAGTTTCAAATTCCGCCCCTCTAAATTTCCTCAACAGAAATTCACGAAAATAACATCATTTTTCCTCCAGCGATCAACAATTGAGTTGCCGGAGAATTTCCGTGACACTCTCGCATTGGTCGAACCTACCAGTAACAAACCTAGCTGTTCGCCTCAAAACTGCTTCTATGACTTCCTTTAAACTGATCTGCTGCGGGTCCCAAACACTTGAGTAATACTCAAAACGTGGTCGTACAAGCTTTATATAATTCGAAAAAAGGCCGTGTAATCTTGCGTCTCAAAGAACGGTAGGGGAGACCGAGTTCGTTGCTGCCTGACGGCAACATTTCCCGCGTGGTTGGAACGGAGAAAGAAGTTCAGCGCGTGCACCCCTGTGCAAGTTTTCGATCCGCTGAAGTTCCTGGCTAGACATCGATTCACAAGTAACGATGAAGTCAGTGATCCGTCGAAAAAGGTTGTGAAATCTAGCATTTGAATTTCAGCCAGAGGGCTTCTACTGCAGGGGTATCTCAAATTTAATGCTGTGATGGCACAAATGGATGACCCTGCGTGCAGATACTGTAAGATTAGTAGAATAGGTACCATATTTGTGATTACTTGTTTGTGCTATATTTTGGGGTTATAGAAACATGGGGCAAAGACTTTGTAATTTGTGCTAGTATTTAGTCTCGCTAAAAGTCAGGAATAACTTGGCCGATTTGGATATTGCGTTCTTTGTTTTGTTCTCTTCAATTCATGGATGGACCGATTATATTCGTATTTTGTACGCTGCCACATTATTCAACCAGTTGTGAAAACATTTTGTACATTCGACATTCAAAACAAGAGGATCGACACTGTCTACATAAGTATTCGTACATTTCATGGTGGAGGGTACTTGACAACAGCTTCCTAGACCAGTCTACAATTTTATTATGATCACTGTCTACTTAAAATTTCGTACAGTCTGTTGCATAGTGTACTGCACAACAGACATCCGTACGAACCTACAGGTTATTCTGATCTTGACGTCGTTTTCACAGCTGCCTTAAAAAATATCACTGCCAACATGAGATTTAGCACTGTACATGGCGGAGGGTACTTACTGCTGACGTCAACACAGTTTTATGTATCATCATGAAATTTGGCAGATATATTTAAATATATACAAGAGAGGGAGGAGGTGAACAGTAAGAGGATACACAGGAGGATATAAAGGCGAGGAAGAGGCGGCCAAGGAGTAGGTGATGCATACTGGCCAACTTTTACGCTTTATCCGTAAAATTTACGGAAATTGGGGCATTCTACGGTTTTAGGGGTGGACGGTGTGTTTTACGACTTCGCGGACAAAAATATGAAACTTTAATATTCGATAACCACACTCTAGTATTTGCATACTTCGAAGGTAAGTCTACGATAGTCAATAAACCTTTCTTTCATATGATTGGTACTTTAAATCGGGTGATTTTTGTGTCATATTTGGGGTTCAGCTTAAAGTCGGGATAACAGTTCTTCCATTTGAGTTTTAGGTACGACAGCCCCTGCTTCGCAGATTCAAAGACGTGATGATCAGGTAGTTATTGACACTGAAACCTGGAAGATAGTGATCGATCTCCAGGGTACAGATAAATTCCCTTTTTTTTCCTCAGTGAGAAAGTACTGTCATAGGTACTACCTCTGACTTTATCATCAAGTTTTCCCGCAAGGTTAGACAAAATTGAAGGTGCTCAGTATTTTTCTTGGAGAGTTTGCAATGAAAAGATTGAAATGACAGATGGGGTGGCGTATGAGCTCCAGAGGCAGTTCACAGCTCTGCAGTTAGGGAGAGTTTGGTTACAAATCAAGTGATTCCAGTTGGACACCTATACGAAAATACGTCGAGCCGATGGACTTCTCAAGTATAACAGAATTTCTTGAGTAGTGATGCCTATTTTCACCACACCCTGTAACAATGTACAATGTGAACATGTTTTAAGCCTTGTGAAGGAAAGTAGTACATAGTTCAAATCATCCTCGTTCAATGAAACTATGTAGTCTATTTCTATTTTCAAGACCACATTTCTGGTCCCTGATATGACATACAATTTTCTCAGCACTTCTTGTAGCAAGTTACGAAAGCCATAACTATCACTTTAAAGTCGAACTAGCATATGATTTGCAGTCTGTATTATATTACTTCTTGAAAGCGTTACGTTAAACTACTTCCATTGTGTAAAGCCAACTACTGCGAATCTGCTTAATTTATCAAGTCCTATTACGTATGCTCGAAACCAATATTCACCACGCCTGCTGATACAGGTTTCTTCTTCATTGCTATGTTCATCTAGGAACATTGGCTTATGATGAAGATAGATATCATTTCACTGTAGTAACCTGTTGGAAGCATGAATTATAGTAGTTTGTAGCCCATAAATATTATTTTCGTCAAGCTGGAGTATGTCGAAGGTCGTCATATTTTCTTTGCGCGCCTGTTTTTTAGTGATAGCCATTTTTGAATGTTGGCAAGTGTGGTGATGGAGGTGGTGGCGGAGGTGGACGAGGAGGCAGAGGTAAATAGAGGAGGAGGAGATCTGCAAAGGGAGATGAGATGAAGGATAGACAAAGGTTGGAGGAGAACACAGAGACGACGGAGGAGTACATGGATAAACATAATGTTGGAAGAAACGAATACCGAGCAACATTGGGCTTTCAACCAGTTTCAACCAGCTAACACATACACACACACACACACACAGAGAGAGAGAGAGAGAGAGAGAGAGAGAGAGAGAGGAATGTAATGAATTGGCATAGAGATCAGGGAAGTGATTGGCAGTGTGATTAGAGGTAGTATTGAAGGATGTGTATGAAATTTTAATTCCTATTTGATAATTGCAGAGCATTTGCGGCTACACTCATGCTTTAATATGAGATCCAACATCTTCTTGTTTGTAATTGTATACCATGCGTAAAGGCCACATGAGAGGAGGGATACTAAGTGCTTTAGTTGGGAAATATTTTTAGGCGGTACTCGGCTAGACGGAAAAAAAGGCGAGGCGTTACTCTGCTCATTCCACATGAAATGAGTCTAATGGACACTTTGAGAAAATCAAGAAAATAAATATTTAGGTATGTGAATATATTAACAAAATATAGCTACAATTTCCAGATCTGAAACTCATCTTTATTGTATTCAAGGAATAAGTGTATATGAGAATACCACCCATCGGCTTTGGACAACGACATCTTACCTCAGGAGTGGCGTTCCAGAAGACAATGACAGTGCGTGTTGCTGCCGGGAATTAAAACTAGTTAATTGTTACTGAGGGTAAGGTTACCAACAGTTGAACATGTACACATCCAGCCGTGGATGGCAAGGAGATTAAAATTCGCTTGTGTTTTAGTTCCTACTAGGGCTACAGCATAGTATTTAATAATCTTAAACTGACTATAGTAAAAAAAAGACGATTAACTGAACGTAATATTTACGGTAAATATTTTATCTTGACAGTGATTCGTTCTCAAAACGTGCCGTGCTAAGCATGAAAACATACGTAACTCGTGCAGTGTTTCATGATTAAACCAATGGAAATTAAGTCAAAATTTTGCGATTTAATGTCCGTTGAATTTTTAAAAGAATTGCCGGAATTTCGCACTTCATTTCTTCAACGAATAGGCAACGATATTGCTTTGGAGTTGGTAAGAAGCATTTCCTCAGTCTCGGCTTAGACTACTCGGTATTCTCCATTGGCTAATTCGAACATCGGACAGCCAGTCAGATTCCATAGGAATTGTGTGAAGTGCAATTTGAACGCTTCGACGATTATGATCGCAACTCGAACGAACCTAAAACTTTCCAAATTTTCTTTCCGAAATCCGTTCGACAATTTACAGTTGTTATTTTTTACAGCCTTAAGAAAATAGTTTAGCTGGTACGCTAATAACGGGTTTGAATTTTAGGCGGTACGCCGTACCGCCTCGTATCGGCTCAACTAAAACACTGGGGATACTGGGAAAAAGGCCTCTGGTGGAAGGATGGAAGGAGACAAGTACCGCCGTAGGTCGTAGGAATTCCGCTAGCTGGCCAGGCGCTGGCGGCGGCGGCGGCTGCAGCTCAGCTGATGGAGGTGTCAGACAGCGCTGATTGAGATTTAGGGGGGCGGCTCCCAGGGGGCGCATCCCGGCTGCGAACACGCCCTCTACTGCCCCCACCCCCACCCCCTGCTGTTAATGGCGGCCGTGCCACCGCTCCCTGAAGGCGAGTCAACGTCCTGCTCACCTCACGAGCACAAGAAACCACTCTCGCTTACTGCGCTGCGGTGCCTGATGTATGGCAAACCGCACTGAGTGTTCAGACAAGTGAAGCCGGCCGCGGTGGCCGAGGTGACTGAGGCGCTCCAGTCACGGTCAGCAAGGCCACTACGGTCGGGGGTTCGAATCCCCCCTCGGGCATGGATATTTGTGCCGTCTTTAGTCTTAGCTAGTTCATAAGTAGTTTGTAAGCTTAGGGACTGATGACCCCGTAGTTAAGTCCCATAAGTTGTACAAACATTAGAACATTAGACAAGTGAAGCATCGTGATTAAAACAACAGCTTTGCTCATTTACAATGGTGAGTTTAAAAATTAGTACACACTTTACAGTTTTAGCCGCGGCGGAAATGCCGTGTGCACTAGGTCGCCGTGCTTCGGTGCACACGGCCGATTGCCGTCGGGGCCTCGAGTCCTGACTCGGGCATGGGTGTCCATCTACATGGGATACTGTGCAAAGCACATTTAAATGCCTGGCAGAGGCTTAATCGAATCACCGTTATACTATTTTACCTCCCATTACATTCTCGAATTGCGCGCGGGAAGAATTTCTCCGTTCGGGCTCTAATTTCTCGTATTTTATCCTGATGATCATTCCTACCTATGCAAGTGGGAGTCGATAATATATTTTCGCATTCGGAGGAGAATGTTGGCGATTGGAGTATGGTAAGTAGCCCACACCGCAGCGATAAGCATCGTTGCTGTAATGATTCCCATTCCAGATCCTGTATCATTTCCGTAACGCTGTCTCCCCTGTATCGTGACAATACGAAACGATCTGCCCTTCTTTGCACTCTTTCGATGTCCTCCGTCAAACCCACCTGATAAGGATCCCACCATGGGCAGCAATACTTCAAAGAAGGACGGACAAGCGTAGTGTATGCAGCTTATTTGGTAGTTCTGTTGCATCTTTTAAGGGTTCTGCCAATAAAACGCAGAGTCTGGTTCGCATTTCCCACGACATTATCTACGTATTCTTTCCAGATTAAATCTGAAGTAATAGTAATTCCTAGGTATTTTGTGGAGTTTACGACCTTCACTTATGATTGATTTATCTTGTAAACAAAGTTTAACTGATTTCTTTTCGTACGCATGTGAACGACTTCACAATTCATTATTTAGAGTCAATTGCCAATTTTTACACCATAGTGATATCTTATTCAGATCGTTTTACAGTTGGTTTTGATGTTCAGATGATTTAACTAGATGTTGAATGACGGCGTCATCTGGAAACAACCTAAGAAAGCTAATTAGATTTTGTTCCAAATCGTTTATGCAAATAAGGAACAGCAGAGGACCAATAACACTACCCTGTGGAACGCCCGATATCACCCCTGTTTTAGTCGATGCTTTACCATGGATTACTATGCGTCCTCTCCGAAATTAATTTTAAGGTTATTTGCAAGTGCCTATGTACAGCTGCAATGAACCCAGGAAAAAAATTATTATTTGCACCAACAGTTGTACAATATTTTATTTATTACACTCAACTGGTTTTGGCACTATGTGCCATCAACAGCAGATTAAAAAAAATTGCACAACAATTGTTACAAGATTTCATTTTTGAAAAATAGGCAACATCAAAATTAATATATATATATATATATATATATATATATATATATATATATATATATATATATAATATATAATATATATACACGCGTGTTAGAACTTAAATAGTGACAACACTGCTGTGGAGACACCATGCAATGGAGTCTACTATTGTCGCGGATAGCACACGTTGTTGACATACCTGCCCTCCCTCCGAGCAAATGGACTCGCCCGTATCAAGTCACCGGCGTGCGCACAATTGAAGGAAAGATAGTCACTTGTGAGCGATCGGTCTAACGTAACGGTTGTATCCTAACGCATTACGTTCCTCCACGGCAGACCGACAAATGCATAGTATTGTGTATGGAGTATCACCTGCGACCAGCTTTGCGAAAGAAGCGGCAACACTTTCTGCGCAAACCACCCATCATTTCGCACGACAATCCGCGGGAACATCAGCGCAAGCTGTGGCTGCTCTCTTCGGTCGATGAGACTGGGAAGTACTGTACCATCCAACATCCACGCCGCCTTCAAACTTGGTAAGTGAAACCGGCTTCTGAGTAGAAGCTACATATAGTGTTTTGGTTTTTGTCTGTGCCTTATCGTTTCAGTTTGTAAATTTATGCAGACACCCCACCATTGGTTGCGTGGGAGGTCGCTCCGGTGCGTGGCAGGCGTCGCAAGCCATTCTGGGGCTCCATCGTGAGGCCTACCCCGGTCTTGCGAACAGGTTTGAGGCGCTACCTGCTCAGGACAATGTTCCTCAGCCGGATGGTTTTCTCATGCTGAAGCCACCACACAGTCTACAAGATTCGGGCTTTCACAGAGGGTGGGTTCGCTTGTAGTTGGGAGCTCCAATGTTAGGCGAGTAATGGAGCCCCTTAGAGAGATGGCTGCCAAAGAGGGGAGTCATTCCAGATGTGGAACGGATCCTCCCAGGAATCGGCTACAAGGATAGCGGGGGCTGTATGGCGTGGACTGTGCGGTTTTTTAGGATGGAGGGCTTCGGGGAAAAACAAAATGGGCTCTCTTAAAAGGCGCAGTTGGATCACAGGAGACACGTAGATCTAGGAACTATCGGTGTAACAGTTGTAAATTGTCGTAGCTGTGTCGGGAAAGAACTCCAAGCGTTTGTTTCAAATGTTCAAATGTTTGTAGAACTTACGGGACTTAACTACGGGGTCATCAGTCCCTAAGCTTACAAACTACTTACTACTTATGAACTAGCTAATACTAAGGGCGGCAAAAATATCCATGCCCGAGGGTATATATATATATATATATATATATATATATATATATATATATATATATATATAACTTTTCTTCAAATGGATGAAGGAACAAAATGTGTATACATTAAGCGCAAGATATTAAACTTTGTAACATTAACTTATGTAATAACAACAGTATTTGTTTTATGTACATTCATAGCTACATCACAGGCAACAAAATACTACAAGATGCCTAACAATCACACCATCAGTGAAAGCATACCTCAGTAGAGGGCTTGCAACAATTATTTACAATTAGTATCGTGATTGTGACAAATGTAAATAGACAGTGAGCAAAGTGCGAATTACTCCAACACTTGCTCCTCTGTTGTGTCTCGTCATCAGGTGCTTAACAACTTGCAAAATAAACTGTACTTTACTGGTAAAATAATTAGCCACTATTATTCTAATATCTACCATATTAAAACGTATCTGTACTCTGAATATTTACAACTTTTTCCCCACATCTGCACACACACATTCAGTAAAGCATACAATTAAGCTAACGCTGAGTGAACTCTGATCTGCAGCAAATAGGAAATGTATTACCCATATTCTTAACAGGCAATAATTATAAATAAAATTGAATTACCACAATATAAATATAAATATTTCAGATGTAGGGGTCTATCAACAAAATTGCAAAGCTTTGTTTTATTATTCATATTTACAATTTCTATTTCATCAGTGTTAACATAACGTAATGCCTGTTGTCTCTGAACTCATTGCGAACCCCCCGACCGTAGTGGCCGTGCGGACCGTGACTGGCGCGCCGCAGAACGCTTGGCCACCGCGGCCGGCCCAAGCGTTAATAGAAAGCACCGAAAGGTATCGAAAATTACGTTAAGCCGGAATTAAGTTCTGCAGAAGATTTTGCAAAAGATATAACTGTGTTCAGAAATGAAAGATTAAACAAAATAGGTGGAGACGTGTTTGTAGCCATCAAAAGTAGTCTATCGTGTAGTGAAGTTGAAGTTGATAGTTCCTGTGAGTTATTATGGGTAGAGGTTGTACTCGATAATCGTAAAAAGTTAATAATTGGTTCCTTTTACTGGCCCCCTGACTCTGACGATACATTAGCAGAAAGGTTCAAAGAAAACCTGTGTCAAACTGCAAACAAAAATAGTAGGCAGTGATTTTAACTTACCTTCAACCTGTTGGCGAAAATATATTTTCAAATTAGGAGCTACGCATAAACATGCGAAATTGTACTCAACGCATTCTCTGAGAATTACTTCGAACAATTACTGCATGAACCAACTAGAATTGTAAATAGATGTCGAAACCCACTTGATCTCTTACCAACAATTAAATCTGAGATCATAACAAAATTCAAAACGGATACAGGTATTAGCGAACACACAGCTGTCGTAGCGAGACTGAATATCAAAAGTCCCAAAGTTACCAAAAATAGACGAAAAGTATATTTGTACAGGAAAGCTGATAGAAATACAGTACATTGCTTCTTGAAAGACAGTCTCCATTCGTTCCTAACGCTAAACGTAAGTGTAGACCAGATGTGGCTCAAATTCAAATAGGTGGTATCGACAGTAATTGACAACTACGGAAAAAGCATGCTGAATTTAAATTGGCACCCACAACACAAGACATAGTAAAACAATAATGAACCTGTAACTGTAAAATGTACCCGAAGATGGCAGCTTGCTCCTGAAACGCGTCGTGCTAATAAAAATATTAGTAAAAAGTGACTGCTGCAGTATAAATTATTTCAAAAGTTTATAATACAGTCGCAGACCTCAAAACAATCCACATAACATGGATAAATTTGTGATATACTTTTGGTCTGGTGGCAACGCATTGATGGTTGCGATCAATAACCTGTTCATTATTTACGCGCTTAAAACTTGAAAGTATTCTGATAAACCAAATTACACGCTACCAGTGGAGGTTTTTCTACACTTTATTTGTGACGGTCGCAGTGCTCTTTATGGACAATGAGATAGTTAATTTATAAATATGTGAAAATTATTTTATGGTACGTGTATTTGAATACTGACGAAGCAATCAGACAAAGTCATTTGATGTAAATCTTAAAAATTCTCGAGGAAATCGGCTTTGAAGTTTCTTAGTGCCCTTACATTAATATCTGCAAAATTCCAGCCAGGCACCACGTCAGATAGGTGGTGTTGTAAGTTCATAATGAAGTCGACGATTCCTTTCTTCTTCATTCTTCTCATCGTGTCTCCACCAGTTAAATAAAAAAATTCACGAATTACGTGTTAACGATAATTAAGACATTCATCATAACGTTTTATGAAAACAATATTCACCTCTATTGTATTCTTTATGTTAAATTTTTCTATTGAATGTTGTGAACAATTATGGTTTTAATGAAATGAACGTCACGGATTTAATTTTTGTAGCAGTACTGGAAAACTCTTCATAAAGTGAACAAGTGGAGGCAGTCGTCGTCAATTAATAGTCAAGTGCATACTAAAAAAAGTAATTTAATTTGTGATAATTTCGTTGTTCAAAAGGTTTAATAAAACATTGAAAATTAACAACAAATACAGTAATAAATTTCGTTTACAGAGTGTTAATTACAATGTATAAGATGAATTTTAAATTTAAGTCCTGTAATATTTAACACAAGGAAAGAAACTAAAAAGAATGACAGGATTTTCACCAACAACTGTAGTAATTCCTGGTTTGTTAATCCACAAAGCAATCTATGTTCCATGGCGACTGTCAGAAATTCTGTCTCTGTTCCATATGATTACAGATCCATTTTCTTTTTTCCTTTTTAATTCTTGAGAGTTTCATCGAATGACTTCTGCTGTCTGCGATTTGAACTCCACGTCCCATAGGCATGAAAAACATACAAATATTCGATGCCCATGTGGTCTCCTTGTCAGACCTCTCCTTCACTCTCTTTTCTTTCTTTTGTTACGCTACATCTCGCTCCCACTCTTTTTCCTCTTCAACTCCTTTCTCTCCCACTCTTCCTAAGTTGTCACACGTTACTCTACCTCCTCTCACACTCCCCACTATGAGTAGCGGTCTCTCATTTGCATTAATGTTTCTACAAAGCTGCCTCTGTTTCCGTACTTTAGTGCCCTACGTGACCGCCATACGTACGTGCAGTCTGGAAATGGAATACGTTGTGGGCTCTACTGGGATAGCCGTTGTAGACGGCAGGAGTGGCAGTCGGCGAGGTAATGGCATCACTGTGGAGCGACTAACTGGCGGGAAAGAAGGTCTGGAGCCGGCGGTGTCGCGGAGTGGTGCGGTTAATCACGGCGGCTGCAAGTGGCTTTCAGCGTCACCTCCGAGAGGCCGCAAGCTGCCAGGGGTTTCATTACTCGAGGGGGAGGGGGGAAAGGAGGGGTGGTGTGACAGGAGGGGAGGGGAGCGGAGGGCGGAGTGCTCTCAGACGAAAGCGCCAGCTGTCCGCGAGGTGCAGGCAACCCGCGTGCCAGACTATAATACTCCTCACACCAGACATCGCGCACGTTGCATTTTAACCTTTTGGCTCTCATTTAAATTAGACGATCCAGATTATTGTGCTGGACGAGTCGGAAATACATATATGAACTCAACCCCTCCAACCCAACCCCAAAAAGGAATGATTATTTTAAAAGCTACAAAACAACCTTATCCTCTTAGAAACACCGTCATTGTGTTTACAATGGTCACTGGCGGTAAAATTTTACGTATCATGTCGGCGGCCTCCCGTGATTATGTTAGCAACAGCAACAACACGATAGAAAATCTTTGCCTATTTGTTAGAACCACATAGACTCCCTTAGACTGTTCGCGGATGATGCTGTCGTTTATCGGTTAGTGAAGTCAACAGAGGATCAAAAGCAACTGCAAAGCGATTTAGACAAAATTTCTACTTGGTGCGAAAATTGGCAATTGACACTAAATAAAGAAAAGTGTGAAGTAATACACATGACTACTAAAAGAAATCCGCTGAACTTCAATTACGCAATAAATCAGTCAAACCTTAAGGTCGTAAATTCTACCAAATACCTAGGAGTTACAATTACGAACAACTTTGACTGGAGAGAACACAGAAAATATTGTGGGGAAGGCGAACCAAAGGTTACGTTTCATTGGCAGAACGCTTCGAAGATGCACCAGCTCCACCAAAGAGACTGCCTACATCACACTTGTGTGTCCTC
The DNA here is from genome assembly GCA_026315105.1 of Locusta migratoria. Lineage (NCBI taxonomy): Eukaryota > Metazoa > Arthropoda > Insecta > Orthoptera > Acrididae > Locusta > Locusta migratoria. The sequence continues at coordinate 276,036,789 of CM048749.1, read as the reverse complement.
TCTTGGAGTACTGTTGCCCCTTGTGGGACCCGCACCAGGTGGGACTGACGGAAGATATTGAGAAGGTTCAGAGAAGGGCAGCTCGTTTTGTTTTATCACGTTACGGGGGAGGGGGGGAAGCGTCACGGAAATGTTGCACGAATTGGGGTGGAAATCATTAAAAGAAAGACGTTATTCATTGCGGCGTGATCTGTTTGCGAAGTTTCAATCACAGACTTTTACTTCTGAATGTAAAAATATTTTGCTAGCACCCACCTACTTAGGGAGACATAACCATCCCAATAAAATAAGAGAAATCTGATCGAAAACGAAACGATTTAGATGTTCTTTCTTCCCGCGCGCTATTAGAGAATGGAACGGTAGAGAAAAGTTATGAAAGTGGTTAATGAACCCTCTGCCACGCACTTAAATGTGATTTGCAGTGTATCTATGTAGATGTAGAATGACTCGATCAGTATATCTTACAGACCATGAAGTAAACAAATAATGCTGTTCCTACTTTACGGTTGACAGGTTCCCTCGTAAATCGAAGATTCCATGAGAAAACATCAGCGTTGTCAAGCGATTGGCTAAAATGAAGATTCACAGGATTCTCACTATTCAGCATCTGTTGCCAACATTATCATAGGAGGCCGCTGGGATATTTGGAAAAATTTAACGGCACTGGGAGGTATGAAACGGTATCTTTTACGTGTGAAGGAAAATGCCTCACACAATAACAACAAATAAAAATGGTAATATATAATTCTCACGTCATTTTCAAATTATATAACTTTCATTAGCCTAATATTTGAAATTGAACTACAATTTCGGTGTTCGTATATTTGTACAACGCCAAGAAATAATGTTATTTCGATACTGCGATGTTCAGAATTCCAGAGCTGACAAGATGTCGACTTCGTAGTTCTACCCGTGCACCGCTACATGCCTCTCCCGGCGCATCATCATTTATATCGGCATTCTCTACTTCGTAGTTCCACCCGGGCACCGCTAGATGCCTCTCCCGGCGCATCATCGTTTATATCGACATTCATATGAAAACATCCATTTCCTTTAACCACTCTTAATCACTGCGAAAATGAAGCATTTGAACGACACAAGAAAGTGAGTTGGGAGCACTCAATGTTTCGATATTCACTTATTTTAATACGTTATTTTAATACTGCAGAAGCACTCCATTACAGCGCCTTTGGTCGAGGCGAATAGCCAATCAGTGAGCCGATTGTTGGAGAATGTAGAACTTATCTAAGCTGTAGATGGGAAAATTTCTACTTCCTTTTACCACCTTTAATGGCTACATGCACACATAATATTTACATTCGTGAAATCTACGACAAACAATCTTTCGAATTATGTAACTTTCATTGGTTTTCTTGTACGAATAAATTAGTAATCTGTACCACAATTTTCGTGTTAGCGTATTTATATAATGATTACGTTTGTTTACCAGTTGTTTCTACTGTTTGAAACATTTTTGTAATTATATATCATCAACTGCGCATGGACAAAGCCGAAAATGTGTACCCAGCCGGGATTCGAACCAGGGTCTCCCGCTTTCTAGGCAGTTGCGCTGCCCACTCTACACGACTGGGGACACCGCACCTGGAAGGACTAACTAAGTACGCCTCCCGTCAGACAAATTTCCAGCTCTACCCTGCCCACAGTACTGAAAAAATCGTAGTCACTATGTTCTAATTCCCGTAAGAGTAAGGGCTTCAAACTTGTCCAAACCTCCCCACTAACGAAAGGTTCATTGCCCGTCACTGATATATATATATATATATATATATATATATATATATATATATAACAACTGCAGGATCAGAAGTGACCGGTTCTTCCGGAATAGACGCCACATGTATATATATAATATGCCAGTGACGGGCAATGATCGTTAGTGGGGAGGGGTGGGCATGTTTAGAGCCCATACTCTTACTGGATTTAGTACATAGTGACTACGAGTTTGAGTACTGTGGGCAGGGTAGAGCTGGAAATTTGTGTCTGACGGGAGGCGTACTTAGGTAGTCGTTGCAGGTGCGGTGATCACTGTGCCCCATTGGTGTAGTGGACAGCGCAACTGCCTAGAGTGCAGGAGACCGGTGTTCGAATTCCGGCTGGGTACACATTTTCGGCTTTGCCAATGCTGAGTTGATGTCATATATTCTGCGAATATGTAAGAATAACTGCAGGATCAGAAGTGACATCTGTTCTTTCTGTTCTTTCGGAATAGACGCCACACACACACACACACACACACACACACACACACACACACACACACACACACATATATATATATATATATATATATATATATATATATATATATAATCATCTCTAGAAATGGTTGACAGCTGTCCCCCCTTTGGCTTCCCCGTCGTAATAATTCTTCGTAGTCTCTTCGGGTTTTCTGACGGATACTAAAATCAAACTGATTCAATATTCCTACGGCACAGCTGTTCGCCATCTTCAGGAACACTCACTGCTACTGGGTACCACTGATGCTAAGAGAGCTTTGCTTCGTCTCTACGGGTGACCCTAATAGTAGCAGGATCGTAGCGCTAGGTATTGCCTGCTAGTCTCTGACGACAGTATTCCGTGATTCGTCGCGGGTTTTGAAGTGTCGTCGTGGTCACCGTCGAGACGACGTTATTGTGTAGCACGTCATCGGTGGTCTACGACGGCAGCGTGACTCTACGTAGGTAAAATGGCGGAACGGGCAGGTGGTGAAGTCCGGCCGGAAGAAGGCAGCAACCGCATCCCAATCCTCGCCACTTTATCCGCATCCGCAAGTTCGTTATGGGTAATAGTAGTAAATAACAATATTTAAAACCGTGATATGTAATGAAATAATTAATGTTAGAGTGTCATTTCTGCGACAACGTAAGTATGTTTCACTTCACATCAACTGATGTGTTCATTTTATGAAAGAACTGTCACTGTATTTACTACGATGTATGTTGTGACTAGGTCACTACAAAGCGCTACTGAAGGCAGCGGAAATTTGGCATGGCACCTCTGTTGTGCAGTGGCCGGTTTGCCACCCAGAAAGCACTTGACAGAGCGCAGATAACACACGGTCGCATAAACGGATTAGGCGCAGGTCCCTCGGATACAGCTACGTCCGCTGTGACCAGGGTATGAGGACAACAGACTTCCGCTCTAACTGGGCCCTGAAAGGATTCTAAGAATGTCCACAGGCTTGAAGTTTTCAGCTAACATTTCGACAGACGTACTGAGCAGGTACCTCGTTCTTTATCCACATAGACACGCGGATATCCGCGTCGCTTACAATTTTATCCACAAAGTAAGAAGTGCCGCAGATATCCGCATCTGCGTCCGCGCCGAACTCAACATATAGCAATTACGAAAGAGGCATTTAACAAGAAGAGGAGGGTTCTTTTGGGATGTGTATACAGGAATCTGAAGAAGAGACTGACAAAGTGTATTATATAGGGTGTGCCACAATACAACGCTGAGACATAGACACTGAGAAAATAAGGACGAAAGCAGATTATGTGGACTTGGAAGAAAACGGAAGGGACAAAGTGCGTAGACGGCTTGAGTAATGGGAAGGTGTTGAGAAATGTGGGTGAAGAGAGAACAATTTTGTCACCAGAAAGAGGAAACGTAATTGGCTTGGGTACTGGACGAAAAGAGATTTTGGGAAATAGTGAATGGAAGAAGAGGATAGCAGATGGTTGACAGTATAAGGATAGGAAACATCAGAAAACAAAGAGGGTAGCAAACGACAGGACTGCACGGGGAGCCGCATGTGAAGACCTGCCTTAGGACAGAACACTGATTGGCCATGTTAGCGGATTTTATTGACTGGTCGTACAAGGATTTCGTTTTTAGCGATCGAGAGAATGGCCGCTTGATATGAAGCGCCACGTCACGCATTGCGCGGTGCTCCAGTCAGAGGTACGAATCTTCACTCTGTCTCGGATGAGAGTGTTGTCCTTAGCATAAGTTAGTTTAACTAGTGTGTTAGTCTAGATACCAACGACGGCAGACGTATGGTCCGTTAGTTACACGAACTTTGAAATTTTCAACAATTTTTCGGATGAGTATATACTTAACGGGAGGCGGAAGGCAAAAATTCTAAAAAAAGAAAGAAAAAGGATGCAAAATGTATTGTGATTCGTCAACTTTAAGTATTTTATTTATATTTTTAAAGAAATCTGGGTGATAAGAGTCTCGTTCGTATGACATGCTCATTTTTGAGTATTTGTAATTTTACACCTGTTTCATATAGAAGGCTGTGGTTTTCAACAGAGCTAGGAGAGATTTTGTAGCATATGTTGGCTACAAGTAGTGTCTACATGGACGAACCCAAAATCCAAATGAATTGTTCAACAATCTGATCTCGAGTCGGTGTAAAAATATTGAAATGGAGTGTTGCTCATGCAGTGTTGTCATTCTAAGATGGAAATGTGGGAAGGATTAAGATACTGAAATTTATTGGTATTGATCCTCTTATAAATCTTGTGAAAGGTTTGAAGCTGTTGGACACGATAAGACTCGTGACATTAGACTACACCTCTCAAATGAGCTCTAAGGAAGTGAGATTACTGAAGAAAAGGAAGCTTTTGAAGCAGTAGGAAAACAGGAAGACGATGATCATTATGGAGCAGGCTGTTTTTGAAGTCGGAGGTGGATTAAGGACAATGAACAATTTCTGCATTTTCTGATAAACTACATTTGTAAATACATTTGTACCTTTTTCTCAGAAAGTGCTAAAACAACTGTGTTCAAATTTTCAGATCTGGTTCAGCAGAGCACAGCACACTCAGTGAAACAGTGTTACTGAAAAATATCACACCATTACACAGAAATGGTGGATTAATGTAGAAAATTTTAGTAAACATTTGTATCTTCGTTTTAAAAAATTGTATTTCATAAGCTTCATAAGAAAATATTTTTATTCTGCTTCAGTGTAGTCAAGATACATTATAATAAGCTACAAACATTGCATATCATTATCTTTAATAGTTCAAAAGAAAAAGTACACAAATTTACCTAATTTAACATTGGCGAGATACGGCCTACCACCTTCCCTTAACCCAGATAGCGCGGGATTACTTTTGGTAGAATTTTTTTCTCAGAAGCTATTAATTACCTTCATATGACTGCATCAGATCGTTGTGATTTTTTTCACAATCTCGCCATTAGTTTTGTATTACTGCTCTTCTTTCTGGAATGACGTGAAAAATGAATGTTTTGTAATTCACACAGTGAAATAAATATTATGTTCTCCTATAATTAAAAAAAAAAAAAATAAATAAATAAATAAATAAATAAATATTTACGGACAAAATAACAGTAATATAAAATAAAAGTATCTAAATTTTGATGTAGCTATATGATAAATATAATTTCGTCGATAAATATCGATACTGTTTAGAAAAAGTGCAGTTATATTGATACTTTATTAACAGCAGTAGCTCACACACTTATGCCAATAACAACTAACGATGACGTAAAAGGAAAGTTACAGAATTTTGAGGACTGAAATATCAGGGGTGGGTTACCAGTGCACACAAATAGAGCAACAGCTATGACCCATCAAAAGAACTTAAGTTCTGCTATACATTATACTAAAATTCGGTAAGATTAGCACAACATAGAACGTGCATATAAGCATTACTAAGATACGAAAGGCAGCTGAGAGAGGCTTGAAGTATTACTGGTCCCAGATAGCGCGGGATTATTTTTGGTATAATTTTTTTTCTCTTCATATGACTGCATCAGATCATTAAAAGTGATTTTTTTTTTCACAATCACGCCTCTTCTTTCTGGAATTACGTGAAAATGAATGTTTTATAATTTTAATGTGATGAATTATTATTATTACTGACACAACATTTAAGATGAAATACATACATATAAATGTCTCCAACATTGAAGGAAGTTTTAGAAATATAAACCCAACTACCGTACGAGGAAGTCTTCAGTATCTTCTATATGAACCTCAACTTTGCAGCTGTATCCAACCACTTTGAAATCGACAAAAAATGTTCAAATGTTTGTATAGCTTATGGGACTTAACTACATGGTCATCAGTCCCTAAACTTACAAACTACTTATGAACTAACTAAGACTAAGGACGACACAAATATCTATGCCCGAAGGGGGATTCGAACCCCCGACCGTAGCGGCCATGCAGACTGTGACTGGCGCGCCGGAGTCCCCTCGGCCACCGCGGCTGGCTGAAATCGACAATACAAGCTACAAATGATCAGTAATGGGAACAGGCGATTGAAGGAAACAAATTTTTTTTCAGTTAAAGTACTACTTACTTCAAAAACTGTTCGAACGGTAAACGACGCTGCATTTTGCTTTTGAACAAGATCCTGAACATTGACTTTCTATGTCAGCGTACTATGTGCCTTTTAACTTGTACAGAAGATTTATATTTTTTTTTTTTTTTTTTTTTTTTTTTTTTTTTTTTTTTTTTTTTTTACTAAGAGAAAATGTGTATTATCGACTAGTGATACGAAGGTTAAGCTTTCGTCCATCCAAAACCAAATTAAAGACAAATATACATGCAATGCCGCTGCATAAGCTACCAAACAAATTGGCACAATGCGTCTGCTTCATATAAGCTTCTCTCCGAGTCTACCTACCGAGAGACTGGTCGCTCCTTGCAGACTGCCGCCTTGCTCACTACTACTCAGATATAATGCATACTCTTTGGCATATGGCACAGATTGCCTACTTTTTCAGTTTAACAAGTGCAGTCACGATGTTAAATAGATTATTTGAATTAAATCAGAATACTACACAGAAGTCGAACATGCGAGTACATAGCTCAAATACCAATAAAAATATGCCCAAGGTTGAAAATGTGTACTCCTTTCAACTTGAACGCCTAGAATTTTGAACAGTTCAGTATATTTTATTATAGAACCCATTTTATCCAATGAATTTTGTTTGTTGAATTGTGCGTAAGAAACTGTAAGAATAGAGTCTTACTGTGATTTAGCATCAATTTATCAGCTACTCTTATTGTCTACCTACTGTCTCTGTCTCAGTGACGAATGGTTTGCTGCCGCTTGGCTCTCATCTGTCTTCAAGGTGTTTTCGAGAGACATAAATATGGGAAATCAATATGTTTTGATGCTTCCGTAAACGTACGCTTCCGAAACATTGAAACAAGTCCTTATCATGATACAGAAAGACTACCTTGCAGCCACTAGATTGTCGGTCATATTACTGTCCCTTAGCTACGTAAATAGTCTGATAGTAACAAATCACAGCACATAGTAAATTGTATGTTCCTACTTTTTCTTGTTTTACACACTCCCCATAATTACAGATACCGAACAGCAATTGTAAACCGTGTGTCCAATTTAACGGAAAAAACTCCCAAAATATGTATCCTACCCAAAAATGTCATAGGCTAAAAATTCATTAAATCTATCGGTGCGTGGTCATCAGTCCGTAGCTTACAAAGTACTTAAACTAAGGTAAACTATCCTAAGGACAAACACACACTCCCATGCCCCATGGAGGATTCGAACCTCCGACGGCGAGGAACCGCGCGCTTCGCAGCGAGGCGCCTTGGACCACTCGGCTACTCCACCGCAACTGACACAGACAAGAATAAAAAAGTAAGTTGCCGTTTTCGACCTTCTGGAAGGACGTTAGCGCTTTCTGGGTTAAGAACTATCGTTGGATATCAAAGTCACTACTTGTTCCCTCGCGCGATTCTCGCAGCAGCCTCGGCTGAACTGCCCCGCTCGTGAAGCAGCCTCGGAGCTTCGAGGCGAATACTTGGTGCAGAGCTTTGCAACACCCTGCGCCAGCAAACTTGCGCGGCCAGCTGACAAATGGCGCCAGTTTCCGGCGCTCGTCGGCTCGCTTCCTGACACGACGCGCCGCGCCTTTCCCCGCCATTGAATCCCTTCTATACAGCCCCAAAGTTTTCTGCTCGGACCCGTCACGGCCGTTCGTGTGTTCCTACATCACAAGCCATTCTCTCCGCTTCCAGGAGAGGAAAAAGACACGTTGCCAAGTGACGGCGGGTCCACCTTATGTCGACGCATTCCTGACGCCACATTTCGCTTCTGCGTTTCCACGTGTAGAGCTGACGACGGCGGAGGAGGAGGAGGTGGGATGTTCTTTGATGTGCGCTGCGCTGCTACTGGCTGCGAAAGCCTGCAAGGTTGGATGTCAAAGGTGAAGGGGGTCACAGCGCCACTTGAAGCAAGCGCCGCTGTTGCTGAAACTACGCTGTAGCTAACCGCCTCCAGTCTTTTGGTCAAATGTTTGAGGAGAGTGATAACAATCCTCCGTATAAACTGCACGGTGGATTATTGCTGGAATTTTATTATCCAAATGAAGAGTAACAAGATTACCTGACATAGTCGGGTTTGGAGGCGATATCATCGTTTTATAGTTTTCAAAATGAGGAGCCAAGGTCGCACATTAATAGGTTATTAAATGACGACCGGTTTCGGTGCACTGTGTCTTCATCATCTGGTCACATATGTGTTATAAGCTGGTCATCTTGTTAAAAAAAATTGGGTATAAAATAACAAGTGCAACATTGCACTTAGTCATTATATAAAAATACACAAGTTAAAAACATGTCAGCTTACAAAATACTGACAGCTCTGAAGATTCTAGTTTACATTTTGGCGCAAGGTGGCAGCACCATAGCTGGATAGCTATTTTGTAAGCTGTCATGTTTTTAACTTGTGTATTTTTTTTTTATATTGACTAAGTGCAATATTGCACCTGTTATTTTATAACCAATTTTTTTTAACAAGATGACCAGCTTATAACACACATGAGACCAGATGATGGTGACACAGTCCACCGAAACCGGTCGTCATTTAATAAACTATGAATGTGCGATCTTGACTTTTCGTTTTGAAAACTATAGAAGAGTAAAAACATGACAAGTGGGGTATCGAATTGACAATCTTGAATTCTTGTTTTGTAAAATCGAAAAACAGTTTAATTACTTAATTAGAGAATTAAGTGGAAATTCCACATTTAACAAACAATAGCTTCTCTAGCTACATCTACAATCAATAATCCGCAAGCCACCTTACGGAATATGGTGGAGGGTACTTTTTATTACATTTTATTGATGTTTGATTATTAAGTTCAGTTGGACAAAATTGATGAGCAAGTCTCTACGGTCGTGGAGCGAGGCAGTACATTGACTGTAACAAAAGAGTAGAAATATATATATAATTAAACCTTTAGCATTCGTATGGACGTGACAGGCCTAAGTATAAAGAACCAACAACGTAACACAGAACAATGCTTAATTATATAACTCTTGCAGGAAGTTTTCTACAGAATAGAGAGAGTGAGCTACGAGGAAACTCTTTAATAAGCTGATGCTGTTAATAACAGATGCCATTAAAGGTATGTATTGTGACGCCAATGTCACAACTGCCATTCTGCTGAACAGATGTGGACAAGACGTCCTTGATCTTACACCACGTATTGCTTGAACAGTCCGTTTTTGTGTCATAAGTACAAGCTTTGAATAAAAAAGTTAGTCCAAAATGTAACATACTATGGCATAACCGAATAAAAATAAGCGCAGTAGACTATTTTTCAGTTGAAGTATTACTTACTTCAAAAACTGTTCGAACGGTAAACGTCGCTTTTGAACAAGATCCTGAACACTGTCTTTCTATGTCAGCTTACTATGTGCCTTGTAACTTTTTCTTACTAAGAGCAAATGTGTATTATCGACTAGTGATACGAAGGTTAAGCTTGCGTCCATCCAAAACACAATTAAAGACAAATATACATGCAATGCCGCTGCATAAGCTACCAAACAAATTGGCAGAATGCGTCTGCTTCATATAAGCTTCTCTCCGAGTCTACCTACCGAGAGACTGGTCGCTCCTTGCAGACTGCCGCCTTGCTCACTACTACTCAGATATAATGCATACTCTTTGGCATATGGCACAGATTGCCTACTTTTTCAGTTTAACAAGTGCAGTCATGATGTTAAATAGATTATTTGAATTAAATCAGAATACTACACAGAAGTCGAACATGCGAGTGCATAGCTCAAATACCAATAAAATATGCCCAAGGTTGAAAATGCGTACTCCTTTCAACCTGAACGCCTAGAATTTTGAACAGTTCAGTATATCTTACTATAGAACCTATTTTATCCAATGAATTGTTTTTTTGTTGTTTTTTTAAATTGTGCGTAAGAAACTGTAAGAATAGAGTCTTACTGTGATTTAGCATCAATTTATCAGCTACTCTTATTGTCTATCTACTGTCTCTGTCGCAGTGACGAATGGTTTGCTGCCGCTTGGCTCTCATCTGTCTTCAAGGTGCTTCCGCGAGACATAATTATGGGAAAGCAATATGTTGATTGATGCTTCCATAAACGTACGCTTCCGAAATATTGAAACAAGTCCGTATCATGATACAGAAAGACTACCTTGCAGCCACTAGATTGTCGGTCATATTACTGTCCCTTAGCTACGTAAATAGTCTGATAGTAACAAATCACAGTACATAGTAAATTGTATGTTCCTACTTTTTCTTGTTTTACACACTCCCCATAATCACAGATACCGAACAGCAATTGTAAACAGTGTGTCCAATTTAATGGAAATAACTCCCAAAATATGCATCCTACCCAAAAATGTCATAGGCTAAAAGTGTATATCTGCAAGGGGGAGATGTACCTGACCTAAAATCAACCCTTCTCCCTACCGCGTCTTCTGTGGGTGAGGAATTTTGAAATCTTAAATAGGAATTCCCAGTATTACGGAGATTCGGATTCATCGCCATAAAATTCCCAGAGTTTGCTCGAGCTACGGTTGAGTGGCCGAGCGTTCCAAGGCGCCTAGCTGCGGAGCGCGCCGCTGATCGCCGTCAGGGGTTTGAGTCCTCCCTCGGGCATGGGTGTATTTGTTGTCCTTAGCACAAGTTCAAGTATTAACAAATAATACAATTTCTTAAGACAACAATGTCTCGTTATACCAAAAGTATTAAACATAAGGAGAGGTAAATTTTAATTCAGTGCCTCTCCTTATATTTAGTTTAAGTGTTTTGGAAGCCTAGGAACTGATGACCAGAGTTGTTAAGTCCCATTGATTTACAAACATTGAAATGGGTTCGCTCGAAACTTTATTTTCCATTCATGGTAGATGGCGCTTTAATCGGTTAAATATGATATATCGTGCTTTTGGAAACATAACAGGGTGATGTGCGGCTCCGTAGCACAGTGGTAGAGTGCCAGACTACAAATCCGAAGGTCGCGGGTTCGATCCCCGCCAGGTCCTAGGATGTTTATCTGTCACTTTCCACTTCTTTCTCCTTTGGCAGTATTGCTCATGTCAAAAATACCGAGTAGCACCGTGGTTCGGAACCCACGTTAAACTGTAGGTCCCCCTATTACTGGCTGGCTAAGTCAGTTCGAAGGTCGGAGGATGGCAACGGCATACCACCTCCAAACAGGACCATGCCTAGTAAAGCACTGTGGTGTTCAAAGCAGTCTTCGGATTGTTGACTGCTTTACCTTTTAACAGGGTGATGTGGAAAATAAAAAGTATTCTTCCAGTAACGTAAGATAATACACGCAACGGTGCTCAGTTGGAAACCCTTCTAACCACAGGACGGAGACGGAGTTGGCAAATTATTAATCAGAGGCGGTGAATTGTCTTATAACTTGTTATCTGCAGGGCCCACAGTGTTAGTGATGTCGTACATCGACATTTTAATAATAACTATTATATAATTTCAACACTGTATATTTTTTAAATTCTTTAGTTACACTATAAGCTTATTTCAACTTAATAGTCATCTTCAGGTGTTATGCCTTATAATATTGTGCTCTCATACAAGATCTTTATCAATTTATGGATTTTGACATGTATTTGACAGCTCTACTGAGATGTAATTGTCTTATAATCTCTAGTAAGATACTCGTCAAAGAAATATGCTACGGACCTTTTGAAAGAAAATCAAAGGTTGCAGCATCCATGGATGTTGTCTACTTACTTGTATTCGCGGTGTTATGTGGTACATGGTGATGTAATAGGGAAGCGCTGCTGTGGACATACCGTGATTAAAGGCAACGCAGTGCGGTCGTACTTTATTTTGCGAACTCTCAACGGAAAAGGGTACGGACCTTCACTGGTATCGTTGGGTTCGTCTAATAAGACTCATTGAACAGGTGTTCCTTTATTATTCAATCTGAACTAGCGAGAATAACCGGAAAACACATTTTCTGCGAATACAGTGCCGTCTGCCATGAATGGAAAATGATGTATCGATCAAACAGTAGTCATTTTTTGCTAGTTTTTTAGTTTTCAATAAAAATTGCAAGGCTATCAGTTCAACTAAATAAGTATGAATTATAATTATGAACAACTTGAATTGGTAAGACCAAATAGTTTATACTCAATGGAAGGACAGAAAAATATGCACTTTGTTGTCACAACACGTCAAAAAAATCCACCAAAGAGAATTCTTACACCACAATTGTCCGTTGTCTCCTGGAGTATAGCTTCGCTGTTCCTCACCCTTACAAGAAAAAACTGTTGTCAATAGTAAAGGCTATTTAATCGTTTAGTTATAAGTGATCGTTTCAGTTATATTGTATGAGAACGAGGTAACACAATCACCTGATTTTTCATCTTGACACCTGACGTCCATTATCATGCACATAGACTTTCTTGTCCTCTTATCAAAGATTCTGCGTATTCCCTCATAAGACTTGTGTATGTTTCGAAACTTATTCCAGAAATGTATGTACCTGTTGTAGACAGTACATGTTAGTAAAGCAGATGATGAACACACAAGTTCTAAATGTGGATTACTTGATGTTCTCATAGTGCGTATGCAAGAATTGAAATATTCTGTGGGGGTGTTAAGAACACTGGTTTGCACGAAAAATGAAGAAAAAACCCTCAGTTTAAAGTGCCACGCCTCTTCAGCTTTATTATAACGATCCACAAATAAAATTTTTATAATCCATGATTTATTAATTAGCGTTTGATACAAGCGATATTGATCTAATAAAATTAATTTTTAATGTAAACTACAACTAGAGCATGTCTTTTTAATGTTAATGTTCCTTCTAATTCTAGCTTACAGGTCACCAGAACACACCGTAAAAGACACTCTACAAAATCAGGATTATTTTGTAAAGAAATGGAAATTTATTTTGAACTAGCTAAACGCGGCCACGCTTCGCTGTGGCTCACTCTCATATGAAATAAATAGAAAAGGAAATACTGTAATTCAGGTGAGATAAAATCACCGACCACTCCCATGAACCACAGACATTGCCGAGGTGGGGTGGCTTGCGTACCTCAACGATACAGATAGCCGTACCGTAGGTGCAACCACGGCGGAGGGGTATCTGTGGAGAGGCCAGACAAACGTGTGGTTCCTGAAGAGGGGCAGCAGCCTTTTCAGTAGTTACAGAGGCAACAGTCTGGATGATTGACTGAGCTGGCCTTGTAACATCAGCTAATGTGGCTTTGCCACACAGCTACTGCGAACGGCTGAAAGCAAGGGGAAACTACAGCCGTTACCTTTCCCGAGGACATGCAGCTCTACTGTATGAACATATGATGATGGCATCCTCTCGGGTAAAATATTCCGGAGTTAAAATAGTCCCCCATTCGGATCTCCGGGCGGGGACTATTCAGGAGGATGTGATCATCAGGAAAGACAATACTGGCATTCTACGGGTCGGAGCGTGGAATGTTAGATCCCTTAATCGAGTAGGAAAATTAGAAAATTTAAAAAGGGAAATGGATAGGTTGAAGTTAGATATAGTGGGGATTAGTGAAGTTCGGTGGCAGGATGAACAGGATTTCTGGTCAGGTGAGTACAGGATTATAAATACAAAATCAATTGGGGGTATCACAGGAGTAGGATTGATAATGAATAAGAAAATAGGAATGCGGGTAAACTACTATGACCAGCACAGTGATCGCATTATCATTGTCAAGATAGATACGAAGCCAACACCGACCACAGTAGTACAGGTTTATATGCCAACTAGCTCTGCCGATGATGAGGAAATCGAAGAAATATATGAGGAGCTAAAGGAAATTATTCAGACAATTATTGAGAGGAAAACTTAATTGTTATGGGAGACTGGAATTCGGTAGTAGGACAAGGAAGGGAAGGGAAGATAGTAGGTGAATATGGTCTGGGAGAAAGGAATAAAAGAGGAAGTCGCCTGGTAGAATTTTGCACGGAACATAATGTAGTTATAACAAACACCTGGTTCAAGAATCACAAAAGAAGGTTGTATACGTGGAAGAGACCAGGAGACACCGGGAGATACCAGATAGATTTTATAATGGTAAGACATAGATTTCGGAACCAGGTTTTAAACTGTAAAACATACCCAGGGGCAGATATAGACTCTGACCATAACTTGTTGGCTATGAACTGTAGGCTGAAACTGAAGAAACTACAAAAAGGTAGGAAAATAAGGAGATGGGACCTGGATAAATTGAAGGAACCTGAGGTTCTTAAGAATTTCAGAGGGAGCTTTAGGCAACAATTGACAGAAACAAGGGAAAATAAAACAGTAGAGGAGGAATGGGTGAAATTGATAGATGAAATAGTGAAAATAGCAGAGGACAAAATAGGTAGGAAGGCAAGACCTACAAAGAATCCTTGGATATCACAGGAGATTCTAAATTTAATTGATGAAAGGAGAAAATATAAAAATGCAGTAAATGAAACAGGCAAAATGGAGTACAGACGACTAAGAAATGAGAATGACAGGAAGTGCAAAATGGCTAAGCAGGAGTGGCTAGAAGGCAAATGCAAGGATGTAGAAGAATGTATAAATAGGGGAAAAATAGATACAGCCTACAGGAAAATAAAAGAAACATTTGGAGATAAGAAAAACAGCTCTATGAATATCAAGGACACAAATGGGAAACCAGTTCTCAGGAAAGAAGGGAAAGCTGAAAGGTGGAAAGGGTATATAGAGGGGTTCTACAAAGGAAATGAACTTCGAGACAATATTGTAGGAAGGGAAGAGGATGTAGACGAAGATGAAATAGGAGATACTGTACTGAGAGAAGAATTTGACAGAGCCCTGAAAGACCTAAGTCGAAACAAGGCCCCTGGAGTAGATGATATTCCCTCAGAGCTACTGAAGTCTATAGGAGAACCAGCCATGACAAAATTGTTTCACCTGGTGTGTAAGATGTATGAGACAGGCGAAGTACCCTCAGACTTTAAGAAAAATGTTATAGTCCCCATTCCAAAGAAAGCAGGTGCAGACAGGTGTGAAAACTACAGAACCATCAGTTTAATAAGTCATGGTTGCAAAATATTAACACGAATTATATACAGAAGGATGGAAAAACTGGTAGAAGCCGACCTCGGGGAAGATCAGTTTGGGTTCAGGAGAAATGTAGGAACTCGGGAGGCAATACTCACTTTACGGCTTATTCTAGAAGATAGATTAAGAAAAGGCATACCTACATTTCTAGCTTTTGTAGATTTGGAGAAGGCTTTTGACAATGTCGATTGGAATAAACTCTTTCAAGTTCTGATGCAAGCAGGAGTAAAATATAGGGAGCGTAAGGTTATTTACAACTTGTACAAAAACCAGACAGCGGTTGTCAGAGTTGAAGGGCATGAAAGGGATGCAGTGGTTGGGAAGGGAGTGAGACAGGGTTGTAGCCTTTCTCCAATGTTATTCAATTTGTACATTGAACAAGCTATAAAGGAAAGCAAGGAGAAATTTGGTGAAGGAATAAAAGTTCAGGGGGAAGAATTAAAAACATTGCGTTTTGCCGACGACATAGTAATTCTGTCAGATACAGCAAAGGACCTGGAAGAGCAATTGAACGGAATGGACAGTGTGCTGAAAGGTGCATATAAGATGAACATTAACAAGAGCAAAACTAGGGTAATGGAGTGCAGTGTAAGAAAATCAGGTGATGCTGAAGGAATTAGATTGGGAAACGAAGCAATAAAGGAGGTAGATGAGTTTTGTTACTTGGGCAGTAAAATAACAAATGATGGTCGCAGTACAGAGGATATAAAATGCAGAATGGCAATGGGTAGAAAAGCGTTTTTGAAAAAGAGAAATTTGTTAACATCGAATATTGATTTAAGCCTAAGGAAGTCCTTTCTGAAGGCATTTGTATGGAGTGTTGCCTTGTATGGGAGTGAGACATGGACGATAAACAGTGCGGACACGAAGAGGATTGAGGCTTTTGAAATATGGTGCTACAGAAGAATGCTGAAGATTAGGTGGGTGGATCGCGTAACTAATGAGGAGGTACTGAACAGAATTGGGGAGAAAAGAAATTTCTGGCATACCTTGACTAAAAGAAGGGATAGATTGGTGGGACACATTCTTAGACATCAAGGAATTGTGAATTTAGCATTAGAGGGAAGTGTGTGGGGTAAAAATCTCAGAGGAAGACCAAGAGGTGGATACAGTAAACAGATTCAGACAGATGTAGGTTGCCGTTCTTATGCGGAGATGAAGAGGCTTGCTCAGGATAGGGTATTGTGGAGAGCTGCATCAAACCAGTCTCAGGACTGAAGACCACAACAACAACAACAAAATCACCGAGAGAATGCTTCAATCAAATCAATACCGTTCGTTGGGCTACTGTGGCTAAGTGCAGCGAAAGTTATAAAAAAATATAGTTTCGCAGATACTCATTATTTTAAACCCATAAGAGAGATTACAATTTTTGTTGTTCGTTTCCTTCAGAAACATACATATCAATTTACCGACTCTGCATCATTTGACAAATAATTAACCTTAGTAACAAGCTATTGTTTTCTACATTCTATCCATTTCTTATCTGATATGTGTATCTCCTGCTTCCACACTATCTACCTCTTTGCCGGCCGCGGTGGCCGAGGAGACTGAGGCGCCTCAATCACGGTCTGCACGGCCACTACGGTCGGGGGTTCGAATCCCCCCTCGGGCATGGATATTTGTGCCGTCCTAGTTCGTAAGTAGTTCGTAAGTAGTTCATAAGTAGTTTGTAAGTTTAGGGACTGATGACCCCGTAGTTAAGTCGCATAAGATTTACAAACATTTGAACATCTACCTCTTTATCACCCTTCTATCTAATCCCCGGCCTCTGTTCATCACTCCCTTCCATATCTTCTTCCATCTGTCTCTATGCCCGTATCGACTTTCGCTCGTCGTACCTATAAAAAATTAAGAAATTAAAAATTATGGAATTGCTTCAAATTATGTGTTAACTGCTGGGAACAATCTCAAAGTAACTGTTACATAAAATTGAATTAAATAGAGACGCCCATTAACAACTCTTTTTCAGAATACATTCTCACTGAGCATGAACGTACCTATAACGCGTTTCCACGAAAAGTTGTTTCTTTAGTGTCGCAGTTTTACGATAGCACCTGACTGGTACGCAAGGCTGAAGTTGGTACCACTTCAATTTTAGACGCTTACTTATTTGTCAGTTAGAGAATTTAAAGCGTGATCAGAGCTATTGACATGAAAACATCTGCTTCCTTTGCCTCTCTTAATGGCTGCGATACACATGATTTTCATATTGCGCACTACGCCGCCGCCTTAAGTAAAATTTAATCATTGCCTCAAAACGGTAAGGGTGACGATATTGTACATTTTTATCCATATCCCCGACGTTTGTGTTATCCAGTATCATCAATGATTATTTTCACGGGGAAGGGGGGGGGGGGGTTGGAGGAGAGGGGTGATATTTGCCAGTCAGGAAATCAATACGTTCATATCCCTGCCGTTTCTATTATCCAGTATCACCAAAGATGTAATAGTCTATAACAGGGGATATTGCATAGACCACGTCCGAGAGAGACCACAACAGCTTGTAACGCTTAATATCTATAAATAAAAGGCAATGTTCGGAGTGACTGATTAAATGAATGACTCACCATCACCCATGATAAAAATTTGGCGGCCGCGGTGGCCGAGGGGACTGAGGCGCTCCACTCACGGTCTGCACGGCCACTACGGTCGGGGGTTCGAATCTTCCCTCGGGCATGGATATTTGTGCCGTCCTTAGTCTTAGCTAGTTCATAAGTAGTTTGTAAGCTTAGGGACTGATGCCCCGTAGTTAAGTCCCGTAAGTTCTACAAACAGTTGAACAGTAGTGGAATAAAAACTTAACATTTGCAGAGGGTGTTCATCTTACAGTGTTGGCGTATTCCAAGAAGCGATTTTTCGATATTCAGTTCCTAAGAGGGTAAAAAAGGGAGTGAAAAGTTTTTTGAAAATACGCTGTTATTCAGTCAATTTTGAAGCTAAACCTACATAAATTAGTATATGTATCCTTGGTTAGAATTTAAAAAAGGCATCTTCCGGCCTTTTCTGAAAATCAGTCATTAAAGAGGTGAAATGTGGGATGAAAAGATTTTTGAAAAATGCTGCTATTAAGCCAGTTTTGAAGCCTGAATCACAGAAGCTGGGATTTAGAGTCTTGTTTACAATTAAAAAAGTACGTGTATATCTCGCCTCCCCCTCTTCGTCATTGCCTACCCTTAGAAATCTAACTTAGAACCATGTTCAATATTATGTTCAAAATCTCTACGTTTGGGGGTTCGAATCCTCCCTCGGACATGGGTGTTTGTGTTGTCCTTGGAGTAAGTTAGTTTAAGTTATTTAAGTAATTAGTGTGTAAGTCTAGCGATGTTAACCACGAAGTTTGGTCGTATAAGATCTCACACACATTTGAAGATCTGTGAAATATGTTAATTAAATAGGTTTCTAAAAACCTTCTTGTGTTACAGTGTAAGGTTGTGACAAAATTTGAGCTCAATGGATGAAGAACGTTTTGATATTTTGAAATACACACAAACCAATATAACATTTATATATATAGATAGATGTTTCAGTGTTAACTGTTAACGGGTGCATAACATCTGCTACAAACAAATGTACATGAATTACTTTTCCTTGGTGAAGTAATCAAAGCGATGTAGAATTTTGATAATGAAATTATCGCCGTTTGACTGTTCTGGTTAATTTATTAGGAATCTTCAAATGAAGAGATATGAAACGTCTTAAAAAACCAAACAGGTTGAAATTTGATTACGCTGCTTTGGAATAACGTAGCGCGACTTCTTGGGACGCGAAGCATACGTCGTCACGTCTCCACAAAAAACACAAGGCTGTGTCCTCAGCAGGCAAGGTGATGCTAAGCGTCGTTTTCGACGTCCGAGGTCCGATACACAGGGAAAACCATCGGGCACGGGAAGAGAATTAACAGTGACGTGTAGTGTGAGACTCTTCGTCCATCAAGAGCACACGGCCTGGGCTGCTCACGGAGGGAGTGGTTCTGCTCCATGGTAACGCGCGTCCGCATGTCTCCAGGGTCACACAAAGTGTACTGGCCTATTTGAAGAGAGAGCAGCTTGAGCATACGCCTTACTGCCCGGACATGTCACTCTGCCACTTCCATTTGTTTGGTTCGCTGTAGGGGAGCGCTTCGACTTGGACGAAGGACACATCAGAGGACTGGCTCTTGTCACAGCTACAGGAATTCTGGCAACAGGGAGTCCTTCAGCTCGTTTAACAAATGTTCAAATGTTTGTTAAGCTTATGGGACTTAACTACGGGGTCATCAGTCCCTAAACTTACAGATTACTTATGAACTACCTTATACTAATGACGGCACAAATATCCATACCCGAGGGGGGATTCGAACCCACGACCGTAGCGGCCGTGCAGACCGTGACTGGAGCGTCTCAGTCCCCTCGGCCACCGCGGCCGGCCTCGTTTAACAGTGGGATACTTCTGCTCAGGCCTCTGTTGATTACTTGACACTTTAATTACACACACACAGTGCTGCAGAGTGAAGTTTCATTCTGGAAACATCCCTTAGGCTGTGGCTAAGCCATGTCTCCACCATATCCTTTCCTCCAGGAGGGCTAGTCTTGCTTGTTTGCAGGAGAGCTTATGTGAAGTTTGGAAAGTAGGAGGCGAGGTACTGGCGGAAGTGAAGTTGTGGGGCGGCATCGTGAGTCGTGTCGGGATAGCACAGTAGGTAGTGCGCTTGCCCGCGAAAGGCAAAGGCCCCAGGTTCGAGTTCCGGTTCCGGCAAACAATTTTAATCTGCCAGGAAGTTTCATATCGGCGCACACTCCGCTGCAGAGTGAAGTTTCATTCTGGACACACAGTGTCGTTTGTACCTTTTTATTTGAACACCCCAACGTATTACAACACAATCATGATTTCAGTCGTGGCAGTTTCGAAGTGTTTCACAGAAAATTAGGGAAAAGCTTAAAAAATTAGGACGAAAAAATGAAATATATTCACATGGATTGTAAGGTTAATAATGTTTATTTTATGAACATTCGTGGAAAATGCTTAAAGAATCTTGTATTTCACAATTACACGGTAAGGTACACACACGTGACGTAAGTCACCGATAACAAAAGATACTGTTCGTATTTTGCATTTGAAGCACCAAGGCGCACCTTACGAGAAGCAAACAAACTCTGAGGAGCCGGCAGGTGGCGCTGGCGAGAACACCCGATCACAGAATGGAAAGTATACAGAAAGGAAACTCACGCTGCAGGCTGTCGTCCGAAATTTAGTGCGCATGCGCGGAATCGGCCATCTTGAAAAGCAGTAAACGCGTGGTCACTCCCTACTCTGTGGCGTGGTAATGCGCCATCTCTGTTTGTTAATTCTGTATTTAAACTGCCTGAATCGCATAAAAGTAAACAAGTAATTGGTACAGTGAAAAAAAAAAGAGCTGTGTGTCAGTAGTTGGAGCTGTTCCGTTTTTATTATGAGCTTCAATAAAAGAAAAGGCGGCCGATGGTGTTCAGCACCTAATTGCCGCAATAATTCGAATACAAATAAGGATATAAGTTTCTTCACCTTCCCAAAAGATGCTGAGCAGTAAGTGAACGTCGCTATATGTGTAGTGAAAGTTAAATGTTATCAGTTTCGAATGAGAGTAATGTGTGCGTAATTATTAAAAGTAGCCTTGCTTCTTCTCTTGACGATAACTCTCGCTGTTGTTGTTGCTGCAGCAGTTCAACAGCATCGAAATGTTGAAGTACATTTATATGTGTTTAACGTTGCAGGGAATAATATAAAATGAATGACAAAGAATAGTGCGTAAATAGGCACGTAAAATTTTACTTACGGCATTGGAGGCGTAGTGTGCTAATGTGGGCAACGAATGCTCTTCGGATACTCAAACAAATAGATTAAGGGGAATAATTATTTTATGCTGTTCCTGCACTGCTGGTTGACAGATTCCTCTATATGCCCTTCTCCGATCAGTAAATTAATGATACTCCTAAAGCAAATACAACTTTTATATATGCCCAGACGTCATTAGTTCTGTGTAATCACGTTGTACTGCTAAGTCTGACTCAATATTTTGTGCGAATTTATTCACGTCAAATAAAACCTGGCAGTTGTAAAGTCACTTTCTTGTTTATAACTAATTTCCCAAACAACTCCACGTTATTTGGAATTTTTATAGAGATAAGCACCAAATAAAACGATCATCGATTCGACTGTACATTTTCGTAGTTGTACGAAAATTTAGGCCTTTTTTTCCGTTGGATTACAATTAGGTGCAAGAAGATGGCGCAAAATAGATGAAAGGCGATTCCTTTCGTAAAAGTCGGTGAGATTAGCTGGAGTTCGTAAAAACTCAATTTCCAGCCAAAGTACTTAGTGGCTATAGTTCCACGTTTACTGCTTTTCAATATGGCGTCGAGCGCAACGCTTGGTAACATTCCAATCAAAGGTGCCGCCCCCAGCTTTTCCTTCTGTATGCTTCCTATTCTGTGACCCGATCTCCGACAGCGCTGACTGTCGTAGCGGACAGTACGAATTTATTATTTACTACAGTTTATAATTTCATGATACGCCTGAACTGCATATCACCATCAGATCACTTTTCGATTTTGTTATACAGGACCGGTTGTCAATTTGTAAATTTTTACAATTATCAGATACACCTAATCTATTTATCATCGTCGGATGAAATTTCCTTTTGGTTTTATCGAACCAAATGGTCAATTTATAAACTTGTATAAATCGACAGCTCTGTTTATGTAAACAAAGGAAAAATGATCTGACGATTGTATACAGATTGGTTGAATCAAATGAATGTAAATCGTAAGTAATAACTTTACATCTTATGTAAAGACGTTTATAAATTAGTAGCTACATTATTTTACCTTTGTACTTAGTAATTTCCAGAGAGACACTTGAAAATTGTTACAGGGGCAGAAACATGACTCTGCTACAATAAATTAACGAAAACAATCTAATATCGGTAATTTAGTTTAAAAAAATAGATTCAGTTGCCGTTAAGTGCGAGCAGTATTTGCCGGCATATAACACGCACCGGCATATTAGACGCACCCCACTTTTAACTTTTGTTTTTAGGAAAAAGAATCACCCAAATACGTCTATTGCAACATAATTATAATACATTTGTTCATGTGCATCAAATATCTTACCGCAGTGCCTTCAAGAAATGTACACAAACTTTGCGCAGTCGAGTTTCTTGACAGTTTGCGCTTATTCAAACGGATATTTCGCCTGTCGCTGTTTGCTTACAGTGCGCGCCGACTATGACGCGATGGTTAACGAGATGGATGGTTTGTGTCGGCGCACCGTCGCGGTGGAGTAGCTGAGCGCCGGCCGCGGTGGCCGAGGAGACTGAGGCGCTCCAGTCACGGTCTGCACGGCCACTACGGTCGGGGGTTCGAATCCCCCCTCGTGCATGGATATTTGTGCCGTCCTTAGTCTTAGCTAGTTCATAAGTAGTTTGTAAGCTTAGGGACTGATGACCCCGTAGTTAAGTCCCATAAGTTCTACAAACATTTGAATATTTTGAATTTGAGTAGCCGAGCGGTCGCCGTGGCTCAGCGCGCCCGGTCAGAGGGCTCAACGCCCTCTGTAATAAAAAAGCTGAGCCAACAACACATCGAACAAACACGAACAGCTTCCACAGCGGACAGAGCATTTAAAAAAAAAAAAAAAAAAAAAAAAAAAAAAAAAAAAAAAAAAAGGCGGTCTAAAGATTTTCGATGCGGAGCGCGCGGTAGGTGTGTGTGTTGTCCTTAGGTTAGTTTCTCTAGGTTTAAGTAGTTTGTAAGCTACGGACTGATGACCACGCAGTTTGGTCCGACAGATTTACAAACATTTGAATTTTTTTTTCGGCGAACTGTATGGGGCACAACTGTGAGCCGCAGAAGCTGTGTAAACATCACAAAAATATTTGTGTACATGTTTGCACTTGAAAATGCGACAAAAATTCTCAAATATCGTCAGGCGAGACTTGGACAAATACTTCAGCAGTGTTTTATTATTCAAATAACCAATGACGTCGTTACAGGATTTCCGAAAAAAATCTATTATGATGAATGAAATTTCGTCGTAAAGTTTCTACTTCCTATGAAGTTACCAGTTTCAGTTACGCTTGGCAGTAAAAATAGTACAACATTTAGGAAAGCTTTACTACAGCATAAAGCTCCTAACGGGTATTTTGGTGCATATTATGCACACGTATCAAATGAAAACTATGAAAATGTGAGAGAGAAACTAAAGAAAATTTTCCCGCTTAAAACATTATTTCCAGCATTTTATACCATTTTTGAAATCCATTGAAAAGCAACCGAACTTGAGGGTACCTACTTTAACTGGCAACTGGCGTATAAGACGCATCCAGTTTTTGGGGCAACTTTTGTAGGGATAAAAGTGCGCCTTGTACGCCGGGAAATATTGTGTTTTCTTTCTACTGGGACATAGAAATTTAGACGTCGTGAATCACAGATATAGATCACACATTGTGGAGCAAGGTTACAGTGCAGCCTCGAGATCGATGTAAGATACTCGTATTGGGTTAATTTTAGGTTTTAGTGGCGTAAAAGGAGAAGTACTATGCGTTGGTGGTATGCGTGTGTGCGAGCCATTTGACGCGTGCGTGCAGTGGCGACGCGTAGTCGCGGACTCCTGACTGCCAACGGAGAGGACAGCCTGTGTGGCTGAGAATAAACACACAGGAGCTCTGATTAATGCATCTTTCTCCATTATTTTTAATACTGTACACACGTGTAGTTTATAAGTAGTGTGTGTTAGTTTGAAATGAAAAGTAGTATGTGTTTGTGGGGCGAGCGTATCACTGTTTTTGTTAAGAGACCGTCCCCGCTAAAATTCCCGAATAAATGTTCTGTTGTGGTTTTGGTAACAAAATAATTTGACTAAGCAATGAGACTTAATACCTTCCTTTGCCCTGTTAGAATAAATTGCAACTGACATGGGATGCAATGATCTTACGTAAATGTGATTTAGCTTGATGCGCAACGGATAACACTTTAAATTGTACAGTTGTTAATAAGTCATTGGTAATTAAACTCGTGTGTGAGAAACAATGTGAGCAAATGAAATGTTCAGATCTGTTAGCGTGCACCATATACCAGCAGACTATACATGTATAATTCGACTGCGAGTGCGAACATAAAGTGCTACTACAGTGATAATTTTGCTACTTGAATTAACAGGATTCCAAACAAGTATATTTGATATTAGTTGGATATCAAGATCACTGCACTTGTGCACATGTGCCTATTTGTACAACAATTACCATACAGATTCAATATAATAAAAAATATTCTACAAATCTGGTAAAGATTTCAAGTATCACACACTGCAAATATGTCTCATCTCTTTACGTGATCTACTTCTCTTCTAATCAAATAAATCACTTTAACTGTTACTAACATTAACTACCTTAACTATCTGAACTTTCATTGAGACTGAGAAAATTTTTAACTATGATCTTTACTGCAATTATGAACAAACTACTTCCTGCTCTCATTAATAGACCAACTGATCATCACAAAATGCCTACACTGAACTGTTCTAATTAGCATAGAAATTTACAAACACAATAATTATGCAACTCTATCATAAGAAACAATGATCGGAACGGATAGCAATTCAAATTGGTGAAAGGAACGAGGAACTGGTAAAAATGACACAGGGATAAATGATAAATGCGAGCTGAATTAAACAGTATTCATTACCCAAAAGACAAACCAACTACAATATAGGCTACATACCATACATAACAATGAAAAAGTACAAGTTTACCTTATTTGAGACATAAATTTCCATACAAAATTTTCAATCTGCAGACTTGGCTGCGACTCTTCAAAACTGAATTTTTACTCTTCGAGTCTAACACACAGATAGACTAACCCGACAGTATCCTGCACGAAGGTCACACCTCCACTCTTTAAACGCAACAACTGAGAGTGCAAGACATACTCCAAAGATAAAACAAAGTCTTTGGTTGACAGTAAAGATATGAAAATGAGTACAGTATGTTATATCGATTAGTGAAATGGTACAAAATATACATAAATTTGTTTTCTGCAGAATTATAGTTTTGGTTTTTATAACAAAACATGCTCAATGCTCTATGACAGGCAAAAATTATGTGAAAATTATATTACGTACTCCTTTCAAGTTGTTCAGTCGAGCTACAGAGAACATTTAATGAGTCATGGTAATACAATTTCCTGAATAGAAGTCTGTCCCATAAAAAGGACTTTTCATTCAAGTAGATAGAAGAATTTTGTATCCAAGCAAATTTTCAAGGCATCAAGAACATCCGAAAAATAAGTTTGCCTTATCCATGGAGGTGTTGGTTTGGGAAACCAAGTAAACGGTTACCGTTATTCATCGATTTGCTTAAGATTTGCCCTGCTGGAGTGGACGAGCGCTCTAAGGCGCCTTGTTGAGGAGCGCGCAGCTACTCGTCGTCGGAGGTACAAGTACTCCCTCGTGCATGAGTGTGTGTGTTGTGCGCAGCATAGGTTAAAGTAGTTTGTAAGCCTATAGACTTATGAGCAAAGTACTTGAGTCTCTTCAATTTACAAACATGTGAACTTGTGAACGTAAGAACATTTGTGGTGGTGTAATACAATACGGTCTCACCAAAGCATCGAGCGTTGCTGTCATTATCGAAAGGGGCTTAAAACTGATTAAAGGTATCTGTGCTATTGGGATAAATCCAATAGTCGAGTTAATGAGATTCGCAGTCTCGTGCGTTTTCATTAATAACAGTGTATTTCTGTTGAATTATTCTGAGAGAGTGAACAATTGGAGTAATTTTGTATTATGTGGCAATTTCACAAGCGTATCCAATACCTACATCAAGAGCTACCGGAAAAGCAAACTGGGTTTAAAAAAGGGAGAGGAGCCAGAGATCAAATTGCCAACATTCGGTGGATTATGGAAAAAAACTAGAGAACTTCAGAAAGACGTGTACTTCAGCTTTATTGATTATGCCAAAGCCTTTGGTTGCGTCGGTCACAACAGAATATGGGACGTACACAAACATGGGAGTAAGTTCACCTCATTCATCCGACACGGAGCTTATATCTTGACCAAGAAGCCGCGTTGAGAACTTTGAATGGCACCACGAAATGAATAGAGATTCGGAAAGGGGTCCGGCAAGGCTGCATATTGTCTCCGCTCTTATTCAATCTATTTGCAGAGCATGTTATCAGGAATGCCAGGAGAGATGAAGAAGAGACAGGATATAAAATAGCTGGAATAAATTTAAACAATCTTAGATACGCAGATGACACCATACTACTGGCAGAAAGTGAAGAAGAATTAGACTGTCACTTGCTGAATGTGAAAGTGGAAAGGCCGGTATCAGGCTAAATGTGAAGAAAACAAAACTTATGGCAACTAAACCTATCAGTTCATGGGATATAGCAGACGAATCCATGGAGGTGGTGTCCATGTTCAATTATCTCGGTTCCCAGATCTCTCATGATGGCGACTACAGCTACGAAGTAATGAGACGCTTGTTGCTTGGTAGAAAGGAGATGTCAAACATTGAAAAGGTGCAGAGACATAACTTCAGCAGCAAAAATACGTACTGTGAAGGCTATGATCTTCCAAATTGTGATGTAAGGATGTGAGACCTGGACCATTAGAAAGGCTTAACGGCGAAGAATTCACTCCTTTGAGTTGTGGTTCTGGAGGGATATTCTTAGAATTACATGGACGGCAAATAGAACCAACAAATCCATATTAGAGCACATAAAACCAGATTGCTTCCTGCAAGGTTTAATTTTAAAACAAAAGCTGACCTATGTTGGACACAACGCAACGACATGCCTCACTACAAAAAAGATTAATGATGGGAAAGATAGAAGGCACTAGAAGAAGAGGCCGTCAGAGGATGAGATGGATCGATGGCATTACAGAAGCTACGTGTTCCAACCTCGAAGGTCTACGGGAGAAAGTGAAAGACAGAGAAAATTGGTGTGTTTTGATTCACGGGGTCACGACGAGTCGGAATCGACTAAACGAACCGAGAAAGAGAGAGAATGAGTCCGCATGCGTATAGTACAGTGAGGTTGTTGGCATTTAGATTTGAAGGGTTTGATGTAAGAAGGAGGCAGATCCCCTTTTTTCCAATTTGTGGCAAATTGAAACAAAAAGAAGACTTTTTAAAAATTCAGTTTTCACGAAAACGAAAAAATTGTCAGACTTGCATTCGGATATGTGGTATCTAACATTACTGACGAGAATACACACAAACGCATGCACTCAGGAATTTGCAATAGAGTTTTGAATTTTGGAGCTTCCTCCGTTTTGCTCCAAAGGAAATGGAAAACTGTTTGTAGGAACATTTTCTTCATGATTAACCATATTTCAGTTTAAAAACATTTATTAATAAAGGAAGTACAACATTATTGGCGTAATACATTAATTCTACAGTTCTTCAGTCTTCTAGCTGCCCTTCAGTCTCCTCAGGATCGTTTGAAGCGCCGGCCGTCAACTGTTCGTAAAATCACATTTCGTTTTGCCCAACATACTTTCTAGCCAGCTTTTTGACATCTTTAAACTTTTGGCCTTAAGCGGGAGGAGAAAATCATTAGCTTGATGAGGGTGGTCCATTATTATGAGGCTCGCAGGTCTTTGGTTGCAAATTTGCGCGTTATTGAAGACAGTCATCCCTACGGTCGCTCTGCATTGAATAATCCCTTTACCTAAGTACACCTGTTCATAGAGGAATATTTTGTACTTTAAATATTTTCCTCTGCGTAAGAGTTCTTTACAAAAAATTTCTTCAACGTGTCAACAAATTTGAAAATAAATCTCTGTTCCACATGAGTAACATGAAATTTGGGGCTGGTTCATCTGATAACGAGAGCATGGTCCACTGGAAGAAAAACAGTTGCCAGCTTCCTCAAACACTTTTCTACACTCCTGGCCATTAAAATTGCTACACCACGAAGACGACGTGCTACAGACGCGAAATTTAACCGGCAGGAAGAAAATGCTCTGATATGCAAATGATTAGCTTTTCAGAGCATTCACACAAGGTTGGCGCCGGTGGCGACACCTAAAACGTGCTGACATGAGGAAAGTTTCCAACCAATTTCCCATAGACAAACAGCAAAAAAAAAAAAAAAAAAAAAAAAAAAAAAAAAAAAAAAAAAAAAAAAAAATTGTTACGCTTATGGGACTTAACTACGGGGTCATCAGTCCCTAAAATTACAAACTACTTATCAACTAACTTATACTAAGGACAGCACAAATATCCATGCCCTAGGGAGGATTCGAACCCCCGACCGTAGTGGCCGTGCAGACCGTGACTGGAGCGCCTCAGTCCTCTCGGTCACCGCGGCCGGCAAACAGCAGTTGACCGGCGTTCCCTGGTGAAACGTTGATGTGATGCCTCTTGTAAGGAGGAGAAATGCGTACCACCACGTTTCCGACTTTGATAAAGGTCGGATTGTAGCCTATCGCGATTGCGGTTTATCGTATAGCGACATTGCTGCTTGCGTTATTCACGATCCAAAGACTGTTAACAGAATATGGAATCGGTGGGTTCAGGAGGGCAATACGGAACGCCTCGCTGGATTCCAACGGCCTCGTATCACTAGCAGTCGAGATGACAGGCATCTTATCCGCATGACTGTAACGGATCGTGCAGCCACGTCTCGAATCCGAGTCAACAGATGTGGACGTTTGCAAGACAACAACCATCTGCACGAACAGTTCGATGACGTTTGCAGCAGCATGTACTATAAGCTCGGAGACCATGGTTCCGATCACCCTTGACACTGCATCACAGGCAGGAGCGCCTGTGATGGTGTACGCAACGACGAACCTTGGTGCTCGAATTGCAAAACGTTATTTTTCCGGATGTACCTAGTTTCTGTTTACAGCATCATGATGGTCGTATCCGTGTTTGGCGACATCGAGGTGAACTCACATTGGAAACCTGCATTCGTCATCGCCATACTGGTGTATCACCAGGCGTGATGGTATGGGGTGCCATTGGTTACACTTCTCGGTCACCTCTTGTTCGCATCGACGGCACTTTGGACAGTGGCCGTAACATTTCAGATGTGTTACGACCCGTGGCTCTACCCTTCATTCGATCCCTGCGAAACCCTACATTTCAGCAGGATAATGCTCGACTGCATGTTGCAGGTCCCGTACGGGCGTTTCTGGATATGGAAAATGTTCGAGTGACCAACACATTCTACAGATCTCTCACCAACTGAAAACGTCTGGTCATTGGCGGCCGAGCAACTGGCTCGTCACAATACGCCAGTCACTACTCTTGATGTACTATGGTATTGTGTTCAAGCTGCATGGGCATCTGTACCTGTACACGCAATCCAAGCTCTGTTTGACTCAATGACTAGGCGTATAAAGACCGTTTTTACGTCCAAAGGTGGGTGTTCTGGGTACTGATTTCTCGGGATCTATACATCCAAATTGTGTGAAAATGTAATCACATGTCAGTTCTAGTATATTTGTCAAATGAATACCCGTTTATCATCTGCATTTCTTCTTGGTGTAGCAATTTTAATGGCCAGTAGTGTATATTACCGAACGCTCTGTCACATGGCATAAAACTGTGGCCCGGTTCTGGAAATCGATGAACGATCTGTTGGATTTCTCTGAAACTAGTGGATGAAGCTGCCTCTTTTTTTGCGCCTAACGAAAGGGCTTTTTTCTGTTTGTTTATGTTAGAATGGTCAGTTCAATAGAGCCAAAAAGTGGAGCTGCCTCCTTCTTGCTCCAAACTCCTCATTATTGTGGTTTTAGCGAGGGTGACTCGCTTTAGGAGACGACGTTGTCGGTGTGGGATTGGAGCAGCTGGCTGCCGCCGTCAATGCTAGGGAGCTGCGGCGCAAACGGTGTGCGACAACCTAGCGGTGGTGGCAGTCAGATGTCGGGTGGTCGGGCTAGGAGGGTGGGGGGGAGAGGAGGGGGCTGAGGAACCGGGTCGGACCTAGCGAGGCGTCGGACCGAGCAGCGTGGCGGCGAAGACCTCAGTAAGAGACGCCGATCCTACTTCCCTCCACACATTTGTATATTTCTCGAATACAAGGGAGACTTCCCATCGCATCAAAAGCAAATGTAGTGGTAAAATGCCCCAGTTGACAGTCCGTCGTAAACTGAACTCAGATCAAGCAAGAACACGAAAGGAAGGTGTAAGGCTTTCTGAATAAAAATAAGAGGAAAAGATGAACAGTGAAGAATCCGAGCACAATGTGTGAAACGTCAAGCAAATTCGAAGTGGCGTGGCGTCCTGTTTATGTACGGTTAGATTAAAACTACTCGCTAGTTGATACTTCACGCGTGGGAGCTGCTTTTCTCCACTTTCTCTCTGCTCTGCTTCACTTCCGAAGTGTTCGTCGTTTCCAAATTGCTAAACTGGTCTATCCAGTTCTAGTTACCTGTCCGGCTTTCTTTTTTGATGAGCTCTGATCTCGATTCATTAGTCTGTCCATTTCGCATTTCATGACACATTGTGATCACATCAAAAACAACACATACAAAAACGTGTAGCCTTTACAGGGTGTCGCAGTTAAGCTTTTCTTCCCAGATATCTCTGGTATAACAATAGATACTGAAATAAGACATTCACAGACATGAACGTACGCCAGGAGCTTTTGAAAGTAAATAATATATTAATTTCAAAACAAAATCTTTTGTTCTTCCCTATTATTTCTCATGCATGAAAATTGGAAAAAGAATGTTGTTCGTTTAATCGCAATTCGTCAGTTACATCCTGATGTACTGAAAATCGAAGTTGACGCTCGAAACATATGAAGTGCACAGATAGCGCACGATTATGGGAAGCGTGAAGATCACCCCTGAGTCCTGGGATGTGCGCCGGTTGTGGGCTTCATTTGTTTCAAGCGTCAACTTCGATTTTCAGTACATCGGGATATAACTGAAGATTTGCGATTAAACTAACGACATTATTTTTCCGGTTTTCATGCTGCTGATTGCATGAGAAACAATAAGAGGTATTCATTTGAAAAGTTTTGTGTTGAGAACAATATTTGTTTACTTTCTAGAATGTTTCCTAGTATTTACTTTCATAAGCCCCTGATAGATACAGATAGACGAGAGAAACACTTCACACAACTGCAGCCAAAACCGGTTTACAAATGTCACATGAGAAAACGGAATGCATTTAACATAAACAGAACAGACAGAAATATCTAGATCCACAACGCAAAAATAGTAAAAGATTTGACAAGTATTTCGGAGAATGAATACAATCAAATGGACTGGATAATACCACAAGTATAGAAAGATCAAGAAAAATGGTATTAGCGTACAAACTCTCCCAAATCCGATGTAATAGAAGATCAGTTTTGTTGCAGGCAACAAATTATCACTATACAACAGTAATTATACCGGAATCACTGTATGGATCTGAATGTCTAACACTGAATAGAAAATGGGAAAAAGAAGAACTAGATAAGAAAGAAAGGAAAATACTCAGAAAAGTTTTAGGACCACAAAAGAACAAGGATACCAACTGGATGAAAAGAATAAATGAATATTTATACAGAAACATAGCAACCATGACAGACACAATAAGTAAGAGGCGATTAAAGTTTTACGAACACATTTATAGCATGAATGACAGCGTGTTGACAGAGAAAATTTTCAATATCATTTCCAAATTGAATAACACCACTCGGTGACCGGAAAAGATAAAGAGGGACTTCAGAAAACTTAGTCACAGAAGACACCATACAAGACTAGAAGGTATGGATCAATTTTGCCATATTTGCCATCGAACAATAAAAATTACAGCCTAGAAGGATTGTGTCAATTGCAGGCCATAAGTCAACCCATGAAGACGGTCTGGGAAGAAAAGGATACAAAGATTGTACAACAGTCTTACGTTCTAAGCGGTCTATTATTGGCCAAATTTGTAATAAAAAAAGCCCCTACGGTAAGTTCATAAATGTGAAAGTTGTATTTCAATGTCAATTTTTTTCCAGATATATCTAGGGTGAAAAGTTTATGTTGGGCGGCCTGTACATACGTTTAATACATAGCACTAACCAAACACTACTGGATCTGGATACTCTTGCTCAAACTGCGCTATAACCTTACGTTTACAGTTACAACCGCAGAGATTGGTTTACGTTAAATGAGTTTCTTACTACTTACCTGAGATCCAACTTCACGAAAGCTGCAACTCATTGTCAGTAACAGCATACTACCATAAAGAGTGTATGTAGCAGAATGAGTTTGTGAAGCACTACAACTACGATTGAAGTTTCCACACACTCGTGGGTTGTAGTGCACAATTAACTTTCAATCTATGGATCTCTGTAACGTATAAATATATCAAAATCTTCCAAAATATGTCTGCGAGACATAGGAAAAAATTTAGTCAATTTTTAGGGGATGCAAAGTGTAGATGTGTCAATCCCCACATTTGAAGGTATGGTA
Organism: Locusta migratoria; assembly: GCA_026315105.1. Lineage (NCBI taxonomy): Eukaryota > Metazoa > Arthropoda > Insecta > Orthoptera > Acrididae > Locusta > Locusta migratoria. The sequence continues at coordinate 276,004,037 of CM048749.1, read as the reverse complement.
TCCAAATGTCATCATTTCTCGTGGTTTTGTAAGTCGTATAACCCTATTCCAGACGACACATATAGTCCCGTAGCGGAGTGGCCAAGCGCATTGAGGCGCTATGCTCCGATGCACCAGGCGGTTCCCCGTCAGGGGTTCGAATCGCCCCTCGGGGATGTTTGTTGTTTCGTCTTTAGTATTAGTTGATAAGTAATTTGTAAGTTTAGGGACTGATGACCCCTCAGTTAAGTCCCATGAGCTTTACAAACATTTTTGACACCTACCATACGCACACCAACTGTTTCTCTGAGTTTAGCTGGGACGTTTGAAGTCCGTATGTTTATATAAGAGGATGGAATTTATTAATAGACTTTTCGGAAAATTATTGACCGACGCCTACAACGTCATCTAGTACATTTCTCTTACAGCATAGCCACTGGGCTTTGCCGATCATTTACGTGTCGTTTTTGAAATTATTAAATGATCATGTAACGAAATGTGCTGCTCTCCTTTGGATTTTCTCTATCTCCTATACTTTTTACAGATCTCAACCTGTGGAAGAAATGTAGCACGCAATCGTGCGCCCTCCCCCCACCCCACCCACAGATACCTAATACTTTTTGTGTAACGGAAAATGTCAATAATGGTCTTACACTTGCGTATTGTATAGTGGTAAGATTTTGATTTTATATGAGTTACTATTTAAATTTTCTTTTTTTGTTTCAGGATTCTCTCGGGCAACATCCTGAGCACTGTAGAACCCCGAGTCTTCTCATCGAACAAGGTTCTGAAAAGATTGTAAGTATGTCAGTCGGTATCTGTAGTTATTATCTTTTTGTTCCGTTGGTTGTTGTAAGCTACTAAACCAGTGGGAACCAGACATTATTCACTTCTTCCAGCTTTATAGTATTTAATGGATATTTAATGGTATATTAGTGGTAACGTGCTGAGAAGGATTAGAAAACCATCCTGGCAACATTGCTCTCTAACGTGACAGTAGTTTGCATCATATTTAAGCAGTGTGGAACGATAACGTTGCAGTTCTTAACAGAATTTTTTAAAAACAGTTGACAAGTATGAGTGGACCTGGATAGTGGTCATAGGAGTAGTGAGTGGCGACGTCTCTGGGTACGGATTAATTCACCCTGTAGACCCAAAGCCCGTCCGACTGCTATTAACAGCTGCCTTTCTAAGGGCGGTGCAACCTGCCGTAACCATGAGGATTACCTGTGTTTACGAAGAGTACGTGGGGACTACGAGTCAGATAAGAATTTCGGAAGAATTTGCCCTGCATAGCTCCGAGTATAGCAAGGGCAGGTAGGTGATGCAACTATCGCAGTACCTCGCCTTCTACTTTCCAAACTTCACAGAAGCTCTCCTGCGAACCATGCAAGTAGGAGGCGAGGTACTGGCGGAAGTAAAGTTGTTAGGCGGCATCGTGAGTCGTGTCGGGATAGCACAGTCGGTAGTGCGCTTGCCCGCGAAAGGCAAAGGTCCCAGGTTCTAGTCCTGGTTCTGACAGGAAGTTTCATATCAGCGCACACTCCGCTGCAGAGTGAAAGATTCATTCTGGAAACATCCCTTAGGCTGTGGCTAAGCCATGTCTCCACCATATCCTTTCTTCCAGGAGTGCTAGTCTTGCATCGTTCGCAGGAGAGCTTCTGTGAAGTTTGGAAAGTAGGAGGCGAGGTACTGGCGGAAGTAAAGTTGTGAGGCGGCATCGTGAGTCGTGTCGGGATAGCACAGTCGGTAGTGCGCTTGTCTGCGAAAGGCAAAGGTCCCAGGTTCGAGTCCCGGTTCCAGCACACAATTTTAATCTGCCAGGAAGTTTCATATCAGCGCACACTCCGCTGCAGAGTGAAAGATTCATTCTGGAAATATCCCTTAGGCTGTGGCTAAGCCATGTCTCCACCACATCCTTTCTTCCAGGAGTGCTAGTCTTGCATGGTTCGCAGGAGAGCTTCTGTGAAGTTTGGAAAGTAGGAGGCGAGGTACTGACGGAAGTAAAGTTGTGAGGCGGCATCGTGAGTCGTGTCGGGATAGCACAGTCGGTAGTGCGCTTTCCCGCGAAAGGCAAAGGTCCCAGGTTCGAGTCCCGGTTCCGGCACGCAATTTTAATCTGCCAGGAAGTTTCAACATTACACTTTTCATGCGCCAAGCTTTCCTTCGTTCTGCGGGAACCAATCTCTTCTCATTCTAGATTCGTGATCAGGTCATAAAATTTCTGATTAATTAAAAGCTGTATTTCGAGCTCACCCTGACAAAGAAGGAGAGATACTTCAGATTCCATCCGGCTCGACGAAGGTAATTCAACCGTTAGACAGAGAATTTTATCGCCAGTGGAAGGCATTTTACAGAAAACTAACAGAGGAAATTGTGTGTAAATCACCACAGTTTCCTATCACCGTGACAATATTCTCAAGTTGCAATCAGTCGTACATTATCAGTTTACCTTCCCACGGTTTCAAAATGTGATTAAATATGCGTGGCACACCTCAAAATATACTGATATTAGGACTGATTCATTCCTAACACCGGCCGAGTTTTGTCTACGGACGTCTAACAAAGTCTTTAATTCGCAACGCTGTCATATGTTGTCTTTGCTGGTATGTTCTTGGTGCACAAGAAAAACTATGTTTTGCACATTGTATCAATATTTCGCATTTTTGCGGTAATTACAAGAAATAAAAGTTTGACGTGTTCTAAACCGTATATGTCTATATCTATTTCATAGCTAGTCGGAAAGAATGTTGTAGATAACATATCAGCTACATTTGTCAACGAATTTATCATTATCGTGTTTATCAATTATCGTACGATCGCTTTCACTGGGCGAATCAGCTATCTCACTGCTGTGGCAGGAGAGCGGCGCGTAGCTAACGCCAGCTTGTCCCTAGATGGCGTTGGTATAACGTAGTGAGAGAGGTCAGGGTTGTACAACAGGCAGTTTAAGCGCAGAAACCATGCGACAATAATGTCATACTCCATAAAAGTTTTTACAGACTTCCAGGTCATGTCAGCAGCTAACAGTCTGCATACAAACTTCCTTCAATGTTAACGCACACTGCTAAAAACAACAACACAGGTTTCGACATGACAAGTCTGACCATTCCCTTGTAAGTGACGTATGTTACAAGCAACGAGCCGTCATTGGATATGTCTCACTGCAGAGGAAGAAACTGTGGGGAATATTCACAAGCGTTTGTGCAAAGACTATTGGGCATGCGCTGTTGACCGGAGTGCAGTTTGTTGCTGGGCACATGCGGTGACGTCATCAGAAGGCTGTACGGCGGAGCTCCAAAATTTGTAACGGTAGGGGAAAACATCCCAGTTGTCATACCTGACATGTTGCAGAGAGCTGACGTCATTCGCGAGGACAGTTGAATTATTTCTTTATAGTTGGTGCTGAATCTTTTAAGCGAATACTGAAGAGCTTGGATGCTCAAAAGAATACGATAGATACTTCCCGCAGTGTCTGACGGTGAATAACAAATCTCATCGAAAAAAAAAATTCATATGATTTATTACAACAATTTGATCCTGAAAGGGAGGCCTTCTTGTCCCGTATTGTGATATTTTGGGGGTGACGAGCAGTAGATTCACACAGTGTGACAAGAACAACGGTTGTAAATGACAGGGTGTATAAGTACCCTCGTTTGGCACTTGAAGAAGGCCGTAGAACGGGATGGAGATTACATGGAAAACTAGAGTGTATGTATGAAACATTACTCCTTCACCTATGTAATTCTCATTATGTAATAAATAACCGGAAATTGTAGTTAATTACATTCTTGAAATCCTCATTTCGATTTAATAAGTCATGGTTATAAAGTCCTAATATCAATTATTTACAGGAAAACGGAAAAACTGGGAGAAATCGAACTCCTGGCACATCAGTTTGAATTTAAGAGAAATATAGAAACACGTAAGTAACACTGACCTTACCACTTATCTTAGAAGATACGTTAAGGAAAGCAATCCTATGTTGATAGCTTTTGTTCATTTTGAGAAAGTTGAGTGGAATATACATTTCAAATTCTGAAAATAGCAGGGATAAGAGATAGGGAATGAAAAGCTGTATATAACTTGTACAGAAAACAGGCAGCAGTCAGTTACAAGAGTCTAAGTGCATGAAAGAGAAGCAGTGGTTGAGAAGGGAGTAAGGTACGATTGTAGCCTTTCCCCAATTTTAACAGTCTGTACACTGAGCAAGCTGTGAAGAAAAGTAAGGAGAAGTTGGAAACTGGAATTGAAGTTCAGGGAGTTTTGGGATTTGTCAGTAACTTTGTATTTCTTTCAGAGCAGAAGACCAATTGATTGTATGGACACTATTAAAGAAGGGTATAATATGAACAGTAACAAGAACAAAACAAGGGTAAAGTAATTGAAATAAGCCAAGCTGGAGGAATTAGCTTAGGAAGGGAAACGATAAAAGTAATAGATGAGTTTTGTTACATGATATTAATAATAATAACAATAACAATATTGTTTTCTGTTCCGCAGAACAAGGAACAAGTCAGTACATGAAGTTTAACACAGTAATGGTAATAAAAAATTTAAGCGGTCCTATGCACACGACAGTAATAAGACTAAGTGAAACAAGGAAATAACAGGAAACAAAGGGGGAATAAGCATAACTGTTTAACTTTTCTATAGATTCCTCAACAGAATAAAAGGAGTGAGCCATGAGGTAACTCTTCAATTTAGATTTGAAAGTGAATGGGTTAGTATTAAGATTCTTTAGTTCTTGTGGCAGATTATTGAACATGGATACTGCGAATACTGCACACCTTTCTGCACAAGTGTCAAGGTGGTGTGATGCAAATGTCGAATAGACTTCTGTCTAGTATTCACCGAGTGAAAGCTACTAACTCATGAGAATAAGCAGATATTCTTAACAACAAACGACATTATAGAAAATACGTGTTGTGACGCCAGTATCAGAATTCTCAGACTGCTGAAAAGGGGTCGACATGACGTTCGCGAACTTACACCACATATTGCTTGAACCGCCAAATGATAATTGTTACAGTTTAATGTTTTAAAATGAAGGTGTTTACAACTGATGTTTTCACGTTATGCCCACTGAAACTTGACTATTTATGTAAGACTACCGATTAAAATTTAACCTTGTTTTAAGAATTTCAGATTAATTGTAGAGGAGAAGGAATTAGTTTGTGGGGAGAACATTAAGAAGCTGAAACTTTTAGCAACTGAGGTAGTTTCCCTGATAGAACTACCATGTAATTCTTTTGAAAACTTTCTTCAATATTTTATTCCATTTTCGTTTACAATAAGAGAAAGTATGGAGCACTTGCAAGTATTGCTTTAGAGGATTTACTTACACGAGGGTACATATTATAGCTTTCTTTCTTCCACTTTTTAAAAAGTAAACAACCTTTGTATGCAAAATGATATACGACTTAAGCTAACAAGCTCCACTCCAGATGTAGGGCGCCTCTTTTACACCAAAGTAAAAAATACAATTCTTAATGAATTTACTATTTAATGTCAAGAAAATTAAATTATTGACAAAGTGTTCTTCTTTTTCCTAATAATTCTTCCTTTACCATTTTTAAACTCTTACTTGTCAAATATTCGCCCGTCATTTCCATCTTACATATAACTTTTATATTACTATTAATTGCTGTGTAGTGGCTGTAGTGGTTATACTGGGTAGCGAAAGTTTTTCCAAGAATATTGTGGGTCCCATTAAAAATAAAAGATTGGGAGCAACTGTTGTAGAGTTTGGAGGCCCTCCTGGAAGAGAGGCCAAGGTAGGTAGGACCCGTACCTCCCTGTTGTGCACCACTTCCTCCCTAGGATTAGATTAGATTAGAGTATCACTTATTCCATAGATCATGAGCACGACTCTTGGTAATATTGTGGAACGCGTCAGGTTAATGAAGGGTGTACGTACAAGAGGTTACAATGTGTGTATTTTTATTTACTACTTTATATCTAAAAACTCATCCAATGAGTAGAAGGAGTTGTCATACAGAAATTGTTTTATTTTTAAACGCTAGTTGGTTATCTGTCAGACTTCTGATGCTGCTTGGTAGGTGACAAAAGACTTTTGTGGTAGCATAATTTACCAGTTTCTGTGCCAAACTCAGATTTAGCCATACATAGTGAAGATCATCATTTCTCCTAGTGTTATAGGTGTGCACATGCTATTACTTTTGAACTGTGTTGAATTATTAACAACAAATGTCATAAGTGAATATATATACTGTGAAGTTACTGTGAGGAAACCTACATCCTTAAATAGATGTCTGCAGGATGATCGTGGGTGGGCTCCAGCTATTATTCTGATTACACGCTTTTGAGGAATGAATACTTTTTTACTCAGTGATGAATTACCCCAGAATATGATGCCATACGAAAGCAGTGATTGAAAGTCGGCATAGTAAGCTAATTTACTGAGATTCTTATCGCCAAAATTTGTAATAACCCTAACAGCATACGTAGCTGAACTCAACCGTTTCAGCAGACCGTCTATGTGTTGTTTCCAGTTTAATCTCTCATCAATGCAAACACCTAAATTTTTTTGAAAATTCTACCTAGTTACAGATTTCTGTTCGAAGTCTATATTTAGTACCGGAGTTGTGCCATTTACTGTACAGAACTGTATACACTGTGTTTTATCAAAATTTAATGAGAGCCCGTTTGCAGAGAACCACTTAATAACTTTGCGAAAAAAAATTATTTACGATTACACCACTTAGTTCTTGTGTTTTGGATGTGATTACAATATTTTTACCATCAGAAAAAAGAACTGACTTTGGACCTTCATCAATTTAGAATGGGAAGTCATTTAGGTATATCAAGAATAGTAAAGGACCTAAGACCGAACCCTGTGGCACCCCATCCTTGATAGTCCCCCAATTTGAGGAATCGGCTGATGTTTTGACATTGTATGAACCACTTATTCCGACTGCTAAACAATGTTTTTTTATCTGTATAGTTGTGAGACAGGCGTCTAGAGACTGTCACGTGCTCTTGGCTGTGTGCGCAGGCAGCTGGACCAGAACACGCTGTGGCAGCTGCCCGCAGAGGCGCTGTGGGGCCTGCGGCAGCTCAAGAACCTGCGCCTGGACGACAACCGGCTGTCCAGCGTGCCCACGGCGGCGCTGCGCCCCCTGGTCCGTCTGGAGGCCCTGTGAGTACTGACCACCTGCCGCGCTCAGGCAGCCGACCAGCCGACACTGCTCCGCACTCAGCTGCTTCTTAAATGTCTCTTATATACTAACAAAATAAGGGGAGCACCCAAAATAGGAGGGGGAAACCCAATAAACCTTCAACATACATTCCACATGTGCTGCCAGTAAGCATTGATATTAATCAATGCCGGGTGTTGAAAATTTGTGCCCAGCCGAGAATCGAATCCGGATCATCCACTTACTAGGCAATCGTACTGACCAGTACCCACTGGTCCCAAGTGCTCGCCATAGGTGCGCTGGCTATCATTGTACGCCACCCGTCATACATACTGTAAAAGGATCATTCCACGTCTTAAAAAGAGAATTCAAATGTTTTTTAAGCTTAAGGGATCATCAGGGGTAATCAGTCCCTAAACTTACAAACTACTTATGAACTACGTTATATTAAAGACGGCACAAACATCCTTGCCCTGCAGAGGATTCGAACCCACAACCGTAGCGCCATACAGACTGTGACTGGCGTGCCGCAGACCGCTCGGTCACTGCGGCCGGCTCGCCGTCTTTCCCTAACTTCTATACAGGGTGAATCACCTAACACTTGCACCGCAAATATTGCGGAAACGGAGAGTGCGATTGATGTGCGGTTTTCACAGAATGGATTGATAGTCATGGACTCGTATTGTGAGACAACAAACCGATTGTAAAAATACCTAGAAAGTGTATTTTTATGCAAACATTCAGTTTTTCGAAGGGAACAATGGTTGTTTCTATCATGTACATGAATTTTTGACACCAGCTGTGTTCAAATAATTTTTAATGACTTTTTATCACTTTTAGTTTGGCAGCTACAACCGTTTAAAGTGTAGGGGGCGGAGGCTGCGGTAGCGTAACTGACTGGCCCAGGGGCTAGCCCCTGAGGCACGGCCCACCAGCCACTCAGCAACGCTGTCGTAGTGTCCGCCCCCAAAATTTTGAATGGTTGTAGCTGCCAAATTAAAAGTAATAAAAATGTCATCCGAATATAATAAATATAGTATGCAGCATTGGTCGTTCTTTATTATGTTTTTGCAGATCGATTTCGATCACATAATGATCATTATCAATGCTCCAGTCATCTTTATATCATCTATGCATAATCATATGCCATATTAGCTGATTATGTATAGCTGATATAACGATGACTGCCATATTAGCTGATTATGCATAGCTGATATAACGATGACTGGAGCATTGATGATGATCGTTATGTGATCGAAATCGATCTGCAAAAACATTAATAAAAAACGACCAATGCTGCATACTATATTTATTATATTCATTGTTTTGTGGTCGCTGAGCACACCGTTCGAAAAATGGAATCAAACCTCAAAAAATGCCATCTGTTTATTGGCTAACAATACGACTCCTTGACTACTAATCCATTGTGTGAGAACCACACATCAATCGCACTTTCCGTTTCCACAATATGTGCGGTGCAAGTGTTAGGTGATTAGTCCTGTATATTGTCGTGTCCTTATGCAGGAGAGAAAAAAGGGGTTGTAGGTCAGTCTGAAAGTCCTGAGGAGAAAGGAATAACTGCAGAGAGACTAGTAGCAGGCACCTATTACCGATGTGGATTTCATAAGTGCATTATTTATTGAATCCCATCTACCATTACTGCACTGAGAATAATATTTAAGAAAAGCAATGGATACACATGTTGCCACAACAGAAATCAGTGTCTAAGTTCCGTGGAGAAGATCCTGATACAGCTACCCTTCCAGGTAGCATTCCATGAGAAGACGCACTCCCTACCGGAAACAGCCTATCGTGGAGCTTACCCGAGGCTGGTGGCTAACGACTCGGATGTGACTAGATGTGACTAGTTTCTGCACTAACAAACTACACACTTGATACCAACATTGTTAAACTTTAAAGAAAACGTCAATGTGCTTCCCAATATAGTCAACAACAACACTGTTTAACGTCATTTGATCACGTCCTCCGGTCCTCCACAGTGGGAGGACAGTTTTTATCACTTACCCTCTCACTCTACCTTCGTGAAACCACTGACGTTGCTGTTCCCAATGACTGTTATCACTTTTGGTACGTATCATAAGACGCGCCTGTTGCCAACCAAGTACTCTTGTTGCAACTTACAACAATACTAGACGCTGTATCAAGTTACCTGTTTAGTCCCCGAATGGAAAAATCTACCTTGGGACCGTGATCGAAGGCATCTGCAGTTCGCTTTTTGTTTACAGCTTACTTCCCGTAACCGACATGCGACCAGTGGAACCTGATATCTGCAATGGTCTCGTTCTCCAGCTTGGAGAACGCCGCTTTACCTACTGGCAGCAGAACAGCCCAGGACAGCCCAGCCCAGCCGAGTGCAGCACTGGCCACAAGGGGCTACTTGTAATTCCTAAGATGACCTACATCTGGTCGAAACCGGTTAATCGAAACTGTTCATTTCTGCGTTAAAGACAGTTTTTTGTATATTGATTTAAAATACGAGAAATCAGAGCTCGAACGGTGAGGTTCAAGTGTTCTTTCTTCCCGCGCGCTATTAGAGAATGGAATGGGAGATAAATAGGGTAATGGTGGTTCGATGAACCTCTGCCAGGCAATTAAATGTGATTTTCAGAGTATCCCATGTAAATGTACTAGATGTAGATGAATGTCGCGTGGATGAGATGAGAATTTGACGGGAGGGGTGTTAGGGTACCCCGCGAGATCGCGATGATAACTATTTAAAAAAAAAAAAAAAAAATCAAATGTTTGTGTAGAGTATGGGAATTAACTGCGGGATCATCAGTCCCTAAACTTGCAAACTACTTATACTAAAGACAGCACAAACATCCAAGCCCGAGGGGGGATTCGAACCTCCGACGGGGGCGGCCTCGCGCATCGCAGCATCGCAGTATAGCGCCTCAATGCGCTCGGCCGCTCCGCGGTGGCTCACTGTATTTACCAATGGCGTAGAGGACAACGGGACTGTCTTATAACCAAAGAATAATAGGTGGGCACAAATTTTCACGTTCCACCATTGATTCACTGCAATGCTAATTGGCAGAGATCGACGTCAGATACCACATATATACAGGGCGTAACAAGTACAAAAACTTCTAAAGACTTAATAAGATTTCTGTCCTTGTATTTAGTAGCTTACATTATTATGCAGATATTTATTTATACTGCCTGTGTAATTAAAATAAACAAGGTATTTTTCTCATATGCATTTCACCTATAATTATAAGGCATCTTCAGTGGCTTGGAATATATACCTAATATGTTTTATATTATATGTCCTTCATGTTTCTAGCAGTTTAGATAATTCTGACATGTTTCTAGCTCTGACTATCGATATTTTGATTTTATTAAAATGCAGCCCTACATGTGTTGCAGCCTCCAATACGCTGTCTTCCTTTTGCCCTATTATCTCATTGGAGTGTTTGTTTTATCACTTGCCAGTGTTGTTTCCGGTCATCGAAATTTGGAGGTTAAAGTTTTCACGAATAAAGTCGATAAACTGTGCTCCAAATGGCAAATGTACTTCAAATGGCAATATTTATGTCCGGTTCGAGGATGCTAGATATCAGATCTGGCCGGTTGTCCTAACGATGAGAATACAGGGTAACCCAGAAATACTATGCACTTTCCCTAAACCAACAGACACAATTCACTAAAGATGTTCAAATGCCACATACAATGAATAACTAGAATTACTAGGCAAAGCGATAATTGAAATGCTACTCTATAGTAAATCTCTGAGCAAAACCAGAGACCAGAAGCAGTTACTTAAACTGAATGAAATTTTCACGCAGCAGCGGAGTGTGCGCTGATATGAAACTTCCTGGCAGATTATAATTGTGTGCCGGAACCGGGAATCGAACCTGGGACCTTTGCCTTTCGCGGGCAAGCGCACTACCAACTGTGCTATCCGGACACGACTCACGATGCCGCCTCACAACTTTACTTCTGCCAGTACCTCGCCTCCTACTTTTCAAACTTCACAGAAGCTCTCCTGCGAACCATGCAAGACTAGTACTCCTGGAAGAAAGGATATGGTGGAGACATGGCTTAGCCACAGCCTAAGGGATGTTTCCAGAATGAAATTTTCACTCTGCAGCGGAGTGTGCGCTGATATGAAACTTCCTGGCAGATTAAAATTGTGTACCGGAACTGGGACTCGAACCTGGGACTTTTGCCTTTCGCGGGCAAGCACACTACCGACTGTGCTATCCCGACACGACTCACGATGCCGCCTCACAACTTTACTTTTACAGATTAAATCTGCCAGGAAGGACAACAGACACCCCCATGCCCTACTAAGGCCTCAAACTCCCGACGGAGAACGGCCGCTCAAATCGCGGCAAGGCGCCTTAGCGCTCTCGGCCACTTCCGCGTGGTGATAAACGGACATGTAAATCTTTCTATGTTCGCTAATTTTTTTTTTACTGAACGACCCCCCACCCCATGGAAGTGGGCGCTAATGACATGTTATTTCATTTGGTAGAGAAAATTTGCAACTGAAAACTAACGAGATGTACTTGCTGCAATGAAAAACGCCTTTCCTCAAAGTCTGACACACTCTCTTCCATATTGCATCATAATACAAAACGAACTATTCTGATATTCGATATCTGTCAATCATGTTACACAATCATACCATACAACTCAGTGGTACAATAGCAGAAGACAGACAAACGTAGTAGAGGCACTGGTTTTGCGAATCCTGTATGTGCTCTGCCGAAAAATGGTAGACTTTTGTTTCCTTACCCACAATGTTGACGGTTCCAATTAAAGTTTATAGGAATTATAATTCAAATATTCAAATGTTTGTAAATCTATCGGACTCAACTGCTCGTTCATTAGTCCGTAGCTTACAAAATACTTACACTAAGGTAAACTAACCTAAGGATACCACAATCACCCGTGCCCAAGGGAGGACTCGAACCCCCGACGGCAAACGGCCGCGCGCATTGCAGCACGGCGCCTCAGTGCGCACGGCTGATCCACCGCGGCCAGAGGCAACGGTCAACTTACGAATTATCGTAGAAGATATATCAATAAAATGCATACCTATATTTATATTTATTTTAAATATAGCCCTTTTTTGGGTGTCATAAATAGCTTCAGAAAGCTGAGATATTATTTCTCATCCCGCTCTTGATCCACATTTTAATGGCCTAGTCGTCAACATTTTTTATTCGTCTTATTTATTTTTATCATTATTTTATGTATGTATCCGCAACCTGTTGTAGCTACTGCCAGATCAGGGTACCAACGAGTCCTCTCTATCTGGGGTTGTCCTCCCTCCACTTTTCATCCGCTAGTTGTTGCCAGCTGTCACCTCTCCTTTCCACATATGTTTTCATTCCTGTTTTTCGCCGTCTATTTGGGCGTCAACAAGATCTCTTTGCATCCATCTTTAGTTCTTCAAAAATTGTGAGTAGTCTCTGCCCACACGTGCTCGTAACATGCCCGTACCATCTTAATCTCTTATTTTTACTTCCTCTCACATACTTTCCTGTTTAAGGCACTTCCTTATATCCACATTCGTTACTCTAACAAATTTCATTTTCCGTGCTTCCAGTCAGCTCCGGTCCCTTTCTGTCATTGTCAATGTTTCTCCTCCATAGGTTACAATTTAAAAGTTATAACTCTTGTACAAGAGGAGTTTTGCTTTTTCTGGGCCTTCCATATTCCACATCAGATCTTTTTTATCTCATAAAAATTTCCTCCGTTCTGTAACAGCCTATTAATTTCATTTGTTATCCTTTCATTGCTAGTTATTTCACTCCCTACATAAGTGAAACTGTCTATCACTTTGAGCGGCTCTCCATTCAGAGTAATAATCCCGATGATCCCTTTCTTTGTCTCTTCCAAACACCATCACTTATCTTTATTTATTTTTAATCCATACCTTTTCATGGTTTTCTTCCATATATCAAGTTGTAACTGCAGATCTACCTCTTTATCACTCCATATTACCATATCATTTCAATAAAATCTTACTGTCTTTTTCTTTTATCATACCATTATCTGCCCTAATCATTCCCTCCATCACAACATTAACTTTATTTTAAATTGTTCTATTTCCTTTCCTCCAGTCTTCTTTCTGTTGTTTTTTTTCTGTACATACTTACACCGCTTTATACTTGGCATAATATTAAAAACACATCTTGCGCTTTTTTGCGCCAGCGCCTGAAACCATTAACTTTAAATTACCTGACGTGGTCTGAGGACAGAAATCTGTAATGATTTAAATGATAAAAACCTTATGTAAGATGTTATTTGCCAAGATCACAATCCTTAACTTTTTCATTTTCATCACTAATTCCTATCAATTTTAGAACAATTTACAACATTACAGCGTTTGCTCATTTTTTGAAATTAATATAGAGTTTGGAATATTCACACTCTATGATATAGCCTAACCCAATGTAATTGTCACGTTGCAATATGTGGTAATGTTGATAGTCTATTTACGCCGAATTATTAGCTTCGTAAAATTTATTTGGTGTTGAACTAGATACATTTATAATTTAACTCAACTTGCGCTATTCTAATTACTTTCATCAAACTGTGTTTTGCGTTGTCGATTGATAATATAATAATACAATGCCGTCATTGGATTACGTATAATTTTCCGTTTCTCTCCCTATTAACATGTCACCTATGACGGAATGCATAGTTTCGAATGGAAATTGAACAGAAATCTGTTTCATGAACGACTGTGATTCCAATTACGTTTTCATGCGATTCCCAGCTAGTCCGTCGTTAAACTTACCAGTACGTAATGAGCTTTTGCTGGCGAGTATTCTGTTGCCGCTGTGGCGGTCTTCAGTCATAAGACTGACGTAGCTGACACTGCTAGTCTATCCCGTACAAGACCCTTAACTTCCGAATAAAAGCGACAACGTACTTCCACTGTAATCTGCTTCTGTATTCGTATCTAATTTGACGCTTCACTGATGTCTCAAAATGTGCACTACCAATCGATCGCTTCATTTGTAGAAATGTGTCCTGATTTTTTTTTATCTCCTCTGTCCTGTTCAACATCTCCACATTAATTAAGCGATCTACCCGTCTAATGTTCAGCATCCGTCTACAACTTTAAATTTCAATATCATCTATACTCTTCTTGTTTGAACCATTTATCGTCCACATATTGCTCCTGTTAGGAGAATTCGTAAAGAAAAACTTACTAATATATGAATTAATATTTACTGTTAACAAGTTTCTCTTCATTTCTTTTCATTGGCACTTTTCATTTTATATCTTGTCTAACCTGGACATCAGACGTTATTTTACTGCCCATATGACAAAAATCATCTATCACCTTTATGTCTCGTTTCCTAATCTAATCCCTAAGTGTCGCTTGATTTAATTCAATTATCTTTGTTTTGCCTTTCAAATGCCTTTTTTTTTCTACTTCAAGATTGATCATTGTACAGATGAAATAACGTTTGGCAAAGGCTACAACTCTGTCTTACTCCCTTCCAACCATTGCGTCCCTTTCATGCATTTTGACTTTTATAACTGATGTTAATTTTTTGTAGAACTTCCACTTAATTTTTCTTTCCCAATATTTTACCCCTACTACCTTTAGAGTTTGATAGAATGTATTCCAGTCAGCACTGTCAACCCCTCCCCCCCCCCAAAAAAAAACTATAAATATAGGTTTACCTTGTATTGATATATCTTCTAAGATAATTCGTAAGATGACCATTGCCTCTGGCAGCGTCGGATTACCCGTGCGCACTGAGGCGCCGTGATGCGGTGCGCTCGGCCGTTAGCCGTTGGGGGTTCGAGTTCTCCCTCGGGCGTGGGTGTATGTGTTGCCCTTAGGTTAGTTTACCTTGGATTAAGTAGTTGGTTAGTTAGGGACGAATAACCAAGCAATTGAGTCCATAGATTTACAAACATTTGAACCATTGCCTCTTGTGTTCCTATATGTCTCCTAAAGCCAAACTACCCCGAACTCGGATTCTACCATTTGTCCATTCTTTTGTAATTAATCTCACCTTCATCTACTTTTTCTTCCACTTCTACAACTTCACTTACCTTGTAAAGCGTGTTTGTATATACCAACAACCTTTCAGATGTCTCTTCTTTAGTACTGGTTCTCCGACTTATTCATTTATGTTTATGTAGTTGTTTTCGTTATCTTCGAACGCCTAGTTCATTTTCCTGTAGGCGGTATCTTTTTTGCCGCAATGACACATCCTTCTACGGCCTTCCACTTGTCTTCCAGACACTTCTGCTTAGCCGATTTACACCCCTGCGCAACATTTTTTTTTTTCCTTTTTCATTTCCTACATTTATATATTTTCTCTTTTATTATACTAGGTTTAGCGTCTGTTGTCTTATCTACAGATTTCCACGCAGGCCTAGTTACATTCTCTGCAGCCTTCACTATTTCATCTCTTGAAGCTAGGCATTGTACTTCCACTGTATTACTTTTCCTTGTTTTAGTCCATTGTGTCAGTTCTCTTTGTTTCGTTCTGACCTCTATGAAGAGGTTTAAAATAAAGAAAGATATGACGTCTCAATTTAGTCAAAGGAACAACACGTGACTATGGGAACATTAAAAAAAACTAATTTTGATCAAATATTTGTAACGTTCTTGTTAAATAGTGTTTGTGGTAGAAAGTCACTACTTTTCAAACACTTGAATAACCTCTCTTTGTGCGAAGTTTCTTTTAACTGTTTGCCAACTGTGACTCTCTCATAACTGTCTTTGTGCTTCAGTTACATATTATATTCACGTTACTAACTCTCGTCAGTTATTCGAAAATTACAGCTTTCGTTATGTAATGTGACGTATATTTTAAAAGCTGCTAGCAGTTATGTTTGTCACTGCTTATTGTTCCATAATGACATTAAAGATATCCAGCATTCAATCTACAGACGTTAACATTTATTGTTTACTAACGACGTTACACAATATTCCAACCGAAGTTTGTAAGACAGCTGTTGTGAAACGTTCCGAACACGAAAATAAATTTAAACATCTGAAGATGAGATGGACGTAAAATGAAGGTACTCTCAGGAAAGAACACTTTGTATCATAATTTATTGGGGCGGCTTGTCGAAAATGGGGTTCCATTCTTATAGGTCCCTTATCCAAAATACGTGAAAGTCACGGATGCTTTAGTTTCGACTCCGTGCGCTATGAGCGCTGCAGTCGCATCAAGTGAGCATCCGGCCCGCGAGTTTCAGTAAATATGTTCATATGTTTGTAGAACTTACGGGACTTAAATATGGGGTCATCAATCTCTAAACTTACAAAATACTTATGAACTAGCTAATACTAAGTACGGCACAAATATACGTGCCCGAGGGGGGATTCGAACTTTCGACCGCAGTGGCCGTGCGGACCGTGACTGGCACGCCGCAGACCGCTCGGCCACCGCGACTGGCGAGCTTCAGTAAGTATATGAATCTGTCTGGTCGGTAACCAAAGACTGCCCAGGTCAAATTGATTCTGCTTCCAATGAGGCAAAAATCAGTCGTCTGTTCTAGCGGCTCCTATAAGAGCTTAATGTCTAGGTAGCCAAATTGTCTGACTGCTGCGCTTGCAGGCATACGCTCACCTTACTTACGCTACACTGTTCTTCTCTTTACAGGAACTTGGCCAACAACCTCGTGACGTCACTTTCTGCCGGAGATTTCCCACGACTGCCCAACTTGGTTGTTCTGTAAGTATGCGCTCTCGCAGTTTACACCAAGCTCTGTAGTCCTTTTGCCTATCCCGCCTGTGTAGATGTAAAGATGCAAGCTCCGTTTTAGAGCGCAGAGGTTGCATGCCCTGCTGTTTCCGCCAGGAGTGAGTAGCGCGAGATCCTGGGCTCTGGGCTGAGCCGCTCGCCAGCGTTGGAGCGTAATTACGGAAAACAGATTCTCCGCCGCACAGCGATGACAACCGCGCGGTTAGCGCAAATGTTTCTCCATTAATGGCGTCGCTGACGAATGCCCACGGCACCGCGCTGCCCGCTAATGCAATTGATGGCGTGCAAACAGTGCGCGAGTTATGACCGCGCCTTGCTCTCTGCCATGCATTTACACTGCCGACGGCAAACTACAGCTGTACGCGTTATATGAAGCGCGAATTCTGTCTCCTGGCTAGCAGTTACAGCAGAATGCTACACATGAGGCTAAAACTCGTGTTGGTAGTTTCGGTCACATGACCTTAGTTCGACTTCCCCTCACTTAGAGCGCTGTAAGCTTATATCAGTGTGTCATCTCGCTTTTATATTGCATTTGAATAGTTGTTCCATAGATCAGGATTTCAACATTTCATACTGGTTACCACCATTTACATTGTCTATTATTTAAAAAAAATCATTACGGTATAAACAGCGACTGTGTTGTAATACTAAAATTTCAACAATCCATAATGTAGATTTCTAATTTTTTAAAGTTACATATCTGCGACTTTAAAAATTAGAAATCTACGTTATGCATTGTTCAAATTTTAGTATTACAACATAGTCGCTGTTAATACCGAAATGTAAATTACATATCTGCGGTGCGCCTCGGTTGCACAGTGGTAGAGTGCCAGACTACAAATCCAAAGGTCGCGGGTTCGATCCCCGCCAGGACTTAGGATTTTTATCTGTCACTTTCCACTTCTTTCACCGCTGGCAGTATTGCTCATGTGAAAAATACCGAGTAGCATCGTGGTTCGGAACCCACGCTAAACTGGAGGCCTCCCTATAACTGGCTGGGTAAGTCAGTTCGAAGGTCGGAGGAAGGCAACGGCATACCACCTCCAAACAGGACCATGCCTAGTAAAGCACTGTGGTGTTCAAACCAATCTTCGGATTGTTGACTGCTTTACCTTCTTCTTACATATCTGCGGTATGAGCTATATTAACAGTAACTGCAAAAGAATACCTAAGTTTTTCATATTGATATTGGTAACCTGTATGGCTTTCGTCGCCTCCTTTTCTTCCACTTCAGAAGAATATCACACTCTCCGGCAGATATGGCACTGTCTTTTTCTTTATTATTATTTTTTTTACGGTACTAAATTTCTTATTATGGTACTGAAAGGTGTCGTAATTAACTCTCCTTTTATACACAAATTGGCATGCGTCAGTCTTTGAAGTGCGTCTTTTGTCTACCTACTGCGCGGAGCGCTCCAGAGAGATAAAAGAGGAACAGGTGCTTATTATTAACTTGGCTTTCATAAAGCGAGTAAGAAAGGAGTCAAGGAGAAATTTGTAAAAGGAGTTATATTTTAAGGGGAAGAAATAAAATTGATATTTTGCCAATGAAATTTTAGGTTAGAGTCCTCCATCGGGTACCGTCAGATGGAAGTGGTGTGGAATGTGAGTTACACCCTGCTGAAGGAGTGATAATGGGTTCATCGTATTCTATCGTTTCCTGTATCGTCGACAGTCTCCACAATTCATCACAATTAGGCTTATAATACCACAGTTCCTACAACACCTGAACAGCATCGACAATATTTTTTTATTGCCATAAACTATTATTCCTAATTCGTGCAGACGGGCTTGTGAATTTGGTTGCACAAATGCAAGGCTAAGGTCGTCTGGGTGTGAGCGGATGTGGTCCCAATTGTTGTAGAAATGCCCTCACACTTTAACAGGAAGGCAGTAATTACAATTCCAAAGAAATAAAACGCAGACAGTTGTGAAAATTACATTCTAGCAGTTTAATACGTCCTGGTTGTAAAATACTAACACGATTTATTTACAGAAAAATGTAAAACTGTTAGTCTAGCTCGCGGGAAAATCTCTTTAGATTTAAGATAAATGTGGGCAATACGGACCCTAAGATAGCTTAAAAGCAATATGATTATAGCATTTTTAGATTTCGAGAAGAAATTTGACATTTGATATTCATGGAATTTATGCCGTTAACTGCGAATGGGTTAACTTGAATAAGTCTACCCAGCCTGGATTTGAACCAGGGTCTTCTGCTTTCTAGGCAGTTGCGCTGACCCCTACACCAATGAGGACACATCGATCATTACAACAGCAAGAACTACTCCAGCAAGCAACCCGTCAGATACAAGTTCTCAACTTTTATTTGCCTACTATTACACAAATTGGTTGTATTTGCAACCTATTCCCGTAAACGTAAGGGCCTATGGGTGCCTCCACGTATACATGACTTACAGAATTTGACCGTGTTGAGTGGAATACATTCAATAACATTCTATAAATTTCTGAAGGTAGCGGGGTAAAATATATTGGAAGAAATGTTATTTAGAAAGTGTACAGAAACCAAATAGCAGTTGTAAGAGCCAAAGAACATGAATGGGACGCATTGGTTGGGAACAGACTAAAAGTTGTAGCCTTTTCCCAATGTTACTCAATATGTAAATTTTGGAGGAAAATACGGAGAAATTAGGAAAGAGAATTAAATTACAGGGAGAAGAAATATAAAATTTGTAGGTTGCCATGACTATGTAATTACCAAAGGATCTGAAAAAGCAATTAATTAGAATGGATATTGTCTTGAAAAGAGGGCATAAGAAGAACATTAACGAGAGTAAAGCAAGTGTAACTGAATGTAGTCTATTTAAATCAGGCGATGCTTTGGGAATTGCATTATAAATCGAAACAATAAAAGAAGTAGATGAGTATTTAGGTCGTAAACTAACAGATGATCTTCCTTCGGAAGATATAAAATGCAAAATAGCAACGAGAATAAAGGCATTTCTGAAAAAGATAACTTCGTAAATATTAGAAAGTCATTGTTGACGTTCTTTGTCTAGTATGTGGCAGAGTACAGGAGTTTAATGAGGACGATAAATTATCCACATAAGAAGATAATAGAAGGTTTTAAAATGCAGTGCTACAGAAGAATGCTCACACCTACATTCAAATGTTCGCTCTGAAAATCACATATAAGTGCTTGGCACAGGAAGATGGGTTGTTTGCGTAATGAACGAGCAGGTACTGAACAGATGCAGGGAGAAAAGAAATTTCTTGCATATCTTAACTAATAGAAGGGACATATACGGGACATTATGATACATTAAGAATGTGTCAGTTTAGCATTAGAGGGTAATATGGGTCGTAAAAACCATTACAGGAAGACCATAAGACTAATACAGTGACCAAGTTCGTTGGGTGTGGTTTGCGATTGTATTTGCAGATGAAGTCTTACACACGATAGAGCTGCGTGTATGGCTGCTTCAACCAGACTGCGGACTGAGGACAACATCAAGAAGGTGGTTGAGTTATAGATAACGAAACGGCTAATTCTAATACTGTTACAAATCAATGTAGTAATGTAAGTAACCACGAGAATTTTGATAATAGAACTTTGTATCTCTTTGGGGCACTATAGAGTAGTGTCCTCAACTAAAATTGAAAATATGGAGTGATATTATGATGTATTAATCGTGTCCCTGTGGCTTCAATGTCTGATTATGAATCTGATGATAAATATCATTGCCTTCTGTTTACAAGTGATTATGTGCACGAACCTGGGTGTCTAATGTTGGTGTGCGAGCAGCCCCAATCCAAAGTTGTTGAATCTGGGTAGCAACTGAGACAATAATAAGAGGAACGTTGTAAAATAACAGCTGATTACACTATTTTCTCTGTCTCACACATGTAGCATACATAACTTTCGGCCGCGGTAGAGTAGCCGAGCGATCTAAAGCGTCTCGCTGCGGAGCGCGCGGTTGCTCGCCGTGGAGGTTCGAGTCCTCCCTGGGGCATGGGTGGGTGTGTTTGTCCTTAGGTTAGTTTACCTAGGTTTAAGTAGTTTGTAAGCTACGGACTGATGACCACGCAGTTTGGTCCGATAGATTTACAAACATTTGAACATTTTTGAACATAACTTTCGAAAATATTAAAAAAAGAAAAAAGATTTTTTAGTGAAATTTCCGCTGTTTGACTACTTTAATTATTGCACCACAATCACGAAGTCGGCCTTGTGGCTATTTCAAGTGTCTTCAAGTTTAAAATTGTTCGATACGCCTAGAGTGCATACCATTGTCACATTAATGTAAGTTTGGTGTATGTCACGATGATCTGCAGTCTTGTTTTAAACCTGAACACACTTAAAATGGCTACATATACATACATTTAAATCTATATAAAGACCCTTCAAGTCACATTGGAGTGCATGGGAGAGTTTTCATGGAATTGATTTTATGATATTTCTCGACATTTCCGTTCTCTAATACCTCATGGGACCAAAGGACACCTCAATCTTTCTGTTTTCGTTCTGATTTCTCTTTATTATGATGATCATGTTTCCCTATGTAGGTGCGTGATAACAAAATATGTTTGCATTCGGAAAAGAGAGTTAGCGAAAGAAATTTCGCAAATATATGTCTCCGCAACGAATTAAGCTTTTCTTTTAATGATTTACGCCCAAAGTCGTGCATCAATTGAGCCCCCTATGTCGCGATAATACGAGGTTGGGAAGTTAAATAGTGGCAATTATTTATTCACAACAGATACAAAAGCCTTCAATGTTTTGCACCTGTTACTGTCCTTCAAAGTAGTCACAAGCGTTGTGTAGATCCCGTTGCTAGCGATGTGGAAGGCGTAGTATACCGTAAGCAGAGCCTGTTCTGTTGATGGTGCAAATCTCTGGAACAGTTCTGAAGCGAATGCCACGATATCGTCCTTCCCCTACGGAATTCAAAGTCACCAAGACTTAAGTGCGGGGAGTATGGTGAATGGTACAGTACTTCCCAGTTCGAACGAGAAAAAAGAGAAGCCACAGCTAGCGCTGTATTCTCGCGCATTGTAATGCTAAATAATGGTTGCGTTGCGCAGAAAGTGTTGCTCCTTCTTTCGCAAAACTGGTCGCAGGAGATGTTCCAAAAACGAGCAGAATGAACTTTTTCAGAGGCGACAGGAAGATCTGCCCGATGCATGTCTGCCACAGTTTGCCGACCTTCGTCGAAGGCTTTTACCCAACGTGTCAGTATGGCAGTGCCGATTCCCCGCAAGCCTCTTGAAGACCTTGATGACACTGTCGTGGCACATTCAACCTTGATCCAACTCCGTTATAGGCACAGTCACGGTGACTGTAGCTATAATCTTAGCAAAGCTAGGAAACCAGCGATTGGGTTAATTAAGAGTAAATCTAGCAAACGTAATGTAGTGACGACTACGGCGGACAGAGCCCTCACATCGACGTCATCCCAGACACCGTCGCAATCGGTTCCCCTGCGAGACCGCGACGCGGGGCGCGGACCACGGAGGGGTCGCTCCGCAGGCGGAGGGTATTTAAATGGCCCGCCACCAGGCTAGAATCCAGTTCCCTTCGAGCCGTCGAAGCGTGCGGATCTCCATGCCGGCGCGTTTCCAAGAGCTCAGTCCGTCAGTTCACCGGATGATAACGACATGTATGATCGCCGAAATATTGTGCCCGTTGGACACTGTAGACCGGCAGTACACCCGTGGAATTTTGATTATCAAATACGCCGGGAGAAACTCAAGTATTCCTGTTTCGAAAACACAGTGACACCGTTACCACCCGCTTACAAATGATAGCGCGCACGCCGGTGACGTGCGACCGACGTGTCCATTTGCTCGGAGGTAAGGTAGGTATGTCAACGACGTGTGCTATCAGTAACAATAGTAAATTCCATTGCATAGCGTCTCCACAGCAGTGTTTCCACTATTTAAGTTCCAACTCTCGTTCAAAACGGGTTGGCTTCTCGGAACTTTCTTTAAATCGTCCTCAGTCCCACCTGGTGTGGATCCCACAATTCGCAACAATACTCCATGATAGGCCGAAATCATGATTGTGGTGTAATAAATTAACCGAAATAGTCGAATGACTGTTATTTCGTTTAAAAAACACTACATGATTGTGGTCCCCCCCCTCCCCCCATGGAAAAATCATATCAAAATTATGTCGTTTCCAGCCGTAACTTTGTTTTTCCGTAACGTCTCCAATGGTGAGTGTTCCTGAGGTTTCTCTTTAGAACATCGTTTCAGACTACCCCAGGCTCATTCAGGTAAACGTCGGCACGTGGCTTTCGTCTTTACTCCAGCTGTGCAGTTGTCCGTGGTTTTCGACCTTTGTCGAGTAAACTGACAGCCGCAGGTAGAGACGTGTGCTGCCCTACCGCACTCGGTGGTCGCTGCAGATGCTTATCGCAGCGTCAAGAGCCAGTCCCGCGCGGACAGGAGGGCCGCGGAATGCCGCCGCGATTTCATCTGCGTGTAGCCGCCCACGCTTAGCGCCAGGCCGGGCGGTGGAGCGGAACCGCGAACACACGTGCTCTGGTCGCTGCCGACGGCGGCGGTATTGATATTCTCTTTGTTACGCAACCCACTGTGTCAACTGGCATATCTCAGATTTATGAAAATTCATCGTGATAAAAATTCCATGTGCAACGTTTGTATTAGTTACATAAAATTACAAGCTTGTATATTCCTTGTACAAAATTTGCTGTTAATTGTATCCTGTACATCTACATCGACCTAGGCAGATCAAAGTTTAGCACTGTCCCAGATTTCTTTCTTGGAATTTTATGATGCATACTGTTTGAATACTACCTATATCACATGTATTTAACACAATCTGTGACTTTCGTAAGATATATAAATAAAACAATTCTACAATGGATACAAAGTTTTATGTTATGTTCACGATGTTCGTAGACGCTGCATATGTGATTCGTGGTGGTGGAGCTGGTATGTGGCGTCGCCTTGCACTCCCCCCCCCCCCCCCCCCCCCTTACCACATATCGGCTCCACCACCACGAATATAACACCGCCATAGACCGTCTGTTTCCCATTTTATAATATTTTACAAAAATACTTTTCCGTGTAACTGATCAAAATAGAATCAAATTTCATACGAGGCGATGAAGGCAGCGCGGGTATGTGGCGCTGCCGAAGACCTTGTGTTTTACATTTTTGATATTTTATTTCCTGTTAATACCTTAATTTATGACGCTGGCCGTTCTGCAGACCAATATCATAATTTTATGTAAAGGCGTCAATGTATTTTGTTTTTAATCGTCTATAATGGTGCCAACACTGTTGTAAGGCACACTATAGGTGACGGCATCTGACGGAATCACGAGGTATCACCTAAACGTCGTTGACATGCACAGTACACGTTGGAGTCCTGTGGATGGATCGTCTGTTTTAACTGATTTTAAATTTTAATGTAATTATGTATTAACAGTGTACAACGTAAAGATTTTATCAGTCATTTGCTTCATTGCAGTGTATTATTACGGTTGGAATAAGGTAAACCTGCAAATGTGACTTTTCTAGCATCAATACCAACTGCTGGTTTTATGGTTTTTTTTATATGATCAGTGTAACTTAATGCTTGTAACTTTCTTTTTGTAAGCCAACGGTTTGAAAATGGACGATTAAGTCCGAAACTAGTAACCAATTCCTAAATAGTGCAACTGTGACGGAAAAATAAATTGTTTCAATATATCTGAGATTTAACTACCGAGAGCTAGCTACTTCTGTAAGCGCAATGACATCCACTCTGGCTCTCTTACCCCTGTTCCTGACCACTTTAGGCCAATTTACGCCTCGGTGCCGATCGTTAGGGCAGTCGAAGTGGTTAGAAAGAAAAATATTAATGATATTTCTTGATATCTCCTCCCCCGAGAGGCCTATAATTCTACACGTCACCAGTAACTGGAAACTTAGGTACCTCCTCCCAGCCGCCTTAGGCCGTGTCATACGTGTGCGACAAAAGCGAGCGACAGCGCTCGACAGATTCAAGCGACAAATCTCAACACCGTGTATCGCTGTCGGCCTGTCCTACGTGAGCGACATCTGCAGCGCCGCGCGTCAGACGCGATAGCGAGTGACGTTTGACTCTCAAACCTGCTTGAATCTTGTCGCTGTCGCACGCGCGACAAAGTGACGAGTTCGTAGAGAATCGACTGCTTGTCAAGGTTATAAACGTTGTCGCCAGAATTCTGCGAGCTAATAATCCCTGAAGTTTATGAAACTGCAACTCTTTTTGCAATAAAACAATGTAAAATTGCAGTTGTGCATGTAATTAAGAATTTTGATTGGTATAAGAAGTATCTAAAAATCTCGTAAATTTTCTTTTGAACTTTAAATAAGACTGTAGTTAATTTTTTAAATTGTTTCTAGTGTGACAGTCTTTTGTTGTTATTCTGAGTGGTAGTTTGAACGTGTTTTGAACAATTACATTTGCGTGCTTTTTAATCATTTGCAGTAACAACAAACTTACTCCAGTGAGGGAGAAATAACACAAAGATGTCGCACGAGATGTGTGTAAAATTCCGTATCTGAATAAAATATCTTGCTATAATGTTTCAGCAAGAATTTAACGTGTTTTAGGGCTTCAGTGGGATACGTGCGCTTGCAATAAAAATGAATATATTGGTATTAACTTGGTGAAAAAATGACAACTTGGAAGCTCACATCACTGCCAGCATATAACGCCCGCTGCTAGCAATTCCATCAAGAATTAAATGATTTACTGATGTCCTACAATAAGACTCATTTTGTACTTATTCAGTTGTTGATGGTTTGTAGTGAGAAAAGAAAAACTCTGAAGTATTTGCACTGGTATTTGGCTGGCGATTTTCAATGTCTACTTTCGTATTTGAAGTTATGAATGAAATAGTCCACGAACATTCTTCACTTTGTAAATTTAATGCACAGCACTCTTTTTACGTCTTATTTTATGAAGTAAATAAAAAGTCATTGTCTTATTCTGGAGTTATGGTAATTCTACGGTTTACGGGTGCCAAATTTTAGAAACAGCTGATCGCATCAAGCGGCCATCTCGTAGCGAGAAGTTGTCGCTCACGTAGAACACCTGGCCATGTTGCCGAAAGTCGCTGCTTGTAGCTGCAGTGTTGCGTCGCTGTATGTCGCGCGCTGTCGCTCGCTTTTGTCGCCCACATAGGACACGGCCTTAGGGTAGCCCAGTGTGCTAAGGCGCCTCGCTGCGGAGCGCGCGGTTGTTCGCTGTCGGAGTTTTGAGTTCTCCCTCGGACATGGGTGTGTCTGTGTGTTGTACTTACATTAGTTTAACTTAGTTCAAGTAGTTTTTAAGCCTAGAGAGCAATAAGCAAAAAAGTTTAGCCCAATGGATTTACTAACAGCGTCCTTCCAGTCACACTCTTTCCTATCATTAAGATACCGAAGTATCTGAGCGACGAGACAAAGCAACCGAGTTATTTGAAAAAAGGTAAACACGTGAAGAAAATATATTGTATACGGAGGTACGGATGTAGCTTTCAACAAGTCAAAATAACGTTAGTTGAAATTACAAGACAAGGTATCAACTTTGAAATTGCAATGGAAATAGTGATGATAAGCCCTGAGGAAGGAGGTCATTGTTGAAAGAGCACTCTGAAAGTGTCTGTGATAAGGTGGCACTGCCTGACGGTGTGTTATCATTTAGAGTGTAAGAATGCCGTCACAATTGTGCGATTATATTCGTGATTTCCTCTCAGACAGGACACACAGTAAGTTGTAATTGACGGAAATTCATCGCGTAGAACTGAAGTGACATCTGGCGTTCTCCAGGGAAGTGTTATAGGGTCCCCACTGTTCCTTATTTTTATAAACGATTTAGGAGACAATCTGAGTACAGGCCATAAATTCAACTAAATACCTAGAAGTAACAATTATTGTAGGGAAAGCGAACCAAAGACTACGTTTCGTCGGGAGAACACTTAAGATGCAACATTTCTACTAAAGAAACTGCCTACACTAGAAATGATGCACGAGTTGGGGTGGAAATCATTAAAAGAAAGGCGTTATTTGGGCGGTGACCCCTATTTGCGAAATTTATTTCACCAACTTTTCTCTTCCGAATGCGAACATATTTTGTTAGCACCCACCTGTGTTGCGAGACATGATCATGAAATCAGATCTAAAACGGAAACACTTAGGTGTTCCTTTTTCCCGCGCGCTATTAGAGAATGGAATCCTAGAGAAACATCATAAAAGCGGTTCGATGAACCCTCTGCCATGCACTTCAGTGTGGCTTGCAGAGTATTAATATAGATGTAGATGATATAAAAAAAAGTGGGGTTCGCTACAGAAGACAGGTCGCTACAGAAGGAATATACTGTATTAGAGTAACAATTGTAACGTTTTCAGTCCTGTTTAGTATTCGTTTCAATTTTATTTATTTTATTTCATTTATTTCTCGGTAAAGTTTCTGCTTCCTATTAATATGCAGCAGGACGTACATTTGCAATTTTACATGTTACGTAATACATTTACATATTTTGAACATTTAGAAGCAGATAAGAATATCAAGTATGTGTCAGTGTGTTCTCGTTTTAGAGAGTGAAAAATAATTTACGTCATTGAAGATGAACGGTCGAATTTGGCAGTGAGTGACTTGAATTGTTACATCAAGCTTCTGACCACCAGTCATAGAGGTAATTGTTAATATTTGCCTTCCAGTTGGTTTAATTATGACATCAATCAAAGTTTTAGGTTTTTTACACAGTGCTTTCTATTTTGACCATGATTTTGTTATTACTATTTTCTGTATTACAAAGATATTCGGTTGATCAAAGAGGATTTTCAACAGTGATCGTTAGTATCCCAAAGACTGGTAACAATTTATTTGTTCCATTAAGTTTCGGGTGTGCAGCTGCAAGAATTCTCCTTCTTCTTCTTCTTCTTCTTCTTCTTCTTCTTCTAATATTTCGTCTGTGTAACGTTCAGCCATCTTCAGAGTGAGCCGAGAGATTAACGCTCCAGTTCTTACTTCGGCCCTTTAGACTCGCATACCGCGCGACTGCGCATGCGGCCACAGATACACATGCGCCAGAGACGTTGGTCGGCGGCAAAGACGTGCTTAATGCACGAGTTGAATCTATGACTCCGCAGTCGATCGGTGTTGGCATGTCGATGTATCACTATGAGCTGCACTGTGACGACGTCTTTTGAGTTTATTACAGAAAGTACCAGATTCCATGCTTTATCTAGATTGAAACCACTATCTGTATTAATTAAATTCGTCTTCAAGCGAATTTCAATTGCCTCCTTCACTACAGAGTCCCAAAAGGATTATATAATTGCCAACATTTCAACGTTGTCATACAACAACTTTGACCAGTGTCAATACAGTGCTCTGCCACTGCCGACTTGATAGATTGTAAAAGCAGTGTGTACCTTCGGTGTTCTGTACATATTTCATGGAGAGTACGAGTTGTTTGCCCGATGTAAGTATGGCCACATTCACATGGAATTTTGTAAACTCCAGATTTTGGGAGAAAAAAAATCATCTTTGACAGAGCCCACGAGTACAGCTGTCTTGGGTGGAGGACGAAAAATCGTTTTCACTTGGTGGCTGCTGAGAATCCGACCTATTTTGACGAGAGGCTACTACATATGACAGGAAAGCCACTGATTTAAAGGTCTCTTCGTCTTCTTTTGTTTTCTTTGTTGCCTCTTTCGATTTCATATGCAGTGCCTTCTGAATCTGCTGCGGAGCATACCCTTTGTCTTCTAACACTCTCAGTAAATGGAAAAGTTCATCTTCCACGACGGATTCTCAGCAGACACAAAGTGAAAGTTATTTTTCGTCCACCCAAGACAGCTGCACTCGTGGGCTCCGTCAAAGATGATTTGCTGCTCCGAAAATCTGGAGTTTACAAAATTCCATGTGAATGTGGCCTTTCTCACATCGGGCAAACAACTCGTACTGTCCATAAAAGATGTACAGAACACCAAAGGTACACACGACTTTTACAACTTTACAAGTCGGCAGTGGCAGAGCATTGTATTGACACTGGTCAAAGTTGTTGTATGACAACGTTGAAATTTTGGCAACTATATCATCCATTTGGGACTCTGTGGTGAAGGAGGCAATTGAAATTCGCTTGACGACGAATTTAATTAATGGAGATAGTGGTTTCAATCTTGATAAAGCATGAGATCCGGTACTTTCTGTAATAAACTCAAAAGACGTCGTCACATTGCAGCTCATAGTGATACATCGACATGCCAACACCGATCGACTGCGGAGTCATAGATTAAACAAGTGCATTATGCACGTCTTTGCCGCCGACCAACGTCTCTGGCGCATATGTATCTGTGGCCGCATTCGCAGTCGCGTGGTACGCGAGTATAAAGGGCCGAAGCGAGCACTGGAGCGTCAGTCTTTCGGCTCACTCTGAAGATGGCTGAACGTTACACAGACGAAATATTAGAAGAAGAAGGTGAATTATTGCGGCTGCACACCCGAAACTTAATGGAACAGTCTTTGCGCCGTCAAAACTGGAAGATTCACAACAATTTATTTGTTATGCAATGAGAATTAGGTTCCTAAGTGCTGAAAATTTTCGGAGTTCAGACGGTTGAGGTGTTGCGGTAGAGAGCCGTGAGTCTCCGAACACAGCACGACCGTCATGCTTTGTACAGCCACGGCATGAAGTTACCGCTGTGGTGCCTACACGGACGGTAAGAAAGCCGGGTCGATATGTAACGTGGGCAACTTTCCCGGCCGACCAGGGGCTTGCTAAAAGCCGTGGACAGCGCACCACAAGGGTGGACAGACAGGAGCCTGTTGCTCCTCGATACGCGTCGAAAGTTGGAATGTGGATCTCATAAATGTAGAATAAATCTTATGTGGCCAAAATTACCTGTAGCCATTCGCTTGAAAAGGAGACATCACAGCTTTCAGATCTTAAAAGACACGCTGGGAAAGGACTCCTTTCAGTAACAAACGTTTCAGATCAGAAGAGCTTTTCCATGACCTGCAGCAGGTCATTATTACCTTGCGATGAGGATGAAAGTGGCTTGCACACAGCTTCTTACATCTCGTCTGTTTTATGGCGTGGTTTAGGGTGACGTACGTTTAATTAAAATCTCTTATGTGTGCTGTATTCACGAATTAGCCTACCTATCGATAAGAACAAAGTAAATTTTCCAATAAGGAAAATGATATTTACCGAATTTTGTGCGGAACGTATAACCCGGGGAAATAACTTCGGAATATGGTCTTCTTATTAGGTAAGCGGGGGAACTAATGACGTGAATATTTTATATGTTTATTAAATTTCCTTCCGCAGTGCATTCGAGACTTGAAGTTAAGGGAACATTTAAAACTCGGTACCACATTTGTATTTTCTGACATATCACGTTACTTGCAGACTCATTATACACTATACCACATGAGATTAATTCGCTTGTGTTCATTTGGCAGAAAATGTAGAAACTGTTATGCGTTGTGTGTGTGTGTGGGTTTTTTTTCTTTTTTTTTTTTTTACATGTATAGACAGAAAGAAAAATAGGTTTCATTTTGATCCCTTTCCCAACGGTTGGTTATGAAAATATTATTAAACAGTCTAGCGGTTTAGGATAATAAGCCGGTTGAGAATGAAAGAAATGGCATCTCCGTGGTTAACGTTCTGACACAAGGCTTGTCTGTGACTATACATAACATGACATAACTAAACAGAATTTCCTGCTGGAACACAGGAATTTTTTCAAGCAAAACGACAATACAGGGTGTTTCAGAAGGAATCGTAAGTATTTTAGGAGGTGACCGTATAGACGAATTGCAATATGAATGCCACGTAACGTGTCCAGTTTGTACTGAGTACAGCGACACAGCTGTTAGTATGTAAACCAACCATACTGTAAAAAACAAACTAAGACATTCTCACTGATTGTTACGACGTTTCTTGGTAAAGCATCATTATATAGAATTAAAAGAACATTTTCGTGTGTGTTATATAAGTTTATTTTTAATTAGTTAACCGATTTTCGGCTTGCAAGGCCATCCTTACATTTCAACACTTTAAAATTGTCTTGTAAGCAGAAAACCGATTAACTGAATAAAAATAAACTCGTAGAAAACACACAAAAATTGCTTTTAATTCAATATGATGATGTACGAAGAGCCGACGAAAGAATCAACGAAAAGTCATCATTTGCCTTTGCCTTAAGTTTGTTTGGGTTGCGTATTTATTGCTCACTCTCTTACTCAATGCCGCGGCGGAGTGGCCGAGCGCATTAAGGCGCTGTGATCCGATGCGCGAGTCCGTTCCCCGTCGGAGATTCGAATGCCCCCTCGGGCATGGATGTTCGTGCTAACCATAGTATAAGTTAGTTCATAAGTAGTTTGTAAGTTTAGGTAGGGACTGATGACCCCGCTGTTAAGTCACATAAGCTTAAAAAATATTTCAACAGTTTTTTCCTTACTCAATGAATGGACACATATTCCTTTTTCCACTGAAATACCACCTTCTAAAATATTTACTATTCTTCCCGACACACCCTGCACTTTGTACGCAACGGATAACTAGTATTTGATATGTTTTTCGAGAATTCAGCCGGATGGCGTCGACTAAACTTCACGATATTTCGGGGGGGGGGGGGGGGGGGGCAGACGTGTGAATGATTGCTGCAGTCGGTGAGAGACTAATATGCTTCTTCATATGAATAACGATCAAATTAAGTCAAGGAGCATGAATCTCTAAATAAAGGGTACGTAAGTTGGGAACACAATTATGTAGTCATTCACTCATTAGAGAACCCCTTAAAAATCCGCTAAAATATGATTAGAACTCTTCATGTGAATAATAAAAGATCGCAATACACTGAAGATATGGCAGTCATTGACACACTGACATTTCAGAAGCAAGAATGCAAGTTTCACAGGTCCCCAATGGCCTAAAAGAAACCATAGAAAGATTCATTTAAGGAATTTTTTTCTAACCTAAAGGAAGGCGTAGCATTTCCCAACGTCTGCAAAGAAAGGAATTAACGTTGATCTCAGTGTAATCTAAATAAACCAAATGCCTTTCTTTATGAGTTCAGAAGAGCACTTCAAAGAAAACGTCAGCTAATTACAAAGCCCAGCGGAAAGAATAGGCGGGTGTTCTTTTGTCAGAGAGCGAAGCCCGTGCGAAGGGTGGGTAGTCACGTTAACAACTGTGCGCCTAACCTGTGTACTGTCAAATCTCGACCCCGGGCTACGTAACAATCTCTCTCGTTTGAGCAATGCACACTAGAAGTTAGCACTGAATACCACCGCTGCCTGGAAACTCTGGTAATACTGGCACATACTCCATACAATTCTCAGTCTTGTATTCGCTCGGTCTCACTGACTTACGGTAGAATCAGAATATGGAAAATAAATAACACAGATTCCACTTACTACTCCAGAGGATACATGTTACTGTGGCTGGGTGTCAGTAACGGAAAGTGTAGGTACCACCCCTCCCCCCCCCCCCTCCCCATGCCTCTTAGAAGCCTTGCACATCCTCAACGATACAGTATTAAAATAATTTAAATTCTATATTATTATTATTGTCTCAGTAGCCGGCGTTTCCGGGTATTTGTTTTGCCTCTCTTCTCTTACTCTATATCCTCTTTGTGTTCATTCCTACTCCCTCCTCTCTGTGTATCCTTCTCTGTCTACTCCTTCCTCCTCCTCTTTGCTTCTATTCATTTATCCACCTGTCAATTCTACCTACTACTCTCTACGTCAATCTCCTTCCCCCTCTCTCCATTATCTCCATCTACTCCTCTTTTACGTTTGGACTGACTAAAATATAAATAGAATCAACATTTTATCAATGCGTAAACTAAGTATACACACAGTTCACACTAACTTTTAGACTGACTGCTAACTAAGATACGAGCTTATTGAATAGGACTGGCTGGAAGATTTCCTAAGTGATAGAACGCAGTACGTAGTTGTCGACGGCGAATGTTCTTCAGAGACTAGGTTGTTGTCGGGCGTGCCCCAGGGGAGTATGAAAGGATTGTCATTATTTTCTATCTATATAAGTGATCTGATGGATAGAGTAACTTGTAATTTGCAGATGATGCTGTGGTGTATGGGAGGGTGTCGTCATTGACTGTGATGGGATACAGGATGACTTAGACAAAATCTCTAGTTTTCGTGAAGTTTGACAGGTAGCTCTGTAGAAAAATGTAAGGTGGTGCACATGAGTAGATACAACAATCCCATAATGTCCGAATAGAGCATTAGTAGTGAGATTCTTGATACAGTCGCACCGTTCAAATATCTGGGCGTAACATTGCAGAGCGATATGAAATGGAACGAACATGTAAGGTCAGTCGTGAGTAAGGCGAAGAGCCGCCGACTTCGGTTTATTGGGAGAAATTTGGCAAGGATACTTCATCTGTAAAAGAGGCCGCGCACAAAATGCTTGTATGACCACGTTTTGAGTATTGCTAATGTGTCTGGGACTCACAGTAGATCAGTTTAAAGGAAGACGTGGAAGCAGTTCAGAGGCGAGCAGTTAAGTTCGTTATTTGTGGGTTCGATCCAAGCGCAAGTTCACAGAACTGCTCTGCGAAGTGGGAATCACTAGAGGAAAGAGGACGTTCTTTTCGAGACATTCTATTGAGGAAATTTAGAGAGCCAGAATTTGAAGCTGACTGTAGAACGATCTTACTGCCGCCTACTTACATTTCCCGTAAATATCACAAGATAAGAAAAATTAGGGCTCGTACAAAGGCATATAAAGATTCTTTTTTCTCTCCTTATATTTGGGAATTGAATAGAAAAGGGAGTGCTTACTGGTGGTATAGTGTACTCTCCGCCATGCACATTATGGTGGATTGCGGAGTATATGTATAGATGTAGATGATATACTGTCTCTGAATCACTTTAACCACTCACACTTCTGTTACATTTATTTAGTTACGGCAGTACTTTTTCCGTTAGTACCTTCGTCACTGATACGAAACAGACCTTCATACCCACGATGGATCTCGCTTTATATAACCCTTCCTATCAGTAATCCCATCAGTAGCTTTTTACATAACATACCATAAAGGTTTTGCGTCGTCTACAATGTCTCAAAACTCCTCACAACATTCCTGAGTATTATGAAATGTTCCTGAATGATCTGGGATGCTCATGAACATTTTGGAATCTTATCCAATATTGCACACTATTCCAGAACACTTCAGAATGTCCTGAGTTATTGTGGAACTTTTCGGTATATTCTGAAATGTTGTGCAATACTCACGAATTCTCTCTAAACTTTTGGAATATTCTGGAACACTCTCGAATGTTCCGAAATGTCGTAGAAATTTCTAGAGGGCGAATCGTCCCAACTATTATATCTTCAAAAGCACGCTATTTGGGTAAGACGAGAACTATAGTTGTGGATGGAGAGCACAGAGGGCTACCACACCATATAATTCCCTTGATTGTACGGGACTCGTTACTGACTGTGAGTCTTAAGGCACCCACATTGTACACTACTTCTACAATATACAGGGTGGTCCATTGATGGTGACCGGGCAAATATCTCACGAAGTAAGCATCCGACGAAAAAACTACAAAGAACAAAACTTTTCAAGCTTGAAGGGGGAAAACACATGCCACTGCCATAGGTCAAACGGATATCAACTGTTTTTTAAAATAGGTACCCCCATTTTAGTACATATTCTTCTAGCACGTAAATAAATATGAATGTTTTATTTGGAACACTTTTGTCGCTTTATGATAGATGGCGCTGTAATATTCACAAACATATTGCTTACAATTTTAGACGAACAGTGGGTAACAGGTAGGTTTCTTTAAATTAAAATACAGAGAACGTAGGTACGTTTTGACTTTATTTCGGTTGTTCCAATGTGATACACGTACTTTTTGAAAAATTATCATACATTGTGAGAACGCATGCTGTTACTGCGTGATTATCTGTAATTACCTCATGACTTCAATAAATGCTCAAAATGATGTCCTTCAACT
Source organism: Locusta migratoria (assembly GCA_026315105.1). Classification (NCBI taxonomy): domain Eukaryota; kingdom Metazoa; phylum Arthropoda; class Insecta; order Orthoptera; family Acrididae; genus Locusta; species Locusta migratoria. The sequence goes on along the minus strand of CM048749.1, from coordinate 275,969,223 downwards.
TCACTGCATTTGGCAATACGCGTAACGAAATTCCTCTCAACAGCGGGTAGTACGCCTTCAGTAATGTTCTCACATGCATTGACGCATGTTTTCAGGCGTTGTCGGTGAATCACGATAACAAATATCCTTAAATTTTCTCCATACAAAAAAATCCGGGGATGTAAGATCCAGTGAACTTACGGGCCATGGTATGGTGCTTCTATGACCAATCCACCTGTCATTAAATGTTCCATTAAAGACCGCTTCAACTGCACGCGAACCATGTGCCGGACATCAATCATGTTGAGAGCACATCGCCGTTCTGTCATGCTCAAAAAAATGTTCAAATGTTTGTTAAGCTTATGGGACTTAACTACGGGGTCATCAGTACCTTAACTTACAAACTACTTACGAACTACTTACGAACTAGGACGGCACTCCAACGCTGCATTTATATACATCTACATAAATACTCAGCGAGTGACACAGCAGTACATGGCAGAAGGTTCCTCCAACAGCTTTTATGATGTTTCACTACAGTTCAATTCTCTAACAGCTCGCGGGAGAAAGGGACACCTAAATTTTTCCGTTTTCGATTTGATTTCTTTTATTTTGTTTTCATCATCATGTCTTCGTATGTAGGTGGGTACTTACAAAATATTTCTGCATTCGGAAGAGTAAGTTGGTGAAAGAATTTTCGGAAATAGATCTCGTCACAACGAGAAACGCCGTTGTTTTAATTACCTCCACCCCAACTCCTGCATCATTTCCGTGAGACTCTCCCTTAAATCCTGATACGAAACGAGCTGTCCTTCTCTAAATTTTGTCTAAATTGTCTGTCAGTCCCACTTGCTGGGGATCCTAAAATGCGCAGCAATAAAATAAAAAAAAAAAAAAAAAAAAAAAAAAATAATAATAATAATAAAAATTCCATGTGTTCTTTCCAATTCAAGTTGTTTTTAATTGTTACTGTTAGGTATTTAGTTGAATTTACAGCCTGCAGTATTGACTGATTAGCCTTCTAAATGAAGTTTAACGGGTTTCCTTTAGTGGTCATATGGATGACCTCATACTTCTAATTATTTTTGCTATTTTTTGCACCGTGAAGATATCTTATTTAAATAATTTTGCAGTTGCTTTCGATCTTCTGGTGAGTTTACGAACCGGTAAGTGACAGGACCCGCGAACAGTCTAAGGGAGCTACTCAGATTGTCTCCTAACTCGTTTATAAAAATAAGGAACAGTATAGGCCCTATAATAGTTCCCTGGGGAACGCCAGATATTACGTTTGCTCTGCTCAATGACTTTCCGCCAATTACAACGTACTATTTCCTTTCTGACAGGAAATCACGACTCCAGTAGCACAAACAGGGCAACAATAGCACGCAGTTTCAGTAGAAATCGCTTGTGAGGTATGGTGTCGAAAGCCTTCCTGAAATCTAGAAATACGGAATCTATTTGACATACCTTGCCGATAGCACTCATGACATCATGTGAGTAAAGAGCTAGCTGTGTTTCACAAGAATGATACTTTCTGAATCCCTGTTGACTATGGGTCAATAATTTCTTCATACCACCGGGTGATCAAAAAGTCAGTATACACTTGAAAACTTAATAAATCGCGGAATAATGTAGATAGAGAGATAAAAATTGACACACATGCTTGGAATGACCGGGGGTTTTATTAAAAAAAAGTTCAAAAAATTTCTGATCAGAAAAGCAATAATTAGCATATCAATTTAAGACAAAGCAAAGATGATATTTTTACATGAAATATTCAAAATGTTCACCATCATTCCTCAACAATTGCTGTAGTCGAGGAATAATTTTATGAAGTCAACGGTAAAGGACGTCCGGAGTTATGGTGAGGCATTGGCGTCGGATGTTGTCTTTCAGAACCCCTAGAGATGTCGGTTGATCACGATACACTTGCGACTTCAGGTAACCCCAAAGCCAATAATCGCACGGACTGAGGTCTGGGGACCTGGGAGGCAAAGCATGACGATAGTGGCGGCTGAGCACACGATCATGACCAAACGACGCGCGCAAGAGATCTTTCACGCGTATAGCAATATGGGGTGGAGCGCCAACCCTCATAAAAATCGTACGTTGCAGCAGGTGTTTATCAGCCAGGTTGGGGATGATGCGATTCTGTAACATATCGACGTACGTCTCACCCGTCACGGTAGCAGTTACAAAACCAGAATCACGCAGTTAATCGAAGAAAAAAGTCCGATAACAGTGGATGTGGAAAATCCAACCCATGCCGTGACTTTCTTGTCGTGTAATGGGGTTTCCACGACAGTTATAGGATTTTCGGTAGCCCAAATACTGCAGCTGTGGGCGTTGAAAGTTCCTCGGAGCGTGAACTGAGCTTCGTCGGTCCACAACACGTTACTCAACCAATCGTCATCTTCTGCCATCTTTTGAAACGCCCACACTGCAGATGCCCTCTGCATCACTAAATCGCCAGGCAACAGTTAATGATACCGATGGATTTTGTAAGTATAGCATCGTAGGGTATGCCAACCAAATGTTCAAATGTTTGTAGAAGTTATGTGACTTAACTACGGGGTCATCAGTCCCTAAACTTACAAACTACTTATGAACTAGCTAAGACTACAGACGGCACAAATATTCATGCCCGAGGGGGGATTCGAACCCCTGACCGTAATGACCGTGCAGACAGTGACTGAGCGTGTCAGTCGCCTCGGCCACCGCGGCCGGCAAGTGCCAACCAAACAGTAGTGTATGGAATGCCGGTGCGACGTGCGATTGCACGTGCGCTGACTCCCGCATGCATAGACGAACCTACTACAGTCTCCATTTCTTCCTGAACTGTCTCAGCAGCATTACATCTTGTGCTCGGTCGGCCACTACAGATTCTATCGTCTAAATAACCCGTGGCTTTGAACTTCGAAATAATTCTCTCCACAGCTGCATTTGTCAACGGACCTTTACCCGTTCGAATCCCCTTCCTATGGCGACAGGATCGTATCGCTGAACTAGCACATTCCCCATTCTGATAATACAGCTTCACTAAAAGCGACTTTTCAGGTAACGTCAACATGCTGCGACTGCTGGTGCATCTGATTCCTCTCTCATTACAGCTCCTTTTTTACACGATTTTCATGCGTAGTCACTGACGTTTTGCTGGCCAGCGCCATCTGTTGGACATTTTTGACCTTTTTTTTGTCTAATAAAACCCCATGTCATTCCAAGCATGTGTGTCAATTTTTACCTCTCTATCTACATCATTCCCTGATTTATTAAGTTTTCAAATTTATACTGACTTTTTGATCACCCGGTATTTGAGGAAAGTATATGTTCTATCCTACGGAAAACCAACGTAAATGATACAGGCATGCAACTTTGTGGATTTCTCCTACTGCCTTTCTTGAATATTGGCATAACCTGTGCAACTTTCCAGTCTGTGGTTACGGGACGTTCGCTGAACAAGTGGTTATATATGATAACTAGATATGGGGCTCTAGCATAAACATACTCTGGAAGGAACCTAATTTTCGTACTGCCGGAACCGGGAGACTTAACTTGTGTTAAGTGATGCTTTGATACATCAGGGCAATCTACTTCTAAAATACGCATGCTGGCAGCTGTTCTTCATACGAATTCTGGAGTATTTCCTTCGTCTTCTTTTGTGAAGAAACTTCGGAAGGCTATGTCACGGAATTCTGCGTTAGTAGAACTTTCATCAGTAGCATCACCGTTACTATCGCTTAGATTGTTTTCGATTTTTCAGTTGTTTCTTTGGTTCTACCGATTTAATTGTTAATTATTTGGTTTTGTCTGACAGTGGTGAAACGAGGTAGTTAACAGTTGTTTTGGACTGTTGGTGGAACATTACTTTATTTATAGAATTGAAACATTGCCACAATTTTTGCAGTTTTTTGTGTTAACGCTGCCTGACGAAGTGTACGACAAATATACCGCTAAATACAGGGCATCCAAGGAGGGCTGATCTAAACGTATGGCAGTAATCACAGTTCTAAAAGAAAATGTCCGGCAAACATGGACCTTCGAATTTACAAGCTATGAAGACTTACTAGTCTTCGATATCATGCAACAAAACTCTTCGGCCGCAAACTCCGTGCGTTACATATTTTGCGTGAAGGTAGTGTGGATCAAAACGAGAAAAAATTATGGTGTAATTTACATCTCTAAAACTCATGTTAGTACTTGCAGAGTAGAGTAGATGTGTTTCATAGTCTTGTTCTAATATATGTGAAGAAATACACTTTTAGAGCACATGTGTAGCAGTCTTTGCTTCTCATAATTATTCCTGCCTCGCATGGGGCACACGATGCTTTCATGTGTACGTGTTTAGCGAGCAATTGAGGCACTTACTTCTTTTCCGCTGCTGTATTAGCTTTTTTGTTTCCTTCCTTCCAAGTCCTGTCTCCTTCCTTTCTCGCTCCCCTTCTCTCCCGTACGGGTTCGGGAGCGCAGATTAATTCTGAGATTTATACAGGGTGAATCACATAACACTTGCACCTCAAATATTGCTGAAACGGAAAGTGTGATTGATGTGTGGTTGTCACAGAATGGATTGGTAGTCAGGGGCTCGTATTTTTAGCCAACAAACAGGTTTAATATAACTTTTAATACAAAAATACAATTTTTAAATGGATCAATGACTGAAGACCTTAAGAAATTAAAAGCAGGGTGCACTAGAATATCAGTAGTGTTTGTTGCAAGATTCTAGTGTAAGTCGTTTACGTGATATCGTCTTTCGAAACGTTCCCACTTGTACAATACCTGTGGTAACACACACGAAAGAATAACATAAGAGCATACACTAGTTATGTGGATTCCAACTAGTAACACGACAAATGAACATCACAAGTTGTGTTCAAAATAACCACCGGCAGCAGAAATACACGCTGTCAGTCTGATATGGAACGACCCCTACACACGTGCTAGCATTTCAGCGGATATGTCCGAGCAGGTTGCTGTAATACGTCGTTGCAAATCATCGGGTGTGGTTGGTAGCTTTCCCCACAGAAAAAAAGTCTACAGGCGTCATATCCGGGGAACGGGAGTGCCAAGGTACAGATCCATCGATTTGGGAAGAATTCTTGAAGACATGCTGTAGTAATTCGTGCTCCATGGGCTGGACAGCAATCATGTTGGTACCATAGATATAGTCTGCAGATACTTGTGCGCAGTCAGTGTTCCGTCTATGAAATATGGGCATATGAGCTGCTGGTTCACTATCCCACACCACACGTTTACACCCCATGGACGTTAACGGTCCACCTGTCGAAACCAAGAGGGACTGTCAGCAGACCCATAGTTTTTGCGGTTTACCTGGCCGTGATTGGTAAATGTGGCTTCATCAGTAAACAAGATACATGATACATCTAGAGTATCCTGTCATAAAGCCCATCTACAGAACCTAACACGGTTCTGAAAATCGTTTCCATGCAGCTCTTGGTGGAGAGAGATGTGATACGGATGGAACCTATGTCGATGGAGAATGCGTAGGACACTTGCCTGACTCATGCCACTTCCTTGGGCGATTGCGAAGGAGCTAACATGTGGATCAACTGCAACAGCAGCAAGAACATCAATTTCCCCCTCGTCTGTCGTCACGTTGTCGTTACGTTGTCTCGGTGTTACACCGCCACTTTCACGTAACTGGCTGAATTGGTTGAAGAGATTGATGAATAATTGCCGAGATGGGTGACGTCTAATGGGATTTCTTGGCGCATACACCGTACAAGAACGGCATTCTTCCTACACTCTCCATACACCATGAGCATGACGGATTTTTCTGTATTGGTTAAACCCATTGTACACTCACGATCTACCGCTTCGACTGTTACACGCTAGCTGACGAGCGAGGCGCAGTGCACTCAAGGAACACACAAGCACGCTGTAATCAAATGTTCAAATGTTTGCTACGCTTAAGGTACTTAACTACGGGGTCATCAGTCCCTAAACTTACAAACTACTTATGAACTACCTTATACTAAAGAAGACACAAATATCCATGCCCGAGGGGGTATTCGAAACCCCGACCGTAACGGCCGTGCAGTCTGTGACTGGCGCGCCGCAGACCGCTCGGCATCCACGGTCGGCTCGCTGTAAGCAAACATAACATCATCGTACCTAGCAACTATGCAGGTTTACTGGCATACGCAAATGTCAGTGTGGGAACGTTTCAAAAGACGATATCTCGTAAACGACTTGCACTAGAATCCTGATATTCTAGTGCACGCTACTTTTAGTTTCTTGTCTACAAGCATTGTTCCATTTAAAAAAACTGTATGTTTGCATAAAAAATACACTTTCTAAGTAATATTACAATGTGTTTGTTGGCTGAAAATACGAGCCCCTGACTACCAATCCATTCTGTGAAAACCGCACAATCGCACTTTACGTTTCCGCAATATTTGCGGTGAAAGTGTTACGTGATTCACCCTGTATAGTATTTCATGGAATGCAAATGTTACAGAGATAATTTACTGTTGTTCATACTGTTTATCGATGTTTTACTGGTTGTAATGGAAGAACAAAATGACAGGAAAATCATGCAGTATACTAGATACTGTTGCAAGTTGGCACAACTGCGTCGTTTTAACACTGAGACGAGACCAAAGTGCACAATTGACGTACGAAGACTTTAACGTTAGCATGCTACGTATTGTACGTTTGTTCTACGACGGTTAACACAAATGACTGGCGAAGTAAGTGAGCTCTCTCAGCAGCAATCTCTACAGCGGAAATACCTATTACCATGTCCTCGATTTCGGAATTAGAACGTTGATCAAATGATGGTACATCTGTGCGGTCGTCCTGTGTTAAAGATGTCACAAAGGTTAAATTTAGAAGTTCAGCTTTCCGTTTGCTTTCTTCTATTACTGCCCCGGAATGATCAACGAACTTTTGTAACATTAATAATGCAAGAAACAGCTTAGATCATAGGTCACATGAAATCTTTATTTGACTACTGCATATCTATTTCGCTCACTGAGTGGCCATTTTCAGTGCTAGAAAAGAACGCCTGAAACTTCTTTCCCAGCACTGAAGATGGCTACAATCTGACCGAAGTCGATATGCAATAGTCAAATAAAGATTTCATGCGACCAAAGCTGTTTCTTGCATTATTAATCCAACAATGTTACTTATGTCTTCAGTTTTTCGTAGTAGAAGACAAATTAAAGCTGTTAGAAAGTTCACAATGTGTCAAGAACCGATCCTGCAGTGAAGTAATGAAGGAATCCAGAAAGAGCATGAACACAGATATTTTGTTGTAACCTTTAACACCATCTCCGGTATCCTGATTTTCACGATGTGCTTGCTTCATAGAAATGCGTGGTTGTTTGAATTCAGTTCCACTGGTCGATGCTAATTCCTTCGCTTCTAAGAAAAGCTGACTGAAAGTATCTTGAACATTTTCTGTCATTGACAGCAGTTCCCTTTTGAGATCCCTGGCAACGTTGATTAACTCTGAAAAAAATCGATATCTTGGCGCTGATGTTGACGACAGATGGACTCACCCAGCGCCAATATTTCAGAGTGTACAACAGAGCAGACGAGAAAAAAAAAAAAAAAAAAAAAAAAAAAAAAAAAAAACCTTCATGATGGCTTCTGCTTTTACTGGGAAAAATCGCCCGATATAATTACTGGTGAGTAATTTATTTGCTCCATATTTCCCTCCCAATCCGACTAAAGCGCTTGCGTCATAGGAAGCAGGAAAGAATGAGTAGATATACCAATCACGACTCACAACCATGCCAGTTATCGGAGAGTCTATTTAGTGCTGAGATTCGTTCGGAAACAGTCTGTCTTTCGCAATTTGTAGTAGCATACAACGTACTGTTATTAACCCTTGTTTTCTACCTGTATTATTACGATACTGTGTGCAGGTGTGTAAGAAAAACATTTATAAAATTTCACATTCGCCCCCCCCCCCCTTTAATACTACCCCTTTAATACCTGGACATACTCGACGATAAACTGCCCACTTTGTCTAAGATATTGCCGACAAACACTGCCACATCTCAAAATGATAATGCGGGCTGCGGCGGATTAGCCGTGCACACTGGGGCACAGTGCGCGCGAACGGTCGTCGTCGGGGGTTCGAGTCCTCCTTCGGGCATGGGTGTCTTTATTATCCTTAGATCAGTTTACCTTAGTTAAAGTAGTTTGTAAGCTACGGACTAATACCCAAGTAGTTGAATCCGATAGATTTACAAACAGTTGATAATGCGGCCACACATACAGCCAAAGAGGTTCAAGCGTGCTTTGTACAGAATCAGAAAATTATGAGATTCTCCTCTGAAAAAAGATATATATATATATTCGCCATATCAGTGACATAAATGAATTGTTATGTGATCGGTTAGTGCAGAGAGTGAAGACCAGATATATAACCCCAATATCTTTGAAGTAATTGGCGAATATTTTTGCAAAAGAATTGATAACTATACAGATACTTCACAAATCTGATACTCGAAAAGTTGTAGGTCTTCTAGAGGCCAGTGGTGCCAACCAGTTACTAATATAGAAGTATTGTGTCAGTGTTAGGAATTTATATTATGTTGTCCACCTCCTCCACTTTACCTCCTTTATTCACTAAACCTAACAACAAATTATCATTTCTGTCATAGCCCTGATTATTGACTATTCCTCCAACGACACCTTGTATATGTATTATTAAGGACACAGCTAACACTGAAATTACCAAGAGTGACTGAAGTAGAAAATCAATGTTACTTGATACCATCGCAGAGGAAATATTTCACTCAAAACAAAGATAAGTCTAAAAGCTGCCATGGAAGGGTCCGATAGGCTTTGTGTCAGTGTTCACTGCTAACGATAGTTAATAAAATGTTTCTGTTTTTTCTTGCAGAGTCATGAAGAGGAACCAAATAACAACTATCGACGACGACGCCTTCCACAATATCACATCTCTGAGATCCTTGTAAGTTCCTACACTTTTCACTCAAAGTTAGCGATTAAGAAATTACGTGCTGAGTATCGCTCAGATTGTGAAGGATTAAATTTTGCTCTCAGCAATCAGTTAAGACTTTGTCAGATGTGAAGTATTTTAGAAGCAAATATTTCCAAAATTAATGTTTGTCCAGTTTCACAAAATTGCATACATCTCCAAAACTGATGAAAGAATGTTAATGTCCAAGAATGTTTGCATATCGAAGTCGCCGTGCGTTAAATCTAAATAATGCCCCGCGAGTTATAAACTATTTTTACATTGATCACGAAAGAAACAAAGAAGGTTAACATTTACTAATGTACAATTATTTAATAAGAGGTTTTCAGCCAAGATCGCTTTCTTCATTTAATTATATGACCGGTTTCGGCGTGCTAGACGCCATTTCAGACACGTCATAATTTTTTACATTACTGCTGTAACAACAATTTCTAATATAGCACATTTGTATACATTCATATTGATGTGTCACGCAAAAAAAAAAATTACATGTTAATAATGTAAAAATTACGACAGGTCTGAAAATGGCGTCTAGCACGCCGAAACCGGCCATATAATTAAAAGAAGAAAGCGATCTTGACTGAAAACCTCTTATTAAACAATTCTAGATCGCCCCAACAATGTGTTCCATATATAGTACAATTATTTTCAATGTACTGTTAAATTTACTTACGGGAGCGGCGATATAGTGCAGTAATGCTGGCAATGAAAGTTCACTTTACGAGGAAAGATTACTGATAGGACACGCGTAGAGTCAACCTTAGAGCAGGAAAGGCATTAATTATTCTATTTTTATTTTATTTCGTTAGCAACAACAGATGAATTGTTTTAAAACTCAGTCTTATAGAATAAGGGGAATAATATTTCGTATTAACAAAAATGCTGTTTCTGCTCTGTGGTTGCAACATTCTTGTTTGTAACGTTGTCCGGTCAGTAAATTATTTATCCTCGTATAGCAAACATTTCGGTGCCAACATTAACACGCTGTAGCGCCGGTGCAAGTAAAATTTAAATTTCGTTTCCAAATAACTGTGTGTTCGTAAACGTTCATCTTTTATAGCGCCAATAGCCGCGACATCGATTTACAATCGAATGTTCGATACATATCGTTTGAGGCTCGGCGACTTTAATACGTAAACACTGTTGGAAATTACCACAAGACAATTACGGTAAATTTTAACTTACGTACTGAAAAAGTAATTTAAACTTGGCCTGCTGTAAGTTGGTGGCTCATGTGGTTGTAACAGTCGGTGGTGTTGGCATAGCTATCTCGTTCAAAACAATGTGCGTTGAGATAGTAGGAGGCGTTTTACGGTCTCCGTTTCGACGTATGCAACTGAGCTAAGCCTGTTTACAATAGCGTAATAATGAACAGATTAAACGATGGACAGGCAGTATAGGCACGTGGAAAGATTTATTTACTTAGTGTGCGGTTAGTGAAACAATTCACGCACGAGACTCCTCTTTCAAAAACTGAAATGCGACGTCGCATAGCAACAAACGAGACTGTAACAGCAGCTCCATTATATTCTCGCAGAAGAATGGAGCGATTTTTCACGATTATTTCTTTAGAACGTGCGGAGGAGGATACTTTCAACTACTGGGAAGAAATAAATCAAAACTTTGATCGTAAACGTGACAGCAGGAGCATTCGAAAGCCGTATGCGCGTAATTGGATATACACGTATATATAGTCTGAGTTAAGGTACAGTTTATTCGGCAGCGGCTAGCCGTCGCGCTCGCTAGGTTGGGAACGGCAAACACAGCCGGCCGCGGTAGCCGAGGAGACTGAGGCGCTCCAGTCACGGTCTGCACGGCCACTACGGTCGGGGGTTCGAATTCAAATGTTCAAATGTTTGTTAACCTTATGGGACTTAACTACAGGGTCATAAGTCCCTTAACTTACAAACTACTTATGAACTACCTTATACTAAAGACGACACAAATATCCATACCCGAGGGGGGATTCGAACCCCCGACCGTAGTGGCCGTGCAGACCGTGACTTAAGCGCCTCAGTCTCCTCGGCCACCGCGGCCGGCGGGGGTTCGAATCCCCCCTCGGGCATGGATATTTGTGCCGTCCTAGTTCGTAAGTAGTTCATAAGTAGTTTGTAAGTTTAGAGACTGATGACCCAGTAGTTAAGTCCCATAAGCTGTACAAACATTTGAACATTTGCTTCGAACGGCAAACAGCCAATCAGGAGTGCGGTGCCGCGGCCAATGAGGTTGCGTGTTTCATGACGAGTAAATTTGGCGTCAATTTCGAAGTTTATTCGCGGATATTGGTGCGGCGTTTGTGTCATTGTAATTGGTTTTCCCTGTATAAGAGATTTTTTGATAATTGTCATATTACGGACATAAGTGACCTATTATTAATACACCACAGCAGTCAAACATGTTTTATTTGTTTTATGACCAGTACCAAACAGTGATCATTTTAAGTGAAAATTAAGTTAGGTATAGGTTAAACGAGAAGTTTTTTTTTTTTTTTTTTTTTTTTTTTTTTAGTATGTGAGGGCGCGTAGCGCCTGAATCTCCGGTTCAGAAACACTCAATCGATTTACAGTTGTACACGCGATATATATATATATCATTTCAGTCCGAGCTACCTCGATTGCAAGCATTCTTGGAAATTATCGCAATTACTTTTACTGACCGGACAAGGGTACATACAAGAACCTGTCAACCATAGAGCAGGTATAGCATGTTTTATTTATTTTATGATATATTCGAAACAGTGATCAAGTGATATCCATACTGATAGCAACTGTAACTTGTAGATCGCCAAAAGCTTTTGCATAGACCGCTTCGATTTGTTTACATAGTACAATTGTAACGCTCTTTCTTATTGGCCGCGGCATCGTGACTCCTGATTGGCTGTTCTGCCGTTCCCAACCTAGCGAGCGCGACGGCTAGCCGCTGCCGCATAAACTGCACTTTTACCTATAGTCTGATGACTCTTTTGAAATCAAAAGCAGTAGACCAATCTTCTTTATTTGCCATTTATCTCACATTCGGGGGGTCTTCGTAATTATTTCGGATTTAGGGTGTTATTTTTGAGGAGAAGCCTTATGCTGTTCCTGCCGCCACCCCGTTACCCACTGGAGGGGATGTGTGCACACCAACCCCTATAGCCTACGTATAAAAGTTTGAGGCAGTTTTTAAATCTTAGCAATTCTTATAATTGAGACGTGACTTGGATACCAGTCATCTACTAGGATGTGGAAAACCGCCTAAAAGGCACATCCAGCCTCCCGGTGCACGAACGCATTTCGTTAATCCACCAGCCTGATTTTAATCGGGGTTGGCATACCTTCCGTCTCGAAAAGGTGCTCTTTTAACAGATGGGATAGGCAAAATAAGACTAGAAAAAGAACAGGAGACCAGTGCGTAAGTTAAAATTTCCTTAAGTTTTCATCTTATTTTAATAGTAAATATAGATTTCTGAAATATTTTATATGTTTTCGAAATATCATTGCATATATCTGTGTCTAATAACGACGCGAATCATATCATTGTAATAATACTTTACCCATACTTGTGTAATTAACAAGAAATTACTTTCCTTAAAGCTTTCCGGGTCAAATTTTATTTGGTATTAGAAAAGAACTAACACATTACTTTAGACGTGTAAATACCTGTTGCAACTCATGAAATATGATTCCGATTTTTTTTAACTTGAGCAACATTTTTCTAAAGTGTTCAAATGTTTGTATAGCTTATGGGACTTATCCACGGGGTCATCAGTCCCTAAACTTAGAAACTACTTATGATCTAGCTTACACTAAGGACGGCACAAATATCCATGCCTGAGGGGGGATTCGAACCCGCGACCGTAGAACATTTTTCTATAATAGGTCCATAAGATCCATAGAAGAATAGCAGTTCTGGAACCGCCCTGACTACAAATCTTCGATCATCCTACGTGTTCCTCCCACATTATTTTCAGTCACTTCATCATCCGAATTTTGCTTCAATTCTTCGATATCCCTGACTTCACCATCCATCAAAATCTTCAGAAAATGTACATTATTTTCTGCAAATAATTTAGAAATCTGCAAAGGAAAATACAATTGATTCATTCACAGAGTAATATTTTATTATATAATCCCCTTTGTAAACCTACTCCTCGAGCTAACATCCAATGTGGGTCCATTTCAGACATTCTACTTAAGGACACATTTTTTCTCCAGTATTTCATAAATTGTAGTTGCACGTTTTGAAAATAAATAGGAAAGAAAATGTACGCAAGGAATAACACTACTTCATTAGCAGAACTCCTTACGAAATAGCTCCGCGTATTCACTCAATTATAAAATGCAGAGTTGTCTACCATACACAGGAACCTGTTGATGCAGCCAACTGAAGATATAGTTTACACAGTAAAACTCAGGCTTTCATAGACGTTGCAGCCGCGGCGGAGTGGCCAAGCGCTATGCTCCAATGCTGGAGAAAAAATGTGTCCTTAAGTAGAATTATGCCTATCACCATCAGTAATACAAGATTTAGAACAAATTGGCTGAAATGGAACAACATTGGATGTTAGCTCGAGGGGTAGGTTTACAATAAGGATTATATAATAAAATATTACTCTGTGAATGAATCGACTGTATTTTCCTTTACAGATTTCTAAATTATTTGCAGAAAATAATCTACATATTCTGAAGATTTTGATGGATTGTGAAGTCAGGGATATCGAAGAATTGTAGTCAGGGCGGTTACCAGAACTGGTATTTTTCTATGGCTCTTATGGACCCATTAGAGAAAAATGTTCTACGGTCGGAGGTTCGAATCCTCCCTCGGGCATGGATATTTGTACCGTCCTTAGTGTAAGGTAGATCATAAGTAGTTTGTAAGTTTAGAGACTGGTGACCCCGCAGTTGAGTCACATAAGTTTAACAAACATTTGAACATTTTACACGTTGCAAAAACATAATAAAAGCATAATTGGTACGTACGGACCCATTGGGCTGAAGAGGGTTAATAGTAGTTTGACAGACGACATTGATTTAGCGTATCCTATCTGAAATTACTTAGCCTAAATATTTTGTGTATGGTTTTGCAGCAATAATGACGAACCCATTTTCTCGCAGGCATCTGGATGACAACATCCTGCACAAGATACCCACAGCACTCACGAGACTGACTTCTCTGCAGGAGCTGTGAGTATCCTATGTACTTTATTTTGTTCTTCTGTTTTGCTAGCTCAAAATCCGTGATTCGCTGAGTGTTTACTTGTTCCAGTCTCCACTTACCCCATCTCCTCTTCCTTCCCGTCTCTGTATATCTTCTCTCCCGCCTATCCGTGTCCTTCTCCTCTCCATCCTCTCTCCCCATTCTCCTTCTCTTCCTCTGCATCTTTATTCATCCAGATACATATAAATTAATTTCTCTAAATACTCTTTCATTCGAAGTTCAGGCCCTCCGCTGCAGCCAATTCGAATGCTTCATAATCACTAGTGGTTCTCTTTCAATATTTTTTGAAACGTTGCTTCTAGAAAACATCGAACAGTAATGCAAATTATTTCAATATAAAAAGTCCTAACCACATTTTTATTTATTTACTTATTTTATTAATGTCAGTAGTGACGGCATTTCTTAATTCTTTTTCCTGAAGTAGCTGAATATTCAACTAATTAATCGCCTCCTTGCACAGAGATATGCAGTGCTAGTTAATACAATGTGTAGATGCGGGCTGATTACAATTCATTTGATTTCAGCATCAACATTCTGTTCGTCCTCGCTGTGTTCTACCTTCGTTTGCAAGACGGTCTTTTCTAAATTGCTCATTATATGCGAAAGAAATTGTATCTTTGGCTCTACTGGACGATGGACTTCTTGTTATGCGCAGCTCAATTATAACGGAGACATTGATTCTCTATTCTTACTAAGGACAGCCTCCCGCAGCACCACACGTTGAAGTTTCAATTCAGCTCTTGTCACTAGTTTTCACTGACGAGGCCTCGCAGTCATGCGAAAACATAAGAAATATCAATGTCTCCAACCAACACATTTTAACTGCTTTGGCTATCGTCCAGTTCTGCCACATCTTAGTGAGATTACAGCTAAGCCTAGGGTGATCGCTCGGTTTACTTATTTCTCACACTTTCCTGATTCGTCGATCAGAGATCCTAGATATGACAATAATTTACCACATCCATATGCTAAGATACATTTGAAATAAGCTTTAGTGATTAATAACAGTTGTCCTTTTTTATTTTTGTATGAAAGCTTAAACTAGGTTTCGTATTCTAAACCAAATCATTCAGATCTCCCTTATTGACTGCAATGAAAGTATAGTCGGGACAAAATTACTTGCCAGTTGACGTCAGCCACGTGGCGCTACAGTGTTGCCACACACGAAGGCGGTCTAGTAAGTCTGGTAAAAACAGGATAGAAATTGTTTTAAAGGCGAAAACTCATTTTATTTCTTGATATGAAACCCTTGCAACGCTATACATTGCTCCAGCGAGTTTCCAATTTTTTCACCCAGCGCCAAAGTAGTCATTGTCAAACTCTGCAAAATAGTCTGTCACAGCGGCGGTCATTTGCTCATTCGATGAAAATTCCTTCCCACCAAGCCAAATTTTCAAGTGAATAAGAAGAAGTCACTCGGAGCCACGTCTGGTGAATATGGTAGGTCAGGAACCAATTCGAATGCCAAGTCGTGCACTTTTGCCATTTAGATATCTGGTGTGTGGGCTGGAGCATTGTCCTCATGAAACGGCACTTTCTTCAGTGACAATCTTGGACTTTTTTCAATTAGTTCCTGTTTCAAATATTCCAGTAGATCAGCATAGTATGGCTCTGTTATGGGTCTGCCTTTTCCAAATAATCTATCTCGATTATACACTGGGAATCCAAAAAGACAGTGGTCATCACCTTTCCAGCTGACAAAACAGTCTTCGCCTTCTTTGGTGCCACTCTCCCTACTCTTCGTCCATTGTTTGAACTGTGTTTCGTCTCTGGAGTGCAATAGTGGATCCAGGTTTTATCCACAGTTATGAATCTGGGCAAACAGTCCTGTGGATTGCGCCTGAACAGTGTCAGATTCTGAGCAAAAATTTTCTTTTGTTTCCTTTTTTGGTCCAAAGTGAATAGGCGCGGCACCCATCGCGCACAGAGCTTCTTCATGGCCAGTTTTTAATGGAGGACATAATGCACTCGTTCTGTTAGGCCTACAATGTTAGCTATCTCGCAAACTTTTAATCTTTCATTACCATATCGTGCATCTTATCGATGGGTTCCTGTGTGCTGACTGCAACGGGCCGACCGGAGCGTGCTCCATCTTCCGTGCTTCTCCGGCTACCTTTAAACTCGTGGATCCAAAAATAAATGGTCTTCATTGTTGGTGCAGAACCCGCATGGACCTCATCCAACTCTAATTTGATCTGTGCAGCTGTCCAAGCATTCGAACTAAGATGTTTCATGACCGCACGAAATTCGTTTTTCTCCATCCTAACTATTCAGCTGGCAGCCAACAATCAACTAATAACAGCAGCCGTTCGAAACATTGTGTAATATCAGTGCAAATAACAGGCCTACCAACAAAATTTCCCACTGTTTCATACAAATTTATGAGACTTATCAAACCAGCCTTGTAGACAGCTCGCCTGTATGCGGCGCACAAACACAGAGGGGCACTGGAAAAATGTTAATACTAATTTATATCTCATGGCAGTATTATAAGACGCCACATCTACATCTACATCTACATGGGATACTCTGCAAATCACATTTAAGTGCCTGGCAGAGGGTTCATCGAACTACAATTATACTATTTATCTCCCATTCCATTCTCGAATAGCGCCCGGGAAGAAAGAACACCTGAATCTCTCTGTTCGAGCTCTGATTTCTCTTATTTTATTCTGATGATCATTTCTACCTATGTAAGTGGGAGTCAACAATATATTTTCGCATTCGGAGGAGAATGTTGGCGATTGGAGTTTCGCAAGTAGCCCACGCCGCAGCGATAAGCGCCGTTGTTGTAATGATTCCCATCCCAGATCCTGTATCATTTCGGTAACGCTGTCTCCCCCGAATCGTGACAGTACGAAACGAGCTGCCCTTCTTTGGACTCTTTCGATGTCCTCCGTCAAACCCACCTGATACGGATCCCACACTGGGCTGCAATACTCCAAAAATGGACGGACAAGCGTAGTGTATGCAGTTTCTTTTGTAGTTCTGTTGCAAGTTTTAAGGGTTCTGCCAATAAAACGCAGTCTCTGGTTCGCCTTTCCCACGATATTATCTACGTGTTCTTTCCAATTTATGTCTGAAGTAATTGTAATTCCTAGGTATTTTGTGGAGTTTACGGCCTTCACATTTTATTGATTTTTCTTGTAAACAAAGTTTAACGGATTTCTTTTCGTACTCATGTGGGCGACTTTACACTTCTCATTATTTAGAGTCAATTGCCAATTTTTACACCATACTGATATCTTATTCAGATCGTTCTGCAGTTGGTTTTGATCTTCAGATGATTTTACCGGCTGTGTCGACAGATAATTTAAAGTGCTCAGTGATTGAAATGCAGCAGAAGACGCGTTACGTACTTCTCATTTTAATCCCATGTTGAAACCTAACGACACATGACGTATTATGTATCCGTTAAAAAAGGCGTTTAACCATCTCCGGCAGAATTAAAATCACGAATTCTTCGTTCACGGCAAATATAATTCACCCCTATGTCCAGCTCAAACAGAAATATTTAAGCTTGAACAGTACACGGGTGACCTGTCGATTCATAGTGTCAAATGGACAGCCGCGGTGGAGTAGCCGAGCGGTCTAAAGCGTCTCGCTGCGGAGCGCGCGGTTGCTCGCCGTGGAGGTTCGAGCCCTCCCTGGGGCATGGATGTATGTGTTGTCCTTAGGTTAGTTTACCTAGGTGTAAGTAGTTTGTAAGCTACGGACTGATGACCACGCAGTTTGGTCCTATAGATTTACAAACATTTGAAAATTTGTCAAATGGACACACTATTTCGGTGATCTGACATATCGCCATCGTCAGGTGCGCTGAGGAACTGAGGTCCACGGTGTGAAAATCTACTATAGTGTCCCGTGGAGCACCACTGAGCTTTGTCCGTTTGACTTTTAGAATGACTGTTGATGGCAGAAAATAGCTTTGATGATTTAACTATGCAGTGTTTGTATGCATGGCCGTATGCCTGTAATCTTTTATTCCCTAAATTGTCTGGTTAGTGCAGAGATTGATATTTTGAAGAGTAGGGGTATTGTGTACCTAACTGATGAATGAGATTTTAGGCTGCAGTACAAGCTTTCTAATAGAGAACTGCCGATTTTTTTCTTGATGTATGTAGGGATAGATGGATCCCCTAAGAAGTCCTTAATGTGTGTGTCTGGTGTGTAGCAATCAGCATCGGCGATAAATCGGAGGTTTCAGTTTTGTAGTCCCTGTAGTTTCTTCAGGTGGTAGTCTGCAGCCACCAAGTAGACTTCCGAACCATAGAGCATGGTTGGAAGGAATGGTTTATCTATATGTGTTGAGTTTATTCTCTATGGTGAGTCCCCCCTTTTAGTAGCGGGTACAACTGAGTATATGCACAGTAATCTTTCCCATTTGACCTATTTACTTGCTTTTTGAACGTTAGTTGCCTGTCTAATTCGAGGCCGAGATATATGACGAATCACTTCACTCGAGTTTCCTTCCAGCAACGAAAAAATCTTCCCGTCTGGCTTTCGCCGTGCACGACGGTCTTTCTTTCCGATACGCGTTGTGGTTCCTATGAAATACTTTAACCTACTTAACCTTTCACCCTATCAGTCACTTCACAAAGAAACAACAACAACATACTGATGTCAAACAGTTTATACAATGACTGCTTACGGCGCCATATTTTGGTATATTTGTTTCTTCATATCCGCAAGCACTGATTATTGTATATACCCACGAGGTTTCAGCTTCATGCGATGTATAGAGCTCACACTACAGACCCGAAACACCGTAAGTTTTTTTAACCACCCTGTATGTGTGCACATTTTTGTATCTGTCATAGCCCTTTATTTGATCTAGGTCACGCCGAGATAGGATAAGTACGACTAGAAGATTCTATTTCGTCTTCGTTGAGATTTTTATATTTTTGTCAGGACTTTATAATTTTTTGCCTCTGCTGGTCATCAGCAAAGGGTGACTATAAAAAACTGGCTTATTGATTACAAACTGATGTACTTGATGTCATTATTACACGCTGACTTGTCTGTAGACAGTTACTAAAGTCAGAATGACAAAACCGCGCAAGCACCGCATTAGAAAACAATTGCCGCGTGCGCAGTAAGGCGCCTTGCTGCGGTGCGCGCGTAGTTCGCCGTCGGAGATTAGAGTCCTCCATTGGGCATGGGTGTGTGTCTGTTGTTCTTAAGATAAGTTAGTTTAAGTGGTTTGTGAGTTTTGGCACTGATGACCACTGTAGTTAAGTCACATGACATTACAAACATTTAAACATTTTAGAGTACAATAAATGAATTTTCATATGTACGGTAAAATTAAATTCACAGAACACACACACACACACAAACACACACACACACACACACACACACACACACACACACACACACACACACACATATATATATATATATATATATATATATATATATATATATATGAGTTACATGTGTCATATGTGTCATGAATTACTCGGCCACTGGTGAAAACAGTATGAATATCAGTTCAGTAGTCTTGGAGGGGTCTTGAAATGTTTGTAGAACTTCAGGGACTTAACTGCGGGTCATCAGTCCCTAAACTTACAAACTACTTATCAACTACCTTATACTAAAGACGGCACAAATATCCATGCCCGAGGGGGGGATTCGAACGTCGGACGGCCGCGTGGGGTGTCTTCCCGCCCCTCCCCCACTTTCCACACACACACTCTTGTATGTCATTTCGAATATTTATGTGAGATTCGTGTGAAAATTTGGAGTAAAACTGATCAGAACATTTGCCATAACAGCGTTGGAGAACGGCTTATATTTATGCAGCAGTATAGATTACTGGGAATATTTTTTGTAAAGTAGTTTCGAAAAAAAAAAACTAGATGAAATATGTGTTTTATAGCTTAAGCGAGCCGCTTCACTGCCATCAGTATCGTCGTCGTGGTTGAAGTCTGGTTCGTCAAATGGGCGAGGCTCAAACTTTAGTGCCTGCGGGACGTGTACTGACAGATTGGATTACGTCATGATGACATCATGGTGCATGCTGAGGTGTAGCCTTCTGCGACCATACATTTCGTTTTTGCGCCCTGTCCTTCGTCGCTCGCAGCGCCGCCACCCATTACAGGCTGTAAAATATGTGACGTCTGCCTCTGTGATCTTTCCTTGTCAAAAGCAGGCTTCCGGGGTTTGGCAAGTGCGTAGCCTGCGTCGCTGCTGGAGATGATTAATTTCGAAACCGAAATCGTTCTCGTCTGACATAATCCCGCTTCTGTATATTAGAGTGCTTAACATAGCTCTCAGATGAGATGGATGGTGAAACCCCGGTGCGATAGGTGTTCCCTTACGTCGGTTAGATTTACAGTCAACATCTGATTTCCGTTGGAACAAAACATCCAAGAAAGCTTAACGTCCTTCATCATCACCTTGTAAATGGTATATTTGGGTGTATACCGTCTACACCGGTACGAAGAGATTAAAAACATAGTTCATATAACTGAAGAAGCAGGATGGAAAAGAAATCCGTTAAACTTTGTTTGCAAGATAATTCAATCAAAAGCAAAGGCGGTAAACTGCACAAAATACCTAGGAATTACTATTACTTCAGACTTAAACTGGAATAACACGTAGATAATGTAATGGGAGAAACTAACCGAAGACTGCGTTTTATTGTCAGAACCCTTAAAAGATGTAACAGAACTTGTAAAGAGGCTGAATGCATTACGCTTGACCGTCCTTTTTCGGAGTATTGCTGTCAAGTGTGGGATCCTTATCAGGTGGGTTTGACGGAGGACATCGAAAGAGTCCAAAGAAGAGCAGCTCGTTTAGTATTGTCACGATACAGGGGAGACAGCGTTACGGAAATGATACAGGATCTGAGATGGGAATCATTACAACAACGGCGCTTATCACTGCGGCGTGGGCTATTTACGAAACTACAATCGCCAACATTCTCCTCCAAATGCGAAAATATATTGTTGACTCCTAATTACATAGGTAGAAATGATCATCAGAATAAAACGATAAATCAGAGCTCTAACATAGAGATTCAGGTGTTCTTTCTTCCCGTGTGCTATTCGAGAATGGAATGGGAGATAAATAGTATAACGGTGGTTCGATGAACTCTCTGCCAGGCACTTAAATGTGATTTACAGAGTATCCCGTGTAGATGTAGATGAATAGAACCATTGTTACCTCTCGTTATTCGAGATTTTCCATTAAAAATTTTAAATATCCGTGATTAGTGACACTGGCGATCTATGGCTACTTTGTGAGTCATTTTACGGTAATTTCCACCGTACAAAATACAAATGGACGACAAGGTACTTTGAAACAATTTTTTAAAATTAGATTAGAGTTAATAGTTATAATGTTTCATATCTACTTATTTATTGCTTATTTAAATAGCTATTGCTTTTTGTCATAAAACAGGTAGGGCGATTAACCAATTTACACGTCATATCATACATTGTTCCCCACAACTGGTACATAGTTTTCTGCTATTTACTGGATAGTAATAATTATAACAACATAATTACAATTAGTTACAAATAATGAAATATGTTGGAGGAAAGAAACTGCTCGTTCATAAAATGTTAATATTTTAAGAAGGAGAAAAAGAAATACAATAAAAAGATTAAGGTAGGAGAGTCAGGTGATGTTCTTTTTATATGAGTGGGCCTAACCACCACCAACTAGAGAGAAGACAGCGGCGCTCTCGTATGACATCAGGCAGAGTAGGTTGCAGCGGGAAAAATTCTAGCCCTTAATCGTGTAGGTAAGTTAGAAAAATTGAAAAGAGAAATGGATAAGTTGAAGATATAGTGGGGGATTAGCGAAGATAGGTGGCAACATGAGCAGGATTGTGGCCAGGTGAGTAAATTGTTATAAATACAAAATCATGAATTTTAACTTGCCCCTTAAGACAGCAACCGTTCGCGAAATATAAGATTAACACTTAAAAAACACTGCTCATCGGTAGCAAAGCCAGTAATTGCTTCCTTGACCACGGTTTAGGCTACGACTGGGGAAGCCTTCATCAGAATTACAGTTCGATACCACATACAGTGCTGGCCACACACGCGACCCGGTTGCGACGCGTTTAGCCACTTTCGAACTTTTCAGATTTTGTTATGTGCGAACCACATTTGTAACTTTATCGTGACCTCTGTTGTTCAAGAATTTTTTTCCCACTTTTCATTACATGTAACTGAAATTTTACTTCCGACGAAGGCTTAGCTAATAGAGAATCAGTTTGTGATAACGCAACAGTAGGCCTGATAATGAATAAGAAAATACCAATGCTCAAATGTTTGTAAAGCTTATGGGACTTAACTGCGGGTTCATCAGTCCCTAAACGTACAAACTACTTATGAACTAGCTTATATTAAAGGAAGCACAAACATCCATGCTCAACTGAGGATTCGAATCCCCGACTAGGAACGGCCTCGCGCATTGGTTAAGCAGTGGTGGCTAGGGGACAAATGCAAGACTGTATAAGACTATATAACTAGGAGAAAGGTAGCTACCACCTACAGGAAAATAAAATAGACATTTGGAAACAAGAAAACAGTTTTATGAATATCAAGAACCTAGATGGAAAACCGGTACTAAGCAAAGAAGGGAAAGCTGAAAAGTGGAAGGAATATATGGAGGACATATTGTTGTTGTTTTGGGAATTTTGAAGGGACTAAACTACATGACCACCTACATGAAAATACAATACATATTTGGAGACAAGAAAACTCCTGTATGAATATCAAGAATCTAGGTGGAAAACCATTACTAAGCAAAGAAGGGAAAGCTGAAAAGTGAAAGGAATGTACAGAGGGCATATTGTTGTTGTTGTTGTTTTGGGGGTTTTGAGGGGACTAAACTACATGGTTATCAGTCCATACAGGGCATATACAAAGGAAATAAACGTGAAGGCAGTATTCTAGAAATGGAAGACGAATACAAAAAGCTGACAAACAAAACCGCTGGAGTAGATGATATTTCATGTGAACTGCTGATATCGTTAGGAGAGTCAAAGAAATTGTTCCACCTGGTATACAAGACTTATGAAGACAGAGGAAATACACTTCGACTTCAAGAAGAATATAGTAATTACAATTCCAAAGAATGCAAGTGAAAACAAATGTGAAAATTACAGAACTGTCAGCTTAATAAGTCATGGATGCAAGATACCAACAAGAGTTATACAGCCGAATGGAAAGACTGGTGAAATCCATTTAAGAGAAATGTATGAACACGGGAAGCAACACATTACTTCTCCCATCAGAAGTAAAGCAGGTAAGTCGTAAAGAAGATATAAATGGTGAATGGTTATGGGAATAAAATCGTTTCTGAAGAAGAAATATTTGTTGACATCCAATATTAATTTAAAAATTAATAGGCCTTTTATGAAAGCATTTGTCTGTAGCATTGTGTGGGACTGAGACGTGGACGATAAGGAGTTCAGAAAAAAAAGATGACAGAAGCTTTTGAAATGCGATGCTGGAGACGAATATGAATATTAGATGGGTAGATCACTTAACTAATGAGGAAGTGCTGAATGGAATTAAGAAGATAAGGAGTCTCTGCAATATTCCAAGGGAAGGAATAGGTTGGTGTGACACATTCTATCTAGGAATTGTCATCTTAGCATTAGAAGGAAGTATGTGGGTTAAGAATCGTAGAGGGAAACCTCGGAACGAATACAGTAAGCAGATTCAAACGGATGCAGATTGCCGATCGTATTTGCACCTTATTGTACAGGACAGGGTGGCGTGGAGAGCTGCATCAAACCAGTCGGCGGACTGAAGATCACAACAAGAAATTTCATTATTTGCCAAGAAGATTTATAGCGGCGCATACTTTACTGTAGAGTGAAAATTCATCTTGGATTAAGTAAAATGCTTGAGACGGTTACGACGAATATACATAACTAATTTCGGTACAGTTTCAGTAAAATTCAGGCCTATCAGTAAAGCTACTAGGTCAATCTGCTATGGACGTCAGTTCCTAAGCCTACAAACTACTGAAACTAGCTTGCAATAAGGAGAACACCCCCCCCCCCCCACACACACAGACATACACACACACACGACCGAGGGAGGACTGACACCTCCGTCGAAAACGACCATACAGTCTATCACAACATGTTAGACCAAGCAGCGATTCTGCGCGGTTAAGATTGTCAGTTCTGGCACACAATTTAATAAAAGTTTTGTTCAAAAGTGGAATAAGAACAAAACAGTAGATATAATGAATTTCAGTTCTGTGAAGTAGTTGCTGAGAAAGGCTTTATTTTGTAAGGTATGACACTAAGTGATGGTAATTAACTGCGAAATAATGAGGATAGGATGGAGATAAGCTACTTTCCAAACTACTTTGAAAAGATTACGAGGAAGGCCTTGCAGAACACTAAATTTTAAGAAGTGACCTTCTCTGTTATTATTATCAAACATTTTGAGTGTGGTCCACGAAAAATGAGTTATAGAGAATCCCAATACTCAGTCGCAGTGGTAACACACTGGACAGGCATTCGGGAAGACGGTGATTCAAATCCACCTTCGCCCATTCAAATGTAGGTTTTACGTGTTTTTGCAAAAATTACTCCAGGCAAATTTCGCAATGGTTCCTTTGGTGTAAAACAGTTACGCATAACTCAACGTAGTAATCCGTAATGAGAGAACAAAACAACAGTGACTCAGAGTTGTTGACTGACAACGTATTGCGTGTAGAAAAGGATTTGAGTGGGCACCACCAGAGATAAGGCTGTGTTTATTGACTGAAGTAGACAAGCTTCCTTATCTGGGGTCAGCGAGGCTTCGCGTCGACACGTGCAACTTGTCGCACACGTGTCGCTCCACCAGAGCAGCCACACTATAGGTTTAAAATCCTCACGACACACCGAGCGATTCGTGATAACGATAAAATTTCCTTGAGCCCTTCCTGCACCAATTTGCAATTATTACCCGATATGTTGAATGAGGTACGTTCGCGTGAAGGACACACTGAGAACCGACGGAGCGAGATCAATAAGGAAATTATATTGCATTGAAACGCCATGAGAACATGAGTACAGCAGAATTACGTTATTAGTTCAAATGTTCAAATGTTTGTTAAGCTTAAGGGACTTGACTGCGGGGTCATCAGTCCCTAAACTTACAAACTACTTATGAACTACTTACAAACTAGGACGGCACAAATATCCATGCCCGAGGGGGGATTCGAACCCCCGACCGTAGTGACCGTGCAGACCGTGACTGGAGCGCCTCAGTCTCCTCGGCCACCGCGGCCGGCACGTTGTTAGTGTATGTAGATCTGGAGAAAGCTTTTCACAACGTTGAATACAATACTCTTTCGAATTCCGCAGGTAGCAGGGGTAGAGCATAGGGACCTAAGAGTTGTATTCCACTTGTATAAAAATCAGTCAGCAATTATTAGAATCGAAGGGCACGAAAGAGACGCAGTAGTTGGGAAGGGAGTAAGACAGGGTTTTAGTCTTTCCCCAATATTGTTCAATCTGTACACTGCGGAAGATGCAGAAGAATGCAAAGAGAAATTTTGAAAGATAATTAAACTTCAGAGATAAGAAATACAAACATTGCAGTTTGCCAGTGACATAGTAATTCTGTCGGAGAAGCAAAGGACCCGAAAAAGCAACTGAACGGAATGGACAGTGTCTTGAAATGAGGGTATAAGACGAACATTAACAAGAGAAAAACATAGGTAATGGAATGCAATGTAAGAAAATCAGGCGAAGCTGAAGGAATTAGATTAGGTAATGAGACAATAAAAGTAGTAGATGAGTTTTGTTACTTGGGTAGCAAGATACCTTCTGATGGCCGAAGAATGCAGAATGCCTATTGGAAGAAAAGAGTTTCTGAAGAAGTGGAATTCGTTGACGTCCAATATTAGAAGAAATGTCAGGAAGTCCTTTCGGAAATAATTTGTCTGGAGTATAGCATTGTATGAGAATAAAACGTAGA
Organism: Locusta migratoria; assembly: GCA_026315105.1. NCBI lineage: Eukaryota > Metazoa > Arthropoda > Insecta > Orthoptera > Acrididae > Locusta > Locusta migratoria. The sequence continues at coordinate 275,943,117 of CM048749.1, read as the reverse complement.
CGTTAAGGAGTTCCGAGAAAAGATGTCAGAAGCTTTTGAAATGTGGTGAATCAGACGAATGATGAAGATTAGATGGGTATATCACGTAACCGGGAGGCGCTCAACAGAGTTGGGGAGAAACCGTGCAAAATCTCATCAAGATTGGAATAAAACCATAGATTTTGTCGAATTTCGCAGATAACGTATCTTCTATTTGTATTACATTCAAACATTTCACTAATTCAGTGGCCTTTTAAATACATTTACCGGTACGACACGCGGGCCACCTACGGTTAGTTAGCTGTACTATGTCCATAACCTACGCGAATAGGAGCAAGAAGTAAGTTGAAGTTTTACCGCAATGAGATGGATGTTATGGCAGCGCATAAAATATGAACAAACCAACAAATATATATGAGGTTTCTAATCTTTCATTAGTTTTTCATTAATCACTTTCTTTCCCTTCTCTCTATTCACCTGCTCCTCCCCCGTCTCCTCCTATCCGTTTTTCTGTCGATTTCCTCCTCCCCTCCCTCTGTTCATCTCCTTTCACCTGTCTGTCACCATCTCACATCTCTGTGTCGTCCTTTCCCCTTGCTTCGTCCGTTTCCTCCTCTACCCTCTCTCTCTCTGTCTGTCCCTAACTCACCTTTCTGTCCGTCCCCTCTTCCATCTACTCCTCTCCATCCTACACACGAAAACATACATATATGCGCCAAATTTTATGGTGACTGGTCAAAGTATTTACCGCTATGCTAAATTCAGTGGCTTGCAGATAAAAACAAATATTCTTCATGAAAACATGCATCTATGTGCTGACTTTCATGGTGACCAATCAAACAATTTGGATGTTTGTAGTAACGTACCCTCCGCCACCCACCTTACGGTGGTTTACGAAAGGTAGCATGTATTAATGTAGGATATACGCTACCTAAATTCTAAGTTTCATTCTAATCTGTCCATCCGTTTCAGCATGAAGGAGTAGCAAACATACCAACATTATAAGGTACCCTTCGCCACGCAGCATACGGTGGCTTATGAAAGGTAGGCCATATATTAACCAGGTTATAAGCTACGTCTGTTCCACATATCATTAAAATCCGTCCAGCTATTTCAGCGTGATGTCGTAAGAAACGAATTAACTAATTGTAAAGCACCCTCCGCCATGCATCATACGAAGTTAATTTTAGTATGCCCGTAACCTTGGCGCGAGTGCAAGGGATGAGTTGACAAAGTTTTATCGCAATCGGATGTATGTTATAGCCGTGAATTAAATACTGACAATAAGACAAACAAAGAAAGGACATTGTAAGAAACTTTGCTGTATCAAACACTCCGCTATATGAAGAAATTATCTATTAACTACGAATGACCTGTTTCAGCATAATTACCATATTCAGTTTTCTGTGAAGATAATAAAGATTATATATATACAGGGTGAATCTAAATTCGCGCACTCGGGCTTCGCACCGCGATTCCTCACATGCTAGCAATAAAAAAAGTCTCACACAAAATTCCGTCCTGCGCATATTTCCGGCAGTATATCGACGTCTAAGATTGAAATGAGTGTGTGTCCCATACGGCATTGTGATTCAGAATTACACTACTACACCAACAAACTTCTAGGGGAACAAAGTGAGCGTAGAAACCCATGTCCGGTTATATTAATTAAGAAATCTTCGAGCCACTCACATGTTGGGGTACCGATTCCATAAGCTCGTACCTTCGTTAGCAGTCTATAGTGCGGTACCGGATCAAACAACTTTGGAAAATCGAGAAACATGCAGTATGCCTGTTGCCATTCATCCATAGCACAAGAGAAAACAAGCTGGGTTTCGCACGGTCGATGCTTCCTAAAGTCGTGATGATGCGTGGACAGAAGCTTTTCCGTCTCAAGGAAATTTACTATATTATATTTCTAGAGCAAACTGATGTTTCTAAAGATATAGGAAAAAGTTTAGGCCCGGTGATAGGAAACATTGTCATCCCTAAAAATTCAGTCGTCGTTTAGTCGTTTAGTAACGTGAAGTCCGTGAATGACTGTAGATGGTGTTCAGTTACCGCACATGATCTGTTCAGTTCGACAAGATGATCCAGCAATGTCATCTAAAAACAGCCCACAACATAATGCAGTGATCACCAACTTGCATTGTACGTGTTAATTGGGCCTGGGCTTCGTGAGTTATGCGCGACACTACACCCTACTATCAGCTTTCATCATCATGGCCCAACTGACCAAGCTACGATTTTCCCATTGCCTACTGTCCACGACTCCAGGAGAGGCGCTTTAGGATATGTCGTGGAGTTATCAACGGTTCCGAATCGCTCGTATGTTGTCATATCCCATTAACACCGAATTGCGTATACGGCACTGCTTTGTGTTATCAAGTGCAGGCGGACGGCCTTTGCTCTGCCAGGGTAAGAAGTAATGCCTGAAATTTAGTAATCTAGGTACACTATTTTCACTGTGGATCTCGGAATGTTGATTTACCTAAGTATTTCATAAACTGGACGTCTATCATTCCGTATTCAAAATGTGTTAATGCCCGTCGTACGGCCATAATTTAGGAAAACTTTCACCGGAGTAAAATAAGAGCGCTGTTAATGTGCCACCTTTTTACACCTTGTGTATGCGATACAACCGCCATATATATAAGAGCAGATCGCTATCGCATGTCTTTGGTGTCCTCGGTTTACATACTTTTATACGGTAGGCCCCCTCACCAAGAATCCACGAGTTTAATAGGCACCTGTTTTGGGGAATCGCTGCTACTCCTAGCCATTCATCTGGAATGGCAATTTCATCACCACCTCCTTCACCACACCACATAAAAGTGATCACGACAGTATGTCACTCTCAGTCTCAGACCACTTTGGTACTGCGCTATGCACGTCTTTATTCTATATGTTATAAGCGTTAATTGGCACATATGACTAGAGAACATAGTCCTGTTTCTAGAGATATGTTACCGAACCGTCAGCGGTGACATTCTGCCTCTCTCAGATATCAGATGTCTTACGCCTATGCATCAGAGCCAGTCTAGGAAACCTAAGACCCTCTCGTTCTTGAAGGATCAGTGCCTAACCGCCAAGCCATTGAATTATCTCGTTTTGTGGATATTGCACTTACGTATACGCATTTTAACGATCAATTGCACAAAGAAGATCGTGACATCTCGTCAATGAGACGTGGGCAGCCAGAAATAGATGTGTGATGGAGCTAGATCTGAAAATACCCATTATTTAGGCCGAAACGTTTTATAGCTTTTAATAAGCGACTAATGCAATCATATGCAGTTTTAATAACTCATTATTTATATCTTATCGCTGTTGCTCCCCTATTCAAGTCATTTGCCCATCTTCTTCAGGATACCTTGTTGATCTTTGCTCATCTCGCTTCTGAATTCTTCAACTTACAGAATGAAATTTTTCTGGCGCTACAAGGCATAATCTTCTGCATTTCATAGTGTCGATTCCTTGATTATATTTACTTCAATTATTTTCAAATTTGTTCCTCACACTGAATATATTTCAAAATTCAAATGTTTCTAAGGGCCCAAACTACACTTATCATCGATCCATAGACTTACAGACTACTTAAAGTAACTTCTATTAAAGACAACACAAACACTCTTGCCGGAGAGAGGACTCGAACCTTCGAAGCAGGTGATCGCGCGGTTCAAAATATTCTCTCTTCTATAACGGAAATTCTATAAGAAGGGGAAAAGTAGATACAGCCTACAGGAAAATAAAAGAGACATTTGGGGACAAGAAAAACAGCTTTATGAATATCAAGAACACTGATGGGAAACCAGTTCTCAGCAAAGAAGGGAAAGCTGAAAGGTGAAAAGAGTACATAGAGCAGCTCTACAAAGGAAACGAACTTATTGACGATGTTGTAGAAAGGGAAGAGGAAGTAGATCAAGATGAAATAGGAGATACTATACTGAGAGATGAATTTGACAGAGCCTTGAAAGACCTAGGTCGGAACAAGGCCCCAGGAGTAGATGATATACCCTCAGAACTACTAAAATCTCTGGGAGAGCCAGCCATGACAAAACTATTTGAACTGGTGTGTAGGATGTATGAGACCGGCGAAATACCCTCTGACTTTAAGAAAAATGTAATAATCCCCATTACAAAGAAATCAGGCGCAGACAGGTGTGAAAATTACAGAACCATCAGTTTGATAAGTCATGGTTGCAAAATTTTAACACGAATTATCTACAGAAGGATGGAAAAGCTGGTAGAAGCCGACCTCGGGGAAGATCAGTTAGGGTTCAGGAGGAACGTAGGAACCCGGGAGGCAATACTCACTTTACGTCTTATCTTAGAAGATAGATTAAGGAAAGGCAAACCTACATTTTTAGCTTTTGTAGATTTGGAGAAAGCGTTTGACAATTTTGACTGGAATACACTCTTTCAAATTCTGAAGTCAGCAGGGGTAAAATACAGGGAAAGGAGAGTTATTTACAACTTGTACAAAAGCCAGACCGCAGTTATAAGACTCGAAGGGCATGAAAGGGAAGCATCAGTTGGGAAGGGAGTAAGACAGGGTTGTAGCCTTTCTCCGATGCTATTCAATTTGTACATCGAGCAGGCGGTGAAGGAAAGCAAGGAAAATTTTGGGATAGGGATTAAAGTTCAGGGGGAAGAAATAAAAACATTGCGTTTTGCTGATGACATTGTAATTCTGTCAGAGACAGCAAAGGAGCTGGAAGAGCAGTTGAATGGAATGGACAGTGTGTTGAAGAGAATGTATAAAATGAACATTAACAAGAGCAAAACAAAAATAATGGAATGCGGTCTTAGAAAATCAGGCGATGCTGAAGGAATTAGATTAGGTAACGAAACAATGAAGGTGGTAGATGAGTTTTGTTACTTGGGTAGTAAAATAACATGCGATGGTCGCAGTACAGAGGATATAAAATGCAGAATGGCAATGGGAAGAAAAGCATTTTTGAAAAAGAGAAATTTGCTAACATCTAATATTAATTTAAGTATAAGGAATTCTTTTCTGAAAGCATTTGTGTGGAGTGTTGCCTTGTACGGAAGTGAAACATGGACGATAGGCAGTGCGGACAGGAAGAGAATAGAGGCTTTTGAAATGTGGTGCTACAGAAGAATGCTAAAGATTAGGTGGGTAGATCGCATAACTAATGAAGAGGTACTGAACAGAATTGGTGAGAAAAGGAATTTTTGGCATACCCTGACCAAAAGAAGGGATCGCTTGGTAGGACACATTCTTAGACATCGAGGAATCGTAAATTTAGCATTGGAGGGAAGTGTGTGGGGTAAAAATCGCAGAGGGAGACCAAGAGACGCGTATAGTAAGCAGATTTAAGTGGATGTGGATTGCCGTTCTTATGAGGAGATGAAAAGGCTTGCTCAGGATAGAGTAGGGTGGAGAGCTGCATCAAACCAGTCTCCGGACTGAAGACCATAATAATATAACGGAAATAAATTAATCGTTTTCATAGGATGAAACTAACAATAGTTGCGATGGAAAATACACAATTACAACACATTAGTTAATCCGTCATGTGTTACACCAGTATGACAAATTTTTAGACAAATAGTAGTTCCAAGTGGATATACTGCAAATTAAATTTCTTAATGTTATGGCTACCAAACCAATATTCAGTATTTTGTAGACATACTTTTCTTTACCATTAATCTGTACGTCTGGAGGCGTGCGGATAGCGGCGTTGGCATTGAAGGAGGCACAGGAGAGTCCTCTAATGACCACGACTATCTCTTCAAATGCATAAACATGCGATTAAATATTTCAGGTCGGTGTCTGGGAACCGCATCAAATACATGCCGGGTGGCGTGCTGCAGCGGGCGCCGGGGTTGGCACTACTGGAGCTGCGTGGGAATCCCCTGGTGGCCGTCGCTCCCACTGCCTTCTCCCACCTGCCGATGCTACGAAAGCTGTGAGTATGGTGTCCGATATGATAAAATTATAGTGATAATTTTTGTATGTCGAAACTACACCTGCTTGGCATGCAGCATTCTAAGTGCCAAAATACCTGTTTCTCTTTCCACATCCATACACAATTCTCTCTAGCTAATCACTGTGTAACCCTAGAGTTGTACCGAGCCACGTGTTATGGATTGATTCGTATGAAGTGGAAGGAAATGAAAGGCAAAGTAGCTATTTCTGATACGTGTAATTCCACAATACTTTGTGAATGGCAACTGCACACACATCCTCACTCCCTGATCATCTTAATTCTGTCCCCCCTTCTGTCTCTGCTTATTTCTTCCTCGCCGTGTCCATCTCCTTCTTCCCCTTTTTGTTCATCACTTCCTCATCTCCCACTCCTCTATTTGTACATCTGCTTCAACATCCATCTCTGCTTGTCTATTTCTTGACCACGATCTCCCTTTACATTTCCTCCACCCTACTATCTGTTTTCTCCACCTCCTGCATCACCTCTTTCACCACTGTGTAATGTAGAGCCTTGTTTAGTGATTTCATTAAGATTTTATACCTCCGAAAGTTTTTGACCGAATAGCTACAAACTTTGACTCAGTGTTGCAATGGAGTAAACACACACGTTTTTAGTACCTAATGTTTTAATATATATCAATATGTATTAATATAAATACAATCATATAGTCAAGAAATAGTATATGAAAATCCTGGTTTATTAGAATGCAACGTTGTGTAAAATTTCGAAGAAATTAGTCAAGAAACTAAGAGATTGACGGTTTTGAACAAACTAACATTTACAGTTTTACCACGTTCACCACGTACTACAGATATATTATACACATATCACAGAGCGCTATAGTGAGCACTTCAAACATGTGCTGTATCGAATGCAACATTCTGTCAAAATTTCATTGCGTTCTGTGAAGAATTTTCGGAGTTTTGAGATTTTCCACAAACGAACATTTGTTTTTGTACTTACGTAGGAAGTATTGGAATTCCTAACCCCAAACCTTCGAAAGTTTTTAACTGAATGCCTTAAAATTTAGACACAAGTTGCACTGGAATATGGGAAATGTTTTTATACACATACTGTATTTTCTAAATAAATGTCGTATATAAATTTGTATAATTTTTTAAATGAGGAAACATTGTTACAAAATTGCAGAATGTTACATATGTATAGTTTATTTATCACCCCCGCCAGGTCCCAGGATTTTTATCTGTCACTTTCCACTTCTTTCACCTCTGGCAGTGTTGTTGATGAGAAAAATATCGAGAACCATAGTGGTTCGGAACCCACGTTAAACTGTAGGTCCCCCTATGACTGGATGGGTAAGTCAGTTCGAAGGTCGGAGAAAGGCATACCACCCACAAACAGGACCATAGCACTGTGGTGTTCAGACCAATCTACGGATTGTTGACTACCTCAACGTATATTTAGAAAAGGCCACACTTTCAAAGTTTCAAAGAAATCAGTCAAAAACTTTTCGAGATTAACGGTTTTGCACAACAATCATGTACATTTTTAATAACATAGATTTGACAGAAAAATGAGAAAAAAGAGTAGACCGGAGCTTTGAATCTAGCTCCAGTTGTGACGCGTCTTTGCAGACGCTCCCCAGTACAGTGAATCATTATTCTTTCCTTGCGTGGATAAAGTGGTATAGTTCATCCTTATGTTAAAGAAGAAAAGGCAAATAGAATGAAAGACTTCCTAGTCTAAGAATATTTCTCCTTGAGTCATCCTAAAGATATCGGAAAAATATTTCTACTCTAGCACTTCGTAAGCAGAGATCAGTTACACAAATCAAAAAGTATTGCATGACTTCTGTTCCAAACTCTCCTGAAGACTAGCATCGAAAGTTTGTACTGAACCAACAACACAGTCCCTTGAGTAGCTTATAGATGTCAGTCATCGTACATTAAGGTTTAACAACCATACGTGAGGTGTGCCTACGTGACGGAGAGAGTAGGACAGCCGACAACTTGCTTACATAACACCAGGAAGAATGTGAGGTACATCACTTGTGTTTTCTGTAATTCTGCCATGTCTAGTCGGTCGGGTCAGATGTCTGATCGAATCCGCAATGCAACGTTGTCTCAGACACGGCCCTAATCCTTATTTATCAGACATATAGAACCGCTATCTCAAAGAAAGATCTGTACCAAAAGATTGGAAAGTTGCACAGGGCACACCTATATTCAAGAAAGGCAGTAGGAGTAACCCACTAAACTACAGGCCTATTTAATTGACGTCAATTTGTTGCAGGGTTTTGGAACATATCCCGTATTCAAATATTATGAATTATCTCGAACATAATGATCTATTGACCCAAGGTCAACTCGGATTTAGAAAATATCGCTCATGCGAAACACAACTAACTCTTTAATAACAGCTGACATTTGTCGGTAGGAGAATGATCTTAAATGGTTAGAATGAAACACTTCTTAAAGAAGAGTAGCCTAGATCACATTTTGTGAAATAAAGTAATTTTGCTTCTTTAAGAAGTGTTTCATTCTAATTAGCTCTTTATTCATACGAAGCGATGGGTGTTATCGACAAGGGTTGGCAAATTGATTCCGTATTTCTTGATTTCCAGAAGGCTTTTGACACCATACCTCACAAACGGCTTTGAATCAAATTGCGTAGTTATGGTATATCGCCCCAAATTTGCGAGTGGATAGGGGATTTCCTGTCACAGGACACAGTTCCTAGTAATCGATGGTAAGGCATAGACTAAAACAGAGGTGATATCGGGCGTTCCACATGGTAGTGTTATTGGTCCTCTGCTGTACCTTATTTACATAAACGATTTGGAGGAAAATCTAAGTAGCTCTCTTAGGTTCTTTGCAAATGACGCCGTCATTTACCGTCTAGTAATATCATCTGAAGATCAAAACGAACTGCAGAACGATCTGAATAAGATATCACTATGGTATAAGTATTGACAACTGACACTAAATAATGAGAAGTGTGAAGTCGTCCACATGAGAACGAAAAGAAATCCGTTCAACTTTGTTTACAAGATAAATCAATCAAAAGTGAAGGCCGTAAACCCCACAAAATACCTGGGAATTACCATTACTTCAGTCTTAAACTTGAAGGAACACGTAGATAATGACATTCAGGTGCTCTTTCTTCCCGCGCGCTATTCGAGAATGGAATGGGAAATAAATAGTATGCCGCGGTGGAGTAGCCGAGCGGTCTATGGCGCCTCGCTGCGGAGTGCGCGGTTGCTCGCCGTCGGAGGATCGAGTCTTCCCTGGGGCATAGGTGTGTGTGTTGTACTTAGGTTAGTTTACCTAGGTTTAAGTAGTTTGCAAGCTACGGACTGATGACCATACAGTTTGGTCCGATAGATTTACAATCATTTGAACTTCCTTTTTTATTTTTATTTTTTTATAAATAGTATAACAGTGATTCGATGAAACCTCTGCCAGGCACTTAAATGTGATTTACATCTACATGTATCCCATGTAGATGTTTCCAGAAGTCTCATAGTGAAACAAATAGATAATGTTCGGACATTGTTGACGTACAGAAACACAGGAATTGTCGATGACGTTCAGCCAGCGAAAGCCACTACTGCAACTGATGACCACTATTCACGAATTTCAGCTAGGAGAGGCCGTGGGAGGCCACCAGCATGATGCATAATCATTTTCGTGCAGACTCCCGAAGTCCAGTTTTAACACCTAGACGCCATAAGACGAAGTAGAAATGTCCACTACAACAGGCTGAATGGATACGTGAGTATTGGCATCAAATTCTATTCGCAAATGCGACTCCCATATGGCCTCAACCAGACGTCGAAGTTGTTGGAGACAGCCTGGTCAGCCTGAACGTCTTAGTCACACCGTGCAGTTAGCGCAGCGAGGTGGTGGTTCCCTGGTATCTTAGAGTGGCATCGTGTGGGGCCACCATTCGCGACTGGAACTCATTGATAGCAATCCAACTATTTGTACCAAACAGAGGAAACATCATCCAACGTACAGAGCAACCATATGGCCAGCATTTCGAACAGGGATTCGTCGTTATATACTAAAACTCTTACTCCTATTGTGCACATCTCGTAAATGCGTTCCTGTATAATAACAATATCCCTATATTAGAATGGCCATTATGTTCAACGGACATGAACGTTATTGAACATGCATGGTATAAAAATGTTCAAATGCTTGTAAATCTATCGGACCAAACTACGTGGTCATCAGTCCGCAGCTTACAAACTACTTTAACCTAGATAAACTAACCTAAGGACAAACACACACACACCCATGCCCCAGGGAGCCCACGACGAGCAACCGCGCGCTCCGCAGCGAGACGCTTTAGACCGCTCGGCTACTCCACCGCGGCTTGCATGGTAGACTTGTCTGTGTTTAGACTTGTCTCCTACCCACGCAATATGAGATGCTGTTGCAGAGTGGGTCTCGACCAACTTTAGCGTGATGATCTAGGCGTCAGTTTGTTACAAAGAATATAAGTATGCATCAGTGTCAGAGGAAGTATTACCGAGTACCAAACGTACTGCTGTTTGCTGGGATCTGTAGTACGATTTCGAAAAGTTTATATTTTCATTGTAGAACTTGCAATTTTTATTGTTGTCACGAGCAATAGAGTGCTGAAATTTTGTTTATGTATGTATCTATCCCATTTTATGTAAAGGTTAGGAACCCCTAGAACTGTGTTAAAGCAACACTTCTTTTTTTCTTGTTTTTCAATGTGTGCTGTAAAGAAAAGAAGATCAAGTGGTACCTTTCGATGACGTTCCATGAAAGGGTTTCTTTAAAAGTCTATGGAGAGCAGATACAAACATGTTACAACACTCTCCTTGTCCCAGTCTCAGATTGTGACAGAACAACTGTACACTCTGATTGGAGATGTGCAAATCCCTCACATCTGGCAATTGTTTCTGGAAGCGACTAAAAATGTTCAAATGTTTGTAAAGCTTCTGGGAGTTAGCTGCGGTGCGGGATCATCAGTCCCTAAAATTACAAAGTACTTATGAACAAACTTATACTAAAGACGACACAAACATCCATGCCAGAGGGAAGATTCGAACCTCCAACGGGGGAGGCCGCGCGATTCGCAATATGGCGCTCCAGACCGCTCGGATATTCCCGCGTGGCGAAAGCGACTAACCCGTGACTTCTGAAGTCTGTTGCAGCGGCGACAGCGAATGTGCTCGTTCAGAGTCGGCTGATGAGACTGCGATAGCTGTGTACTTCTTGTCTATTCACCTTTCGGTAAAGAGCACACTTTTATATTCTACGTGATGCCGTTTTTATTAAACTCATTGCCACTTCATCTCTTACACTGTCATACAGAAACATATCGTGGCTATTAGGTACTCTACATACTTGATTTTTACGCAATACATCCAACTTGTGTGGAAATTCTGCGAAATAACGCTGATATTCGAAACGTCCACTGTTTGACCCTCTTTAAAACTCATTCATTTGGCTGTAAAAAGCACGAGTGCGTCTCCATGATATTGCGTCTGTTTTCTTCACACATTGATTGAGGCTTGTGGCTCCAAACATTCCCTATTGAAAGATACACACAGATAGCGCTATGTCAACTACGTGACTACCAAAGTCTGCAGAAGACAGGTCTGGACACCAGTTTCCTTACGGAGCCGCCATTTTGGTTCTATAGCAGACGACGTTGCGCAGTATCGCCTGGAGAGAAAATTGTCACTTCCACAAATTATTGTTATTCTGCAGCCAGTTTGCGTTTGAGTCAGAAATTATATTCTCACGTTTTGCAATAAAATATTTAAAATTCGAAAGGACTATATTGGCCAGTCTTATCAGAAGTCACAAGATGATAGTCACAGATCTGGCTCCAATTGTGTTAGAAGAACGGGCTAGATTAACCATTTAAATTCTTAAAATAGTCCTATCTGGCCTGAGTGGACCATAAAAAGAGATAAAACTCTCGTGAAAGATTTCCTATTACATCATCTTTGGATGACCATTGACATATGCTTTGCATTGAACCACTTTACAGAAAAAATCTGTAGCAGAAAATTGATTTCATAACATATCAATGGTATAAACATTATGTTTATTAACGATGACCACCCAAAATAAATGTAATGCCACTTTCGCAGGTAATTCTTAGAATTTTTGTAAATACTTTTGGCAGTTGACATTTCACCAGATAATGAAAATGCTTTAACTACACTAATTACCGTAATCAAAGCAGTACATTCACTTTACATAAATAAATTTCAGTTTCGTAATTTCTCAATGGGCACAATGACTTTCTTGGACTTCTTCCAATATCTCTTCTACCTTTTCCAACTTCATTTCAGTTAAAACACTACTTTTGTCTGACACAGATCTAGTATCTCGCAACTACTTCCATTTATGTAATGTCGAATAACTAGAAACGCACACGCACATGAATGTAAACCGACATTCCACATAAGATTCTATTCTCGGATAGTTCAACACAAGAAACTTTCGTTGATCCGTAGTCTATATCATAAGGAGTGGAAACATGGCAAGAAATGATAAGCAAAGAAAATAAAAGTAAAGTAAAGTAAAGTATACGATTGTGGGAATGCAGAATTTTGTTTCCTCACAATGATAATTGTATCGCTAGTCATATCACATATACATTGCAGTTACAGTGGATAATCGCCACATTCTCTCTAACCTGCATTGATTTGGTTTGATTTGATTTTTCCAGGGAAGCCAAAACAGTCTTGGTCCAACTCGCCACTGCCCGCACCGAGACTAAGTTTATTGTGCCGTATCGCTCCCTGTATATCCAGTAAAGCCAACCAATGCCCTTGAACAGTGCAAGGAGTCCCTTTACCAGTTCTTTATTAGGCACAATTTCTTCGGGTCTGGTTGTCACAAATGTTCTGTGCCTTTTACTCTCCAATGAAATGCATTCGAAGATTAGACGTGATGCAGTTTCATCACCGTCATCACAGATCCTACATTTAGTGTCCTCTTCTATTATTCCCATTGTATGTAGATGTTTTTTGAAATTCCCATGGCCTGTCAGCAATCCAACCATGAGTCTAATCTCTCTCCTGTTCTGGCCCAGGATTGCAGAGTTTCTTTTAAAACATGGCTTTGGCATCATTACCTTGCCATGTTCTTGTTGGTAGACTTTGGTCCAATATTCTACGTGCTGTCTTCTGAACCAGTTACGTAGCTACAATTTGATCATTGCCTTGGTGATTGTCAGGTTAGGTTCTGGTCCAATAAATGGAGTCTCTGCCCCCATCCTGGCTAATCTGTCGGCATGTTCGTTGCCACTGATCCCCAAGTGGCCAGGGACCCACAATACGTTTACTCTATTGCTTTCCCCTAGCTCCACCAGAACCCTGTGACATTGTGCAACAATTTTAGACCTTGCTGCAGGAGCTTCCAGTGATCTCAGGGTATAGACGCTACGATCTTTGTAGCACCTACGCAAATTCTCCTCCACACATGCCCTGATGGCAGTGATTTCGGCCTGCAATACTGAGGCCAGTTTCCCTAGAGAGATGACGCCCCCCAGTCTTGGCTGCACCCCGTATACCCCGGTCCCAACGCCTTGGTCTGATTTTGACCCATCAGTGAACCAGACAATATCCCCCGTACGGTGTCGAACTATTTTCTCCCACTGCTCCCTACTTCCAATTGTTATATTGAAAGGCTTGTTGAAGCAGTATGGGTTATAATATAGTCGGCTGACATTTCCCCAACCTTTCCTATATTTACCTCACTCACTATTTTAGTGTGTGATTCTGGATATCCCAAAGAGTTTCAGTTGTTGCCAGATTTGAGTCTCTAACCTGCATACTCCGCTTCGCAAATTTACATTCACTGATTTATGCAACGAACACTTCCTAGTGACAAACTTTATCCGAATCCAGTCTGCTACAGCCGCGCTTTAGAACCGATTATAGCGAAATTAGGGGTATGCTGTGTGCTGCGCTGGTACGGCGGCCTCCGGTGGGGTGCGCCACGCCCTTCATTCAGCGGAAGCCCCCTACGGGTGCCACGCAACTGCTTCCGCTTCCGCTCTCGCTTCCCATGCACCACTCATAACAGATTTAAGCGTTTACTGTGTGGAGTTCACTCAGTAACGCACAGATACTCTCACTGACTATTAAATTGTTCAGTTTGTGATAAAATACCTCGAATTTAGTAAGCTCCAATATGTCACGGAGATGATCGGCAACTTCTCGCTGCAGGAGAGACGTTCTGGTTCACGGTAGGGCTTCTGTCACTTCAGAAGATGTCACCCACAGTAGTCAACGAAACGCAAGGAAAAAGAAGTTTTACATGTGGACCACGGTATCTTAGCCTGTTAAGTTCTTATTAATAAGTAGCTGAAAACCCGGACTTCCCCGGGTTTTTATTTATTCCAGGGTTAGTACTTTTCTATCCCTTCTCTCTGCACATCTCCTTTTCTCTGTCGGAAAATATATAAGAAATAGGGCTGTCTTGCATAATGTACAAAATTGTAAGTGCAGTATTCAAACAAAGAGAGACAGTAATCAAAATAAAAATGACATATAAAATTCGTACGATATCATATTTATGGACTTATATATTGTACAATTGTATAATTTTTAGGTATACATTCATTTGTATAAGTTCTGTATGTCTGTAAAATCTGTTGCGAATACAATTAGTAGTAAAGAAGTAATAGATTACATCCCAGTGCATAATAGGGTGGTTTTTCATGAACTTTGCTGTTTATGTTGTCATATCTAATGACGTATCGTACTATGATAAAATTTCGAAGGCACATTCAGTCATATGTGTGTATATTGTCTGTAAAATTTCCTTCCGCTACAATTTGTAGTGTGCAAATTATAAATTGAAACGCCATACCTAATGCCGTAGTTGTAGTCTACGAACAGCGGAAAAGTAGTAAGCGAGAAACTAATTTTCTTTCACAATTTTGCTATGGTTGTCAGAGAGAAAATGTTCAATAAAGGTTTGAAATTTTGTTTGAAGTGTGTTGCAAGTCGTTAAGTTATCTCGTTCTCATATACTATATTCGTAATGTCTCGTCGCATTATGCGGCAGTTTCTTGCAACTCCTATTGTTTATGAAGTTATATTTCCTGAACCATTTGCCGTATGTTGTTCTTACAATTACAGAATTGGTACCTTACATTAGGGATTATGTGTACCAAATTTGGTTTAAATTGGTCCAGTGGGTTAGGAGGTCATGTGCAACATTGTTGCGTAATGCAGCAGTTTTTCTCGTATCTCATTGTTTATGATGTCATATATCGTGAAATATTTGTTGTTATTACACTTGCGGCGACCGTACTCATGGATTGATGCTTACGTGTGCAAAATTACATAAAGATTGGAACAAAACTGAAGATATGTACTCGCAAACAAACACACATACAAACACACGGACACCTTGTTTTACATATAAAGAAGATGTTTCGGAGAGCATGTTTCTTGAAGAGTCGACCGATACATTACATCATGCTACGTATATCCCGCATACCCTATAATTCACAACAGAGAACTAACTGGTGACACAGCGATAACCACGCCCGCGTATGTTACTCTTGCGCGTCTCCCGTGATGTGCAGACACAACTTACATAGTACTGAACGTAGTTCTCCTGCAGTAGTAGTCAGTATTAGCGGTATTTCGCCGATTCCCGCTCTGGAGAAAGGATCATTGGTGGTAAGAATTCGGAGCTGGTGTTCGTTTCCACTGAAGAAGGGATTATGGGCAGTCCTTTTTTCAGTGCGGATGCACATGAGTTCCCAAATCGTACGTGTAATGTTCCTTACTCTGCTACGAGAATCGGCGAACTATCGCGATAAATGGGTAATAGTGGTTAGGTGCAGTACGTCCGTAAAGTGTGGATAAATCTGGGAAATTTTCGTCTGACGGGAGGTGTGCTAAGGTAGCCCGCTGTGATAGCTGTGTCTCCAGTGGCGTAAAATGAATAGATAAATAAATTAATTAGAAGTATTGTTTTGACCAGCGCGAGTGCCTAATAAGCAGGACTCTGCTTTGAATCGTGTCTGGACATAAATTTTGAACTTTCACTAAAGACTTACATCAATGCTCACTGGCAGCTAACATCGTAATTATATACCTTAAATAATTACGGTATCAAATGACATTCTGCGATTAGATTGGTCCTAGAAATTTGCGCTCTCACTTGCTGTTTGTAATGGATTTTGAACAACGTGTAAGTTACTGCTTCATTATTTTTCATACGTGTTAATCCGTCGACAAATTGTGGTGATGTTGCCACCCAGTGCAGTAGCTGTAAACCAGTGTTCTTCAACTTGGCACCTGGCACTCTCAACTCAAGATTTTCCTCGGGACGGGAGGAAGGGGGGGGGGAGGGCGTCACCGTTGCAGGAGGGTGCAGCGGCAGCATGTTCGATGCTAATCTACGGGACGTTACGTTCAGCTACTATGGCAGAGATACCACACGGAAGCGACAGGGTTTCGTGAGATTCGCTTAATTAACAAGTAAATCGTAGAGGGAGACCGATGGTATACAGTGAGCAGATGCAAAAGGCTGCAGGTTGCCGTTCGCATTTTCAGATGAAGGGACTTCCACAGAACAGGGTGGCTGATGTGACTCGGCATCGTTTGGTTGACTTGTATTTAGCTTTAGTTTGTGACTTGTATGCTGTAGAATTTGGCTTGACTTTCACAGTTTGTAATGGATGTATAGGTTCTAAAATTTGTCATCCAATTATGATATTTAAGTTGGTGGACCTGGTACTTCTTTGTAATTAATAAAATTCATATCTTTCTTGAATGTTTCACACTGTAAATATTGGTTCTGTGCGTAATTTGAACTTAAAGACTTTTTGTAATGTTTGAGCATGAAATTCCGTTTCTCAGGTGCTGATATTGGTAGTTCAGAAGGTTTGAAGCCAGTCACAAGAGATATTAATTGTGCCTGATTCCTTTTCCTATCGAATTATTCTTTAAATTTTTTAAAATTAAAAGATGTTAGATATTTTTCTTTCACACATTACCTGATTTCTTAGGAACATCACAGATATTATTATATGTTCACCTCTAGAATAATCGTGGACCATATTAGGGAACTAAATACTTGAATAACAGTTTAAAACATTTTTTAAGTTTCACAGATTCTCTATTTTGAAATTAATAGTTACAACCAAATCACTTTCACAGAAAACACTTCCTAAGTTCACAATTCGTGACTATTTTCGTACAGGTCTCATTTACGTTAAAGTCTCTGGATCGTATTACATTGACTATGAACTTTAATTCTTCCAGAGAAGTTTTTTTTTAAGTTATTACCTTAAAAGTTGCAAATAAGTTCGATTATCCAATATCACGGATATTAATCAGTTTATTAACGGGAGGAAGAAGTTTCTAATTCTTCCTTCCCAGTGTGGCGCATTTGTTTTTTACTGGATATTACATTAATGCCACATTTATATATACATCACCTGTTGCAGATGTTCAGTGGTCTCGAAGATCTTGTAGCTCGCCTGCCATTAACACATTACAAAATTATGTTATGCTGTCGGGTTCTTGGGAGTCTTGTGGAAACTACAAATATGACAAGTTTGCTTTTTTTTTTACGTATATTTATTTATCCATTTCAAGACTGACTGACAACAATGCTAACTACTCCATTAGTAACTTCATACTACTCCAGGCTACTACAGACTCCTACTTCATTCTGCCTACTACCTCATACTGCCTTAGACAGACAACTCTTCCAACTTCATTCTCATACTGAATGCGTTTGCGCCAATTCGCGTGTATAAATACACAATCACATTTCTAGAACCTTCTAGAACACAGAAGTTCAACATGTAAATATTTAACAATTTGTTCAATAAACATTAATTACTCCTGCTTTACACAAAGATACATAAAAGTATGACAGATGTAATAATAAGTTTTTTTTACATCGAAATAAACAGTAGAAAAGATCGTAAGTAAACAACAACTAGTGCAGCGTTAATATATGTTTACATTGTTAATGCGACTTTCATACTTAATTAATTTAGATTGTTAGAAGACCCTAGTAATGCAAATTATAATGATTAAAATAACTTGACAGAAGTGCTATAAAATGCTTATGTAATATAAACATGAAATGTTAGGTTACAATACTACGACCAATTATGGTATCAAATACTCCAGTTATTTAAACAAATGGAACCCTCCTGCCTAAATATATTACGAATACCCCCCTCACACAATGTCAGACCTCACTTGTGTATGACATTGTGTGACAACAGAATTGGGAAATATTTACAATGAGCAAAGATTTTAAATTTATATCACACAAGACAAAATTATGATCAGTTTTTAGGATGAACAACAGCACACAATTTTTTTATAATACAAAATTTATACTCAAATTCAATATTAAATCATACTATAGTAATATAAAATGACTGATTTTATCAAAAACTGTTACCAAAATAATATTTTACTGCTGATGATGATATGCTTAGTGAAATGCACAATTCTTTAAATTAACTGCCATTACATTACACACAGAATAACAATAAATTGTTTTGTGGAACAAGTATGAACACACAGACAAAGTTGTGCTGAACCAAATTTACATAGATGGGTACAGCCCAAAATCAAACAGGATAAGCTTAATAAAGTTGCATGTAAATAGGTATACCCTACATTTGTGTAAACAGAACATAAATTTTTAAAAATGAGAAAATATCAAATGCCCTCAAGACAGTATAAAAATGATTACTAGAACAATCTTATGAATGCAAGTGTACATTGAGTAAATTCTTAAGAAGTTATTACAATTTTTAAACACTAGAAATCAATTGACAATGCAAAATTATTACCAAGTTTTCAAATTGCATACAGATAAGAGAGTTTTACCATAACACACCTAGTAAATAGTTACATGATAATTATGTGAGAATTATTACTATGAGAACATTGAAAACAAATTAATCAATAATATGCATCAAGGACAATATAAAAGAGCGAAGCTAGATACTCACATACACTAGCAAATCTAACCAGTAGTTTTATGAACAGGAACCCTACAAGTTCTACACTTGTGTGAACCACCCAGAAATATATAAAATATTTAAACAAAATATGCTACTATAGACTTTTTTACATCCACAAACTGCACAATTACAAGCTAACATATGTATATGACCATACAGACATAAATTAATGTTACGAGTTTTGTTCTTTACAAAAAAATTTATTCATATTCGTTCGGCCCTTGTGCGAACCGCACACTAGCACCTAAAAATTTGCAAAAAAGTTTGCTGCTATAAATTTTACATCCACAGCCTACACAGCTACAGGCCAGCGGATGGGCATGACGCCACCAAATACACGGCTGTTGAGTTTACCATAGAAATTCACCTATAAAAATTATTAAATTCATATTGTTTCATGAATGCATAATTCTTTTATATTATTTAATAAATACATACATACATACATACATACATATATATATATATATATATATATATATATATATATATATATATATGTAATCCTCATTCCAATACCCTCCATGAATAACAACAACAGACCCTAGCTGTCAAAGTCAAAGTTAACCACATCAAAACTTTACATAATCAAAACACAAAATACAAAGTCAAGTTTGGTACAACAGAGTTATAATCATAGTTTACATACAATGTGCAGATCAGTTAAATAATCTGAATCAAATACCCTATCAAATATCTTACACAAAATCATTTAACCCCCCACTTTATAAATAATTTTGTACAAGACTGCTATTAACATAAAAATTGCAACAATACACAAAGTCAGCAATTTATTTGAAAAATGTCATGAAAGCACCTAATAAGAAAAATATCTATTGCTCATACAGTTCAACAACATTTCATGATGATGGTATGTCAGTTAGTCCAGTCAATGAATGCATTGTAGAGTGCATGGAATATGCGAGAATTTTTGACTTCAGGACATTATTAGGGACAGTTAGGAGGTGAACATACTAATAGTCCCCACCCCTGGCGGGTGAGCTAAAGTGGGGATGGGGGTGAAAAGGTACCATTTTTTGGTTTTTCGCTTATATCTCGAAAGTGGTCCGCTTTAGGAAGAAAATGTTCCAAATAAAAATGAAAGATTATTGAATTTGCTATAAAATTGTTTGCATACATGTATGTCGAATTCCCAACGGTTTTCGAGATATACGTTACTGAAAATCGACAATTTCGGAAAAAATCATTTTTACCTGACTAATTTTGTCAAACATTTACTTCTAGTGATTCACTCGATCGTTTCTCAGAAAATTTGTCAGAAAGAAAGTTGTGGAGCATTACATTTCCTTCAATTTGATTTGCACCAATCAGAAGTTACATCATTTATAAGATGTGCACTCAGTTTCGAGGTCCTTCTAGAATTGAGTGTTTTGAAAGGCTGCGACGTTTTATCTTATAAGACGTGCTAGTATGGTAAATAACACCACCTTAACAATGACAAGAAGATAATTTCAGTTGTAAGAGAACACATTTTTATAATTATAGCTTTTATTATAATATTATGAACCATACAATGAAAGTATTTACAAGCACTGATCGTGATTCAAAATGAAACATATGTGCATTGAAAGCAACATTTTCATTTTTCTGAGGAATGGTCTAGTGTCATTCACCTTAGTCAGTAGTGGAGACATCGTCCAACAAGATTGGAAGTCTCGATGTCACTGTCTCCATCTTCATCTTTAATGTTCAGACACCCTTGTTGCAGTTGCCCTTGCAGTTCAGGTATGTAACAGAACACTGTAACAACGCTTTTCTGGAACCACATCTGCCACTGTCACATCCGTACGTACATCGACAATAATTATCTTAAAGAATTCGTCAGGGGCAGCATCTAACTCTGAGAGTTTCGGGACTAATTGGTCATTCCTTCATTCCCAACCCCAATTCGGCACTCCACATTTCAGTTCCTCTCTTAACCAAAGGCGTACTTGGTGGTACATTCGGATTGCATGCTGCTTAACAGTTCCTTCAGTTGGAGGGAGAGTTCAGAGATTAGGCTTCATGTATCCAGTTGCTTTTATAAATGATTTGTAGCGGAACACGATGAGGGATGTCTTGGTGGCTGGAGCTCCATACCATAAGAGAGTACTCGTGATTCCCGCTGTCTCAATGGAGTCGGGAAAAGAAGAATTATTGGAAAATATATCATCAGCATGTTGTATGATTTTGGACTTGTGATGCATTTTGACAAACTCCACTTTACTCTTGCGATACGCTACTGCTGTTGTGTCACAGCCTGTGTATGCTAGAATGACAAATGGACGTTGTCCTTCATTTTCAATTCCTGCTACTCTTGTTTTACATTGCTTGTGGACTCTGGGACTACAATACCTTGTTGTTGGCAACAAACCACAGAATGTCATTTGGTGCAGGATGTGGCGGCTTCTCTGTTATATCAATGTGTGCCATAGTCACATTTCGTAGACCTCCTTTCATTGTAATGTATGTTTCTAGTGGAATAGTTCCGAGTTTTCCAGTCTCAACTGATGTAGGCATTATTTTTAATCTTGGTGTTTCTGAACTTCTTTGAACATGTGTGGACGGAGTGACATTTGATGCCCCTCCCCATCGTGTGGAAGGTATTCTGTTCATCTAAGGTACAAAGACTGAAATCCATATTATCAAAAACAATTTTTTAATGTAGCTGGATTGTAGGTTAGCTGTGCATGGGCAATCACAAATAATTCCAGTTTTTGTGCTACATAACAGGATGAGCTGACACCCAGGCTTGTTAGAAGATCAGTCAAGTTCTTCGAGGCATATATCAATATTGGTGACAAGAAGGTTCGTGACCTGACAATTGATGTGATGACATGTCCAGTAGCAACGCACTTCCTCCAAGATTCCTCAAGTTTTTTTTTTTCTTTTTTTTCTCAACATAACCTCTTCAGGAAAGGTTCGGAGTTTTGGAGGGATTGTGGGAGAGAATTTGCATCCTTCAGGAAGTTATCTCTTTGAGGGTATATAACTGTACACTTAATTTTGAATATCTTACCTAATTATCTCAGCAGCTTTCTGGGCAATTCTGAGTTGCTCTTCTGTATCATCCTTTTCCTTGTTATCATACCAGGCGTCTGGTTAGCAATTTGTACCCAGTGTCCCTACAACAAATTATTGGAACCTTAAACCTGCTGGAGCCTGCGATCATGATTATGCAATCCCCATACTTCTTCAACAGTTCTGTTTAGATAGTTCTCTACTCAGGTTTCCTCCCAGTAATAACACCCATAATTTAGTTTACAGTGAACTGACTCACTATTCCCCTCCAGTAAGACACTAACCTTTCCACTGCATTTGGAACGTAGTCTTCAGATGTGGACGTTAAGAGTTTCTGGTACAACGACCTCACAAAGTCCAACCAGCATTCATCATCATACAGTCTCCTCCGCAACTAAGTCATTTGACGTGGAAAGATGCCTCATCACTTCCTCTCCCCACTGATCATGTCTAGTTCGAGAAGCACCGATACTCGTCACTTGTATGTCAATTCTGTTGCGTCCTTTCGTGAGAAAAATAACTAAAAATATCTTCCGTGGGCTTCTTTTGCTCACCATTAACACTTTCTGCACAAAAGAAACATTTTGTTTTGAAATCGAATTTCGCTTGCTTGGAACTCAAAGTTGAAGGCTGACCTACTTCAGAGGACGATGAGAGTGCCTGTCTCTTTAAATGAGCGTTGATGGATGGCGGCTGGGTGTAATTTTTTCGACATTCATTATGTACCAGAAGGATGTCCAATTCTTCTAAAGATGAGCCATTGCTATCTCCCCTTTCTCTAATTGCTTTGATGAGTGATAGTATTCCTTTTTTGTCACTGTGAAAACACCGACATCTGGTCCATCTATTGTTTCATCACAACACTAAGTAGCCATTGTGCGCAGTACACAGTCAACATTTTCATAAATAAATATCATGAAAAGCCGTCATAAAAACTTTTCTATGCCTGGAGAACTTTTGAAGTGAACTGAAGTAAGAAGTGAGAGAGAACACTCCATTCCACCCCTATGTCCAGTCTCTTGGAAGGAACCAGTGTTACGCCTTCGATGTTCGTTGTGGGGCTTCCCCATCGTTAATCCTCTCCCGGGCGTTAGGTACCGGCGACCTTGAAGGTGTATCCACTGCAGGTGACAATAAATAAGCATTGACCATTCCTCATCATAAAAATGAAAATATTGCTTTCAGTGCACTTATTTTTCATTTTGAATCACTATCAGTGCTTGTAAATACTTTCATTGTATGGTTCATAATACTATAATAAAAGCTATAATTATAAAAAAGGTGTTCTCTTACAATTGAAGTTACCTTCTTGTTATTGTTAAAGTGTTGTTATTTACCATGCTAGCACGTTTCATAAGATAAAAACGTTGCAGGCCCCTCAAAACACTCATTTGTAGAAGGACCTCGAAACTGAGCGCACATCTTACAAATGATGTAACTTCTGACTGGCTGAAGATAAGGTAATAAATTGTGCAAATCAAATTGAAGGAAATGTAATGCTCTACAACTTTCTTCCTGACAAATTTTCTGAGAAACGATCGAGTGAGTCACTAGAAGTAAATGTTTGACAAAATTAGTAAGGTAAAAATGATTTTTTCCGAAATTGTCGATTTTCAGTAACGTATATCTCGAAAACCGTTGGGAATTCGACATACATGTATGGAAACAATTTTATAGCAAATTTAATTATCTTTCATTTTTATTTGGAACATTTTCTTCCTAAAGCGGACCTCTTTCGAGATATAAGCGAAAAACCAAAACATGGTACCTTTCCACCCCTCTCCCCGCTTTAGCTCACCTCCCAGGGGCGGGGACTTTTAGTATGTTAACCTCCTAACTATCCCTAACAAAGTCCTGTAGTCAAAAATTCTCGTATATTCCATGCACTCTACACCCTTCGTTTGAACACTCATTGACTGGACTAAGTGTGTATAATAGATTTAGTAAAACATGAATGATACATTTTACTTAGAGACCAATTTACAACATATATAGTAAAGCAGGAAACTAGTTTCCCTAAAAAACCAATTTGAGACATTTCATGAAATGATAGTATCCAACCACAAAAATTACTTATTCAAGATCTCAAGATTTATTAAAAAAATCAAACATTAGTAACGGAAGCATGTAACATACAAGTATTTCTGATTAGTCCAACAAGAAACTGTGACATGAAAATACCATTTTATCCAAAAGTGTAACATTACAGACCGTTAATTTTAATTGTACCCAAAGGTTCTCAGAGTATCCTACAGAAAGTACCTTGGAAATGAAAAACATCACATCAAAAACTTTCACTATTTACACAATAAACATTTCACAACTATAGCCTATGTCATCAGTAAACCATTTGGATTATGCAACAATTTCAGTTTAGTATGAGAGATACAGTTATATGCTCAATTCAAGGATTTCTTTACAATGAAAGTGTCTACTAATGGCTGTTACCAGATTTTTATCACAATGGCAAATACTATCAGAAAATTTTCATATATTTAAACAAGACTATGTATGACCAGAAGAAAAAACTATCTTATCGAAAATTTTCATTGTAGACAGTTAAATTTGATTATGACATCAAGAATCTCAAAATGTATTGCACAAAGTACTACAGAAACAATATTATCATCACAGAGACCTAATCAGTTTAAGCATTTAATATTCTTATAATTTTCAGAGAATATGAAAGCATATCTGGATGCATAGTATGTAGTAAGACACTCTTACCAAGAAACAGAATGCATAGAAAAATATGAAGAAGAACCTAGCTTACTGAATGACATTACAGTCAGTTTCATGACAATATACCTAATTATGTTTCTTATACTAGGTCACTTTAGAACTCAGTCATATCAATTATACAGAACATTGTTTTACAACACACAGGCCTACCATCAGTGAACATTTTAAACTTACATATTAACATTTACCAAAACTTCAAAAGAATCATCAGATATCAAATAGTTTACCAAATGTTTATGAATAAAGTCAACAATAACTGTACATTCCTACTTAAAACAAATAAAATCAATTATAATGACTGAGCTTGCTTGGGATTGTGTTTCAGTTATTAGAGATCCCAAAGCAACAATGATATATCTATTTTTACTTTATGATGTTTCCACCATTCTGGGTACAATTTTTCCCAGCTCAATTCCAGCTTCCTCCATATAAAGTATACGTGAATTTTAAACTTCTGCCTTAATGTTTTCTTTACAAAATTCAAATCAGGTAAGTTCTCATTAACAAGCATAATATTCTCGTCATCATCATAAACATCAACCTTTTTCATATTTAGATCCAGTATCATTTGTAAAATATGCAGAACTATTATTACATACCATATTGCTTTCATCATTATGAACTTCAACAACGTCATTGTCAATACGCAACTCAGACACATCGTTACTTTTAACATCAATTTTACCAGATATATCATTTTCAGTAGATAACATTTAAAAAAAACATTAGATATCCCACTTGTGTCAACATGAACATTATCTTTTACAATACCAGTGTCACACTCAAGTAAAATATTATGGCTTTCAGTGTCATGCACAAAGATACTATCATCAGATTCAGATACAAATACATCATCACATTTAGGTTTTATTTGTGTCTCAGCATGTTTGTAGTTTCTATTCTCATTAAATGTGTATTACCATATTTATTGTGTTTGTTTCTTTGCCACCCCCCACTCCATCTATTCCTGTAATTAGACCTTTGGCTTTTAACAAGATTGTCAATTTTGTACATAAAATTCAAAAATTCATCTATATCATTATCAGGTGCATGTGTTAATTCCCTTTGCAAATAGTTTGGGAGTCTATTTTTTAACACATTAATTTTTGTCCTAACATCTAAGGGATAATTCAAGTGCATTAGTTTCTGTAATTCATTTTTACAAAAATCAAACAGTCCTCCAGGTCTTCCATTGTATGCTGGTCCAAACAAAAATCTACTTTTAACCCTGTGTTGGTCATTTTCTGACCAGAACTTATTTAAAAAACTCTCTTTGAATTCTTCAAAATTTTTCCCAAGTTCTCTGTTTGTATTAGCCCAGTTTAATGCTTCACCATTTAGATGATACTTTACGTATTTTATCTTATCACTATCACACATTCCTTCTATAAAACTATTTTCACAGATTAAAATGAAACCTACAGGGTGTACATCGTGTTCTGGAAACATCTTTACCGGAATTTTAGAGCATGAACCAAAATTGTGTATGACATTTGTTACAAGATCATTGTTAACCTATTCCCTATCAATTTCTTTAACAAAGTCTGCACTGTTTTCTACTGTCTGATCTGACTCTGTTTCATGAAAACAAGTCTTCACATAACTCTCATTTATTAGGCCTAACTCAGCATTTTCATACGAAATTTTAAGTTCGTCTTTAATTAGATTTTGTTGTTCTGTAAACGTTTTTAATAATGTATTTTCCAGTTCGTTCAGTACTGATTCTATCATGTATGAGGCAAAATCCCCGTCTACATTTGACATTTTAATATTATCTTTGTCCTTTCTGAATAAACTGCACTCAACTAAAAATCAAAGTTAAATTGCACTTACAGGTTTAATTGTGCAGTCCATATCCAGTTCAATCATTCCGAAATTTTTGTATTCTCTCAACGTCCTTTGTAACAAATTATTTTATCCTGGATCCCAGACCGCTTAAATTTATAAACTTCATCCAAGAAACAGGTGTACATAAATCGTTTCTTCTTCATGCTGCTTCTACGTCGTTTCTGAAAAATTGTTAGATTTGTAGGTTTCCGAAATTCGACAAGTTTCCCGCGCCGAATGCACCATATGTGGCGCATTTGTTTTTTACTGGATATTACATTAACGCCACATTTTTATATACATCACCTGTTGCAGATGTTCAGTGGTCTCGAAGATCTTGTAGCTCGCCTGCCATTAACACATTACAAAATTATGTTATGCAGTCGGGTTCTTGGCAGTCTTGTGGAAACTACAAATATGACAAGTTTGCTTTTTTTTTACGTATATTTATTTATCCATTTCAAGACTGACTGACAACAATGCTAACTACTCCATTAGTAACTTCATACTACTCCAGACTACTACAGACTCCTACTTCGTTTTGCCTACTACTTCATACTGCCCTAGACTGACAACTCTTCCAGACTTCATTCTCATACTGAATGCGTTTGCGCCAATTCGCGTGTATAAATACACAATCACATTTCTAGAACCTTCTAGAACACGGAAGTACAACAGTTAAATATTTAACAATTTGTTCAACAAACGTTAATGACTCCTGCTTTACACAAAGATACATAAAAGTATGACAGATGTAATAATAAGTTTTTTTACATCAAAATAAACAGTAGAAAAGATCGTAAGTAAAAAACAATTAGTGCAGTGTTAATATATGTTTACACTGTTAATATGACTTTCATACTTAATTAATTTAGTTTGTTAGAAGACCCTAGTAATGCAAATTATAATGATTAAAATAACTTGACAGAAGTGCTATAAAATGCTTATGTAATATAAACATGAAATGCTAGGTTACAATACTACGACCAATTATGGTATCAAATACTTCAGTTATTTAAACATATGGAAACCTCCTGCCTAAATATATTACACCAGCCTACCCCGATCAAAGTCGAAAGACAATGCACGCATTAGCGTATGATCACAATATGAAAGTTTATATTAAGAAGTAAATAATTTATAGGTTTCCTTTCTATCTTGGAAATAAACCGCATATTATAGTTTGCAGTTAAGCACTGAATACTGACAGCAATTACATAGAGCATTAATTACATAGAGCATTAATCATATAGAGCGTTAATCACATAGAGATCGAGTATGTAACTCAACTGCGGGTACTATTTATAACGGCAATCTGACAAATGATCTCTGATATAAGAGGTGTTTTGACCTACTTATTCCCTGGATACTATTATTCTGAATTACACTGATATAATTTGAATGTACTAAAAACAATTGGAAAATAAGAAATTTCTGCCTCTTAACAAATAATTAAAATTAAAAACGATGAAAAATGTTGGAATATAATGATTCTAATGCTATGGTCGCGGTGTGGTGTTACACGGAATACTGTATTGCTGCCCGTGGATGTTACAGCACCTACTAGTATGCGTGTTCCAACATGGATCGACACCTGGTACATAAGTGCCACTTGATCAACTGATCTGTAAATGTAATCGTTTCATTCAGTTAGTATGAACGTTTTCAACAACAGGTCTTGACTGAATTGGAAAAACTCTAGGAGAGAGTTGGAACTTTCATTTCCGACAATGTACTTTGATGCGGGTCCACCTCAGAGCCTTCAACGTACCAGGTATCGCAACTCTGAGAAAAACTACTACGATTCATCATGTTATTTCTGTATGTGGTCTTTAGATATTGAATGTGTGGTACCTGTCACCTGCCAGAGCTGACTCAATTTTCTCCAGAGTGTGTGCTTGTCTCTGTTCCAGCATCCTGTCTGACGCGCGGGAGCTGACCGAGTTCCCCAACCTGGAGGGCACGGCGGCGCTGGAGATCCTACGGCTGGACAGGGCTGGACTGCAGGAGGTGCCCGCCTCCCTCTGCTCCGTCTGCCCCAGGCTGCGCAGTCTGTGAGTACCCCAAGCACGTCTGGAGTGGCTGTACAGTGTCGTCATGAAAGTTAAATGATCGAATGGCATTTTTGGCCTGAAGATCCCAAACGGGATTGTTCGCAAGTCATTTAGTTAACTCCGCTTGGGTGACTTGCGTGCTGAAAATTGAAGAGATGATGATGGTTAGGACAACACAGAACACCCAGTCCCCTGCCGGGAATCGAACCCGGGCCCCTTGCTTCAGAGTTCAGAGACCCTGCCACTGAGCTACAGAGGCAGACAGTATCGTCATAGACAGAATGATTACAGTAAACATGTGCACACACACACCCGTGTATATACAGGGTGTCCATTTCAATTAAAGAAGTTCAAATATCTGAATGACTATACGTCAGATTAAAAAGAATTATAATTCAGGAGGCTTATGACCGTGTTCCTAGTAGGAAGCTGATGACCTACAGGTTTATGGAATAGTATGCAAACCTCTGCTTGAAATTAAAGGTATTTACGTGGACTGTCAGGCAGCAGTTAAAGTAGATGGAAAATTAAGTTCATGGTTAAGGGTAGTTTCAAAGGTACGACCACTGTTGTTCATACTGTTCATGAATCATATGTTGATAACCAACTGCATAACGATCTGAAAAAGATCTCACTATGGTGTAAAATTTGGTAATTGATTCTAAATAAGATCATAAATGAGGTACACAGAGAAACAGCTGGTATCAGGGTCCCTATAGCGAACATCTTGGGGAAACGAAGACTCCAGTGGTATGGCCATGTAATGAGAATGGTTAGCACAAGAACAGCTAAAAAAAAAAATACTTCAGAATGGAAGTGGGAGGAAGAAGACCAAGAGGAATGCCTAGGAAACGAGCGATAGAGGCAGTTAAATCAGACATAGAGAAGAACGGTTTTAACTGGGATGATGTCCAAGACCAAATGGTATATCAAGATAGGATGAGATAGAGAGCGCTTGTTAGCCACACCCTGGAAACTGGAGATGGAAAATGATGATGATGACTCTAAATAATAAGTGTGAAGTTGTCCACATGAGTAAGAAAATAAATCCGTTAAACTTTGTTTACAAGATAAGTGAATCAAAATTGTTTTTTTTTTATTTTTATTTTATTTTATTTTTGTAGCATAATCTTTACCGCTGATTTGTAACTTTTATTATGTGACTTGCATTAATTTTATTTTTCTGATGAAAGCAATCTTAGAAATTGTCGAAACCTGGTAAAAAAATCTTAACCCCGCGACCGAGGGCTACACTTTCATCGTTTATCTTTGTAGCTGTCGCTGACAATCGCAGTTATCAAAATGAAACTTACACTCTGCAGCGGAGTGTGCGCTGATATGAAACTTCCTGGCTCTACCGACTGAGCTATCCCGACACGACTCACGATCCCGCCTCACAACTTTAATTCCGCCAGTACCCCGCCTCCTACTCTCCAAACTTAACAGAATCTCTCCGGAAGACTAGCACTCCTGGAAGAAGTTGTGAGTCATGTCGGGATAGCTCAGTCGGTAGAGCGCCTGCCCGCGAAAAGCAAAGGTCCCAGGTTCGCGCCCCGGTTCCGGCACACAATTTTAATCTGCCTGGAAGTTTCAATCGCAGTTATGTTTAAAACTGTATGACGTGAAACGCTGTTAACTCATATGACGGAACAACAGCGCAACTACTGTGCTAATATCAGCAACCATGCTGCGCACATCCCTTCCTATATCATCTGTTAATTTCAGCAACTTTGATTGGAAGTCACAGGATAGAAATTATGTCAATATTACTGTAGTGCCAAACATAAATAGCCGAAACGTAACACGACGGACTGTGCAATCTACCTGTGTCAACAATATCTCCTTTTGCATCAAATGCATCACTCTGCTGATGTGAAGTGGTAGATAAATAATTTCGCGGATTTATTACTGTGCCCACAAGTTTGCGGTATCGCCAAAAGCTAAATATACACAATGTTGATTAAGCATTTTCCATGATGACTGTAGATCCGACAGCAGTTAAAGGAGAAAAGAAAAACTACATGAATTGGTATAAATAAATATAATGAAATATATAATTTACGAAAGCCGAGAAACTCACAAATCAAGATGTATTTGCATAGGCTTTCTCAGTCATTTTCAGCACGAATAAAAATCTTTTGTATTGAACACCAAATCAACTGGCTTCATTTCTATCGCTTGTACTGTGTAACTAAACTTTTAAAAACAGCTAAACCCTGAAAGGATCAGCCTTTTGCAAGGCCGATTTCATAGCCGTTATCGTCATCATCATCGTTGTTGTTGTGGTCTTCAGTCCGGAAACTGGTTTGATGCAGTTCTTCCTGATACCCAATCCTGAGCAAGCCTCTTCAACTTCACTTAAGAACGGCAACCTACATCTGTCTGCATCTGCTTACTGGATCAATCTCTTTGTTTTCCTCTGCGGTTTTTGCCTCACACACACTTCCCTCCAACGCTAAATTCACAATTCCTTGATGTCTAAGAAGGTGTCTACCAATTGATCCCTTCTTTTAGTCAAGTGATGCCAGTAATTCTTTTTCTCCCCAATTCTGTTCAGTACCTCCTCTTTAGTTAAGCGATCCATCCACCTAATCTTCAGGATTCTTCTGTAACACCACATTTCAAAAGTCTCTATCCTATTCCTGTCCGCACTGTTTATCGTCCATGTTTCACTCCCATACAAGGCAACACTCCACACAAATGCTTTCAGAAAGGACTTCCTTAGGCTTAAATCAATATTCGGTGTTAACAAATTTCTCTTTTTCAAGAACGCTTTTCTATCCATTGCCATTCTGCATGGTATATCCTCTGTACTGCGACCTTCATTGTTATTCTACTGCCCAAGTAACAAAACTCTACTACCTCCTTTATTGTTTCGTTACCTAATCTAATTCCTTCATCATCACCTGATTATCTTAGACTCCACTCCATTACCCCAGTTTTGCTTCAGTTAATGTTTATCTTATATGCACCTTTCAGCACACTGTCCATTCCGTTCAACTACTCTTCCAGGTCCTTTGCTGTCTCTGACAGAATTACTATGTCGTCGGCAAAACGCAATGTTTTTAATTTTTCCCCCTAAACTTTAATTCCTTCTCCCATTTTCTCCATGTTTTTCTTTATAGCTTGCTCAGTGTAGAAATTGAATAACATCGGAGAAAGGCTACAACCCTGCCTTACTCTCTTCCCAACCACTGCATCCCTTTCATGCCCTTCAACACTAGCAACCGCTGTCTGGTTTTAGTACAAGTTGTAAATCACCTCACGCTCCCTATATTTTACTCCTGCTTACTTCAGAGCTTGAAAGAGTTTATTCCAATCAATATTGTCAAAAGCCTTCTCAAAATCTACAAAAGCTAGATATGTAGGTTTGCGTTTTCTTAATCTATCGTCTAGGATAAGCCGTAAAGTGTTCCTACATTTCTCCTGAACCCAAAGTGATCTTCCCCGAGGTCGGCTTCTACCAGCTTTTCTAGCCTTCTGTAAATAATTGGTGTAAATATTTTGCAACTATGACTTATTAAACTGATGATTCTGTTGTTCCACACATCTGTCTGCGCCTGCTTTCTTTGGAATATGGATTATAACATTTTTGTTAAAGTCGGAGGGTACTTTGCCTTTCTCATACATCTTACAAACCAGGTAAAACAGTTTTGTCATGGCTGGTTCTCCCAGAGACTTAAGTAGCTCTGAGGGAATGTCATCTACTCCAGGGGCCTTGTTTCGACTTAGGTCTTTTAGTGCTCTGTCAAATTCGTCTCTCAGTATGGCATCCCCTATTTCATCCTTATCTGCTTCTTCTCTCCTTCCGACAACATTGCCTCTAAGTTCATTTCCTTCGTAGAGCCTCTCTATATAGTATATCCACCTTTCGGCTTTCCCTTTTTGCTGAGAACTGGTTTCCCATCTGTGTTCTTGATATTCATAACTTTTTTTCTTATCTCCAAATATCTTGTTTATTTTCCTGTAGGCTGTATCTATTTTTCACCTATTTATGCATTTTTCTACAAACTTGCATTTGCCTTCTAGCCACTCCTGCTTAGCCATTTTGCACATCCTGTCAATCTCATTTCTTAGTCGTCTGTATTCCATTTTGCCTATTTCATTTACTGCATTTTCATATTTTCTCCTTTCATCGATTAAATTTAGTTTGTCCTGTGATATCCAAGGACTTTTGGATGTCTTGCCTTCCTACCTAATTTTTCCTCTGATGTCTTCACTATTTCATCTCTCAATGCTACCCATTCCTCCTCTACTGTTTTATTTCCTCTTGTTCTTGTCAATTGTTGCCTAAAGCTCCCTCTGAAATTCTCAAGAACTTCAGGTTCTTTCAATTTATCCAGGTCCCATCTTCTTATTTTCCTACCTTTCTGCAGTTTTCTCAGTTTCAGTCTACAATTCATGACCAATAAGTTATGCTCAGAATTTATATTTGACCCTGAGTATGTCTTGCAGTTTAAAACCTGGTTTCGAAATCTACGTCTTACCATTATAAAATTCATCTGGTATCTCCCGGTGTCTCCTGATCTCTTCCACGTATACAACCTTCATTCGTGATTCTTAAACCGGGTGTTTGTTATAGCTAAATGATGTTCCGTGTGAAATTCTACCATGCGGCTTCCTCTTTCATTCCTTTCACCCAGACCATATTCACCTACTATCTTCTCTTCCTTGTCCTATACGAATTCCAGTCTCCCATAACGATTTTCCTCTCCCTTAATTGTCTGAATAATTTCTTTTAGATCCTCTTATACCATCATCATCATTATCACCATTAGAAACTGATTACGCCTTTTAAAGTTTAGTCTGAAGCATTGTCCCCCTAATAAATTTCCTCCATGCTCCCTTATTCAATGCTAACATTCATGCATCTTTTATGTTAATTCTGTTACTCCAAAATCACACTTGACCGAATTCAAGTGCTTTCTCCTTGGTCTACATCGACTCCACATAGCCTCTACTGGTGGACCCGTGCATCTTTTAGCTAACATTGCTTCTCTCATTCGCGTAATATTATCCTAATTTCTCAGCCAGTTTGTTCTAACTGCTTATTCTGTAGCGTTGATTCTCAGTTTTTCCTTTATTTCCTCATTATTGACACCCTCCTGCCATCGTTCCTGCATCGTCCTTGCTACCTTCAGATCTGTATCAACATTATTGGTAAGATAATCTGCATCCACCCAGCTTTCATTCCAATTGCACAAAGTTCGTCGAAATATAGAGCGGTACACAACTAACTCAGTCTAGATGCTGATTTCCTTCTTTTAGACGATCGTAGATCGTAGCTCAGCACTCAGTGCATTAGCATAGCTACATCTTGATTCCAATTCTTGCACTATGTTTCCATCCTGCGAGAAAATACATCCTACGTTCTCGTCGATGGGACCTTAAACCCTACGCTTTCTCCTCCTCTTCCTAAGTTCTTGAAACTATCCGCTGTTCTAACTTTGGTACTCCTGTTTGGCACTAAATCCACTTAAATATCTTTCCTACAGACTTTAATTTCGTCTTGGAGGTGCTGATCTTTATACCATAAAACCCTTATAACTCTGTTCTAGCTCTGAAATGACTACAATCTCTCAATCGAATCTGCCATCACAACTAAATCGTCCTCATATACGAGACTGCTTATTTTGTTTCCAACTATTTTAATCTCACCCTGACAGCCTATTTTTTTCAACATATGGTCCATAAAAGGTATCAAAAGAAAGAAGGAAATCAACATCTAGAATGAGTTAGTTATGTACCGCTCTATCTTTCGACCAACTTTGTGCAATTGGAATGAAAGCTGGGTGGATGCAGGTTACCTTACCAATAATGTTGAGGATACAGATCTGAAAGTGGCAAGGATGATGCACGATTACACGAAGTAGCCTTGTCTTACCCCTGAAACTACTTTGAACCACGAACTCAATTTGCCGTCAATTGTAACTCCTGCCTGTCAATCTACGTCAAGAACTTTAATTGTGCTGTTGTTTGCCTTCTATTACATAATCATATATAGCTGACAATAGCTTCATTCTAGAAACATGGTCAAAAGCCTTTCCTAGATCTATAAAACATAAATATAATTCCCTCTTCCACTCATAGCAGTTCTCCATTATCTGTCGTAAGATAAGATCTGGTCCTGACACCCTCTAAGAGGCGTAAACCCACACTGATTTTCATCCGACTGGTTTTCAACTAATACTCGCACACTCCTTCCAACAATGCCTGAGAATATTTGATCCACAATGCTAGTAAAATATACACCTCTGTAGTTGTTCCAATCTTTTCTATTACTATAACTGAAAATTGTAGTGATTACTGCTTTCGTCCAGTCGGACGGAACGCGTACCACTTATCACGAAATTTCAGTTAACCTCTGTTACCATATGAGACCTGAATCTACTGTATTTGAGTTCGACATAATTTCATCAACCCCAGCTGCTTTATTGCACTGCAATCTACCTCCAAATCGTCAAATACGATCCTGTTTCCATCATCGTTCTCCATTATACAACACATCACTGAACGTTACAACTACATGGAGCAACTATTAAAAATATGCCCTTCACCTGCCCAATTGATCCACAGGATTCAAGCTTTCACGACCAGCCGAACACGCTTATCAATTCCTTCTTCTCTCCTTTTCAAAGACTGCAAATTACGCTCCAGAATGGTTTTCTCGCAGCTTGAACCAAAGATTCTAACCTATTTCTAAAGTTTTCCCATGATCTCTGTTTGGATTCAGTGATTATCTATTTGGTTCTGTTTGTTCCATCAACATAAATTCTTCTGCCTCCCTATGATCTAGTGCAGAACCATTTTTAAAACGCCTTCTTTTTCCTTTCACAGGCTGCCTTAACTGTGTCATTCCACCAAGCAGTCTGTTTCTTACTGCGTTCACACACTATTGTTCCAAGACATTCCCTAGCCACTTCTCTGTACCTCGTCCATTCCTCTTCCAATGACTATTAATGACTATAGTCAAGTAACTGGTAACTTTCTGAGATCATTGTTATGTATTTGCACCTAATTTCCTCGTCCTGAAGCTTCTCATCTCTTTTCTTTCTACTTATGAACCATAATTTCTATACTTTTGGTCTCACAAAACCTATTTCGCCGCATATTAAATAATGATTAGTGTAATCAAAGAACCCTTTCAAAATACGCAAGTCCCTGATTAACTTCCAGAATTCCTTATCGGCTATAATGTAGTCAATGACAGATCTGGTTTTCCTACCTTCCCAAGTTACCGATTAATGTTCTTATGCTTAAATACGAAGTTTCAGATAACTACGTCCACACTGGCACAGAAATCCAAGAGTTGTTTCACGTCCCTTTCGGCTTCCTACCTTTCTGGTCGATTTCCTATCCTGACACTGAAGTTACCATCAGCGAAACACTGTGGTTGAACTTTACTTTAACACTTAGTGCGTCATAAAATCTGTCCATCTCTTCTTGATTTGTCTCTTCACAGGGGAATAAACCTATACAATTCCGATTTTCCTGCTGGTGACTTGCCAGATCTTTCTAACGTCAGTATGTATATTCCTGCAATTATGGTGCATTCGAATACTTTCCCGATGTAAAACTGTACAACTCACTTCGTTCTTCCTCCTTTGACTCCAGACAGATAGACGTCGTTTTCTCCGACTTCTCTTTCCTTACCCGAAGGTCACCAACAGCTAAAACATCTAACCCCATCTTACTTGTAGCCTCTGCCAGCTCTACCACCATTCCAGTGTGTATTATATTATTAACTCCCCATCTCATTGCAGATCGTTTCCGAAGTCGTATCTTAGGAGTCGCCGGTCTGAATTGGGAAGGGGCTCCGTCACCTAGACAGTTCCGAGGCACTTTGCTCCGATTTTTGCCAACATCAGATCGTAGTACATGGGAAGCATATTGCTAATCTTTCTTACCTAAGGTCCCATAGGTTTTTCCCCTAATGGCATAGAACCGATGCATTTGGTAGCTTTTGCCGTTGAGCACAAAGATGGCCACGGTTCAGAATATGACCGAGATGTCGAACCTTATCCCATCTGTCAAGAACAAGACTACAGGAACCAACAGCATGAAACATCGCTCTCTTAGATGCATTAGTATTTAATATTGAGGTGCATCTCTCGCTTTCCGAAAGGGTTTTACTAAATATGTCACTGCCTGCCGAAGCATTTTGTTTTAGCTTTCTGTCAATTTCCACGAATCACTTAACCCAGATAGCGCTGACGTCCTTCCAGAAAGACGAGATCGGCAGCTCGCTTTTTTATTGTTGTCTGTAAGTATTCGTGTACAATGTCATACTTTATTTCTCTGAATCGCCTCCTCCCATCGCAGATCAATTTTATCTTGTATTGTCGATTACATAGTGTTTGGATGCAGCTGCAAAATTGAGGTTCATACAGAAGATACTGAAGACTTCCTCGTAGTAGGGTTAGTATTTCTTGAACTTTCTTCAATTTTTGAGACATATGTTTCATCTTAAATTTTGTTTCAATAATAATGTTTCATTAAAATTATAAAACATTCATTTTGACTTCATTCCAGAAAGAAGGGCAGTATTGCAAAACTACTGACATGGTTATGAAAAAAATAAAAAACACTTGCGACGACCTTGTGCAGTCATATGAAGGTGATTAATAGCTTTTGAGAAAAAATTAAACCAAAAATAATTCCGCGCTATCTGCGTTAATGAAATTTCTGTTACATTATGAAAAAAAAAATTAACAGCAGGCTAACTTCGTTATCCTTTTACAATCTGACTATCAATGACCTGCACATAGACGAGCTACAACAACCATAAAAATCCTCTCCTCGCTATTTCCATTTATCATTATTCTCTGCTGTGCTTTGTATCAAATACTCGTTAAATTAAATATAAAAGTGGATAACGATACACTTAAAAAGCAGAACAGCAAAATAATTTCCGACCTCACATTCACTTCGTGTTCAGCTCTTACGGTTGAGGCACTAGCGCTGTGTAATGATTAAGACATTAGATCAGTGATGAAGAATAATGGTTTTACGACTTTGCGGGAAAACTTGATTAATGGTCTCCTTAATTTCTTTAAGGAAATTGAATTGTGGTGCGAAAATAAGCTGCCGCAATGTTACACTTGACGTTGCTGTCGGTGCCTTTGACGAAGAAGAAAGGAAAAGAAATTCCGAAGCAGCGACACATTTCCTGGAATTTTTCTCTGACCCGGGGTCTTTACAACGTTACTCGATGCATTAACCTTATTACCAAATGGATTATATTCTGCCTCTAAGACAATTTTTCGCTCTTAGGAAATAATAAACCGATTTTACAATTTTTTCTCTCTCAGAAAGACTAAATTAAATGTACGTTTTGTGTCACTCATTAAACTGTGTACTACCCGGTAGCATTATAACATAAAGCTACCTTTTTGTTGAGACAAAGAAAAATTTAAGTTTAGAATGTCATGGCACAGTGGATCTCATAATATGGTTAACAAAAAATAGAATCAATCTTTTGATTTAAACGTAAATTGGTATATACAGGTTATTGAGGCAGCTGATTGCTAATTTCATATTAAAATATCAGATCCAACATGGCGGATCTCTTCAAAATTGTTTGTAATTCCGTTTCAAATGTTGAAATGTTTGTAGAACTTATGGGACTTAACTAAGGGGTCATCAGTCCCTAAACTTACAAACTACTTATGAACTAGCTAATACTAATGACGGCACAAATATCCATGCCCGAGGGACGATTCGAATCCCGACCATAGTGACCGTGCAGACTGTGAGTGGCGCGCCGCAGACGGCTCGGCTACCGCGGCCGGCTGTAATTCCGTTTAAATTAGTTTGTACTAATCCTTGTGGTCGCTGATTACAAATTGTATATTATGGTTTCAAATTAAAAGTGACAAATCACGATTTTAACTAATAAAATCTCAAAATAAAAACTGATTTATTATCTTTGGATTTATTTCGAAACTTGTTGAAGTACGAGTTATTGGTAACAATGTGTTCAATTAAGAATGTAGATAGGAGAACAGAATAAAATCAGTCACTCTCACTGTCATTATTGGGATAGTTATCGTGCTCGAAATTAGTCAGTATCACGCTTATCAGAAATAGCTAGAAAACTTTCTATGTTCACGTTTTAGCCAAATAACATTACCTGTAAGATAACACGAAATCGATGGGTGAAATCTTGCCCAAGTCTCATGATTTGAGCAAAA
Organism: Locusta migratoria; assembly: GCA_026315105.1. Taxonomy (NCBI): domain Eukaryota; kingdom Metazoa; phylum Arthropoda; class Insecta; order Orthoptera; family Acrididae; genus Locusta; species Locusta migratoria. The sequence goes on along the minus strand of CM048749.1, from coordinate 275,904,363 downwards.
CTAAGAATTTATTAAAGAACGACGAATTGTATTGTCAATATTGGAGTTACCACATCAAACTTTTGGCCGACCAACAAGAAGCCATTGTTGTGTTTTTAACTCCCTTTGAATCGGTTTTTTTCCGAAACTGAAACGCTTTTTCTCTTTCGGTGATCAGTTTTTGCTTTCATGTTTGTATCCATGGTGAAGCAAACACTCACCGCAACGAATCTATGCGTATGATTGATAACTCTTAATGCAAATTAGAAATATTAATCAGTATATTTTTAAATTTTGTGACGTTGCTCCGTAAGTAGATCAGCGCGTAGGTGATGCAGTATTAGTTACAGCATCATAGACTTTCTTTCAGCTGTTTTGATAACCACTTCAAAATGTATTTTTATTTATTTTCCCTTGCCGCGGTGGCCGAGGGGACTGCGGCGCTTCAGTCACGGTCTGCACGGCCACTACGGTCGGGGGTTCTAATCCCCCCTCGGGCATGGATATTTGTGGCGTCCTTAGTTGTAGCTAGTTCATAAGTAGTTTGTAAGTTTAGCGACTGATGATACCTCAGTTAAGTCCCATAACCTCTACAAACATTTGAACACGTTTTGGAATGGAAGTAGAGACGTCATATATACCTTCTTGTTTAAAGTAGACTACATTTTCGGGTAAAATCTGTAGTCCTACAGGTCTACAAAAATGAACGAAAAAGATGTAAGTTTTTTTTTTTTTCATATCAACACTTCATTTGTAATAAATTATTTGTTAATACCAGTCGCAGTGGAACCAACAGATTTTCAAAAACATTAGCGTCCGAATAACTTGCATCGGTAAACTTTTCACTGCACTCATTATGCTCTGACGGACCATCACAATCCCATTCAAGTACCAACCTTGCATTTTGTAAAGTTTTTGGGTTATAATGTTTAGATAATGTCCTTCTGAACATGTAAAATTCTTTCTCACTTATGACATCAGCACAGATCTCAGATACATGTATATTTCATGCGAAAAACAAACGTTTGGCTTGTACTAATTTGTGGCAAACGGGATAGGTAATATCATTGTGATTTCTCACTGAATTTCGAATAAGCAAGTACTAAAATTTACATAATTTTCCTTCAACCTCACTAAACAATGCCCGCTGGGATGCAGCTCTCTAGTTCGAGCAGACATTACACGTTTGCACATTACCAACAAGCATCCATAACACATCCTATATTGGAATTTATAGTTACTCAAATGATTAAGGCTTAATCGCATATTAAAATAAGACACCCGGTGTACGTATTACACTTACAAAAAGGCAACAGCGACAGTAGCGGTCCACCTAGCGTATCAAAGACAGCTGCTCAACGTGCTCTGGGTCGTTTATTTTTCACCTCAAAGGTACAGGGGCAGAGGTTTCCTTCACATTCTATTACAAAACATCATAAGATATGTGCCAAATCTCCTAAAGTCCTAAATAACGCCGAATAATTTTCGGTAAACAGTTTTGGAAGGGTAACCAACATGTAAACACATATTTGAAGTTGATTTACAACATGAAGAAGTACAAATTAATGAAAACATTGTATATGCAAATAAGCCAATAAACAGAAGTTAAATATGACACTCTATTAAAAAGTTAAACGCACTTTCATTAATGGTGGTACATCGGAACGACAGTGCGACGTTAACACTATGCCGGAAACAGTGACACTGAAATGACATAGTGTCCCAGGTATCAAAGACATTTCACTTTCCTCTCAGAGTAACCTGCACCAAAGTCTGTAATACAATATCTTATGGTAGTCAGCCTATTCGCTGACTGTTGTATTTTTCGATTTTTGACCATCTTCTTCCAGACAACTGTTCAATGGATCAAAAAAAAAAAAAAAAAAAAACACATCGCAAACAAATGACAACTTTGAAATAATTATACACACATATAGAATCAAAGTTTAATTCGACTCTGTCACAGAAACACGCAAAATGCTACTCAAATGCTGATCTATGACTCGTGAAACATATTCTATTTCTCTGTAATCGACAATTGGATAAGTAAGTACTCACAACAATAGTAACGGTTTGTTAAGCACACATAATATTTTAAAAATTAGATGGAAAGCTAAAAGAAGAGTTATTTCATTGTTATTAGACAGAAAAAAATCACATTTATATGTAAATTACTCACAATGTCCTTAATAACACATTAAAATAGGTTGAGAGAAGCAGAAACCTTGTCTAAGTCACTAAATTTCCAGTTGAACTGTTTTTAGGTACATTGAAATTAACTTATTACTTTTGTAATGAAAACTTATCCAAACTTCCTTATCAGCTTTTTTACAATTTAGGAAATGGTCCGGATTTTTCTCTTCTGTGTGTTATATGTATGTCTTGCTTTTCGTTTGAAATGTTTTGACGTCTGTGTGTAAACCGGATATTAATACGTTATTTTACCCTTCAAGTCTCAAATTCATCATATTTAACTTATTAGATAAATTATCTGTGAAAATAACCCAAAGAATATCTAAAATTTCAGGACAATATTTTCGTCTGTCTATCACGAAGGTAAATTTTTCTAAGAAAAAAATCTGTTATCAGTAATGTCGGTGATTTTACCTCAACATTTGCAGAACCCATTTGTTCTGATGAATTTTTCCGGTGAGTACCATGAAGTTCATTACTTCTTCCCATGCAAGAAAATCATAACGTGACACTTCTTGGTGGTGAGTACAGTGCCAAAACAATTGCATACCTCAAAACATCTACTTCAGTTTCGTTTTAATTTCATCCACAAAATCCTTGTTTTATCAATTCGTGTTTGTTTCTTCATAATTTGTGTTGCATACGACTTTTGACCACAGAGGTGACGTCGAATATCCGATAGGAGTTATCACCTTCACTTCGCTGTTTGAAAGACTGTCCTTTCAAGTCGTCTGACCAGTAACTATCGTTGAATGGGTACAATCATTGTATTTCTTTGATGTATATAAAATACGCTGCTGTCCATGTAAAATGCGATACCAATAGCTACCTGAGAAATCGCAGTCAAATTGATTTGTGCTATAAAATATTGTAAAACGTAAAGTTGTCGAGTCAGGGAGACAATGATGTCAGTATTGAGTGTTGCTACCACTGATCGCTGTAATCGCTGCTACACGCCACGTCATTAAATCAGAGTGGCCCTGGTTGTATCGCTGGGACATGACAGTCTATGCTGCTTTCATATATGGCCAAAGTTGGGGTGTCGATCTACACTCACAGACCAGACGGTTTCGATAATCGAGAGATTGGAAGAAGAGGTAGGCCAAGGCTGCAAAGCATTTCTATGGGCGTCGATGTAGTCTTAAACGCTGCTTGCCACACATGGTGACGAGTTATCTTGTTTTAATGTGGTTAACCGCCATCCCCGAAGCTATAGGAAGGCAACAGGCTGCAACTATTGCGATCCTCAGTCCCTACATATACGAACTACATAAACTAAGTTAAAGGCCACTACGGTCGGGGGTTCGAATCCACCCTCGGGCATGGATATTTGTGCCGTCTTAGTTCGTAAGTAGTTCATAAGTAGTTTGTAAGTTTAGGGACTGATGACCCCGTAGTTAAGTCCCATAGACTATACAAACATTTGAACATTTTTTTGAACTAAGTTAAACTGACCTAAGATAAAAACACAAACACTCATTCACGAGGGAGGACTCGAACCTCGGTGCTGTTCCTGACATTGTGGCTTGAACCGTGTGGTCATTCCCACGTGGCAAACTATCACCGCGGTGTCTCTAATCCCCATTGTGATGATTCAGGTACAATTGTGATTCATCAGTTAAACGAATCATCTTTATAGAACTTGTTATCTCCTAAATAAATCTGGCTGTGTTATTTCCCATAGTCCTTGGTATTACATTTTGGATGACCAGCAGTTTATTAACAGGGACTTTTCCCCTTGCGTGAGGAGTTCAAAGATTGATACGTATATGTACTCGCGAATTGTACTTAAAAGGAGACGACAGTCTATAAAGTTTTTGCGTGAGGAGTTCAAAGATTGATACGTATATGTACTCCCGAATTGTACTTAAAAGGAGACGACAGTCTATAAAGTTTTGAAGGAACTTGTTACACGTTATCCACCCATCTGGTAGGTCGAAATGATTTGAATTTGATTCGCTCGTGGTTCACGGGACTGACAACGGTGAACAAATCCTACAAAGGCTACTGGTTAGTGATGAGGCCAGATTATAACGTGAACTGCTAAAAATCCTCAAAGGTACAGTGAGTACCAACCTAACGCTACTGAGGTGAACGTCTTGCGTGCCTTCATTTATGATAAAATTATAGTTCCGTATTTTTTTCTGTTGTTGCAAAGAAAACTGTGACGTAGGACACTATATCTAGTGCCACAAATTAAAGGCGAAGGTGAAGACGTTTACCAAGACAGTGCTCCTTCACATCATCCAAGAATGATTTGTGAGTTTCTGCATGAAACATTTCCCAAAGAATGGGTAGCAAGAGGTGGATTTAACACTAGAAGGCCCATACCTGTCAATCTGACAGATGAGCTTCGTTTAACGTGCAATAAAGCGCGTACGCTTTAATTTAGTGAGCTGATATTTCATGAATTTTAATATAATTTGGTGGGACATAATTTCCATACAATGTTATATCTATTACAGAAACTGAATGAATTACATTTTTTGTATTATTTTTACCCTAAAACACCACAGCTCGTCATTTTGACCGAAGAGATTCTTTCACGTTCCGTGGCCGTAATGGCATAACAGTTATGTTCTTCACATTTGCTTAGAGTATATTATTTCATCGACGTGATCTTGTTTCCTCTCTCTATTTCTCTTTTTCTTAATTTAATCACTGAGTAGGCTTACCATGTAACTATTATTTGTCAAAATGTAGTTGTGTTCTGCAGAAGTATCGCTCTCCTCATTATGTTTCGTTCAGAAGAACTACTAATGAATTATTTTAATAGTTTACCAGAAGAATAATCTGAAGGAGAAGGTACTTTTTGATAGTGTGAGTTGTGTGATGATACAGAATATCAGCCTCAAGATGCATAACATTGCGAATCCTTACATTAGGAAGATGAATGTTCAGAACATGTACAAAATCACACATATCCCAGCGGATACTGATTCATTTCCAGTAGCATCACAAATTGCTATTTCCGACCAAGGAAAAACCGAAAATAATCACATTCAGGAATTGGATGTGTAAAGACTGCAGTCAAGGTATTTTTTTTTTTTTTTTTTTTTTTTTTTTTTTACCGCAATCCTGTTTTTTATTATATAAAATTACTATAAAGAAATGTAAGCGCAACACATTGATAGTGTAATCTCAATGATCTAGTGACATTTAAAAGCACTGAACTAATTGATTCAACAAGTAAAAGTGAAAAACAGTATAGAAAAAATCATCACCGATCATTATGACTGGCAGTGGTCCTAGTTGTTCGATAATGCTGGTCCTCCTAATATTGAGGCATGGCCACCATGATCGACGCACGTGAAGCCCCTAAATTTGTCTTATGGTTTTACGTAAGACAAAGTGTGTACAGTGTTCATATCAACAACAGTGACCATTTAAAGGAGAGAATAAGAGACAGTATTCACACCGCTGCATCTTATGTCCTCCAAAGTTTGTCTAATGAAACAAGAAACCACCGATTAGATGTGTGTAGAGCGAAATATGTTTAGACATAGAATTGTTCTGAACCGGTATGCAAACTGAGCTGTTCTTTAATTTTTGAAAATTTGTTATAAAATATGAATTTTACAATTTTAGAAACAGCTGTAGTTCAGCATATTTTCATTAGTTGCAAATATGCAACGGGTTTCGATGATCAGTTTCAACTGGAGCAAGGTTAATGGTAGAATTTTCTTTCTGCGTTTATCAAAAACTATGATTTTGATAACCTGCGCTCCAACTGCAAAAAAAAGCGAATAACTGGTTCCATTAAAAGCAATAACGCCTTCCCTTTTCACAATAGCTGTTCGACATTTTATTCGCCACAGCACGTCGTACACCTCGGCGGCCAGCAGTTGTGCACGTAACGAGCACACGGTGCTCGGCGGGTGGCGCGTCTTTTATGTTCTGGGCGAGGATACCCGATAACGGCGCTAATTGAATGGCCGAACACGAGCTGTGCCGCCCCTACCAGGAAACGAGAAGGCAACCCGCAGTACACGTGACGGCACCGTTCGCCGAGGCCTTGGCACAGCCACAAGAGCTGCCGTTCCGCTTCGTTGTCGGAAACACAGCAGGAGGCATTTATCTACGTAATATTCTCAGCCCTATAAATATGTCCAGACGAGTACGTATGTTTTTAAAACACAACAGTCATCACAAAGGCGTGACCGAGAATGACGGCATTCTATTAAAAGCACCAACGCGATCATTACGAGTTGCGTAATTGTATATTTTCTTGCGGGGACGTACATGAAAGTAATCAAAATTGTAAAATTTTTTAATGGCTCTTCATTTACTACATAGTATTGAAATTTCAATTATCGAATATGACGTTCCAATTCCGCTTCTAAATGCGAAAAAAATTATAATTTGTAACAGCTTGCACAGGGCCACGCCTTCTTCCTTGTTCTTAATTATATCGTACTAGCTTAAAGCCGCGGCTCCGCTCGCGTGTTGGTTGATTATGGTAGATAAGCTATCTTTCAGTAGTGTGCTATGAGACTGGTTTTGAAGGATGAAATGAAATACAATACCTTCTTTAGAAACATTTTTAACCAACATACAAAAACAAAAAAAAAAAATGCTTATCCTTACAGAGAAAGAGCTAAAGACATTGTAGCACGCATAGACCAAAGATATGGTCTGTGGCATACCGTTTCACTGTATGTAACCTCCTTGCTACAGAGCCGCAAACTCCATTGCTGGCCTTCAGTCCGATTTTTTTTTCAGCTATCGGCGTGGAACTGCTATGGTGTACAACGGGAGACTTCGGACAACAATTACACACAAACCATTCGTTTGCGTTCTGTAGTTTTCGCTGCAGAGCGAAATATTAACACACACGTAGAATTTTATATACACCGATAACTTTCCATCCCAATATACTCCACCCTTTTATCATTATCAACCCTCAAGCAACAATGCAACCAATAAAACCATTTTGAAAGAGTAAATACAATTTTCAAAGAGTAATTATTGTTCCTCATTTCGCGTTATATTCTTCATATTGCTAAGTATCTATCAGATCGCTATAAAACAGTGCCTAAAATCTTCCTCAGGTGTCAATTAGTTACTGTAGAAATATTTAAGTCTCTGCGTCTTTTCGTTCGGACGTGATAAGCGTACACCGAACAGACATTCACACACACACACACACACACACACACACACACACACACACACACACACACACACACATAGCTATCCGATCGACATGAAACTATTCCTAAGGCCTTCTCCGGATAGACATTAGTAACTGTACACATTTTAGCTCTTTATGTCTTGTGGTTCAGACGTGATAAACGTACACCGAACATTCACATTTATAGGTATAGATTATTTGTTTATGTGGCGTTTTCTTTCAAATGTTCGACAATCAGAATGCAGGGAATGTCTATATACTACATCAAGAAGGCTGTGGATTAACAGGCCTCCCACGAAATGTCTTCATGTCAAAACACAGAATCCTAATTATCCCTTAAGGCCCTCTTTTGAAGACGTTCCCCCAAAACTACACTTTTATCATCCATGGTAGTTAATATTGCGGTTTATGATGCAGTTATTGTCTTTAATGGTGGTAGCTCAGTGAGGAGAATGGGCTTCAAGCCCAGAGTTTTCACTCGCGACATCTTGATAGGGATTGACACTCAACGTATACTTGCAGTCATTAAATCCATTGAAGACCTTGCAGAGCAAATAAAACAGAAAAGAAGAAGCCAGAAGTCTTGAAGGAAATGAGGACATTCATTATAGATCTGGAGGCTATTCAGGTGGGAATGGCAACGAAAAAGAATATTTAACTTTAAAATGCGTTTTCTCAGAACTACCGTTTTCAGAACTCAGGTACATTTTTCTCCGAAACAAGAAAAGATTTGACTGTGATTTTTTGGCATGTATTTTGAATTATATCTGAGAAACATGTATACAGAATGAAAAATATTATTCATGTATGTCAAGATAGTTGTGTAGTTTTGGAATTAAAAATAATTAAACCCAAAACATTGTTAGATATCAATACATCGAAATGATTCTTTGGGTGTCTTTATATGATGGTTGAGATTAAACTGCAAAAAATTCAAGGTAATTTCGTAGAAACTTTCTTAGTAAATGGTACCTTTGTGAATCTTGCATTCATAAAATTAAAGACTTCCAAAAAATGTAAAAATTTCAATAAAAATTACAAAACAATTTGCTTTGAACTACCATTAATCGTTGTACATAACTTCATTTATGTAACTCAGAAGGTGTCGATTTGCGACAGGTTATACTTGTACCTATATTTTGTGTACGTCCCCCATTAACGTAAGGTATTTAAAACTTCATGAGAATATTTTTCTCCTTTGGAATATGTCTAGTTATGAACATCGGCGAACAGTATACGGTGCAACGTTTCAAGATGAGAAATAGGAACAAAAGTCAGCGTAAACTATTAAGTACGAAATCAGTTAAAGAACTGAGCCAAATTCGCAATTTCAAGCCAATGAAGTCTTTGAGCTAAATGGTGCTCGCATCCCTGCACACCACTGTGTTGAATGTGTAACTGCCGGAACTTACGTTATTGTGTGCCTCTTAGTTACTGTTTAGTGCTGTATACAGTATAAATTTGTATCACACACATTAGGAATTTCGGGGTGGCAGAGTTAGAAAAGCAACGTCCCTGCTTTAAATGTTGCTTGAAAGTCTATAAAATCTATACAGGCACACAACATGATGAAGGAAGCCTAAAATCATGAATGCTGAAGCTGTGATTGGTGTTACGATCGGTTCACTCTGTTTAAAAATAGCAAGACGAAAGTTCAGATCGATCCTCTTTCAGAATGGCATTCGACGTTTGCCAACTATACACGTATTAGGAACGTCAACCAGATTTTTTTAAAATGAAAATTCATCTTAAAGATGGTTTAAGATCAGCAACTGGGAATATTTTGTAAAGCAATTTATTTTGTCCGTCGCAGTTGCACAATTTTGAATTCAGTGACTAGTTTCGGACTCTACAGTCCATTACCAAACCTTTAGCCATTGAACAGTAGACGTTGGAGGCCCGTGGATGTGTCATTCAATGGCGGACAGTTATTGTCACATATAACTGCTATAGGAAACACGCAAAATATGTTCCAAGGCCACAGTCGCTTCTTAGAAGAAAAAAAAAAGATTTTAATTTACTTCCATCTCAACTATCAATGCACTATTAGTTTCTGCGCACTATGGCGTCATTTTCAAATGCCTTAACTTTATTTACTTATGAATATAAAATACACAATAGCTCATTTATCTCCCAAGAAATCACGAAACAATAAATAACTTTCATTTATTTTTATCGTAAATTGCTGACAAAAAAGAGCAAGAAGCAATCAAATGGAAGCATAACACAAAAAGTCAAATTACGTTATGTTAATTACAGGGATTTTGCATTTTTAAACTCACAATTACATGCTGCCCGTAAGCAAAAGTTAATTATTCTAACGCTAAGATTCTTTCCCTCCCTCCCTTCCTCTCTCTCTCTCTCTCTCTCTCTCTCTCTCTGTCATTTTTCGTCGGGCTGGGCTGTGGTGATAGGGGGGGTTCACGTACCTCTGTGCCAATCCCTCTTCCCCTGAAGCCGCCCTTGGTATCACCTGTTTTAACAGCTATTTTCTATTTTAAATATTAATGTAACTAGTTACATGTTTTAACGGTGGATGATGTACAAGATTTCATCAGCCATTTATAACATGCATTGGATTACCACGGTTTGAAAAAGTGTAAAAGTTTGATAATAGACGGTAGAGTCCGAAACTAGTCACTGACTTCAAAATTGTGCAACTGAGACGGCCAAAATAAATTGTTCTACAAATTATATTTTGACTAACGAGCACTGACTGTCTGAAATATTGATGAAGAACGTAACATTTCAGTCGGATCATGTCATGAAATCGTGACACAGTATCTTGGAATGTATAGTGTTGCCACCACGTGCGACCCACGGTTGAGAAGTGAAGACCAGATAAACATATGACCGCTCAACAAAAAACAAAATCCCTGTACTATCTCATCTCCTGTACTCTCCACGACACGTGGCTGAGAACTTTTATTATTTCCAAAGTCGAAAATCCCATTAAAAGGACTAAGATTTGCAAAGATAGGTAAAAAAGGTAAAGCAGTCAACAATCCGAAGATTGTTTACAGTGCTTTACTAGGTATGGTCCTGTTTGTAGGTGGTATGCCGTTGGCTTCCTCCGACCTTCGAACTGACTTACCCAGGCAGTTATAGGAGGATCTACAGTTTAAAGAGGGTTCCTAAACACGGTGCTACTCGGTATTTTTCACATCAGCAACACTGCCAGAGATGAAATAAGTGGAAAGTGACAGATAAAAGTTCCAGGAGCTGGCGGGTATTGAACCCGGGACCTGTGGACTTGTAGTCTGGCACGCTACCACTGTGCAACCGCACTCATTTTTGCAAATATAGACGAACTTAAAAAAAAGAAATTCGCAGACGTCACTGCGTGATGTCGAGCGAGATGCGTAACAAGGTTGCTTTTGGAAGGGAGCACAGTGTTATAAGCTGTGGAAGAATTATGGAAGTTACCATTCTGAAGGAGACCATTGGAATTAGATAAAACCTACGCGTCGGAAAATTTTGTGGACAGAATTCCTGAAATGTTCAAAAGACTTTATACTCGGAAACAAGGTTATGTATATTACACAACTTGTGCTCTAAGGTTCAAATGTTCAAATATTTGTACAGTCTATGGGACTTAACTACGGGGTCATCAGTCTCTAAACTTACAAACTACTTATGAACTACTTACGAACTAGGACGGCACAAATATCCATGCCCGAGGGGGGATTCGAAACCCCGACCGTAGTGGTCGTGCAGACCGTGACTGGAGCGCCTCAGTCCCCTCGGCCACCGCGGCCGGCTGTGCTCTAAGGGACTCCGTCATTAGCAGGAGACATATTGAATATTGCTGAGTGACTCTGCCATGTAATATTTACAGCCAGGTTATCTTTATAACAACCATGAAACTTTGGAGGCGTTTAGTTGTACCTAACTGTACGTGAAACGAAGTAATATTTCATTCCATCGGTAAAGTTGTTTTAAAAACTATACCATAACTTACGAGTAAAATTTTCAAGAAATAGATAACTTAATGAATAAAACTATCAAAGAATTATCAATTAGATGCCTGTAAATGAGTAGCTTCTACCTCTTTGTCGTGTTTTTATAGATTTTGAAACGGCTTTTGATTCGATCAGTCACCCAGCTATGTTTGCGGCTCTAAAAGAACAAGGACTAGAACAGGGCTATATTAAAATCTTACATAACATTTACAAAACCTGACAAGACTTTGTAAGCGTTGTCGAAGAAACTAATGAACTTCCCATGGAAATAGGTGTAAAGCAAAGTGTGACTTTATCTCCCAAACTATTTTCAGCAGTCATAGGACAAGCTATGTCTAGGAATTCAAGTTTTCGGAAAAAAGACTAAATAACTTTAGGTTCGCAGATGATCTTGTCCTATTTAAAATGACATAGAACTTCAAATATTATTAAAGAACTTGCATTAGTTTGCTCTGAATTTGGACTAAAATGAACATTGATAAAACCATGATCAATGAGTGGACACATGTAGGAGGTACATCTGGTGGAAGTACACAACTACAAAGAATCGCAGAATATATCTGGGTCAACTGATAAACATGAAAACAGATCTGAAACCAAGAATATTACGACGAATTAAATTGGGCTGGCAAGCTTGCGGGAGACACTCTTCAATTTTGAAATCTAAGATGCCGGCTGAGCTGAAGAAAAATTTGTTTTGCCAGTAGTAACTTATGGCTGTGAAACATGAACTTTAAATGAGTTCATTGTTAGGAAACTAACAGTAACAAAAAGAGGAATGGAAAGATCAACGCTGGTTTACACGAAAGTCGAAATAAGACGAACAACGAAGGTCACCTACATTATGGAAATGGTGACTACACTGAAATGGCAGTGAGCTGGTTATATTGCTAGAATAAAAGACGGTAGATGTTCTAGACAAGTCATAGACTGGAGCTCAATTAACCACCAGACAGATGAGACAGAGACCTGAGGAAGACAGAAGGACACAGTTGGCAACAGGATGCTCAAGATCGGAAGAAATTGACCCTACAGGAATGGTTTGTTACACGCCGACTCAGAGACCACATCACCAAGTGATAAAACTGGCTGATGATGATGAGATGCCTACCGATAGACTTCTATTTAAGTTTATTTGTTTTTAAATACTAAAAATAAAAAATAAGGTTAATTATGTATCTTTCTCCTCAGAAATTGTTGGTCCCTTGCATGACGAAGATTTTTAAACTCACTAGCAGAGTTTTCACTAAACTAACGATTCCAAGTATATTGAAGTATCCTCCCTTCCTTTTTTTTTTGTTTCTCTATATCAAATGGATTAAAGAAAATTCATGAAACGTGAAGGTTTATCGACGATAAAATCCAGACTTCTGGATGGAAATGGATGTCAAGTGTAATAAAATCGCAATGAATCATATTATATGTGGTGCTGAAGGATAGCTATAACACGTCATGTTTCCTGCCAAACATATTTTGCCTTCCACTTCTAAAGGAAAATTGAATACACATTGCGCAATGTTATAATATAATAATGCACAGAATTATTTTGTTTGAAAAAGATGTAAGCCAATTATGGAAACACCGGGTTATCCTTCTACCTGATCAAATGTAAACAAGATGAGCATTAATATTAGGAATTTCGTAGAACTTTGATTAATTGTCTTACTGGATTTGTAATACCAGTACAACAAGCCGTTTAACTGTTAATACAGTACTTGATTTCAGTTAGAAAATGAGGAACTTGTATTTTTCCTGTGTCACTTCAGTTAATGCGTAGTGACAGAAAAGTGTCTTTTTCACTTATACATTGCTTTCAAACTTTAACAATACAGATGGGCTGGGTCCGTCTATTTGTATCTAAAGTTGAAGGTTTTTGAGTACTTATTTACATAATTAAACGTTTTTTACCAGAGAAAGTTTTGTTTGATTTTTTGCCGTGTACCTCACGAAGTAGCTCGTTCTTTTCAGTTTCTCGCACGTATTGCTTTACTAAATTTATTCTATCCCTCTTCGTTACACGGCAATGACAAAACATAACGTTTTCCTTGTATATATTAAGACAAATTAATATTTCGTTTATCACTTTTGCTGTTAACTGATCCATGTATTTGTGTTATAAATTTCGTAGGTGATTTATGAACATCATACCTTTTTTCAACAATTAGATTGCAAGGTGTTCCAAACTAAGCCTTCTCCAAAATATCATTATTCCATTTCAGTTTCTAATTGAGGATCACTGTTATTCTACAACCTGTTGTTCTCATGAGTTGTTGTTTGCAATTCTCACAATGTTTTTTATGTTCTTCCATCTACATTGGAATTATTTCTGTTATAATATTTTTCTTTATAATAATGTCCCCCCAGGTCGCTTCAACATGATAATGCAAAAATTGCCATACTTTTATACAATTCAACTAGCTTAATTCCCGCTGCTTCGCAGCGTAGACTGCATGGTCTGCATGGGTTGCTTCTTCTTCTAAATATAAAGTTTCAGAGCTTTAGCTTTAAAAATGCTTTCCTAATCTTCATACAACTTGTCACGCCCTATTGTACCATTGATGGCAGAAGTCAAAACATCCCGAAACACATTTTTTGAAAATCATAATCATGGTTCCAAATCCAAATTTTCACATTTCTAGCATCGAAATAGCCTAAGTAGCACCCTTAAACGATTATCACCTATTTCATCCGCTTAATGGTTAAATTTCCAAAAATATCGAAACAAGTGTTTTTCAAATTCCAGTGAAATATCTAAATTCGAAGTTTTCTATTCCTTGCTTCAAAATTGCCTGATTAGCAACGTATTTTCAAAAATCGGTTGATCCGCTATTTCACCCCCTTAGGGAGGGGAATATCGAAAAATCGCTGATGCCTGCAGTGTAAGATAAACAACGTCTACAATTTTGTAGTTTCGATCGTCTGTAGATTCATTTTTCAGCGCTGGTTTCTGTCTTTAAGAAACGGATCGAGAACGCGAAATTTCCTTCTTATGCTTTGACATCTATCTTGGTAGTTTTACTTTCCAAACTGCAATATACATTTATTTTTCTTTATTCGTACCCTTTTTTCAGAAAAACAGCTGAAGTATGTGCATCACGTTTCGCTGTGTATAACCTCTTTGCTATTATCGTGTCAAAAGTCATCGCTGGTCTTCAGTCTAAATTTTATATAAACTGACGAATTTTAACCACCATATCTTCCACTCTCTTATAGCTATCGACACGGAACAGCTATAGGGTACAACAGGAGACTTTGTAATACAAAAACACAGAGAGATCTTTCGTCTCCATTGTGTATTTTTTTCTGAAGAGCAAAATATTGACACCCACACGTAGAATTTTATATAAGTCGGTAACTTTGATGTCCCATATCTTCCACCACCTTATCGTTATCGACCCTCTATCATCATAGTGCACAATGGGATACTGATACCTACTACCCACTATTCATTTGCGATATGTAGTTTTGGTTGCAGAGTGAAATATAGGCACAAACACCTCAATTTTATATGTATTATTGAGATGATGGTCTCTTTGCTTACTTTATGACCTAATGTTGTGATACTGATAGTACAGACCGTTTGGAATAAAAATAGAAACATATTTACCAACGAAAGTAAAGTATTCGATAGTAATGTTCTAAAACGGAAATACCTACAACAATTTTGATCTGATTGTATATTTCCCTTATGTTACCATAGTCTTCGTTTTAATAACAGCTGGGAGTAATATTTCATTTCCGTCTTTTCCAGGGACGTGAGATCGAACAAGCTGACCAGAATTCCGGATCTCAGCGCCTGTAAGGACCTGCGAGTTCTGTGAGTACAGATTGGCCCTATCCTGCTTTATGTTAAATCCATTCTGAACGGTTTAGTTAGAGAATATCAGTTACTACATAAGTAGATTTTTTCAGTGACGCAGAAGTTAAATTTTCTTCATCCATAAGAATTAAGAGTTCTTAAGGAATATAGTAAATGAACTGAACTGACCCTTTAAAAAGAAGAACGACATATTGATTTAGTACTAGACATTGGGGTAATATATTATAAATTAAGAATGCTAGGACTGACTTGATGATTACGAAGTTTCTATACCGTTAATTTTGGTGCAAGAACCGTTTTACACGGTGGGTGTAGAATCGTAAAATCGGACATTTGCATGAGTGTCATCCTTGGACTTAGACTTGGAACGATATAAACCGCATAATTTTTTGAGTTAGTTTATGTCAAAGGTTCGTCATTCCTCAGGTAAAGTATGAAAAGTAATTACTAAGTGCATATTACAACTGATTGAATTTATTCAAGTTTGTGAACTGATACACAAGTAAACATGAACCGACAGAACATTATGACCACATACGTAATACATCAGTTTGTAAATAAATAAATAAAATATATTGATATGTTTCACATTCACGAGGATCCTCCAACACGGATCTAGGGAACGAACCAATAATCTAACCTGATGTACTCTGTCCCGTTACGCGTGCAACAATCTTGCTATGAGACAGATGACGTACATGCGAATGAACCGTAGCTGTTAGAAAACACTCTGCAGCGGAGTGTGCGCTGATATGAAACTTCCTGGTAGATTAAAATTGTGTGCCGGAACCGGGACTCGAACCTGTGACCTTTGCCTTTCGCGGGCAAGCGCACTACCGACTGTGCTATCCCGACACGACTCACGATGCCGCCCCACAACTTTACTTCCGCCAGTACCTCGCCTCCTACTTTCCAAACTTCACAGAAGCTCTCCTGCGAACCATGCAAGACTAGCATTCCTGGAAGAAAGGATATGGTGAAGACATAGCTTAGTTACATCCTAAGGGATGTTTACAGAATGAAACTTTCTCTCTGCAGCGGAGTGTGCGCTGATATGAAAATTACTGGCAGATTAAAATTGAGTGCCTTTCTTCCAGGAGTGCTAGTCTTGCATGGTTCGCAGGAGAGCTTCTGTGAAGTTTGGAAAGTAGGAGGCGAGGTACTGGTAGAAATAAAGTTGTGGGGCGGCATCGTGAGTCGTGTCGGGATAGCACAGTCGGTAGTGCGCTTGCCCGCGAAAGGCAAAGGTCCCAGGTTCGAGTCCCGGTTCCGGCACACAATTTTAATCTGCCAGGATGTTTCAGGAAATATTTAGTTGTCGCACCATCAATAAATAATGAAATGCCCACTTGTCCTGTGCTGCACACGCGCTGTGTGACGGTGTGATCTGTTGGCACAGGGACCTTTCAAGCAACCAGATCGACTCGTTGGATGGCCAGCCGTTCCTGGGGCTGTCGCTGCTGCACGACCTGCTGCTGGCGCACAACTCCATCCCACGGTTGCCTGGGGACGCCTTCGAGGGGCTGCCGCGCCTGCAGGTCCTGTGAGTACCGGTACTATGGACACACCTCCCACCAGCAGCCTTCCTCATCTCCAACCTCACTCTCTCCATCCCTCCAGATCATGCCGCATGTTACCCTCCCCTGAATTCCTCTGCCCCGCTGCCTGCTTTTTGCCTTCCACAAGGGTGAACAAACTAATATGAACACCTAACATAAACACGCCTTTGCCGACGACATAGTAATTCTGTCAGAGACAGCAAAGGACCTGGAAGAGCAGTTGAATGGAATGGACAGTGTGCTAAAAAGTGCATATAAGGTAAACATTAACAAGAGCAAAACTGCGGTAATGGAATGCAGTCTAAGAATATCAGGTGATGCTGAAGGAATTAGATTAGCTAACGAAACAATAAAGGAGGTAGATGAGTTTTGTTACTTGGGCAGTAAAATAACAAATGATGGTCGCAGTACAGAGGATATAATATGCAGAATGGCAATGGGTAGAAAAGCGTTCTTGAAGCAGATAAATTTGTTAACATCGAATATTGATTTAAGCCTAAGGAAGTCCTTTCTGAAGGAATTTGTGTGGAGTGTTGCCTTGTATGGGAGTGAAACATGGACGATGAACAGTGCGGACAGGAAGAGAAGAGAGACTTTTGAAATGTGGTACTACAGAAGAATGCTGAAGACTAGGTGGGTGGATCGCGTAACTAATGAGGAGGTACTGAACAGAATTGGGGAGAAAAGGAATTTGTGGCATACTTTGACTAAAAGAAGGGATTGATTGGTAGGACACATTCTTAGACATCAAGGAATTTAGCGTTGGAAAGGTGTGGGTTAAAAACCGCAGAGAAAGACCAAGAGATGGATACAGTAAGCAGATTCAGACAGATGTAGGTAGGTTACCGTTTTTATGTGGAGTTGAAGAGGCTTGTCCAGGATGAGGTATTGTGGAGAGCTGCATCAAATCAGTCTCCGGACTGGAGACCACAACAACAACATAAACACAACATTTATTTAATAGTGTAGCTGGCCCACCATTAGCTTCGAGAACTATTGCCATTCTTCGAGGAACGGATTTGTAAAGTCTCTTTTTTATACACTGCTCTAAACAATTAGGCGATCACGTGAGATACTATACACATAGTAACATTTTGTTCACATATTCGTAACAATCATAGTTTTTGTATGATACAATACTGTATTTTGTTTCCCAACTATTTACTTGTGCTATACATGGCGTTTACTTAGAGCGACGCACCATGGGGCTACCATAATAGTGAAAGAGATATTCAGCTCTTGAGAGGTATTTGGCATTCTTCCATGAGTGCAATTTCCCGCTCTACAATCGTTGTGGGAGGTGCTGGTCTGGTTTCAATTCCTCGGCCTCAAGCATGTTGCCCATAAGTGCAGCTTGTGGGGCGAGCGTTGTCATCCACCTGAACCACCTCATCTCCTGAGGCACCAACGTAGGACACAACAAAAAGTCGAAGGATCTCGTCTTTATGACCAGTCAAACCGGCATTATCAATGACGTAGAGGTCCGTACGCCCGCCAGTCTGACTTCTGCCTACACCATTCGTCCAAAACAATGCATTTTGATGTCTCCTGCACCATACTGAGAGATGAATTTGACAGAGCCCTGAAAGACCTAAGTCGGAACACGGCCTCGGGAATAGATGACTTCCTTAGAGCTACTAAAATGTCTGGGAGAGTCAGCCATGACAAAACTGTTTCACCTGGTGTGTAAGATGTATGAGACGGGCGAAATAGCCTCAGACTATAAGAAAAATGTAATAATCCCCATTCCGAAGACATATGGCTCAGACAGGTGTGAAAATTATAGAACCATCAGTTTCATAAGTCATAGTTGAAAAATTTTAACACGAATTATCTACAGGAGAATGGAATAGCTGGTAGAAGCTGACCTCGGGGAAGCTCAGTTTGGATTCAGGAGAAACATAGGAACTCGGAGGCAATACTCACTTTGCGACTTATCTTAGAAGATAGATTTAGGAAAGGCAAACCTAGATTTTTAGCTTTTGTAGATTTGGCGAAAACTTTTGGCAATGTTTACTGGAATACACTATTTCAAAATTTGAAGTCAGCAGGCGTAAAATAAAGGAAAAGGAGAGTTATTCACAACTTGTACAGAAACCAGAACACAGTTATTATTCTCGAAGGGCATGAAAGGGAAGCATTAGTTGGAAAGGGAATAAGACAGGACTATAGCCTTTCTCAGATGTTATTCAATTTGTACATCGAGCTGACGGCGAAGAAAAGCAAGAAAAAATTTGGAATAGGGATTAAAGTTATAGGTGAAGAAATAAAAACATTGAGTTTTGCTTATGACATGTAATTCTGTCAGAGACAGCAAAGGACCTAGAAGAGCAGTTTTTTCAAAAAGAGAAATTTGTTGACATCGAATATTAATTTAAGTGTAAGGAAGTCCTTTCTGAAGGCATTTGTGGGGAGTGTTGCCTTGTACGAGAGTGAAAGATGGACGATAAACAGTGCGGACAGGAAGAGAATAGAGGCTTTTCAGTGTGATGTTACCGAAGAATGCAGAAGATTAGGTGGGTAGATCGCGTAACTAATGAAGAGGTTCTGAACAGAATAAGCGAGAAAAGGAATTTTTGGCATACCTTGACTAAAAGAAGGGATCGCTTGGTAGGACACATTCTTAGACATCTAGGAAACGTAAATCGCAGATTAAGACTAAGAGACACATATAGTAAGCAGATTCAAATGGATGTGGTTTACCGTTCTTATGAGGAGATGAAAAGGCTTCCTCAAGATAGAGTTGGGTGGAGAGCTGCATCAAACCTGTCTCCGGACTGAAGACCATAACAACAACAAACAGGAGTTCCACGTTCTCTCCAGATGAGGGACCAACGATTGTCCTGCTGAACACCAAATGTAATTCAACTGTGAACAGAACCAGGCGCCATTCGTTACGACTCCAATCCTGATGTTCCTCCGCCCAGTTTCTGCGGGCTTAACGGTGTCGTGGTTGTAATGGGACAGACAGCATTGGCCTTCGTGTGTAGAGGCCACGTTCGCGAAGGCGA
Source organism: Locusta migratoria (assembly GCA_026315105.1). Lineage (NCBI taxonomy): Eukaryota > Metazoa > Arthropoda > Insecta > Orthoptera > Acrididae > Locusta > Locusta migratoria. Next base: position 275,884,705 of record CM048749.1, on the reverse strand, counting down.
TTTTGGACTGTCTGTGTTGATATTGAGCGTCCTGTTACTGCCTGGAGGGTTCGTTGTACCTGAATTGCATTCAGTCTCCTGTATCTACGGGCTGTTAACGGGAATTAAAAGTCCTCTCTTGCTGATGTTAGCAGTGGAGCGCCTTGGTCTTATCTCCTTTTAACGGTTCGTATTGTCTGAAATCGTGTCCATGTCCTCGACATTACTCCTTGGTACACTCTGGCATATCCTAAGTGAGGGAAGGGATAGATTGGTGGGACACATTCTGAGACATCAAGGAATCGTCAACTTAGCATTAGAAGGAAGTGTGTGGGGTAAAAATCGTAGAGGGAGACCCAGGGACGAATACAGTAAGCAGATTCAAAAGGATGTAGGTTGTCGAACGTATTTTCAGATGAAGGTACTTGCACAGGACAGAGTAGCGTGGAGAGATGCATCAAACCAGTCTGTGGACCGAAGACCACAACACAATACTCCAATAGCTTCCGCCACTTCCCTCTGTGTCTCTCCCGCTTCTAACCTTCCAGTAGTGAGGAGTGATAGACAACCTAATCCATGACGCACACTTACGAATGGTTCACTGAAGGAAAGTAAATATGCCACCTCGTAAGCTTCTTTTGCCGTTTTAGATCTCTAAACCTTGTTGTTTGTTGGAAGTAATGTAAATGATGATTCCTCGAACCATATTCTTCCAGTTATCAGGTTTCATGATCGTGGCACCACTTCGTTCGCAACTTGCGCTGAATTCCGTTATTAAAGGTGAGGTTAGGATTTCGAAATCAAGGAAGGTATATTATGAAACTACTTGGAAGGGCGGAACCAAACACGTATAGTTTGTCGTTCTATTTAATAATAATCTATGAACCAATAATATATCGTAAAACAAAACATCATTATCCAACGAACATCCCCTGACCACTCTTTAACATAAGGTTCACAATTACTTGGGCAGTGCATAAAATAAAAAAATAAAAAAGAATTTACATTATCCTTAAACTTCATTAACAAATAACTGCCCAGAGCACGGACCAACCTTTAAGATAGATTTAAACTTGATTAACCAAAAGGCGAAACAGCAGGGTGCGAAGGAAAAACATAAAATTACAGTTTAACTTACTCAGGCTAGAGACACTATCTTACACAGTATTTAGCCCAAAGCAACAGACAAGGTACCAGACTTACTTCGCCCTGCTTAGGAAATGTATAAACTTAGAAAAAATGACTAAGTTCATAATTCAATACAAATAAGAAAAACCACTAATAAGATATAAATAGAAGCAATCTGAATTAAATTTACTTGCTTAATCAGCAAATTGCCTTAAGTGTGAAACTTTACATGAGAAATATTAAAATCTTTAAGAGTATTAATTAAACACGTCTCAGTGGCCCCTGACTGTCGTCCACGACCTCTCTCAAGACCGAAAGAGTAGGAAAATAAAACTTAACTAAAGGAGTAGGCGCCAAAAAGGTGGGCGCGAGACTTCTGGGTCTCTGCGTGCTACGACGAGCCAGGCGTCACCGCGGCGCTGATGTGACAAACAACTGGACACAGGGCCCACAAGCAGCAGAACCTGTAAACATTATTACAGCGAGGGCAGTTTCTTACCAAGGACAACATAAATCACATACATATTTAAAATGTTTACTGCTTAATCGGAAATACTGCCAGAAGAATGCTAGCCAATATACGAAGGTAGTGGGGCTATTCAGTTAATTTAGTTAAAGCCAGACCCAGGGAATTAAACAGTAACAATTCGGCACCAATGTCAACAACAGTAGTAAAACGCGCACAGTATAGTTATTATACTTCATATTAAACTAACACACTTATCTTCTGTCAGGAGCTTCCCGGAATCCAAGGAGCTGCTCTCAGCAAAACTAGCGCTCCTCACTTTCAAATAAAATGGTTGAATTTTCAGCAGAGTTGGCGACTTCGGTGGCAAGCGGCGACAACATTCGAATATGGACACAATTCTCTCAATATCTAAACATACTGTTCAGCGGCAGCCACCCACAGCGGACACCACAGTTCCTCGCAAAACAAAGACTGTCGCCTCAACCCGTTCTGTAGGCCAAAACACCGGCTCGGAGTTCAAACGCCAACTGACTGCCCTCGGCAAAATTCAAAAACGTCCGAACATAGGGCAAAGATACTCCACTCTGAAGGCGGATCCGTCGATAGTCGCGGCAAGTGGCGCCAGACAACCCGCGCAGTGTACGGATAGTGCCCCTCCACGGATCAAAAGGATTTACACTGCAGCTTTGCCGTGCATTTTAAGCTCCTGCTCTACTGTTTTAGCCTGTGTTACCAAGTGAATTGTTCAGATATGCAGTTTCTTTTATACTGGTAGTTTTATGTTGTCTGGCTGTAATCGCTGTTAATGCTCGTCTGGTTTTATCAATTATCTTTAGGCTTCTCCCGCAATTCCACTTTGCCAATTGCGTTTACCTTCGTTTTGTGTACCTTGTCATTACCGAGGATACTGTCGATAGCGAAACGTTTAGCACTGCTGCCGTTTCCGTCACAGATGCTCCCAATAACTGCGTACTCTCGAGTTGGTCTCTTTGGAAGTCTAATAGATCATGAATTTCATCGATCATTTGTGTTGAACGTCGCAGAAGAAATCGTACAATGTACTGCAACGTAACGTTCAAGACTTCGTACGTCTATTGTCCACAGCGTTAGTGCATCGGTGTTAACCCGATACAGTGGTATTAACACGAAATGTAGCAGGCTGTAATATACTGTATAGTGTTGATATGATTTGGGTTGTTTCCTGTATTTAATCTTCCTGCATTTCTCCTTTCATCTACGTGATGTGCTCTTCATTTAACTGTTTTTTTTTTTTTTTTTGTTTTTTTTTTTTTTTTTTTTTGTTTTCAGTCTGGTGTGACTATAGTGGCCTCTCTTGGCGCCAACCACTATGCAGATCGTCAGTAGCACACCACCTCGTCAGTAATCTGTCTTCACCTAAGGTTTCCACAGTATTCCCTCATCTACAGAGAAGTTCCGGATCTAATAGTTTACCCAACGATGCTCGGCCTCACAGATCGCAGGTGGTTGAATTCTCTCTGCTGATGTGACTCCCATCCCCATAACAGGAATTCTCTAGGAAGACGGGCGCAGTGTCAGTTTTAATACTGACTCTGTGTGTTGTAAAGCCTGAATTTCATTGTTTTTAATTACCCGATTTTATCTCCTGTATGTAAATTAAGTCCAGCATTTATTTTCTCCAATTTTTAATAAATTTGATAATTGTCAACCTGAAACATGGTCTGGGCTGAAGATCAAAGTACAAAGCTGTTGCCAGCCTGCCCTTCGGGGTATTAAAACACATGAAAAAAGAAGACGGCATACGTTACTTCAGCTTCAGCATTTCGAGAAGGTCTGGCGTTATTGTCTCAACATGAGACTAATGACGTCTTTTGCAACATTTTCCGTTAATTGTTAGACCTGTATTGCTGCCATAGCTGGTCGTTCTTCATACTTAGCATACGAACTTCTTGCTTGTTTGTGAAAAAGCTACAAAATGAAGAAATCAACTACAACTTACGAAGTTCCATTTGCTTCTCTTTTGTATTACCACTTCTTTACAATGTCCTGTGGCGAATTAAACGCACCCTTACTAAATTTCCGTTTTTTGCCTTAATTTTGGACACCACTGTATATTCGCGAAACACTTTGCAGACATATTCTCCACATATCAATGAATGTATTGGCAAAATTCTATCGCTGTACGGCACGAAGTTCTGCTTACCTTGGCGCGCAGTAGAAATTCTCAGGGTCAGGCGTGAAGTTTCAATTTATTCCTTTTTGCTGCCAATGGTAATAGCAACACATTTTTCCTACCTATGTCAAAATATGTTTGTGACTGCACCTGAAAAATTATATCATTGTAGAGCAAATAGTTTAGGAAAATTGCGTCACAAACAATGAGCTACGTAAAATGCAGCCGCGGTGGAGTGGCCAAGCGAATTGATGCGCCATGTTCCGACGCGCGAGGCCGCTCCCCGTCGGGGGTTCGAATCCCCCCCCCCCTCGAGCATGAATGTTTGTGTCGTCTTTAGTATCAGGTAGTTCATAAGTAGTTTGCAAGTTTAGTCCTCTTAGTTAAGTCCCTTAAGCTTCACAAATATTTGAACATTTTCGTAAAATGTATTCTTATGCTTGAAATGACACTTTTATGATCCTGGCCGCGACTGGTTAACAGTGAAAACTGACACATTTTAAAGTTTGCGATCCTAACGCTAGACTTTCATAGTGAACGATACGCCCACAACTAACTGTTTGTAAGATAACTATGTGAAAGTTGCGAACCGCCACTATTATTATCATGAAGTACTCGTATTTAAGCGTAACCGCTTCTCATATCCGCGCCTGACAGAGCAATTTCACACATGCTACATAATTTGTGAATGTGGTAGACACATAATGGTGGTCCGAAATATTTTGTTCACGACATAAAACAGCATCTTACTTACGCTCTAAGATGGATTGCTCGAGCATGTACTGACTTGGCTGCAAAGTTAACTCTCTGGATGTTTTTGTATTCGAGTATGTCAAACGTGAAGTCTACAGATGTTTTGCTTATACAGTATAATTGTTGGAGTAACTAACCATACAATCTTTTCCAGTATTAAGCACTCTTTTTAGTCCGTCTATGCAATACAATAGGTCCTCTTTCAGCACTGATGCTTTTTGCATCTGCACCTGTTCCTGTTTTACATACTGAGTGAATCACAGGCATGTGTATCTGTATGTTTCTAGTTGTCTCTGAGTGTGGAGGTGGGAAAACTAAAATGAACGGTAAGTGTAAAGTTGTAAGTAACGGAATTTAGAGTTATATATGGAGGATAAAGGTGAGGGTCAAAAGATGAAGCGAAAAGGGCGGGTCGAGGGCGTGGTGGCGCTATAAAGAGTGAGAGATTGGAAAGAAGGATTTTTCATTTTCCAACATTTATATGTTCGCTGAGCAACATTTTGCTGTGTGGTAATGCATCGTTTATGCGGTGCATATTGGAGTCATTCAGACGATACGATTGTATTTAAAAGTTGTTCTACTAAGTGTCCTATGTTTCATGTTATTGTGCAATTGATCAACATTTTTCAAAAGCATATTATGATTTCTGAGACATTAACGATAGGTAAACATGGCATATTTTATTTGCTATTTTCCTACGCTTATAAAATGGTGATGAGGTATTAATCGAACATCTATACACTCCACGACAAAAATAAACACACCCTACAAAGGAGGTATACAAATTGGTGTCAAACTGATTTTCATAGGGTTATTAACGGAAAATGCTAAACCGGAAACTTTGGCGGGCAGTGGATGACTATATATGTCTGCACATGAGATTCATCGCGCAGCAGGACAGTGAACATGTGTTATATCGATACCAGGGCAGCAAGTTCATGAAATTCATTCCCTGCTGTCAGTTGAACACCTCCCAGACAGGCGCGTGAACAGTATATGTAGGTGTCAGCATCTGAGAGAGAGCGTGTAACTTTGCTTAAATAAAGAAGTTGCAGTAAGCGGTAAATGAATAGACATTTCAATAGGAGCGATATCTCTAGTCGACGATATTGTCAGTAATGTGTGATATATAGCTGAATACAGTGACATGAAGGCATCGAGCGGTATAATCAGTCTTAGACAACACATCGTGAGGACCGAGTAATCGTTAGAGAACCAGACATTTGCATTAATATTTTCATCCGACGAAGAACTAATCCTGTTATAGTGATCTGGAATGTTTTGCCTGATGGAGAGTGATCTTTATAATGAATCAATCTTATATTCAAGCATTTTAAGCCAATATTACAAATCTTTATTGGCAATTGCATGACCCAGAGAAAAAGTTAATGTCATTGTCAGTAAAAATGATTTGCGATCTTGGTTTAAAATTAAGTTGCATACATTATGCACCCTAAGTGAATTTAATCTATATCTATAAATGTGAATGTCTGTTCGTTGTACGTTTATCACGTCTGAACCACAAGAAATAAAGAGCTAAAAATTTGTAGTTACTAATGTCTACCCGGGGAAGGCTTTAGGCACTGTTTTATGGCGATCGTGTAGCTATTTATCTATATACATTAATGTGAATGTCAGTTCGATGTACGCTTATCACGTCCGAACGACAAGACGCAGAGACTTAATTATTTGTACAGTTACTAATTTATAGCTGAGGAAGATTATAGGCACGGTTTTATAGCAATCTGATATATATTTAGTAATTTGAAGAATATAACGCGAAATACGGAACAATAATTACCCTTTGAAAATTATATTTACTCTTTGAAAATGGTTTTATTGGTTGCATTGTTGCTTGAGCGTTGATAATAATAAAAGGGTGGAGAATATTGGGATGGAAAGCTATCGGTGTATACACGCGCGAGCGCGCGCGCGCGCGCGCGTGTGTGTGTGTGTGTGTGTTACTATTTCGCTCTGCAGCAAAAAATACAGAACGCAAACGAATGGTCTGTGAGTAATTGTTGTCCGAAGTCTCCAGTTGTACACCATAGCAGTTCCATGCCGATAATTATAAGGGGCTGGAAGCTATGATGGTTGAAATACGTCAAATTATTAAAAAAAATCGGACTGAAGTCCAGCGATGACGTTTGCGACTCTATAGCAAGGAGGTTACATACAGCGAAACGTGATGTCACAGACCATATCTTTGGTCTATGCGTTCTACAATGTCTTCAGCTCTTTCTCTGTAAGGATAAGCATACGAATAAGGAAATATAATAATAAATAAATAAATCAGTAAAAAGAAATTTCTTTTAATACATCTCTTTAAAAAAATCGATTTGACATTTCGCGCATTATCTATCATAATCAACGGAGCCGCGGGTTTAAGCTAGTATCATATAATAGCTGATACAAAGGAGGCAGAGCTCACGGCGCCCCCTGCGCTGCCTGCCATTGATCTCTGGACATCAGGAGGCCCGTTTGCTCATTCGGCCTGGAATCTCATTCAGTGTAACAGTTCTACAGGTGATGAATCCCTCTTAGACTGAGCCCAAATTACTAGTGGTGTCTGGACGAGACCATGGCGGCGTTCGGATACCAGCTGACTAGCCAGCCACTCAGCCCCACAGACCGATGTTTTCATTAGGACTCCTTTGGTTGTCATGCGCGGTTCCATACCCTTACAGCACAATGGTTGATAGACGTTATTTTACGCCTAATTCTGCTGCTCGTCGTGACAAGGCATCAGGGCATTTCGGCAAGATAATGCCCGCCCGCACACGTTGAGAGATTCTACTGCTTGTCTTCTTGATTGGCAAATCCAGCGTTGAGCTGCAATGTCGTCGGATGTCTGCTGATATGATAAAGTTTGTCGCATCATAGGCAAAGCTACCCCTCCCCACAACCAGCTCGCTATTTTAACGATGTAACGCCATTTTTGGACAGACGTGCGATATCGTTCAGGAGGACATTCAAACACTATCAGTGAAAGGCAAGCCGAATAACCGCATCTGTAAAGGCCGTAAGTGAAGCAGAATGTTACTGTACTGCTCATTCTTTGAGGCTCTCTCTCTTCAGTGAATCGTAGATTTTGTGTTCATATGTATTGCTCTATGATCCATTCGAAACCTCTCGCAGTCTGGTTTCCGACCCTCCTCCTATGTCGATGACCAACTCCTCTGCCTCACCCACCTCCTTTCCGTTCAGCTAAATTCCCGTCGAGCCGCTATCCTTGCCTTCGTCGACATCGAGAAGGCCTACGATCGAGTATGGTTTTTAAGAGCTGACCGCCATTTGACTGAAAGTTTTATTTATTGTCACTATCTGGTTTCGGCCTTAGGCCATTTTCACGTACTGTGATAAAAGTTGTCAGATAGGTTTCCGTAGGTCATGATCGTAATAATAAAAACAATAAAAATATTCGGAGTTGAGTCTATGTCGCAATTATAAAATGGGTGACAGATTTGTCCCCACATTTTAATTTAAAATAATGAAATAGGTATGTGTTCACCATAAGATCACAAAGGCAATCTAGGTGACCACAAACCTATTTTAAATTATTTTTCAAAAGAGATAGATTGGCTGGCCAGTACTGACCTTTGTGTTGTACCGCCGATAAAGAATGAAAAAAAGAAAGAAAAAAAAAAGGGGGGACGATAAAGGCCAAACTTTTGGAACCCAGTTCCTTCCTCTGGTGGGAGGGAAAGGAAGAAAAAAGGATTGGAACGGAAGGGCAAGGTAATTCACAACCTAGGTCATGAAGGTGGTGTTTGAGGAGTGTGGACGTCAGAGATACTGCATGCTCGTACTGAGCCTAGCCAGAGAGTATATATATATATATATATATATATATATATATATATATAACCTCTTTTCTCTTTGGTTATATATATCCACTCTGGCTTTGCTCAGTACGAACATGCAGTATTTCTGACGTCCACACTCCTCAAACACACACCTTCATGACCTACGTTGTGAATTACCTTTCCCTTCCGTTTCCATCCTTTTTTATTCCCTTCTCTCCCACCTGAGGAAGGAGCTGTGTTCCGAAAGCTTGTCCCTTTTGTACCCTTTTTCTCTTTTTTTTTTTTTTTTTCTCTTTTTCTTCATTTGTGTAACTATCGGCGGTGCAGCACAAAGGTAAGTACTGGCCAGCCAATCTATCTCTTTTGAAAAATAATTTATCATCTCTGAGGAGCATTTTCATCATTAATCCAACATACCTATTTTATTATTTTAAATTAAGACGCGGGGACAAATCTGTCTCCCATCTTGTAATTCCGACATGGACTCAACTCGGAATATTTCTATTGTTTTTATTACTATGACCAAGACCTAAGGTAACCTATCTGACAACTTTTATCACAGCACTTGAAAATGGTCTAAAGCCGAAACATGGTAGTGACAATAAACAAAACTTTCAGTGAAATGGCGGTCCGCTCTTTTTAAAAAAATATATGACTGAGGCTCCTGAATCATACAAAATCGTAAGATCGAATATGGCATTCCCGTCTCCTTTTCAAACTCCAAACCTACGCCCTTCCTATTAATTACTTCCGTTTCATCGCATCCTTTCTCTCCCACCGCCCATCCTACGTCACTGTCAACAACTCCGACTCCCGTTTGTACTACCGACACGGTGCCCCAGGGCTCCATCTTCCCACCCCTCCAACCCTTCATGTAGTCGGTTCACACGCCTCAACCTCAGCCTCCGGTCCCTCTCTTTCAGTATGCTGACGACGACTCCTTCCTAGCCCTCGTCCTCTCCCTTGCTCATTCCCAGTATTTTCTCCAGTCTCACCTTTCCCAATTATCTACTTGGTGTAACCAGTGGCTCCTCTCCTTCAACCCCACCAAATCTCAGGCAACCATCTGTCACCGTGACCTGCACCTCACATTACATGACATCCTTATCCCCCAAAACTCCAGCCTCAAATACTTTGGCCGCACATTGGATCGCACATTGTCAAACTCATATGTACCCTGGCTTTAAGAGCAGTGCACGAGGCTGCAGCCAGCCTCCCCCTTCAGGGCATTAAAATACAGCAAAGAACAAGAAAACCATTTGGATCATTCCAACGGTATATGTAATGTATTTCCCTCAGAGTGTTAATGAAAGTGTAAGAAAGATTATTTCGTAGGATAGTGCATATGTGGAAATCAAGCTAGGAGGTTGATATGTTTGTAACAGTTACACGAAGAACAGTCGAGAATTTTTCTTTTTTCTTTTGAACTCTTGTTTCCAGCAAGGTACACTAATAAATATCTGGAACATTCAGCGTTTTATATAGGGTGACTTTTTTCTATTGTGTACAAACTTTAGGAATTAATCGAAAAGAGGATATGGAACAAAGAAGCTTAATGAACTTATGTCCAGAAATACATGGTCTCCAGGCCATATTTTATTCAGGCATACTTTGATACAGACTGTGGTCTAACACCCACTCTACCATGCTCAGAATTGTTTCCATGTGCCTCAACTATTGCATATTCGTGCAGTATTTGATACACGAACGCTATTATCGAAATGGTGACAAAGCTGCGTGAATACACTGCTCCACAGACACTTCACTTATGATATGGCCTCATGACAAAAATCACACGTGTTCAATGCGATGAAACGGGCACGAAACGGGACGTCCTGGTCGGATGCATCGATTGAGATAGTGTGGAATTATTTTTGGTTCAATTTTTTTTCTCAAAAGCATTTAGTTACCTTCGTATGATTGCACAAGATCATTATAAGTTTTTATTTTTTTTTTCACAATCACATCGTTAGTTTTGCAATACTCTCCTTCTTTTTGGAATGACGTCAAAATGAATATTCTATAATTTTAATCTCATGTATCATTATTATTAAAACAACATTTAAGATCAAATATATACATATAAATGTCACAAAAATTGAAGAAAATTCAAGAAATCTAAACCCAACTATGAGGAAGTCTTAAATATCTTCTGTAGGAACCTAAACTTTGCAGCTGTATCTAACCACTTTGCAGTCGACAATACAAGCTAAAAATGATCTGAAATGGAAGCAGGATGTTCAAAGAAATAAAATATGACAGTGTGCACGAATTCTTAATAAGAAAGTAAGGTGCCGTTCTCGTCATTCTGGAAGGACGTCAGCGGTATCTGGGTTAACCCTTAAACTACGTTTATCGACAGGGGTTCCTTTGTGGCGGAGCAATCGCTGTGATTCTGGGGAGGCTCCGCTCGTCACTCACACAGCAGGTGTTCCAGCCGCAGTGATCTTGAGCACCCTGTTCCCACCTGGCGGCCAGACATAAGGCGCACCGAACAGCACCATTAGCCACCGTGAAATTGGTTTGGCAGTGCAGCCGCTGAATTTTGACGCCACAGCGGAAGAGCGGACGGGTCGCCACCGCAGCCGCGCCTATAAACAGGGCCCACGCCGTCTTATGAGAAACAGCGCACTGCCAAACCGCCGCGATTGCTTCGCCGCGGAGTAACCGCAGGCTATAAACACAGCCTTAACTAACATGCAGCGGTCTGGTAGACCGGCGCTATTTTCCTACGGCTTCCCTTTGTTAAAATGTAATAAATACGTCGCCTACCTTCTACCTACCTTTCAGTTTGTGTGTCTAGATCGTGCTGTGAATGAGATTGTGTGAACATCATTCTTATATCCCTCTTATATGTGTGCGGAATGGTCTGTGAAACCGCGACGTAGTAAATTCGTAATGTTGGTCAGGTGTTTTATTTTCCGTATGTTTAAATCTATTTTTATAACTTCAAATATTAAGGAGTAATGAAACATAATTCAAGGTTAAATCATTACACAGATGGTGGCATTTAGACAATCTACATCGAACATGTTAAGAGCAAGTAACTCTAAGTTTGAGGTGCATTTCCGCCTTTACTTGTCAAGCACCAACAAAATAATAGTTTCGTGGTAGAACCTTGTGAAATTGAAAGCACTTACAACTCAAAATCTGAGAAAGAGTTAGACAATGCATATTGCAGTATCGGACAAAGGATCTCCAAAATACACGTTCTTGAGGAGATTTTAGAAGGAATGAGGGAGAAATACTTCCTCCCCCGGAAACTGTAGCAGAAGAATAATATTCTTGGCATCAGTTTATATGTGAAATATGCCTCGTATGAGCACGAAAAGTGTATATGATGGTAACTGAAACTAATAATATCAGATTTTTTGAAACATTCGCAGACCTCACTTATAATTTGTTTCTTGTTTCCAGTAGGTAGTATTTTCATCTCAGTAACAATTACTTTTGCCATTAAAATTCTTTTAAGCAATGACAGGTGACATTTATTTAAAATAAATTGCGAAGGTCTGCCAGACCGCTACGTGTTACATAAGAAATATGAGACATATTGATTGAGGGTTAACGGCGATATGGGCTAGAGCACTAACATGAACCAGCCCTATAGCCCTTCGAATCACTGGCACTGTATCGTAAACAGTATCAACCTCTAGCAGGGAGTCACAAATACTGTAACAGTGGCTGCATTGTACACAGTGTAATAGACGACATTCTCTGAAGCAAACTATGATTGAATAAATTGGATGTGAAATAGAAACCATCCATTTCCATAAATAACTTTGGTTCCGTATGCTCTACTCGATATATTCTACAGTTTTTAGACGGTGGAAAATATGACCTGTATTTTTATCACGTGTGTATTTAAAAGACAGAACTGCTTCTCAATAGCATACTTGTTCTATATCAGTTATAATTGTTGGAATTCAATCGTTTAACGTTCTAAAAAAACTAGTTCATTGTTGTATAGCAATATCTCGGTTGAATTCTGACACTTGGAGAAGTGACAGTCTGGCCCGATCGGCAGGAAGCTGCCTTGTGTACAACACAGTGTAAGATAGGAACCTACAGAATCGACGCATTTAATGTACGAAGGGTGTTCAAATAAAATGGTACGAAACGTGTTAACAACCAAACAGTTTGGAATTTGAATATATCGCTTTCGGATAACATAGTGCGACGTCTATGAACGCGAATTTAGTGTCCGGCCTTGTTGTGCGCATGCACGGACGCCCGCACATGACGCAGGAGAGAAGGGGGCAGCCGTATGGTCCGTTCAATTAACGCGGCAGTGAGTGTGAGAACATCAAGGCGTTCAATTTGCGGAACTCGACGATTGAGGAGCAGCGAGGTGTTATCTGAGTTCTGACTGCGGACGTTATTAAATCCTCCCGATATTCATCGCCGGATGGTGGCCGTATACGGGGGAGACTGTCTGTCCGACAGGTCAGTGAAAAAGTAGAGTGGCCGTTTTCGTCAAGGGTCACACAAAGTGTACTGGCCAAGTTCAAGTGGAAGCAGCTTCAGCATACGGCCTAAGGCCAGACATGTCGGCCTATGACAGTGCTTTCCAAACTTTCCCTCATGGTGACACCCTTTTATAGCTTACAGTTTTGCGCAACACCATGTCACTAATATAAAAGCCGGCCGCGGTGGCCGAGGGGACTGAGGCACTCCAGTCACGGCCACTACGGTCGGGGGTTCGAATCCCCCTTCGGGCATGGATATTTGTGCCGTGCTTAGTATCAGCTAGTTCATAAGTAGTTTGTAAGTTTAGGGACTGATGACCCTGTAGTTAAGTCCCATAGACTCTACAAACATTTGAACATTTTGAACTAATATAAAAACATATGGTAGAATTTACATGGTTCTAGCGGCGGGGCGGGGGGGGGGGGGGGACTGAAGTCACTTAAATGTAGTTTGTAAACGAAACTGAAATCCTCTATGCATTGACATGTTTAATGTTGATCCTGACTGCAGCAATTGTGTACACTCATCGCAAGAAAAGGAAACATTAGGATCTACGGAGATATACAACATAGTAACACCGCAGACAACAATACCTAACTCACACAGTAATACTTGCTTCTTCCACATGCGACCCAACGTCCAAAACACGAAAACTGAATTTCCGAAACCGTTTTTCGCTGTCGTGTGTACATGTCAGGGCCAGATACGGTTTTGCTGGATCGATTGAAAATTGCATCTGGAAATTAGCTGCTCGGATTTCTGATTTAGACAGAACAGTGGCTGTTCCCTTTTAGTTCAATATTATCACATTATTTTCATAAATAAAGAGGATGTATTTATGACAAGTGATGAATTATTATTTAAGTTCTATTGTTAGGTTCTTGCTTCACCACGACCTCGGAAGTCCCGACATATTCGTAGAAAATTGATAAATATTTGTGACAAGTAAGAATATGAATGTTTTTCTGGTCCCAGAATCTGTTACATACAGGAAACTGAGAGAAGAAAATATTAACGCATACCAGGGCTCGAACCAACGATCACTGCATTTAAAATACTACTCTCCATTAATCACTCGGCCATTGCTACTGTATAGCTTTAGTCAGTGGACAATTGTGACTGCTTTTACAATCTGTGACAGCATTTACAGCCACTGTGTCATAGATTGACATTTAATTGTAAGAAACGCTACCGAGGGTGACGTGGCTTCGATAAATCCATTAAAAACGCTCAGGTGCAGCTTTTAGAGAAGGAAAGCAGTGAAAGTTCGTTCAAGCAGCTGCCAGTTCCAGCAAACTGCGTATGGGAAGAGCTGTTATCGAATATCGGCAGCAGCTCTGCGCATGCGTAGTTTGCTGGAATCTGGCAACTGCCTGCTGCCTGAACGAACCCTGAATGCCTACTGCAGCTGAAGCAGAGCTGTCGCCTAGTGGCTGAGCACGCAATTAATGTGAACCACCGATCATTCCTTTAATACGTGATCTGTGGTGCACTGAATGAAGAGAAAGATGATTAGCTGCAGGCGAGTCTTCAGAGTAGTATGAAGAGAAGGATATTTTGTGTTATTTTATGACAAGATTTTTTTTTTTTTTTTTTTTTTTGTTTTTGTTTTGTTTAGAGTCTGAAGGACGCAGTAGAGGACTGCCTCTTGTCACGGCCACAGCATCCTGGGAACAGGGAATCTATCGGGTCGTTTAGAAGTGGGATAGCTGTGCTCAGGCCTCTGGTGGCTACTTTTGAATAAAGAATTCAATAAACGCACAGTGTCTTTCTATAGAAAGACATATATAATTTGCTGTGATTTATCAGGAATTTGCCAACTTGACGACAGGAGCACTACGTCTCGAAACGAGCTGTCAAGTTGTTTACAAGAATGGGAATAAGTTTCCTCTGTCGACTGTGGGCAGAGCTACGTATGAAAGAAAAAAAAATAGAATGAGACCTTAAAGACAAGTAATACCTTAATTTTTCTACATAATTTCCAAGTACATTGAGACATTTATCTTACCGATTTATAAGCTTCAAAAAGACTTCCAGGAAAAGAATCAGGGCGTTGCATACGGAAGAAGCTATGAAAGGTTTGTTTGACGTCAGCATTGCTTCAAAAGCGCCTTCCGCCGAGACTTCACCAAAGCTGGAAACAGGTGGTGCGAGATCAGGACTGTATGGCGGACGGTGTAGGCGCTGCCAACCAAGAGTTGCAATATGGTTTTGCGTTGCCGTCGCCGAGTGAGGTCTCGCATTGTCATCCAACAGCAGAACGCCAAGTCCGAGAAGGCCAGGTCCCGTGTTTCAATTTCGACAGGGAGGCACAGTACTGCGCAGCGTTGATGGCTGCATCCTCCAAACAGTCCAGCATGAAAACTCCTTGGGCGTCCCAGAAAACGCTGAGTGGCACTTTACCTGCAGGCGGAGTGCTTTTCAACTACTTTCGGACAGTTGATGAAGGATGTTTCCATTCCTGGACGGCTTTTTGAAGCTTATAAAGCGATTTTGCAAGTATCACAATGTACTTGGAAATTATGTAGAAAAATTATCTTTAATGTCTCATTCTATTTTTTTCCTTTCATACGCAACTGTGCACACAGTCAATAGGGGAAACTTCTTAAACTCCCCCTCGTATATTACTTCAAATTCAAGTGTTTATAAAACTATGGGACCTAACTGCAGTGGTCATCGGTCGTCGAAATTACTAACGTCTTTGACTTTCATGTGTGAGAGCCATCGATGGACTCCACGATCGCTGCAGATCTTGGAGCTCTGACGAACAGCCTTCTGATGCCCTCATCCTCCGTGTCCGGCGAATAACTGTACTCCCGTGGACAACACGTGCTCTATAGACTTTACACAAACGTTTGTGGATATTCCCAACAGTTTCTTTCTCTGCATTGAGAAAGTCAAAGTTGGCACGTTGTTTGTAACTTACATCACTTGTAGACACAATTTTGAAAGGGTCCTGCAAGAAATAACTCTTACATATCGTTTCACTTTCGTAATTTTGTCTTCGGATATTGTTACGATGCAACGTGGAATGCCCGCGTGGACTAAGGCGTCATACTACTGGCTGGGCGACCGTTCCCGCCGGAGATTCGAGCCCTCACTTGGCCCTGGATGTATATGTGTTAGTTAAGGTAATTCGTACCTCTAGGGACTAATGACCATAGCAGTTGGGTCCAGTACGTTCACAAACATTTGAACACTTTATTGTTATGGTCTTCAATCCAAATATTGAATTGATAAGGCTTTCCATGCTACCCTATTCTACGCAAGCTTCATCACCTTTGAGTAAGAAAGGCAACCTATATTTCTTTGAACCTTCTTACTGTATTGTCTTTCGACTCTCCTCTGCGACTTTTAACGAAACTACTTTCCTCCACTGCTAAACCGAATATTCGTTAATGCTTCAGAATGCTTCCTACAGATCGATCGCTTTTTTTTGTCCAATTATGTTCAGTAACCCTTCTTAGTTACGCGATCTATCCATATAATTGTTACCATACTCCTGTAACAGTACGTTTCAAAAGTTTCGATCATTTTTGTGTCTGAACTCCGTACCGTCCATGTTTCACCATCATGCTAAGCTACACTAAAGACAAATGTCTTTAAGAAAGGCTTCATAATATTTAAATATTATTGATAATGGATGTTCAGAGAAGGTTGGCCTGCATATCTCCTTTGAGAAGATTACATACATCAGCTTCAAATTAGGTATTACGAAACAAAAAAACAAATTATGGAAAAATCAACACAGTAAAACATTTTTAGTATGTCGGCGAAGTTATTGAACCAACAGGGCTTGAGAAAATAGCACAAAATACGATAACAGGAAACCATGCAGGCATTCGGACTTGTAAAAATATTTATAACAAAATATTCCTATCAGAAGACACTAAAATCAGACAGTACAACATAGTTGTCAACCTGATCGTCACATATTCAAGTTAAACAATCTCACTGAATATAAAACTAAGTTTTCAAGAAGTAAAGAGAGAGAGAGAGAGAGAGAGAGAGAGAGAGAGAGAGAGAGAGAGAGAGAGAGAGAGAGAGAGAAACTATTAGGAAAAGTCTGGGACCACGATACCCACAACATGGATATACTGCAGATCATCGAGACAACGGGAAAAGTATTAAACATCAAATCTGACATCAAAAAGAGACGAGTGAAGTATTTTGGAAACCTAGGCAGATTACTGGAAGCAGTTTAACTAAACGTCTATTGGACTTTGTGACATCACTTAAAGCAACAATAACCTGGGTAACTGGGGTAAAGAACGACTTGACACAACCAAACATTAATATAAGGAACACATGAAACAGGAATACATTCAGAAGAAAAATTGACAAGTGGAAGTTTACTCCAGAGATGGGACCAAAAGTATACCGATCTAAGTGGGCCGAAGAAAGGCCTTTGGTGATCAAATAAAGAAATATTGGGAAATAAGAACAACCGTAAGAAATATTGAAAATCACCTGCTTATCGTTCTACCATACAGATGTTCGCTAATAATCAAATGTTCAAATGTTTGTAAATCTATCGGACCAAACTGCGTAGTCATCAGTCAGTAGCTTACAAACTACTTAAACTAAGGTAAACTAAGGCCAACACACACACACACACACACCCATGCCCCAGGGAGGACTCGAACCTCAGACGGCAAGCAACCGCGCGCTCCACATCGAGACGCTTTTGACCACTCGGCTACTCCACAGCCGCTCGCTAATAATAATAATAATAATAATAATAATAATAATAATAAATTTGATGTCAATAATGTTTTATTCTCCATAAATACTTTGCTCCCGATCACCATTATATCTTCTCTACTTCGCCCATCAGAATTTATTTTGATACCCAAGTAACAAAACGCAACTAATACTGTCATTATCTCGTTACCTAATCTAATTCATTCAGCATTGACTGATTGCCTCACGCTACATTCCGTCAGCCTTTTTTTTCCTCGTGGTAATGTCGTGCTTACACCATCCTTTCAAGACAGTACCCGTTCCATTCAATTGCTCTTCAAGGGATTTTGATGTTTCTGACTGTTTTCGACCTACCAGATTTTTTTCTACATAAAGCAATATATTGAAAATGCAGTGCATTACTTTCTGTGCCGCCCTCATAGTTATATCTTCAAAATCACTATTATTTAATCACCAGGGTATGTTTCGTTATTATTTTATTTATATATTATTATTTATCGTATGGCTTTACAAGTCCAAGTGTGGTATTTACATCATAAATTTACATAACATAAGATGTAAATAGAAATATACGTATAATATACATAATAATGTGAACGAAACAAACACCAGTGATTATTAAATGAGAGCAAGGCTGAAATAGAATGTCAGACACAATTCACTAAAACGAAACAGCCACTCAGTAGCAGAATTTTCGTAGCGGGCAAGGTTGCACTACATGCAGTGGCGGACTAAGGCTGTCGGGGCCAAGGGCGGTGGCACACAAAATGGGGCTCCCGTCTACTTGGAAATACATGTATTACTATAAAAGTTAACTTTTGAAATTTGGAGGCCCCCAGGAAGGGAGGAAGGGGCAGATAAAGAAAAAAGGTTTCGTGATTTGGAAGCCACAGAACGAGAGGCCAAGAGCGCTAAAAATGAAATAAATAAACAAAAATATTAAAAAACCTACTTATGGGATGTTTGGACCCCCCCTCTCCCTAAGACGAGAGGCCCTGGGCGGTCCGCCACTGACTATATGTTGTAATGTTTGTTCGTCAGTTTGACAGACACACGTTGAGTTGTCATTAACACCCCACTTGTGGATTTGGTTTTTGTATGTCCAGTTCTCACACGGTTTAGCCGGCACCAGATTTTACGGGGATGTTGCATTCCTTGGAGTTGTTAGCTGGGATCCTCTTTGTTGTATCGTTAATGTCACTATTGTTCCACTTAGTTTTCCAGAATATGTGGCAGTCGTGCGTACCTCCTTGGGCAAGTTATGTCTTCCCATATTCGTGCTCTTGATTTAAGGCGATACCGACAACGATCATCTAGTACTTGGTATACCGGTAATACTCTCGCCTTATCTGGATGATTTATTTCTTGCCATTCCTGAATAGTTGTCTGCTGTCTTCAGATTTCTGATGGAGTAATTGTAGAGGTGTCAAATTTAACGTCCATGTTATCGTCCACATGGTTTCATTAAGCTGGACGTAAATTTTATTCACATGGGTACTCCCACTCGCTGGAGTCATTCAGTGAGCAAAGGAAGAAAAGATGGGAAGAAACTATTGCATACGTGAATTTCACCCATTCTAGCCGGAAAAAGTTGGTCATTGTTAAGACGTCTGGGAGCAGCTACTCATACACCATCCCAGAAGCCAACAGTATCACTAAACCAGATTGCCTCACACATAAAAGAGAGAGCTGAAAATGTAATGCTGAGTCCAAAGAATAGAAAATCCGTTAAGGAATATGTCAAAGAAGTACAGAGCGCCCTACAAGAAAATAGACAGTTTTCAAAACCTTTTACTATCAGGGATGCAAACAAAGGTATAAATCCCCCAAACTACGGAAAGCAGCTGGAGCTGATAATTTGTTTCGTAATGAAGTGTATACAGGGTGTCCAGAAAAGGACTCCCTGATTTCAAAATTAAATATCTCGAAAACAAAGATCGATAGAGGAATGCAGTAAACGGTATGTTTATTGTGAAAGCTGTAAAAAGTTTATACAGCAGTTTGAAATAATAGTTACAAAAGCTGCTAACAGATGGCACTGTAACCGCCATACGTAATGCCTAGTATAAATAGTAATCTGAAGCCCAGTGCGATTAGTTCCACAATTGAAACGTGAAAGGAGGTTAGCGTACCGAAGGAAGAGATTAAAACCATGTACTCCATTGAACAACGCGTTTTTCTGGTGCTAAAGTACCACAGGTTAGAAGAGAGTCCTACGGCAACAGGCGAAGTTTTCAAGCACGATTTAATGTTCCAAAAGGGCCCGATGCGAAAACCATTCGTACGCACTTCGCAAAATTTCAACGAACAGGCAGCGTAGCTGATGAACTAGTGGGGCATGTTGGCCGCAAGCAAACCGCAGTTACGCCTGAAAATATCGCCACAGTTTCTGGAATTATTCAGCGAAATCCAATGTCATCCGTCCTTAGAATTGCATATAAGACTGGTTTGAATTCCAGCACGCAGAAAATACTGAGAAAGAGTCTACACAGGTTTCCATTCAAAATTCAAACGCTCCAGGCCATACCCGTACGAGCTGTGCAACAAAGGGTTGCCTTTGCTAATCAGATGCTCACAATGATTGATAGTGAAGGATTTGATGTTGGCTGCTTCTGATTTACAAATGAAGCACACTTCCACCTGAATGGATACGTGAATAAGCAGAACTGGTGATTTTGCGGTTCCGAAAAGCCATATTGGTGTGAAGCGGAACCGCTGTATTCTCCTAAAGTTACTGTGTGTGCTGTGTTTGTTTCATTCGATAAACGGCCACTGGAGCACGTTACGTTCCAATTTTGGAACAATTAGTCGCCACACAGTAAGATTTAGAGGATCTACAAGGTACTGAATGGTTTATGCAAGATGGAGCCCGACCACATCGGACCGAACAAGTGTTTCACTTTCTTGAGGACTACTTCGGGAATCGAGTCATTGCTTTGGAATAACCCAAATTTACAGGTGCAGGCATGGATTGGCCTCCAAATTCGACGGATTTGACTCCCTGTGACTTCTTTTTGTGGGGAACAGTGAAAGACATGGTCTACCCGAAGCCACGCTGGACGAGCTTGAATCGGCGATCTCTGTGGCATGTGAATCCATTTCGGTTGAGACACTACGAAATGTGAAGGCGAATTTCATTGTTCGTTTGCGCCACCTCTGTAGTGCCAATGGTGAACATTTTGAAAACATTGTGATGTGATTGTTTGCAAAGAGTGTTTTCATACGATTTCACTTATGTATGCTGATGCGCTGTACAGCGTACCGCGCCATTTATTAGCAGCTTTTGGAACTATTGTTTCAAATTGCTGTATAAACATCTTATAGATTTCACAATAAACATACCGTTTACTGCGTTCCTCTATCGATCTTTGTCTTCGAGATATTTAATTTTAAAATCAGGGAGCCCTTTTCTGGTCACCCTGTAAACACAGTCTGTGTGTGTGTAAAATAAGACTATGAACAACATTTTTGTAACCTTTTAGGGGCATTCGCCTGGTCCTTTTGAGGCCACAACTGCCTCCTTCGCCTCACGTACAGCTGATCCGACGTGTGGGTCTGGTGAGCTCAGACAGCCTGGAGCTATTCGTGTCCACGGAAACGATGTGGAGCAGGTTTAGAAACGGGTGGGCCTATTATTAGGCAGGGCAGATAAGGATAAGTAGCAGGGCCGGGCCGGGCCGCAGTGAGGCGTGTAACGCAATCGCGGGCCAAGTGTGCCGCGCTGACGCAACGCCCGCCAGCTACCAGCTACCAGCTACCTGCTGCTCGCCCAACAGCTGATAGCCGCCACCTGCCACCTGCCTGCCGCCGCCGTGCCCGGTGCTTACGCCCGCCTCTGTTCACAGGGACCTCGAGGACAACCGCATCACAGACATCCACCCGGACGCCTTCCTGCCCTTCACGCAGCTCGAGGACCTGTGAGTACTTCTCATCGTCGCCAGCGCGCTTTGGCTCATAGGAAGCGTTTACAGATGGTGTCCATTCCTCATAATTGTACTAGCTGAAAACCCGGTGTTGCTCTGTTGTATATATTTATTCATGCAATTTTTCAGATATATATTCAGTTGTATAAGGGCTGTATCTCTGTAAAATCTCTTGGGAATACAATTAGTAGTAAAGAAGTACTACATTAAAACTTGGTGCGTGATTGGGCGGTTTTCCAGGAACGCTACTGTTTATGGGGTCATATCTCATGCACTACGTGTCATACTGTAGTACAATTTAGAAGGTACAATCAACTATATGCCTGTATATTGTCTGTAAAATTTCCTGTCGATACAATGTGTAGTGTTCAAATTATAAATTGTAACGTCATACCGAGAGCCGTAGTTTTACTCCATAAACAGCGGAAAAGTAGCAAGCGAGAAACTTCTTTTGCTTTCATCGTTTTACTATGATTACCAGCGAGAAAAACTTTAATAAAAGTTTGAAATTATATTTAAAGTTTGTTGCTAGTCGCTAAGTACTGTCATTCTCATACAGTGTATTTAGAAAGTCTCGCCGCATTATATGGCATTTTTTTGCGATTTCTATTCGTTATGACGTAATATCTTTTGAACCATGTGCCGTATCTGATTCATAACCATGCAGAAATTGTTACCTCACGGTAAGGAATGTGTGTACCAAATTTGGTTCAAATCGGTCCAATGGTTTAGGAGAAAATGAGCAGCATTGTCGCAAAATGCACCACTTTTTCACGCATCTCATTGTTTATGACGTCATATCTCGTTAACTATATATCGTATCTGATTCTTTCACTTACGGCGACCGTCCTTACCTTGAAGCTTACTTGTAAAAAATTGCCATAAATATTGGAATAAAACTGTAGATTTGTATGCAACTCGTACAAATATACGGACACTCTGCTTTATATATTAGACTAGCTGTAAACCCGGTGTTGCCCGGGTGTTAATTTATCCTACACTCTCGTAGTCCACCTCCCCTTCCCCCTCCCCCACTCTGCATCCATCATTTTCTCTATTGTCTTTCTGTTCTCATATTCACAGAATATATGACTTCAACTGCGAATGGGCAAAGCTGAAAATGTATGTCCAACCGGCATTCGAACCCGGGTCTCCTTGCTAGGTACACATTTTCAGCTTTGCCCATTTGCAGTTGATGTCATATATTCTGTGAATATGAAATCAGTAACAACTGCAGGATCAGAAGTGACGTCTGTCCTTTCGGAATAGACGCCACAGGGATATATATATATATATATATATATATATATATATATATATATATATATATATATATATGCCGGTGACGGACAATGATCCTTTCGTTAGTGGGGTGGGGTGGCCAAGATTGGAGCCCTTACTCTTACGCGAATTAGTACATATTGACTTCGAGTTTGAGTTCTGTGGGCAGGGTAAAGCTGGAAATTTGTGTCTGACGGGAGGCGTACTTAGATAGTCCTTGCAGGTGCGGTGATCACTGTGTCCACAGTGGTGTAGGGGATGCCGGGCGCCGTGGCTCAGCGCCCGGTCAGAAGGCTGAACGTCCTCTGTAATAAAAAAAGGTGAGTCAACTGATCAACGAATGACCAAGAACGAAGAATGAAAAACGACCACCTCAAAAATAATAGTAAATAAATAAATGAATCAATAAAATAAAATAAAAAAGGGGGGGTCAGTGCAACTACCTAGAAAGCAGGAGACCCGGGTTCGAATCCCGGCTGGGTACACAATTTCAGCTTTGCCTATTCGCAGTTAAAGTCATATATTCTGTGAATATTAAATCAGTAACACCTGCACGACCAAAAGTGACATCTGTTCTTTCGGAATAGACGCCACATGTATGTATATCTTTTTGTTCGGTTCCACCTTTTCCTCTCTCGGCAAAGTTCTCTGAATGGTACCCTCTGTCATGTACCGTACAAACATATATGATCTTCCTTTTGGTTTAAGTTTATGTATCCAAAAATTCATAAAGATTGGAGCAAATCTATGCATTTTGTAAAATTCCGTAAGTAAAGTAACCTCCAACACGCACTGAACGGAATTTTATACTCATAGTAACATTCCTTTTGTTTTTAAGGTAGAGTGTCCACAATTTAATCAGTATCGAAACGAAATTATAGATTTCTATTCAATAGAAACGCAGCTTCACATTCAAAAACGCACTTTGTTGTTTTGTTGTTCTCAAATATTGCAATTTTATTTCATACAACCATTGTTGTGAAGGTGAAAAGAAAATCTGCGAAATCGGTCGAGCCATTCTCAAGTTATGGCGCGACCAAGGTATTTCGGGATCCATTTTTACGTTGCAAAGTACCCTCCCCCATGCACCATATGAAACCTAAGGTAGACGGTGACCTTCATCTTGTTTTCAAAGCCGAGTGTGCGAAATTTCATGAAGATCGGAATGAAACTGTAGATTTCGTGAGTCTGCAGGACTCTGCCATGAACTTATCACACAATATCTTGTTAGCTGACGTTTTCTACCTATAAACTACATTCCTGCCAAATTTCAGCTACATAGGTGAAGTAGTTTTCTTGATTTCGTGCTTTTTCGCTTTTATATAGACAGAGATTAAGGAAACAGATTGCTTAATTTCCTATGCAACAGAATTAAGGGAGACTTGCAATCAAAAATAGATAGTAACATGCAAATCTGTAATGCTAAATAATGATGATTTTTTTAAAACTGTTTACTACTGTATATTATTCATATCAGTCTTCGTATGAAAGCTTTGATTTATCCTCAATATTTCTGTGTATTTTATTGCTGGGTGATGTAAGTGGATTGGTAGTGTCGATAATATGAATTGTTATTTTCATATGCATACATTCGTTCAGCATGAAATACATCTTTCAGTTACCAAATGAGTGTGTGAATGTCAGTATGACGATTTATAAAGCTAATTTTTGTACTCCATTTTTATTAAGTAGGAAAATGCATTTGAGAATATGAGGTTGCATTAGCCGTGCAATATTTGTTGCCAAATGAACATTTTGTCGAACCGGGATTCTATGCAAATTTCCCACTTTTTGAGAACATTCGCGTTAACCGTTACCCTACCCGTCCACACGCCTTGGGCTGATTCAAATTTCCGTTTGTCACACACTGTCTACTAGCCGGATGATTTTAGAGGTAATTATGTTCGCAATTGCGAATACGTCTCTTGTATTCTTAGCAGCTGTTGGCACAACATGCATGCAAGTCTGCAGAACATTTGCGTTAGTAACGTCGGTAAACATGGACAGTGCATATCGTATTTAAACATCCAGAGCCAGGTATGCGATATAGGTAAAAACGTGTCTTCATGTCTGGGCACACGGTTAGTAGATAATGAATGTGTCGCACAGGGAAGCGTGCTCGGGTAGCATTGTCGTTAACCATATGGCTCGCGAAAAGCGTGACATCCTACTTAGATTTCCTTTCCCGCAGAAGTTTTCATAAATAAAAGATAAGTTATACAGCTGATGCTGACTCATATAAGCAATTACGAATACATTTGTTGCACCGCTTATAAAACCGCCTCCAGCACCGACTGCGATGACAGGTACCCACATCTTATTTGCCTTTTTTGAAGCTGTCAAATAGGAAATAGTATAGAGAGGCTGTTACTACGACAAGAGTTAAACAAATTGCTCGACCTCCCGCGAAGTTTTCGGATTGAAAAGAGAGATGCTTGGCTGATAATAGTGCGTATGCAACCCACGAAACACAAGGTCATGTTCAGATAAAAACGTGAATGGTCTATCTGTTCTGGTGTATTAAAAATGCTCAAACATATATTTTAAAAATACGACTTATTTATAATAATATATAGGCGTTTTTTCTTGCTCTGAAAATGTAAGATATTGTTTTGAAAACAAATTCGGCAACTGCTTACGTTACACATTCTAACAAGTACTACTTTGGTGTCAAAGCAGCCACAAAGTAATTTTGGAAAATATGGCGCACAATACTGCAAAACAGCACCGTTAGGGGTGCCACATACAGTTCTGCGTCTCTCTGTGAGTAATGTATCTCTTTGGTAGCTGCTATGTAAAGAACAAGTGAACGCAAAAGCCAAATGAAGCGTATTAGCCGTTAAATGTTGCATAGGTTAATCAGATCGAACGTCATTAATTACTGCTGACGTAGTGTACATGATGGATGCATTTAACGATGCGGATCGTAACCAGAGTTAATTATTCCTGACGCAGATTAGCACTTACATTCAATCAATGATAATAGCACTTGCGTATGAAATCTAAAATCAGTGTTGCAGTTTATAAAATGTAATAATCAATAAAGTTCTGCGTTGAGATCTGTCTTTAATTCAGTTTGATTCAATAAAACACCACGATTTTTGTACACCGTACATTAATTTGTTCACCATATAATTACGTCCGTAATCATACATGGAATCATACAGTTTCTACCCTCTGCAAGTTCCTCTAGTTCCACTGAATTTATTCCTTGATAACCCACGTTAAACTGTAGGTCCTCCTATAACTAGCTGGGTAAGTCAGTTCGAAGGACGGAGGAAGGCAACGGCATACCACCTCCAAACAGGATCATGCCTAGTAAAGCACTGTGGCGTTCAAACCAGTCTTAGGATTATTGACTGCTTTATCTTTTACCTTAAAGGCTCTCTCCCTTGTTCTCTTCAGTTTTTTTCACATGGTCCTTTTGTTGCCTTTTTTTCGGAAAAACTCTTGATTTGCTGTAGCATCAGTCCACCTAATTTTCAACACTCATTTGTAGCACCATATTTCAAAGCTTCAATTATCTTCGCTTACGGTTTTCACGTCATCCACGATTCAGTACCACACAGAGCTGTGTAACAGACGTACATCCTCAGGAATTACATCCTCAAAAATTGAGTTCAACGTTTGATACTAGCAGATTTCTCTTCCCTATTAGTGCCCTGTTTGCCCGTGATAGTCTCCATATTATGTCCTCCTTGTTTCTTTTGTCGCCATACTGACCGGACATCGGGCGTTATGTTTTGGAGAGATATTGAATTCCCCTCTCGTGCCCAGTTACTAGGTATTTGCGGTACTATAAACTATTAGGTTGCCTAGCAGGGGGACCGGGTTCGATTCCTGGTCGGGTCGGGGATTTTCTACAATCTGGGACTTGGTTATGCGTTGTCCTCATCATAATTTGATTATCGACGGGCAAGTTGCGCAAGTGGCGTCACCGAAAGACTTGCACTAGGCAGTCCGGATACGATCCCAGCTGGAGTCTAACGGCCAAAAATGCCACACCGAATCACCATCACCAGCCAAGGTTACATCAGTGTTGATTCGTGTTTTCTTAGAACAGAAAAATGCACGATAACATGGTAAACGCACTATTCACGGCTTTCTGTCGCCCATGGGATTTTATTGTTGGCATGGCCTTCCTTTTTCCCCGTTCATCCGATATTTAGCCTTTCAAAAATATCTTATCAACAGTTGCGGAACGGGGAAGGCCACTTGCTGTTGCACTAGATCAACTTTGACAATATGTGGAAACAGCATAGACTGTAATGAGATAACAGCACAGATGAGTCTTCGATTTAATGCCTAAGATTGTAATCAGCAACAGAGCCAATATTTAATACTGATTACATCATCTCCTACACTATATCTCGGAATGGTATCTGCCAAATAAATTTGTATGTAACATCTTCTGTCTTTCTTGGTGTTACATTTTTCATGACCAGTGACCTATTAGCACGAGACTGACCCTGTTTTATAGCAATATTTGCGACGTAATGATTTGCGGACAATAACATTTGGAAATGAACTGTCTACTCAGGAGTACCTTCGGGATAAATCTGAACGTCACCCGCTCAAAAATGAATCGTCCAACATCACTACAATCTCTGGTTTGTTTTGTGCCTCGTTTCCGCCGGTTGTCTTAGGAGTCGGTGGCCGAATACAAGGCGTTTTCTGGAAAGAAGAAATGGATCCCGGGCACCATTCAGCGCGTGATCGGTCGCAATATGTTTGTTGTGCGTTCTTCCACAGGGTCGGAGCTGCGGCGCCACGCAAACCAATTGCGCCTGCACAGGCCGCGCGATCCTGTCTCGGGTTTCTTGATCCCATCCTCGTCGCCACTTTTGTGTCTTGTTTCCGCCGGTTGTGAGGTGCGTGGCCCATGCGGCGGGGGCACACACGGACCCTCTCTATGACGCTGGCAGCTGATGCGGCGACGGAGGCGGAGGGGCCGACTGCATAGGAGGCGCGTCGACCTCCATGGGGACGATCTCGTAGTCCGGGGACGCTAGACCCGTCGGTGAACGATGTGGCTGTGGAACTGCGGAACTTGCGGTGAACTGGGCCTGCAATCAAGAAACCCGAGACAGGATCGCGCGGCCTGTGCAGGTGCAATTGGTTTGCGTGGCGCCGCAGCTCCGACCCTGTGGAAGAACGTACAACATACATATTGTGTCCGAGCACGCGCTGAATGGTGCCCGGGATACATTTCTTCTTTCCAGCAAACACCCTGTACAGCACCGACGTAGAAACCTGAAAACGCGAAGCGCCATACGAACCGACTCGGTGCGTGGGAGGCTGCAGCAGATGAAGGAGAATGCGGTGACGGCGGCCGTGGAGCATCTCGGCTGGAGACGGGCCGTCACGTGGCATGCACCGATACGTAGACAGAAAAATTTGAAGAGCTGCCTGGAGTGCTGACCTTTCATCTTTTCCATGTGAGACATGGATGTTCGAACGAAACGTTCTGCTGTCCCACTGGCTGGACACCTTATTCTCTGTACCCGCACATGCGTGCATCCTTATTCTCTGTGTCGGTCTCTCTCTACTCGGCCACCGACACCTAGGACAACCGGCGGCAACGAGACACAAAAGTTCGCTTCTTGAGGAAGACTAGATTGCCACTGATTATCCTGGACATGCAGCCACCTCACTGAAAGTGTTGAATCTGTCATGAAGATCAATGATGAACACACCGCATATTAATGCCTGGCAGTAATTGTACGGATACTATTGATCAAACACTACTTGTACAAAAGTACTTGTAAGGAAAGAAGTGTCTAATGTTTACCTACCAAAATATTTCCATGAAGTATTATTTTCTAAAGACATCTAAAACACCTTGTGCAGCGATATCCAGAAAGTAAAAGACGGTTTCGTAAATTCGGGTGGTAGGTGGGGTTACAGCCTCCACTTTAGTGGCTTTTCGCATCAAATGGTTGTATGTTGTTTATTTCTACTTTTTTTTCTTTACGTGCGCTGCGACAGTAACTTTCTGGGTGCGTTCTGTGATTACGTTTTTTTGCAGAAATTACAAACCTATTTGCATACGGAAAAGCTATAAAGGGTAAAACCCGAAATGGCGGTACCATACTCCATAATCGCGACGGCAGTCGTAGACCTGACATTATGACTAAGGAACTGATAATGAAAATCAACGACATAGATTGTGAAACTAATGGTTTCAGGATTACGGAAATTTATTAATATTATACAATATTTCAAGGAGTTTGATGCATGACAATGTGGTAGAAAAGATTGATTATCTCAAATTTGGTGTCAGTTAGGGTCGCGAAGTCCTAGATCAGAAAATAGATGTCGAAATGTTGTCCTTCCTCAAAGATTACCACAAATAGGGTAACGAAGTTATTCATCGTATAGTAACTGGGGACTAGATGTGGTTGGAGCTTAGAAATTGCAAAGAAAAAACGCGCTGGATGCAAATGGAAAGACTAATTTTCCAAAGAAAGGAAATGCATGCAAATGCAGTCAGCAACAAAGATAACTCCTGTTGTGTTTTGAGAATTTAAAGAGTGATTCTCGTTGCGTAAACTTGGCACAGTTACTATAGGGTTAATGTGAAATACTAACAAACTTACGGCGGTCATTTCAAAACAAGCGTCATGGGAAACGTCGAGGAAAAGTTTCTTCTTTTCACGACAAGGCCCGTTCATGCACGACCAATTGTAACTAAGAGCTCTTCCGAGGCTTTTAATGCGACGTATTTTCGATCACTGATTATGAGCCCATGAGCCCAGATTTGGTGAAGAGCGAACAGCTCCTCTTCACAGCAATAAAGCACCTAACTCCACGCGTTGTCAGGTCCATCGACGTCTTTCCTAGGTAACACTAAAAAAAGTAGGGTAACACTGCATTGCGGGTAGACAGTACTACATCAAAATTGTCAAAAGCTAGACTTTTATTTTTCTAATTTCAGAGAATTTTTTTCACATCATTTTTCAATAATTTTTGAACTGATACTCATTTTTGCCGATTACTGTGCCATCTATCACGAAACGAAAAATAAATGTTTCCTACAGAAGTTACATATATTTTCACGAGGTATCCAAATCTGCAATAAAATTTTTGGCGGTCCTATACAAAACTGTAAAGTCACCCCTTATTCCGCCCCCGGCGGTGGTGTCGAGACCTCCAGCTCTTTATATTAATGGGTGTCCCTCTTTGAAGTTAACAACGATTCATTTTTTCCCAAATATTTCGAGAAATTCTTTTAAGTGCTTTAAGTGCTTCAACCTGTAGGTATGGTGTTAGACACCATGGGATGACATCAGTGCCCGTCGTAAATTTGCGAATTCGGAACATTCAAACATTTCGAAAGTTTTAGGGAAGCGGTAAATATGGGTTCGAATCCTGGTGCACCACAAATGTTTAACTTCGCCAGTTATTTTATTTTAATGTCCTGTAACAATCGAGTGTTTCGACTTCGTAAATGTTACTAAAATCGAGAAGACCTGGGTGTCGGATTTTAGAATTTTTTCATATTCACAGTACTTGAAGTATAGACTTAAATAACAATCAGTCAAAGCCATTCGATGTAACTCTCAAAAATTGTCGAGGAAATCGACTTCGAAGCTTTGCAGGTACACGTAAAAATCAATAATTAAAATAGGTGCACCAGCTGCTCGTGTACCTCAGCTGGTAGCGTTTTGCTCTAACAACCATAAGGTTGGTGGTTCGAGTCTTGCAGGTACATTTATATTTTTAGTGTTTTCGTTCTGTTGCAATACCTACATAATTTTAATATCTAACGGCAATTTTTATGAAGAATGTACGTAGTTTTGTTTATTTGTAATTTTCTATATTTTATAAAATAACGATAGCTTCAATCGAAAAATATGGGTTACATTTTTTTACAGTATCAGCGTCATTTATTAGTTGACGGCGGTAGTCTTTGATTGTTAAGTTTATGAGAGCTATTTTTCCGCCTTTTTCGTATTCAGTTACCTAAAACATTTATGGATATCTAATTCCATGTGTTGTGTCAGTTTTTGTGTGTCTGTCGACGATCTGAGCGCCTTGTCGTCGACTAAATCGATGATTGAGTATGTTAGCTGTTTCTAAAGCCTTTAATAGTCCTAGCTATGGAGAACACTTTCCAAAAACAGCGTCGTAGCTCTTCACAAACTTAACAATCTAAGACTACCGTCGTCAATTAATAGTGAAGCGTATAGTGTAAAAAATGTAACATGGTTTTTATCGAAACCATCATTATTTTATACAATATAGTAAATTACGAGTAAACAAAAATACGTGCCTTTTTCATGAAAATTACCATTAGATATTAAAATTGTGTAGGTATTCGAACACAAATAAAAGGAATTAATAAATAATAAAAATAAAAATATTAACCAGTCACTACAGAAAGAAAAAATGTACACTCGTTACAGCAATTGTATAAATCAATATTGTAAGAATACATTAATTCTTCTACCGCTCTTAAATATACCTTTTCCCTCCTACTCCTATGCTAACGGTACAATATACCTGAAAAACTTCAAAGTCGATTTACTCGAGAATTTTTGAGAGTTGCGTTGAATGGCTTTGGCTGATTGTTATTTGTGATCTTAACTTCACGTACCATAAATGTAAAAATATATTCTAAAATCCGATACCCTTGCGGTCTCCTCGTAAGATGCAAACGACTGATGCAGCTGTACACATCAGCGACGGCTGGTGTCGTTTCCACTTGGACCAGCCAGCTGCGGTCACCGCGACGTGACGCGCTTGCTCATGAGGTCACGCGCGGCGGTGTTCCGTTCAAACCCCGCCACCACCACGGGCCGGCGCTGGCTGCGACGAAACAAAATACGATTTACCGCGGATGCCTGCAATATCCGCGCCACCGCTCTCATTCAGCTGCAGCTGCGAAATACGATCACGTTCTTCATTACAGGCGAGCCGCTACCGCCGGAATATCAACGAAGCAACATTTACAAAATTAGCCACCACTGAAGAAGTTACCTACGGGCTCTGAAACATTACGCTGCATCCGGTGTACGGTCGCATAAAGCTCCGGCAATTTATATGCCATACCTAAGTCATTATAGCGTAGAGTTCCTAGTCGTAAATTCAGTTGTTACGTGCGTAACTGGAATAGAGTAATTACTGAAAATAGCTGCAAGCTTAATATGACTGTAATTTAAAGTGAGACACAAGGCTGAAATACTGTTGCAAGTTCAAGAGAAGGCAACGAAAAAAGGTTAAGGTTGTGTAGGAGAGATTTATGGACTATTCATGGTGTTAGACCTCATTAAATGTAAATTGAAATAATTCGTGCAGACAGTTGTCAAAATACCAAATTGTTTCGTTAGTATGTACTGTACTTCCTCGATTCACGTCATCAACACAGATTTTCTGTGAACGTTTGGGCAGGAATTGTTGGTGATGTCTTCATTGGGCCTCATGTTCTTCCAACTAAGCTCACTGGAGCACGTTATCATGATTTCAAACGGGATACTCTACCTGTGCTGCTAGAACATGTGCCTTTACAAGTACGACACAACATGTGGTTCATGCACGATGGAGCTCCTGCACATTTCAGTCGACGTGTTCGTACGCTTCTCAGCAACAGATTCGGTGACCGATGGATTGGTAGAGGCGGACCAATTCCATGTCCTCCACGCTCTCCTGAACTCAACCCTCTTGACTTTCATTTATGGGGGCATTTGAAAGCTCTTGTCTACGCAACCCCGGTACCAAATGTACAGACTCTTCGTGCTCTTATTGTGGGACGGCTGTGATACAATACGCCATTCTCCAGGGCTGCATCAGCGCATCAGGAATTCCATGCGACGAAGGGTGAATGCATGTATCCTCGTTAAAGGAGGACATTTTGAACATTTCCTGTAACAAAGTGTTTGAAGTCACGCTGGTACGTTCTGTTGCTGTGTGTTTCCATTCCATGATTAATGTGATTTGAAGAGAAGTAATAAAATGAGATCTAACATGGAAATTAAGCGTTTCCGGACACATGTCCACATAACATATTTTCTTTCTTTGTGTGTGAGGAATGTTTTCTGAAAGTTTGGCCGTACCTTTTTGTAACACCCTGTATACTGATAAATGAAATTACGTTTGGCCCACTAGGTCTCGGAGGCTAAGCCAATCGAATTATACATTCACTATTTTGGAGGTTTTATCCCACGAAAATGACACTCCCTGTAACATCTGCCGACTATCTCTCACACAACAATCGCATCTTGCCTTCTCCACTGTTGTATGCGAACCTGGTTACGGAATTAAATTAGAATATGATGCGATGCCTCAAAAGCCGTAAATGTCACAGCTGTACTACGGACATAGAATCTGTCGCCAAACTGCGACACGTAGTCCGAGATTCAGGTTCCAGACCTCTTCCCCTGTACAACTCAACTGCCGAACTGCAGAATTTCCGCTGCTCCGAAACAGTCGACTATTTCAAATGTTTATTTGTAAATCTATCGGACTCAATTCCTCGGTCATTATTCCGTAGCTTACAAATTATTTAAACTGAGGTAAACTAACCTAAGGACAACACAAACACCCGTGCCCAAAGGGGGGGACTCGAACCCCCGACTGTGAACGGCCGCGTGCACTGCAGCACTGCGCCCCAGTGCACACGGTTTATCCGCCGCGGCAGTCGGCTGTCTATTTCGCTGATTGGACACTCGTTGTCTCAAAAATACTGCTTTAAGTCATGTGTGAGGCAACAACTTGGTATCACGCACTGTGTACTTACCTCGGTCATTACGTACTGTACGTGGCTTTTGCAATCGCTACTGTAGAGAGACAGCGCAGTTACGGCGAGCTGGACTCGCACTGGACACACAAGTTGATGCCGGAATGTCACACTTCGAAGAAACCTCGATTGATTGCTTCAAAGCTACTGCAAATATTCAATTATACTAGAAACAATTTACACATAGGGTAAGGTGGTACAATTTCGATCATTTCGGATAAATGTAATTGTAACTGCAAATATATTGA
The DNA here is from genome assembly GCA_026315105.1 of Locusta migratoria. NCBI lineage: Eukaryota > Metazoa > Arthropoda > Insecta > Orthoptera > Acrididae > Locusta > Locusta migratoria. The sequence continues at coordinate 275,851,054 of CM048749.1, read as the reverse complement.
GAAAAGAAATAATTTTAGCTATGGCAACTTTTCTTGAATGTTTAAAGAATATGTAACATAAAAATTAGAAAATTACAAATATTGCAATGAACACACACAAAAAAAGTTACAGAATTGGGAAAAATCGATAGAAAGTGTACCACACTAGGTACAATTATAATCATTTCCTCGTACAATTTTGATCACTGACTTTTCCCACATAAAAAACACTTTTCCATCGGGCACCAGCGCAAACTTCGCGGTACCAAACGTTGCAAAATAATGAATTTACAAGCGCACGGAAACTAGAGCATTTATAAGAGCGCTTTCGACGAAGTAGCTCCAAGTGCATCTTCACAGGAAAAGTGGAAAAAACAGGAGGAGTTGTAGAAACCTTCTACACTGGAACGTCACACAAAGGCAAGTGCTACCAACTCTACGAGACTGAAAACTTATGTTGATCGGAATTGTACCTATATCGAATTTGTACCACCTTACTCTAATACGATTTGATCGTATTATTGCCTGTTAAACATTGGAATCGAGTAAATGAGACCAATATACAAGGTGTCCCATTTGTATTGACCACCCAAAATATATTTGAAACAGCAATGGCAATTGTAAAACGACTTTCACCGGAGTCAATGGAAAGCAGGGGCTCACGAATGCAAATATTTTGAACCATTCTAAAACTAAAGCATATGTGCGTTAGGGCCAGGTGGTCTCGGGGTAAAGGACTCGCTGGCAACCAAAGGGGCGCGGTTTCGAAACCCGGTCGGATCTCGAAATTTTTTTTGTCTGCGTTTTAACGCATCCTTCAACTCTCAACGATGTGATAGGGAATTTCCTGTCAGAGAGGACAAAATGTTCAAATGTTTGTAATCCTATAGGACCAAACTACGATGGTCATCAATCCCTAGTCTTACAAACTACTTAAACTAAGTTAAACTAATCTAAGGACAACACACACATCCATGCCCGAGAGAGGATTCGAACCCCAGACGCGGGAGGCCGCGCGATTCGTGACATGTCGCTCCAGACCGCTCGACTAACCCCGCGCGGCCAGAGAGGACACAGTTAGTAGTGATCGATGATATGGCATCGACTAAAACAGAGGTGATATCGGGCGTTCCACAGGGTAGTGTTATTGGCTGTCTGCTGTTCCTTATTTACATAAACGATTTGGGAGAAAATCTAAGCAGCACTCTTAGGTAGTTTGCTGACGACGCCGTCATTTAACGTCTAGTAAAATCATCTGAAGATCAAAACCAACTGCAGAACGATCTAAATAAGATATCACTATGGTGTAAACATTGGCAATTGACTCTAAATATTGAGAAGTGTGAAGTCGTCCACATGAGTACGAAAAGAAATCCGTTAAGCTTTATTCACAAGATAAAGCAATCAAACGTGAAGGCCGTAAACACAAAATACCTAGGAATTACTATTAGTGCAGACTTAAACTGGAAAGAACATGTAGATAATGTCGTGGGAAAGGCGAACCAGAGACTGCGTTTTATTGGCAGAGAACTACTAAAGAGACTGCATATACTACACTTGTCCGTCCTTTCTGCTGCCCAGTGTTGGATCCTTATCAGGTGGGTTTGACGGAGGACATCGAAAGAGTCCAATGAAAGGCAGCTCATCTTGTATTGTCACGCCACAGGGAGACAGTGTTACGGAAATGATACAGGATCTAGGATGGGAATCATTAGAACAACGGCGCTTCTCGCTGCGGCGTGGGCTACTTACAAAACTCCAATCGCCAACATTCTCCTCCGAATGCGTAAATATATTGTCAATTGCCACTTACATAGGTAGAAAAGATCATCAGACTAAAGTACGAGAAATCAGAGCTCGAACGGAGAGATTCAGGTGTTCTTTCTTCCCACGCGCTATACTAGAATGGGAGATAATAGTGTAAAGATGGTTCAATGAATCCCCTGCCAGACAGTTAAATGTAATTTGCAGAGTATCCCATGTAGATGTAGATGAGTAGTCGTGAGAAACGACGCGTGGTTCGGATTCCACGTTAAACAGGAGGTCCCCTTTCCCCGGTTGGACAATTGGGGTATGTTAGGGACATGCAAGTCGCCGAAGTGGCGTCCAATCGAAAGACTTGCACGAGGCCACTGATCCACACGAATTTATTATTATTATATTGTGATTTTTAACACAAAATTATGTGTTTTAAATGGACACTCAATATTATTTCATCAGCAATGTACAACATTGCGTTGGTTGCATGTTAATAAGCCAAATACATCTCGAGAAGTTTTATGCGCCACCTTCGCTTCGCAATATCTCGGGATGTAATTTGCATTTTGCGACGCAATCAACGCCATTGTTTATGTGATTTGTCGTGCTATACTCTGCTGATGAAATAATATAGGTTGTTAATTACAACCAATTAAGTTTGTGTTAGTAACACGTATGCTTTTGTTTCAGAATGTTTCAAAATATCTACATTCTGAGCCCTTGCTTACATTGATACCGGTGACAGTTGTTTTACAATAGCTGTTGTTGCTCTAGAGTTATTTTTGATGATTACGATAAATGGGACACCTAGTATGCCTTCGTCAATGGTGCAAGTTTCGCGGTACCGTTTTTGTTAGTGATTTACCTTCCATGTACGGATCTATTTTATTTGTAACAGACTAATGGAACATGGAGAAAATATTGGCTGTCGATGCGTGCGTATCTGTGTGTATCTGAATTCTGACCTCCTCCCCCCTCTCTATCTCTCTATCTGCGTGCGTGTGTGCGTGTATGTGTGTGTACACGCTGTGGTTGCAGCAACCGCAGTGGCTAGTCGGTGGCGGCTTTCTGCCTGTATTGTGCGACCCGGGTCACGGAGACGAGGACAATGGGGTTAATTTGCTTTGTCAACGCAGCGGTCAGGGAAACTGGGCCGCTCTGGTTATTTCTGGTCGAGTTATGTCGCTTCCTTGTCAGTCTGAGCAAACAGTCGCCCGGGAAAGCAACGCGTAATTAAGACCAATGAACACTAATGAAGCGTAAACCATTGTCTGCATGCTGCGCAGAGTTGCATCCTAGACGGAAAGAAGGAGACAAAAATTACATTTTCAGTATAGAAGAAATTTTTACGGCACTACTGAGTCATTTGAATGTCTCTCGGTTGTACCTATTGATGAGAGACTACACATACTTTTAAAAGGGCTGTTTCAAAATTAGTATGACACGCTTTGGAGAGGATTTCTTATAACGCCTTATTTTTCGTTTCCAAGACTATCATTTGCAAGGTCGGCGTGGTTCTTTCGTGTTTGTCATGTTAGCGGCCGGATGTACCTCCTGTGCAGCCACTGTGCAGCTACACGCTTCACGACTACACTATCGTGCAAGGCGGAGAGTTCGGAGAGTTACTACTAGCAGTCATTTCTAATTCGAATCCTAGGCGGAACAAGGTGTAAACGACTGTCCTCATACCTATAGCTTTGATTTTTCTCATCAACGTGGTTATAACGGAAAAAGTACGGCCACGCGGGAGTTTCCGTGCACACTAAGAAGCCTTGCTGCGAAATTTGAGTCCTCCCTCGGGTATGAGTGTGGGTATTGTCTCTGGTACACTACTGGCCATTAGAATGCTACACAAAGCAGAAATGCAGATGATAAACGGGAATTCATTGGACAAATATATTATACTAGAACTGACATGTGACTATATTTTCACGCAATTTGGGTGCAAAGATCCTGAGAAATCAGGACACGGAACAACCACCTCTGGCCGTAATAACGGCCTTGATACGTCTGGGCATTGAGTCAAAAAGAGCTTGGATGGCGTGTAGAGGTATGCCCATGCAGCTTCAACACGCAACCACAGTTCATCAAGAGTAGTGACTGGCGCATTGTGACGAGTCAGTTGCTCAGCCACCATTGATCAGACGTTTACAGTTGGTGAGAGATCTAGAGAATGTGCTGCCCAGGGCAGCAGTCTACCTTTTTCCTTATCCAGAAAAGCCCGTACAAGACCTGCAACATGCGGCCTTGCATTATCCTGCAGAAATGTAGGATTTCGCAGGGATAGAATGAAGGGTAGAGCCACTGGTCATAACACAATTGAACCGCAATTGCAATTGCATTGTCCTGCAGAAATGTAGGATTTCGCAGGGATCGAATGAAGGGTAGAGCCACTGGTCATAACACAATTGAACCGTAACGGTCACTGTTCAAAGTGCCGTCGATGCGAACAAGAGGTGACCGAGACGTGTAACCCATACCATCACACCGGGTGATACGCCAGTATGGCGATGGCGAATACACGCTTCCAATGTGCGTTCACAGCGATGTCGCAAAACACGGATGCGACCATCATGACGCTGTAAACAGGACCTGGATTCATAAAAGAATGACGTTTTGCTATTTGTGCACCCAGGTTCGTCGTTACGTACACAATCGCAGGCGCTCCTGTCTGTGATGCAGCTTCAAGGGTAACCGCAGCCATGGTCTCCGAGCTGGTAGTCCATGCTGCTACAAACGTCGTTGAACTGTTCGTGCAGATGGTTGTTGTGCAAACGTCCCCATCTGTTGACTCAGGGATCAAGACGTGGCTGCACGATTCCTGTCATCTCCACTGCTAGTGATACAAGGCCCTTCGGCGTTCCCTGTGGCCCTCCTCATCCACATCTACATCTACACCCATACTCCACAATTCACCGTAAGGAGTGTGGCGGAGGGTACACTCTACCACTACTAGACATTTCCTTTCCTATTCCACTCTCAAATAGAACGCAGAAAAAATGCCTATATGTCTCCGTACGAGCTCTAATTTCTCTTATCTTGTCTTTGTGTTCACCACGCGAAATTTAAGTAGGCGACAGCAAGATCGTACTACACTCAGCTTCAAATTCCGGCCCTCTAAATTTCCTCAACAGAAATTCACGAAAAGAACGTCGTCTTTCCTACAGCGATCGCCAATTGATTGCCGAAGCATTTCCGTGACACTCGCTTATTGGTCGAACCTACAAGTAACAAACCTAGCTGCTCGCTTCTGAACTACCTCTATTTCTTCCTTTAAACTGATCTGCTGCGGGTCTCAAACACTTGAGCAATACTCAAGACGTGGTCGTACAATCGCTTTATATGTGGTCTCCTTTACAGGCGAAGTATATCTTCCCAAAATTCTCCCAATAAACTGAAGTCGGCTGTCCGCCTTACTCACAACTGTCCTTACATGTTCGATCCATTTCATATAGCTCTGCAATGTTATTCCTAGACATTTGAACGACGCGACAGCATCAAGAAGCTCACTAATAATGCTGTATTCTACTGTGTTTACTACCCATGCGCACCACCTTACATTTGTCTGCATTGAGAGCTAGCTGCCATTCTTTGCACCAACTAGAATTATATCTAAGTCATCCTGGATGCTATTACAGTCAGTTAAATACCCATACACCACAGCATCATCAGCAAACAGCTGCAAATTAAAACCTACTCTGACCATCGGATCAATTATATAGATAGAAAATAATAGCGGTCCTATCACACTCCCCTGGGGCACGCCTGACGATACACTAGTCTCTGATGAACACGCGCCGTCGAGAAGAACGTACTGCGTTCTATTACTTAGGAAGTCTTCCAGCCAGTCACAAATCTGTTAACCTATCCCATAAGCTCGTATCTTCGTTAGCAGTCTTCAGTGTGGCACCGCGTCGAACGCCTTTTTGAAGTCGAGAAAAACACAATACGCCTGTTGCCCTTCATCCATGACTCGCAAGATGTCATTTGAGAAAAGCGCAAGCTGAGTTTCACATGAACGATGTTTCCTAAACCCGTTCTGATTCATAGAAAGAAGCTTTCCCGTTTCAAGGAAATTTGATATATTCGAACTGAGAATATGCTCCAAAATCCTATATGAAACTGATGTAAACGATAATGGCCTGTAATGTGTGGGTCAGTTTTCTTTCCTTTCTTATAAACGGCAGTTACCTGCGCTTTTTTTCCAATCACTAGGAACTTTGCACTGAATTGAAGATTCGCGATAAATGCAAGCTAAGTAGGGGCCCAATGAGGCAGAATTCTCTTTGTAAAAGCGAACTGGTATTCCATCCGGACCAGCAGACTTTTTCGTATTTAGCTCTCTCAGCTGCTTCTCTACACCGGAAATACCTATTTCTATATCCCCCATTTCGGAATTAGTACGTTGATCAAATGATGGTACATTTGTGCGGTCCTCCTGCGTGGAAGATTTCTTAAAGGTTAAATTTAGAACTTCAGCTTTCCGTTTGCTTTCTTCTATTACTGCCCCGGAATGATCAACGAGTGACTGGACAGTGGGGTTTGACCCGCTTATCGATTTTACATATGACCAGAATTTTTTCGGGTTCTCGGAAAGATCTTCTGGTAAAATATGGCTGTGGTAATTATTGTATGCTTCGCGCATCGATCTTTTTATAGAAGGCACGAACCTCTGATAACTTTTGCCTGTCATCATCTGCGTGTTCTTTTTTGAATCGAGAGTGCAACAGTCTTTGCTTTCTCAGCAGCTTTCTAACATTATTATTATACCACCGATTCCATATTCTACTTACCGTCATTCGAAAGCGACCAACGGGAGCAGCAATGTTGCGATACGATAACCGCAATCCCGATAGGCTACATTCCGACCTTTATCAAAGTCGGAAACGTGATGGCGCGCATTTCTCCTCCTCACCTGAGGCATCACAAGAACGTTTCACCAGGCAACGCCGGTCAACTGCTGTTTGTGTATGAGAAATCTGATGTAAACTTTCCTCATGTCATTACGTTGTAGATATCGCCACTGGTGCCAACCTTGTGTGAATGCTCTGAATAGCTAATCATTTGCATATCACAGCATCTTCTTCCTGTCGGTTAAATTTCACGTCTGTAGCACGTCATCTTAATGGTATAGCAATTTTAATGGCCAGGATTGTATAAGATATTTTATGTGGTTTTTAAGTCCAGGGACTGATGGCCACTGCAGTTTGGTCACACAGCTTTATAAAAATTTGTACATATCGAACAATATCTACGCTGCGGCACTATAACATTCTTGCAGTGAACTTTAAACATCGGTTCTCCAAATTTGATTAATAGTCAATGGAGCGTTCTCTCATGCGTTACCAATTTGAAATCATAAAACACCTCCGAGGTACTTGTCCGTGTACCAAACCTGCCAGTAACAAATCGAATAGCTCACCTCTAAAATACTCCCACGTCTTCTTTCAATCGGAGCTGACGCCGAATCCTAACTCTCCCGCAGTACTGCAGAATGGTTATCTGCGCTATCTACAGATAGCGCTTTCCTACAGATTTTGAATTTCACATGTCTTTTCAAAGTTACGCTCAGATATATAATAGACGGTGGTTTCTGTCAAGCAGTATAGGCCTACCAGTAATATTGCACTGGAACATTAAGTGATCGTTCTACTTACTCATTTGCATTCATTTACATTTTTCTACATTTGAGTTTGTTGCCATTCATTTTATCAACTCGCATGTTTGCCTAAGTCACATTGTATTTTTAATTATGACTCAATGAAGACACGTACATGTACGATGCTTACACTGTATCTCATATTAGTTAAATAGGGACACTCTATATGATACTCTTGTCTCTGATTAATGCTCACTGTAAAGAAAAACGAATTTGAATCCAGTTATATACTTGATACTGATACTTCGTTATCAGTTGGTAACACTCATATACTTGGAAAGCTATTCCGTATAATAATCCCGTCGTTATCAGTTGGTAACCCTTTTTATTGTTTATTGTGATATTCCAGGACATCGAAAATCTCCTGTACACCAATCATTGTCAAACAACAGATGTGTGTAAACGAACTAGAAGCTTAAGCTTAAGATTTAGGGCCCAGTCGACATCTTGGTTATTAGAGACGGAGCTAACGCCCGGAATTTTGGGTAAGGATTGGGAAGGAAATCGGACGTGCCCTTTGAAAGGAACCATCCCGGCATTTGACTGGAGTCATTTAGGGAAATCACGGAAATTCTGAATCTGGATGGCCGGAAGTGGATTCGAATCATCATCCTGAAGCGAGTCCAGTGCGTTACCACTGCACCACCTTGCTCGGTTTACTTCTATGTTTCAGGATTTCTGGTGATTCAGAATAACATAGTACGTTTGATAGGAAATATTCAATTCAATAAACAGTCTTGTGTGACATATCATATGTTTCAATATTTCTCTTTTAAGTTAGTGCTTCGTAAAAACTGACGTCTTTTTGAAGGCGAGTAGCACGATGTCAATCTGTCTCATTCTTATATAAGGGATATTTTGGGAAAAAATTAAGAAACTTTGGACCTACCAGTAAGGAACGATGATGGGGTATAACTGATCACAATATGCGTAAATTCATGGCAGATCGTAAAATAAAGTTTAGGAATACCTGACATCGTTATCATAGTAGGGGAGCGTAGTCTTTTTCTTTGATAATTGTGTTAGCCATGATAGAAAGGAAACATCCTTCTTGACTGACTATATTCGGCAATTTGAATGACGATCTTAAGATTTTTTATAGACAAGACACACTGAACCATGCAAATAAATCAATGTCTTATGTATGTCTGAAAATAAACTGATAATGGCAATTTAAATCGCCCTAACTTGATTTTCGATTATATCTTCGCGATTGCGACAAATAAAGTTGTCAAGTAACTGGTATACAGTAGTAAAATAAAATATGTAACTTATAGAAAAACCTCTCCTTGACACGTGATTCAATCCATATACTCTCGTAAATGTACAGGAGTTTCCATAATTAATCTTTTATTCACAATGTGAATATATACAATCTTTCCATTTCAGTAAGGTTTATCGTGCAAATGATCCAGGAGAAACTAAACAAACTAATGACCTAATGTGTAATCTAATTGGCATTACGAAGTCAGAGGCAGATGATGATGTCGTTTGCATACAATTTGTAGTACTAGGAAAATGTACCGAAAAGCTAAGGTTTGGCGCAAGAATGATCAGATGATCGTGTAAATAAACAGTACCCGAAGCAGTTACATCAACCAAAGACTTAACAATAACTGATTTTATATTCATGACATCCGCAGCTTCTGAATGTAATCGTGAATAAAATAATTTTCTTAGGCATTTTACAATAAAACAGTTACGGTCGTCTCGTTCTCAGGGCAGCTGCAGCTGTGGTAGTACAGTTTTTTAAAGAAAACTCCACTAACAACTGTCACCAGTACCAACAGCCGCTACCAGTGACGTTCTCTAGATCCACAACATCAGGAGCGTATAACTATTACACCGCGATTATTTCCACCACACGCAACAATATCAACAGGTGCAAGGAACAGTTAAAATTTTGTTGACTCCATGGCACAAGATATTTATCAAGGACATAACCATATTTTAACTGTTATATTAACCTGAAGTGGCTCTAGGATACGTAACTGTTAGTGACTGTGTAAAAATTTACACAGGTAACAGCTAACAGGTGTGAGCGGGAATTTCTTTCAAGAGTCAAATAATTTTTGAATGTTAATACGCTTAAGTGATAAATATGTTTCGGATGAATCCAACGTTCTCAACCATATATACCATAATGACTATGTTTGTCATTTTAATAAAAACAACGGAACTAAGGAAATGAATTTTTTAATTCATTGCAAACGAACAACGCTCTGAGGGAAATCCAGATCCATTGTATTAAGAGAGATCGTAAAAATATTACAGTTTCAAACTCTGTCTAAGTATAGCACCTGAACAATAAACAAACATGGGGCAACGTTGTACACAACAAAGCGTTTTATATGCGGTCTCCTTTACAAATGAAGTACATCTTCCAAAAATTCTCCAAATAAACCGACGTCGGCTGTCCGCCTTACTCACAACTGTCCTTACATATTCGTTCCATTTCATATCACTCTGCAATGTTACACCTAGATATTTGAACGTCGTCACTGTATCAAGAAGCTCACTACTAATGCTGTATTCGAACATTATAGGATTGTTTTCCTACTCATGCCCATCACCATATGTTTTTCTACATTTAGAGCTAGCTGTCACACATCAACTACAAATTTTGTATCAGTCATTCTGCATGCTATTACAGTCCTATCACACTCCCCTGGGGCACGCTTGACGATACACTCGTCTCTGACGAACACTCGCGTCGAGAAAACGTACGTCGTTCTGTTACTTAGGAAGTCTTCCAGCCAATCACAAATCTGTGAACCTATTCTATATGCTCGTATCTACGTTAGCAGTCTGTAGTACGGCACCATGTCAAATGACTTTTTGAAATCGAGAAAAACACAATCTGCCTGTTGCCCTTCATCCATGGCTCGCAAGATATCATGTGAGAAAAGGGCAAGCTGCGTCTCACATGACCGAAGTATTCTAAACCCGTGCTCAATCTCAGAAATAAGCTTATCCGTCTCAAGGAAATGTACTATATTCGAACTGAAAATATGCTCCAAACTTCTACAGGAAACTTATGTCAACGACACTGGCCTGTTGTTATTTTGTGGGTCAGTTCTTTCACCTTTCTTATTAAAGGAAATCATCTGCGCTTTTTTCCAATCACAAGGAATTTTGCGCTGTGTTAAAGATTCGCGATAAATGTAAATTAAGTAAAGGCTCAATACCGCAGAATAGTCTTTGTAAAACCGAACTGGTACTCCATCCGTACCAGGAGACTTTTTTGTATTTAACTCTCTCAGCTGCTTATCTACACAGGAAATACCTATTACTATGTCCTCCATTTTGGAGTCAGTGCGTTGATCAAATGATGGTACATTTGTGCGGTCCTCTTCCGCGAAAGATTTCGTAAAGATTAAATTTAGAACTTCAGCTTTCACTTGCTTTCTTCTATTACTGCCGCGGAATGATCAAAGAGTGACTGGGTAGTGGGCTTTAAACTGATTATCGATTTTACATAGGACCATAATTTTTTCGAGTTGTCGGAAACATCTTTTACTAAGTTATCGCTGCGTTAATTATTGTATGCTTTGTGCATCGATCGTTTTAGAGATGCACGAATCTCTACTAACTTTTGCCTGTCATCATTACGTGTCAGTTTTTGCAACGAGAGTGCAACAGTCTTGGCTCTTTCAGTAGCTTTCTAACATTGTTATTATACTACGGTGAATCTTTTCCATTCTTAATCGACTTTACAGGTAAATATTTCTCTAAACCTTTATTTACACTGCATTTAAATTTACTTACAAATCCTCTACATTCATTGTACCTGAACTAAACGACGTCCATTCGTTTTCTAAGTGAGATGTTAACAATTGCTTATCGGCACTTCCTAACAAAAACACGCTACTAGCCTTCTTGACTGGTTTATGGAATTAGGTCACCATTCACGCTATAACGATATCGTGATCACTAAATCTTGTCTCTACAGTGAAATCGTTAATAAAGTTCATAGCTATAAGGTCTAAAATATTCAAGATCGCCGATTTAAGATGGAAACTATGTTCGTCGCATACTGTAAAAGATAGACCACCTCAGCCACACGATACTGGAATATTCAGGCCGACCGCGGTGGACGAGGAGACTGAGGCGCTCCAGTCACGGTCTGCACGGCCACTACGGTCGGGGGTTCGAATCCCCGCTCGGGCATGGATAATTGTGCCGTCCTTAGGATAAGCTAGTTGATAAGTAGTTTGCAAGTTTAGGAACTGATGACCCCGTAGTTAAGTCCCATAAACTTTACAAACATTTTAACATTTGAACATTTTTTGAATATTCAGGTTTCGCAATTCCTATAGGGTTTCTGAAATAAACGGTTTACTGCGACTGACGCACCCAGTAAAACTGTGTACGTTATTTCTATTGTCTCACAGATGTTGCTTTCATTATGATTAGCAATTGTACATTTTACAGTGTTGACAGTAGGTATCGGCCTTTACAATACAGGAATAGTGTCATATATTAGTGTACTACCAGGTTGGCTCTTCAAGGTAGCCGCGGAGGAATATCCGTGCGCACTGAGGCGCCATGCTGCGGTGCGCGCGCCTTTTCGCCGTCGGGGGTTCGAGTCCTCCTTCGGGCATGGATGTGTGTGTCGTCATTAGGTTTGTTTAACTTAGTTTAAGTAGTTTGTAAGCTAGGGACTAATAACCAAGCAGTTAAGTGCCATAGATTTACAAACATTTGAACATTTTTGAATCTTCATCCTATAACGAGTAGCAAGTAGTTTTGCCCCCGCCCCCCCTCCTCAAAACGTGTGCCACTTGTTACCCAGGAACCTGGGCGAGAACGCGTTCCCGGTGCTGCCGACGGCGGGGCTGGAGCGGCTGCTGGTGCTGAAGGTGTTCAACAACGCGGCGCTGCGCGAGTTCCCGCCGCCGGAGCGCTTCCCGCGCGTGCAGCGCCTCATGCTGGCGTACGCCTACCACTGCTGCGCCTTCCTGCCGCTGCTGCCGCCCGACCCGCCGCCCAAGCCGCCGCTCAAGGACGCCGTCATCTTCCCCGAGGACTCCGAGTTCGACATGAGCCTCTGGAACTCCAGCCTTACCGATATCTGGCCTCAGTTCCGTGAGTGAAGCAGCTAGCACAAAGCTTACCATATTGTTCACTAAGTTTATTGGGCATTCTGTACAATAATATTATATGATTGTTTTACATTTCCATCTAATACCATAAGCCACCCTACAGTGCTGATGAGGTTATATGACATCCTTTCAGGAGATCGTGCTATCTATCTATCTATCTATCTATCTTGTGTGTGTGTTTGTGTGTATGTATGTAAGAACTGTGTTGTCGCACAAGTCTAAAGTGCGCACCACCTACTTTCGCCGCGCGTCGCCATGCACGCACGGCGCGGCGTTCTTACGACGTCAGCCACGAGCGCCCTCTGCTACAACACCGCTCGTGGCCACCACTGAACGACACCGTTCACTTGGGACTGAGATAGGAACCAGTTAACACTTCGGAATCAGATAGGCACCAGTGAAGACTTGGCTATCGGATAGGCACTAGGCAGGCCTCTAGCTCAACTATGTATCAGCATTCTGCCGTACTGAACTATGTAAAAGTTAAGTATTGTACAAATTCTGTGCAATATATATCTCGTTCTAATTTACTCTAGTGTTTCTAGTTTCTGCTGTCCCACTGGCTGCTCTCCTTCGTACCTGCACAAGCGTGCGTCCTTTATTCCTGTGTCGGTCCGTCTACTCGGCCACCGACACCTACGACGGAAACGAGACACAAAAGCGGCGACGAGGCAGGGACACCAAAGTGGCGACGAAGATGGGATGCAAAATGAGCCCTATGGATTTTTAAGATGACTGGAGATATTTTGATGAAATCTCCAGATTAGCCCATCAGAATTACCTCTGAAGTTTGGTAGCAATCGCATCAAGATATTTATTAATGTATATGTCGAAGTTGTAAGGTGCAGTAGAATGAAGAAGTGTGGAAGGGGTAATCCTGGCAGGGTCGCCAAATGTAAGGTGTGCTGGCAATGGTATCCTGACAGGAAGGGAGAGTTGCTGGCTGTGTCTGTTAATTGAAAGCTGTGGGTGGGAGGAACAGGAACATAAGGTCGTATGCAAGTGAATGTCAAAGGTTAATACATTTGATGTGAGAGGATAGGCGTGGTTGACGCACCCAAAACCGACTAAGTAATTATAACTTAATTCGCTATTTCAAATTCAAATGTCTGTAAATCTATCGGACCAAATTGCGTGGCCATCAGTCCATAGCTTTCAAACTACTTAAACGTAGGTAAAGTAACAAACACACACACCTATGCCCCAAGGAGGACTCGAACCTTCACGTTGAGCAACCGCGCGCTCCGCAGCGACATTCTTTAGACCGCTCGGCTACTCCACCGCGGCTAATTCGCTATTTAAACCTATCCAAAATAATGATAAAGGGAACTAAACTAATATGGATTATGTAAATTGAAAATTAAATTGAAACTCATTTAATTTATGATACCAAATGCGTGTCAGAACGAAGAAACAAATCAATTACAACTAATATGAAGTCAAATTGATACACACACAGAAATACAATACGGATTAACACTTCTACAGTTAGTGACTGGTAGGTCGACGATTATTGAAACTGATATAAGATACACGAAATTACCCCCACATTAACTACGAAACAGTGGCGTAATAGGGAACGATATTCCAGTACATGTTTTCTCATGTTATTTAACGTCTTCCAATAAGCTTGGTAACGAGATCAAACTTGTGAAGCGGAGGCAAGTCCAGGCGATACTATACGAGACAGAAGCGGTAATTAGAGTCACTGTGTCGGCGCTAGATTGTGGCAGTGTGCTTTATTAGCTATTAGACGCAGCCCCGAAATTCAACTCGGCTTCGTACTGCAGAAGCAATATTTCATTAATGTCAGCCACTGTTCCCGCAGCGGACCTCAGCGCCTATGATCGCACTCATTCTGCTACGTACTGCACTACAACCAATGTATATTAATATACGAGATTACTGTAGGCAAAGGTGACACTAGGACAGTAATAATCGATAAGTCTAATATCAGGAAGGCTGACCTTGTTCTCGGCTTGCCAACACTCAGTACAAAAAGTAAAAGTTTCGGAATAAGTTCAAAAGTTGCTCCAAGACTCTAAGCTCAGCTTCTTGAAAAGAAAAGAATAATCTGAGAGACGACTGCCCTCTTCAGGTGCTGAAATCCAGAGTCTCTCACGTCCAGCAAAATTCCCAGGCTCCTCCTATCCAAAACTAAAAACATCAATCTACGTCTAGAGTCCGACCAATTTTGGCTTGCCCTCGCAAGATGGATTGCCAAAACTGTCATAGTACTAAACGCAATCAAATGGGCTGTCTTCCCGGATTTTCATAGCTCGGCCCATGCCCACACGTCCTACTTCCTCACAGTGCGGGGAAATGGCCTCAGGGAAACGCCGATAAACACGGCCGGCGAGTTATTCTTTAAATTATCAACATTCCTTACTCTATTCGAATGTGTGTCACCTAACTTCATAGTGCCAAAGACCTAATTCGTCCTGCAATGTCGAAACGTTCCAATAATAAATGGGAAGGCATTCAAAGAAGGGCCAAACACACGATATCCTAGATTCATTCAGAAAAATCAGATAGAGACCGAACCCCCAACTTCAGGGGACACACAGTACACGCACGATATACGTGGCATGGGGAGCGCTGGCTTTCTGGGAAGTATGCCGAGGACAACTAATGCACACACACACACACACACACACACACACACACACACACACACGTGTCCACGTGTCTGAGGGAGGACTCGAGACTCTGCTGGTGAGCAAACGCACACTTCACAGCAAGGTGCCTTAGAGCTTTCGGCCACTCCACCGCGGCAAGGAAGAAGCCTCGATCTTTGTAAATCACATTTAAAAATTACTTTGACGAGAAAAAGTTAGTGACGGGTTTACATCCTTCTTTTTTGGCATTCCATTTAAATAAGTGTGTTCATTTGTGTGTTTGTTTGTTCCTTTGCGGTTCACATTTTTATACTAATCTTCTTGAAATTTTGCACACTTGATCTTCAAAACAGTAGGAAGGTAACTGTCTACTTAACATTTAGTGTGGTTGATGGCGGTCGATACGTTACTACCACACGTTGACACACCCCCCTCCACACACACACACAGTTAAAAAAATGTTCAAATGTTTGTTAAGCTTATGGGTCTTAACTGCGGGGTCATCAGTCCCTAAACTTACAAACTACACATGAACTAAATTATACTAAAGACAGCACAAACATCCATGCCCGAGGGGGGATTCGAACCCCCGATGGGGAGCAGCCTCGCGCATCGGAGCACAGTGCCTTAATCCGCTTGGCCACTCCGCCATGGCGTAATTTTGCGAACTTTTGCATAAAAACAAGAGGGTACCTTACAACAGACATTAACACAGCTTTACCAGTTATTAGAAACTTTGCTCATGTATGAATGTTTTCATGGTGAAGGTTTTTATAAACTGCCACTCCTCGTATGGGGAACGGCAAAGAGTACCTTAAAATAAATTTTGAATGAATGTTGACAGATATACGGCAGTTTTCAAAAATAAGAGGAGGCGGAGATCAACTGAAGAGTCGGAATGAACAGAGAGAGGACGAGAAGATGGAGTAGGTGACGGCAAAGCGATGGGCTGAGAGAGCAAAAGGAGGAGGTGGACATAGAGAGAGAGAGAGAGAGAGAGAGAGAGAGAGAGAGAGAGAGAAGAGAGAGAGAGAGAGAGAGAGAGAGAGAGAGAGAGAGAGAGACGAGTGGAGGTAGGTTCGACTGCGAGGGTGGCGAATGAATAACTACTCAGCCAACGCCTCTTGCCTCTTTTTTAGGTAGTACTGTAATAAATGTAAACAAGGTTTTCCTGTGCCTCCAGCTATAACTCAGTGTTATTCCTTCATGCTAATGTCGCTGGAACTCATTCAAGGTGATTGTACATTCAGACTGTGAATTCGAGACAAATATTATCAGCAGTGCTGTCTACAGTCAGGAAGGACAATTTGGTTCAAAATGCCGTAGATGACAAGATAATTAAAGGCATAGTTCTTCTCCATAACGTTGGCAAAGAATTTTCTGTCTCCATTCAAGGGAGACTTCTTGTCTGATGCTTGAAGTGATTGAAGGAATGATAGCTAAGGCTTCTGCTAGCAATGTCCTGTCAATAAAATTCTTCAGCGTGTGAGACCGTAAAGTGAATCTATAATACTTTCCGACGTCTCGGCCACTGTTGTAAGTAGCCTTTCTCGGGGTGTTTGATTGACAGTTTTCTAGATTCACAGTGCGATGTCACAGCCTGAAGACTTTTGTTAACAGTGATTTGGAGAAGTCATAGAAAATCTAGATGTTGGTTACCAGACTGAGATTTGAAACAAAATTTTTCCATCTTATCAGCAATCCACATCCTCGTTGTTGCTGCCTGTGAGACTGTAAATGATTGTGGAAAGTAGAGAAGAATCTCTCTGATGTAACATAGCATCAGTTGATTGCAAGTAAGACAAGAAGGCGACTTGGCCAGCTGTTGAACTAGGTGCTGGCTTAGGCCTACTTGGGTGGCTGAATTGTGGATTAGTCCCAATTAAGATCTTCAGCGTTTGTAATATCGGACAGGTTCTCTCCTTGATACGCAGTTGTCCTACCCCTTACACTGACCAGGCACACGGATTTCCGACCCAAATTCCCATTTATCCTCCTGCTTTGATTGCAGTACTGCATGGATCACAGCTAACCCAATATTCTGACACTGTAATCAACGTATTATAATAACAAGAAATGTATTTAAGTACGAAAGAATAGTGGCCGCAATTCTTAACTGTAATGCACCATGTGGAAGTTTGATGTAGGATGCACAAGAGGACTGGACTCTTGCGGGAATTGTGGGTTAGCTGCGAACTATGGATTACAATGGTAAAATCAGAACGACATATGAGAATTTGGTTTGAATGGGCTACGTGTCTTGTGAAAAGTTTGTTAAGCCCGTGTGCCTGGGTGGTGCAAAGGTTGGCACAACTGCCTAGACGGCACGGGTTCCAGTACCGACCCCGGCTCAATATTTTTATATGTTCATGCTGTTTTATTACAATAACTACCAGTCGCTGAGACAAAAATGCATAATTAGTGTTAGATCCACTGTTGAATTCATGGTCGGCAGTGCGATGTGTTCCTGCCTACAGAGAACCTGAGCAAGAAGTTCGGGCCGCAGGTGACGGACTTGTGGGAGAGCTTCGGGTCTGATTTCACGTATCCGGGCAACCTGCCGGCCTACGTCGAGGAGTACTTCGAGGAGAACGACGGCGGGCGCAGCGTCACGGACGAGCACGGCGCCGCGGACTTCGTACGCTGTGTGCCCCTGCCAGGTAGGCCGCCCAGCGATGCAATGTACCGCGGCACAGCCGCCCGCCTGCAGTAAGGGGCAATGCCGCTGCTGACAGAAAACTCCATAACGTATCGCAAGGGAAGCTTTCCATCGCATCCCCCCCCCTGCGGTATTCCGGTACGATGACGTAATAGATAGCCCAACAAAAACTGAACAACGATAGAATCTGTAGGAAACTGTGAAAAAAGAAGCAAAATTGAAACATTTAATGCTCGAAGTGGCTCCAACGATGGTGTCTTAGTTCTGTGGTCTTAGTATATAACTGCCATGCGGGAGTTCCGTGTTCTAACCTTCCACTTGATAATTTTATTTTTGGGTTTTCACAAATTATGAATTGCCCTTCCGTTCATTGACGTCATTATTCTCTTTTTATACCCTTTGAAACTATCATTTTATGCATTAGTTATGTAATTCGACTCACTCCGAAAGAATATTTTACAGTCCTTGTAAATTTGACGTATAGTGAGTAAAGGTGTCTCATGGAACTCTCACAGAAATGAAAACAACCAATAAACGAGTGTGAAGTATGTCTGTGAAAGGTACCTCACTTCGTTTCCCGAAAATTTCATGACACATTAAGATTTTCATAGACGTACACAGGATGGCGTACATGTTGGAAACTTAAAACACGTAAAAACATGGCACAGGGTTCATTGAACCGCTTTTATAATACTTCTCTACTGTTCCATTCTATAATAGCGCGGGGAAAAGGAACACCTGAATCTTTCCGTTTTTGATCTGATTTCTCTTATATTATTGCGATGATAATGTTTCCGTATGTAGGTGTGGTAACAAAACATGTTCGCATTCGGAAGAGAAAGTCGGTGAAAGATATTTCTCAAATAAATCTCGCCGCAACGAATAACGTCTTTCTTTTAGTGATTTTCATCCCAACTCGTGTATCATTTTCGTGACACCGTCACCCTTACATCACGATTATATAAACCGAGCTGCCCTTCTTTGAACTTTCTATAAATCGTCCGTCAGCCCCACTTGATCGGTATTCCACATTGGGCGGCAATACTCAAACATTGGACGTACAACTGATGTGTAAGCTGTTTCTTTGTTAGAACTGTTGCATCTTCTAAGTGTTCTGCCAATGATACGTACCTCTTATTTGACAACACGTAAATCGGGCAAGGAGGCATAACTCACTCACTTCTCAGGCGAACAATTGACATATATCGGTAAGAGATTCCTTTCATGTAACGCACATACCGTCACCAATGTTGTCTATAATACATCACACGTGTTTTACGAAGAAGCACTTTCGTCCAGTTTTCGCGGCTCCCATTAGAGAACTACTTCCTTTTGCTGATGATCTCTCGCCTCTCCAGCCGGGTGGCGGCGTTGATGAATCGCGAGGTTTCGGGAAGTGTCATACTACCCATCTTCGATTGAAGATGGGTAGTATGACACTTCCCGAAACGTCGCGATCAAAAATGTTCAAATGTTTGTATAGTCTATGGGACTTAACTACGGGGTCATCAGTCCCTAAACTTACAAACTACTTATGAACTACTTACGAACTAGGACGGCACAAATATCCATGCCCGAGGAGGGATTCGAACCCCCGACCGTAGTGGCCGTGCAGACCGTGACTGGAACGCCTTAGTCCCCTCGGCCACCGCGGCCGGCACGTCGCGATCCATCAACGCCGCCACCCGGATGGAGACCCGAGAGATCTTCACCAGCAGTATACGCCGGGAAAGCCTACAGTCGCAGATACTTCCTTTTGGTTGCTAATAGAGCAGGTGTGCACCACGAACGTTATATGGCTACACAGGCACAAAACTAAATACAGCGATAACATACGTAAATAACTGGATGAATAGTTCTCAGTTTGTTAAAAACCAAAAATTAAAATTTAGAAATTCTAACACAGGTCTATCCCATCGCAATCAATGCTTACTGTTTGTAAATGTATTGGACCAAATCCCTATGTCATCAGTCTCTAAACTTAGAAAGATAAACTTAAAGATAATACAAACATCAATGCCCCAGGGAGGCCTGGAACCTCCGCTGGCGAACAACCGCGAGCTTCACAGCGTGACACCTTAGAACGCTCGGACACTCGACAAACCAGTCCAACATTAAGACCACATGACCACCACGGCAGGACTCCGGTTATACGCCAAGTGGTGCTCACCCTGAACTTGGAGTGTTATATTTCTTACAGTTCTGTTTAGTTACAACGTTTTTTCATGCTCGTTCAATGTTCAATTTTTTGTCAAGCCATTCACTGTGACAACTTACCATTAAATGCGAGCAGAAGGGGGGTACTATGGTTAGTTTTTTTTGTCAAGTGTAGTGGTTATCTATCCTAACGGATTTTCCGTCAGAAACTCAAGACAACGCATGAAGACATGAAGAATATGTATAGATCTGCCAGAAATTATCTATACAGAAACAGTCCAAGTTTAAAATGTCGAGACGTTGTGGTTATCTGGTCATAGAGTCAAACGGCGAAGCCTAATGCCAATGTTCTAATAGCCCTGGTGTTCAACGTCTTATCAAAAGGTATGAATTTTTGTCGGGTCATTGAATTAGAAGTATTAGAACAATTTCAACATTCAGGGCATTGAAATATATTCAATGGTGAAGTTGAAAATATGTGCTGGACCTGGATTCGAACCCGGATTTTCTGCTTCAGTCCAGTGGTCGCCATAACCAATTAGGATACGTCCTGTCCCAATTCTTACTTTATGGCACAGTGCGATTATAGTCCCCCCTGCACAGTAGTTCCACACGCTTGCAGCCTATACTGCATTCCCGCAAGGTATCCAATGTACTTATCCATTCGCATAGAATCTGTCAATTGCATGCTGGGGCTATATATACAATTAGTTATATGGTGTCTGTTCATTTGGACCATTCAATATATCAATAAATGTCTGGTCATGGCGCGAGTTTTTGCTGTATTCAATTTTGTGTCACTGTCTGGTGAAATTTCAGTCTACAACAGCGAAGTGAAAGGAAAAACCCTAAAATTTGTTCCACACAGGTAACACATGTGATGTCTGTTGCATTCCGATTTGGATGTTTGACTCTTTGTTATACCAAAGTTCAAAAACCATTTATTTGTTTTCATTTCCATGAGAGGTCAAGCGGCATATCCCCTTCTGCATTTATCAATTACATTTGATTGTGACGGTAATGTCTTCTAAAAGCTTATTCTTTCTGGTATGATATTTGTCAGTGCTACAGAATGAGAGCAGGTAAGTCACTGACCGGACGAATAGTTCAGCTTTTGTAAAAATGATTGCATATAAAATAAACAGTGGAGAGTATGGGAGTTTCAACACACAACAGTGCAATAGTGTGCCCATGTAACGATGATGCCTCGACTGTTCCAATTATCATGATGATGTACATCTTTATGTTGGACTGTTCAATATAATGGTATGCTTGATAAGCATACATGCTTTTTGATGGACTATCATCAGGGCGATCTTACCGCTCAATCTGAGCGGAGGGTGTGGTAGGTGAATGTGGAGATTCCATTGTGAGACATCAATCGTAGCATTTGTTGTTATTAAAATACATAGATTACATTACTGTGCTGTCAATGTATTCTTAAACATTTAGATTACGATTTTAAGTGTCGTTGAAAGAAAGAATAACTTACTATGTTAATGTGAAAAACACATGGTAAAAAGTTTTATCCTCATTTATTTATATTGCTGCTACTTACCCGTATAATAATCCCATAGTTTTTATTATACTTTTATTCAAATTATGAAGGTAATTTTATCGACGCACTAACTTATCGCCACGTAAAAGCTCATACAAGAGTGACAGTGTATTTCGATTTGCGTATTTCGCGTTTGATAGCTAGTGGGCTGGTCTGTCTCCACTACCAATACATTACTGTACTGCCATTTTCGCTCGACAGAGGATTGTGCCGGCCACATCTACAGTAGGGAACTTTCTGAGTGAAGAATTTAGTCTTTTTAATGAAAAGGTAGCGCTAATACTGATTAAAATCCTTTACAAGTTTTCCTACTTCCTTTGAGCGAATATTTAAATTTGACTTGAAACGCAAATTCTGTAACTTTTTCTGAGTAGTATGAGATATAATTACTTTACGCTCCAAACTTTTTAAGACATGAATCGTGCAACATGTTATTGGTGAACCCAGATCGGAAACGCAACTAGGGATATACTAACAAAAATAGCAGCAAACAAACTGGGATACATGTGATGTACCCGTTACCTCTTTCAAGTGAAATATTGAAAGGATTCCCAAGAAACGGTTTTTCTAAAGGAATTAAATTACATATCAAGGGTGGCAAGCAACTTTGGAAAGATCCATTGCCATGCAAGAAGTTTTACTAATCAACAAAAGAAGTAATTACAACGAATTGAACAGCGTTTTCATTTTTAGATAAATCTTGACACGCATAAAATTTAGTACAGGAAAATTTTACCTGCTTCTGAATAATTAACTCAACACTACATGTATCAAACGCTGATTTTGATGGTTATGGTGATAATAAATTTTGAAAGATGGAGAAAAACCTTGTTACGCATTGTTGTAAATTACATCAATAACAAAGAAATTGTATTATAATCTTCCATAGGTTCTATCAAAATAAAAATAATAATAAAAAACGCCTAGTTAGGGTTCATATTCACTTTCCACAGAACGTCAGTGTTGTTTATAACACATTTCTGGAAACACTGCACATTCACAACGTGAATGTTACATTTGATGTTTGAGACACAAACAATTTTTGTATTGCCATGATGAGCAGAGCGCAGGGATTACAGCGTGAAGACTATTTTACACGATGAAACCACATCATTGGACTTTCAATGCTAGCCGTTAACTGATTTTTATCAGACATTTAATTAATATTGGCCTTTAGTACAATTATTTGAACTTTATTTTGCAAATTGTATTGACTTTATTTTTTATGTTGTGTACATATTTCCATCTTATGTTATGACACAAAAGTTGTGTCTGGATTCCACTACATATCCTATTGGATGATGCAGGGTACATCTTATTTGCTGCTTATACTTTCACTCAGGTATTTTTACTTTCAAAGCAGAAGGTGAATAGAAGTGGTGTGAATAGAGAATGTGGAAATATTTATGAGGGGAGAGTTCGGTATAAGATGACGTCTTCCAAATCAGGTAAAAGTTTGTGATAATCATTAGATGGCAGACGCAGCTCACATCTGTGCGGAGGTACTCTTAAAATAGTAGACACCAGGCGACGATTATGGATTAAAAATTTCTCGTCCAAACCGTTACCTGTAATGTTGATGTAAGCTACTGGTAAGGTAATGTAAAAACTGAATACTGAAATACTCCCTTCCTCGAATGGCTTTTCTACACGACAGGACTTTCAAATCACATACCTTACAATTACTGTGATATTGTTTCTTATCGTAATGAACTAGATTATGTAATAAAGTGCATTGCCTTAACTAATAAAATCTAATGGCCATGGGATGTAATTATGGTTAATGTAGTAAATCATGAATCAATTTATCATTCTCACAACAAATCAGTAATGGTAAATTTAATAAAGTATGAAAGAAACAACGACATATAAAAATCACTTTAAGTAAATACTCCTGTTTCATTCACACATTACCGCTGAAGCTCCACAGCAAAGCATTATTATTATTATTACTATTATTAATATTATTTTACATGGTTTATCGCTCCTTACCTGATTCTTCTGCTATTAGTATGATTTGCATGCATAATCAGTAATTAATGTACGTTGAGTAATCCATCAACCTTTGCTAGTCACAGAAAAGAGCATATCTTATTTCCTAAAAAATGTATTTTTTCTGGCAAATGTTTTAAGGAGAAATGGCTCAACTGGAAATTCCATTCCAAATATTCGTAATTGGGAACACGTCTATCTTAGTCAAAGTTATGCTTGTTTAGGTAGAAGTCGAAAAGTTTATATTTATATAACATATTTTCTAGTGAGAACAATGTTTCATACTGAAGTAGGTAAACGCTTGCAACGGGGTAATCGTAATTATGCCGTAAACTGCTTCTATGTAGTTCCGTTATTACTAGAAAATTTTCACGCTTTTATTATACACACTCTTTCATGACTGTTTTTTCTATTAAATATGATACACGCTGTAGAACTGAAGACGGAGTTTCGGAAAAGGGATGGTCGTGCAGTAGAGTCTGCGGTCTCAATTAACCGGCAGTTTCTTCTTGTATGTCGTCAAACGCAACTAAAGAAGTCTCACAGATAGTGACACTACGGTTTTGCAGTACAGTACTTTATAAAACTGAAAATGATACTGAGATATTTTAATGTTGGTTTTATTTATTTATTTGTAATGGGATCTCCGCTCACGTATAGCCTTCAATTTGTTAAACACAAATCGTACTGAATCAAACATAGCTAATGGATCTTGTCTAATTTATCTTACTAAAGACATAACTAAAACATGTATATTCTGTCTTACATTTATAACATGTTCGAAAGAACAGACATCATTTCTAATGCTCCAGCTGGTACCAATCGGCACACAATGCAATTTAAGACGCCAGCCACCTGTGGACATTAAAATAAATCAATGGCTAAAGGTGCATATTTTTGCTCAGGCGGGATTCGAACTCACGTCTTCCTGCTTACATCGTTGATAAGGAGTGACCACGGAATCCCTCGACGTCTCACGTGATTTCACCATGATTTCGTCACTTGTTGAAGACATTCATTACCAACAAGTCGTGCAATATTGGAAATGCTCTTGCCGACCTTCCGAGGCAACACAATTCACCCTCGGTCGAACTGAAATAGATCACGCAGGTTCCCAATTCTGAGCAACGACAGCACACTAACTGATTGGACATGCACTTTGCATGTGTCTAGCAATCATTCTTGTCAGGTGACGCTGCTAACGCCTACAGCGGCTTCTACCGACAGTAGTCATAATTTTCTGGGTGATCAGGGTAAAGTGAAATGTCAACAGGAGATTGGTAGCGTGCGATAAAAACATACAGCTGTTCATTGATGTACTGCTTACTCTATTCAGGTTACAATACACGACTTCCTTACTACAAAGCAGAGGCAAGCAGATTTTAATTGTGCCATCCTGCACTATTTTACGCTACTAAGAAGCAGTATCACGTTAAGAAAGATTATTCAAAGGAAAGTAGCCCTATTCTGAGTACTGAATGTAACTAATACTGAGTACATAGTAGTGCACTAATAATAACACTGTACGTATTACTGAGTGTTAGTTTCATAATGACATCAGATGTTGGTAATTATCTAAGACATAGGAACTACTGCCTTAAAACTGAAAGATTAAAGTTACTTTTAGTACATGCATTATCGACATTATTTCGGAAAAACATATTTCTTTGTCCAACATCATAAGACGAGTACTATGTGCA
Organism: Locusta migratoria; assembly: GCA_026315105.1. Taxonomy (NCBI): domain Eukaryota; kingdom Metazoa; phylum Arthropoda; class Insecta; order Orthoptera; family Acrididae; genus Locusta; species Locusta migratoria. The sequence continues at coordinate 275,825,869 of CM048749.1, read as the reverse complement.
AGATTAATTGTTCATTCGTCAAGGAAAAGTAAAATGAAATCTTTCGTTACTGGTACATAATTACTTGTTTCTCTTTCTAGTATCTCAGTACTGGTAAAACAAATTTACTGCAGTTGAGTGACACATCTTTCTATACTTCCTTGGTCTTTAGTAGCCATGATAAATATTGAGTGATATCTACTAGAAAGTACCTCCGATATTTAAGCTCTCATACATTTCAGTCGATATTATCTTTGAAATCCTACATACCCGAGACTGGTATTTCCTTATTTATGGTTCTTTCTTTCAAATTTGTCTTTTCCATTTCCTTATATTGTACTAAATTGTCTTCTGTAAGTGGGCTAAATAAATACCGCAAGGGACCTTATTTTCAATTGTTAACAAATCCGAAGTTCATTTCTGTGCTTCATTTGCATAGATATTCACTGATGCTTACGAGTGCCAGAAAGAATGTCCCCAAAACCAAATTCTATCCTTTCTCAGGAAATAAAAAAAAGAGAAGAAACACGGTCGCCAATGCCACTTTGACGTCTATTTAAACACAAATATGCAATCTCAATCACATAACCCTTTAGTATTCTAACTTACAATTCCCACGGTATTATGAGTTATTGTTCACTCGAAGCAATGTCATGCTATCCTGAATTGGATTAAAGAAAAAACGGAAAGTTAGAAAGGTTCTGTTTATTTAGAATTTAAAAAAATCTTCCTATTTTTTAATATACAGGACTTGCAAAAACACTCATATTAATGGTTAATGCGCTCAGTATCGGGTGCGAACTCTTCTAGCAGCAATAGAGACCAGACAGCGACACGTCATGTTGCAAATGTCGTCAGTTTCATGTTGAGGAAATAATTCACATTCTTCCCACAGGGCTCTTCCAAGAGTGGTCGGTGGATATCAACACGCTGTATAGTATTCAAATCGGAAGAGAGAGCAGGCCATATCTTTCGTACGATTATCATCTGTTTGCAGAAAATCATTAGCCACCTTTGCTAGATGAATTCCAAAATTATCGTCCACCAACACGAAGTCTGGGCCCAATCACCTTGCAGAAACCACACAGGAGATCGTAATGATACTCGACACCAGTTAAACCTTCCTTATTCATCCGTATAAACATAAACTAAAGGAATCCTCCTGGATATCGGTCTTTTCCGACAACCTTTACTCCAGAGATCGTGCTTAACGTTGCCTGCAGATGAGAATCCGTCGAGAATCTCTGACTAGACCAAATCGGGACTCATCTGTGAGAAGAGCATTGGCAACTTTTCCGCTGACAAGAAGACACGTTGACGACTACACTCGAGACGTGCCACTCTGTGAGGACGAGTCATGGGCACGCATATAGCAGGTCTCCGATAATAAAGGCCGCTCTACCGGCTCCGACGGTACACTGTTTACCTCGATGTTGCTCTTAAAGTGGATGATGCGAAGTCGGATGACAGTACAGTACTATGGTGGCACCGACTTTGCTGCACAGCCGAATAACGGTACTCTGCCTTCTTGATGTTACCTATTGTTTGTTTGTTTTGGTCTCCAGGATACAGTATCTGTCGCTGTAAGCTGTTGTCATATCCTAGAAACAACAGTAAGATTCACATGAAGGCATCGTGCCACACCGGTTTAAGTCTAACATGCTTCCATTCTTCCTAGGGCTCTCCACCATAGATACAACTGTTTGTAAATTTTTGGGACTTAACTATTGTGGTTATTAGCTTCTAGGCTTACAAACACCCATGCCCAAGGGAGGACTCGAAATTCTGACGGTAAGCAACCGCGCACTTCAAAACAAGGCGCCCTAGAGCGCTCGGCCATAGCACAGAGAGTGTGGTAAGGCGTATTTTCTGTGCCATAGTTCACAGCATGTGAAGGTGTACACACAACAGTGGGTGTAGAAATACCCCGCAAAATCCACACTATTTGATAGGTGGCCTTACAACTGCATGCCGTGGTTGTACGCTGACCAGAATGCCATATCCGTGGCGCAACAAGGTTGTACGGTCATTTGTTGACAGTCTGTATGATTATATCGAGACTTCGACAAAGGCTGGGAAATATCGGCTTGTTTAATTTTGGACGCCAATGTATGTGCGGGAACAACACGTGCCTTTATTCGTAGAATTGTTTTAGAGTGGCACGGCGGGTCAGGTGTATCGCATAGTGTGGCCTAATATCACATATTCGTGGAAAACGACAAAGTACTTTTGGCAAGCTATACTCTACATTTTATCGCTGTTTGTTCACTCGCAACAATTTAAGCTGCACTTTTAGGTTCCTAACCAACCACATCTTGTTCTATTTTTTTACGAATATCTCATGATTTTAAAGTACTTCTGCAATCAGAATAGACATATACAGTATAGCTCGTCAAAAGTACATCTCCGTTTGTCTTGTGTAGTTCGCAAATATACTAGTTCGTGAGAGCGCTTCCACAGGCGAACTACGCGAACTAGTTCGCAGATCCCTCGCCACTTAGTTCGTCCACTCCTTTTCCGAAGACTGACGGGTAACAGCGAGAGGACGTGAGAGCGCGCAGAACCGCGTGATTCCCTTCTGCCAGTTGCCGTCATTTAGAGGTGAGATCGAGCTCAGCTGTAGTCTTAGTAGCGGCAGCAAAAGCCAAAAAGTGCGGACGAACTAAAAAGAACGATCTACTTCGAGCCGAACTGCGAACTAAAAGGAGAGCTACCAGTCGCGAACTAAAAGCGCGATCGGTCGCGAACTAAAATATGTGCAATCGGTCGTGAAATAAAAATGCGTTACCGGTCATGAACTATTATGCCAAACATATCTCCCTTCTTACTTCGATGGATTCTTTTCCGAAGACCGACGAACAATAGCAAGAGGGCGCGCAGCAGAATTAAAATTCACGTGTTTGCCTTCTGCTTGTGAGAGCCATTTCGAGGTTAGCGTCTGCCTGCTAGATTACATAGTTCAGCGCTACAAGATTTCTGCTTTGAAGTATTCTGCACTCTGCAATATCTGACTAATAAATTCCATAACGCCAAGATATAGAGATAACTCTAATCTTAAACGCGAGAAATTAACCACAAACTGTTTCTTTTGGTTTGCGTGATATCGTTAGCGGGTCAAGCAGCAAGCGCATGAAGCAGCAAGGTGGGGGAACTTCTCCCTCCACCTGCATGCGCAGACCACGCCGCTCAGCCGTCACTGAGAACGGACGAACAAAAAGAACGAACTAGTTTGCGGCAGAGTCGCGAGCTAAAGTGAGCGCTGCCGATCGTGAACTATTATGCGCAAGTATAATATTATGTCGTATTATATGGTACACCTGAGTCGAAAGCCGCTGTGCCATTCGTAAACGTTTCAACGAATAAAGGTTCGTCTAGGACAGCTAGTAGTGACATCTGCAGTATGGTCTTGGATGGAGTTACCGAGCGCTCTGAGGCGCCTTGATATTCGCTATCGGAGGTTCCAGTACTCACTCGGCAATGAGCGAGCTTGCGTTGTCCTTAGCTTGAGGTTTAGTAGTTAGTAAGCCTAGGGATTGATAACCGCAGCAGTTAAGTCCCTTAGATTTACAAATATTAGAACATATAAGGAACGCATTCTTGGGGCGATCTAGAATTGTTTTAATAAGAGGTTTTGAGCCAAGATCGATTTCTTCTTTAATTATATGACCGGTTTCGTCATGCTAGACGCCATCTTCAGACCTGTAGTAATTTTTTACATCACTGCTGTAACAACAATTTCTAATGTAGCACAATGCCATACATCCATATTGATGTGTCACGCAAATAAAATTTACATGACAAAATCCATCCTTCACAAGGTTTACGTTAGAGGCACTTCAGAACCAAGCTCAGTACTGACCTAAGTGAAGCACAATATTGACAATTAGGCGGGAAATCATATACAGAGTTACAGATTTCAGTAGTTTAACTGCCATCTTAGGATCACTTAAGTCAGTATTGAGCTTGGTTCTGAAGTGCCTCTAACGTGGGATTTTGTCATTTTATTATTGACATGTAAATTTTATTTGCGTGACACATCAATATGGATTTATACCAATGTGCTATATTGGAAATTGTTGTTACAGCAGTGATGTAAAAAATTACGACATGTCTGAAGATGGCGTCTAGCATGCCGAAACCGGTCATATAATTAAAAGAAGAAAGCGATCTTGGCTGAAAACCTCTTATTAAACATTAGAACATTTTGAACTCGTCGAGTATACCATTTCAGCATGCTCATGAGCCAGCAAGTTTATCTTTACTTCTTCGCCAGTTCAGGCAATTGTGAAGGCGTGATAGTCCATCACTGGCTGAGCTGTGGTCTCCGTGCGCCCGCAGGCCCGTTCCTGCCGTGCCAGGACCTGTTCGACTGGTGGACGCTGCGGTGCGGCGTGTGGGTGGTGTTCCTGCTGGCCATGCTGGGCAACGGCACCGTCGTCTTCGTGCTCGTCTTCTCCAGGAGCAAGATGGACGTGCCGCGCTTCCTCGTCTGCAACCTCGCCGCCGCCGACTTCTTCATGGGCATCTACCTGGGTGAGTGCCGAACTTGATTCATTGTTTACGTATACACCATTCCAGGCTTATTTTAAAAGATTTTCTTGCTAACTTGCTAATTCGAGTGGAACTGTTACTTAAGAGCTCATGATGCTGTGGTGTATGGGAGGGTGTCGTCTGTAACTGACTGTAATAGCATACAGGTTGACTTAGACAAAATTTCTAGTTGGTGCGAAGAATGGCAGCTAGCTCTCAATGTAGAAAAATGTAAGGTGATGCGCATGAGTAGGAAAAACAATCCTATAATGTTCGAATACAGCATCAGTAGTGAGCTTCTTGATGCGGTCGCGTCGTTCAAATATCTAGGCGTAACATTGCAGAGCGATATGAAATGGAACGAGCATGTAAGGACAGTTGTGAGTAAGGCAGACAGCCGACTTCGGTTTATTGGGAGAATTTTGGGAAGATGTACTTCACCTGTAAAGGAGACCGCGTATAAAACGCTTGTACGACCACGTCTTGAGTATTGCTCAAGTATTTGGGACCCGCAGCAGATCGGTTTGAAGGAAGACATGGAGGCGGTTCAGAGGCGAGCAGCTAGATTTGTTACCGGTAGGTTCGACCAATGCGCGAGTGTCACGGAAATGCTCCGGCAACTCAATTGGGGATCGCTGGAAGAAAGACGACGTTCTTTTCGTGAATTTCTGTTAAGTAAATTTAGAGGGCCGGAATTTGAAGCTGAGTGTAGTACGATCTTGCTGCCGCCTACTTACATTTCGCGTAAAGATCACAAAGACAAGATAAGAGAAATTAGGGCTCGTACGGAGGCATATAGGCATTCTTTTTTTCCTCGTTCAATTTGGGAGTGGAATAGGAAAGGAAATGCCTAGTATTGGTACAGTGTACCCTCCGCCACGCACCTTACGGTGAATTGCGGAGTATGTATGTAGATGTAGATGTAGATGTAGATGTAGATTTGGTTTCACCTAATAAAAAAAATAACATATAAATATTAATGAAAATTTATTAACTACAACAGCCAATATAGATTTTAATTTTTTATGCTGGTGACTAGTTTCAGTAGTTTAACTGCAATCTTAGGATCTTTCACTTCATTCCTCAGATCATCACAAATACAAAAAATCGCACTTAGGTGTTTTACGGCCCACTTTAGATTTATAGTTTTATAAGTTTTTGCAAATATTTTGGACCAAAATAATAATCTAAATAATAAGAAATTAATTAATAAGAGTGTTGAAACCTTTGTAGGAAAAAAAATTAGGTACTGGCAGGTTCCGAACCACTGACCTTCAGCGTCACAGTCTGACACATCACCCACTACGCTACAACTAACAGTTGTGAATTGCATTCTTTAATCACATACTATTGATGGCCGTTGTTAACAGATGCTAATATGGCATTAGTAGACACTAGATTATCATTTATCGTACGAAGAACGACGTCTTTTTGTTAATTCTTCAGTCCGCCATTGCTTTGAAATGACAACGTGTAAGTTACAATAAGAAAATCATCAAATACGCAACGCAACATGGCGTATGCCAGAGACTGTTCTGGGCGAGGAATGTCACGTGACATCTGCGAACGGCTGGTTTACGTTAATTTAATGGAGGGTGTCAAACTCCGTTATTTTTGCAAATATCTCTCAAATGATACAAGATATGAAAAAAAGGGAACAAAGTTGTAAAGAATTTTCTCTTCTATAAATTCGTTTATTCAATTTTCGCATCAGATGAACTATTTATTTGCAATTAGAATTACATAACAAACGGCTTTTTTGGTTTTACTAGCGGGATTTCTTGTCCGAAATATTTCAAAAAGCGAAGTTCTGGTCTCTGATAGCAACAATTATGTCTGTTAACTTCATTTAAAACTTCCGGGCTCATAAGCCGTGGTCGATTTATAAAACTTTCCCCTAACGTTTCATCTTCGGCTGCGGAAGACATCTTCAGAGGTAGAATGGCGAACTACCTCTGAAGATGTCTTCCGCAGCCGAAGATGAAACGTTAGGGGAAAGTTTTATAAATCGACCACGGCTTATGAGCCCGGAAGTTTTAAATGAAGTTGACGCCGGCCGTGAAAGCTTACATTGTATGTCTGTAAAATTTGGTGCTGATCGGTTGAACGGTTTGACCTAAAAAGTGGGAACACGTTACAGCCAGAAAGACGTCGTCAAATCGCCGTTAGTTTTGCAAATATCTGTATGCAAGATATGAAAAAAACATAATAGAGCGAATTTGTAGAGAATTTTCCCCTCTACCAATTAGGTTCTCCACCAATTAAGTTATTCAATTTTTGTGTCAGATAAACGGTTCGTTTGCAATTACAATTATATTAAAAACTGCTTTTTTTGGTACTACTACTGTATTTATTGTCCGAAAAATTTGAAAAAGAGAGGTTCTGGTCTCTGGCAGCCTACAATTATGTGTGCAAAATTTGGTGCTAATCGGTTGAACGGTTCGTCTTAAAAACAGGGAACACGTAACGGACAGACAGACAGACATACATCCCAAAATGGCCGTTATTTTTGCAAATATCTCTGAAACGTTATGAGGTATGAAAAAAAACCATAAGTGAGCAAATTCGGTTATTCAATTTTCTTCTCAGATGCATGATTAAGCCGTTATTTTCATTTAAATTTGGAGCTGTCAAAAGACGATCGCAAAGGCCCACTTTTAGTGTTACTACCGTAACCTAAAGTGGGACAAAAATTTCAAAAAGTGTCATTTTTGTTTTAACTTAGGGACCACATCACATTACAGAGTGATGTTTTTGATGTTTTATTTATACGAAGACAAGCAAACAATAGTGTTTGCCAATATGTGTGTTTTTTAAGTTTTTATTTGAGATTATCTGACGTATGAAATGAAACATCCGTAGATGGCAGTTAAATTGCCGAATCCAGTAATCTGAATAATAATAATAAAAAAAAAAAACAAAGTGATCTTTGCTGTTGTCTTTAATCGATTGATTGAAAGGATCGCCCCCTCCCACCTCCAAATACATAAACTTTTATGAATCTTTAGATGGCTTAGGTTGAACAACTGGTATTAAAATAGGTCTTACTTATATTCTTCTCTGTGACACTCCCATCTTTATATAGAAACTGAAACAAATGGGTACGGGGCACTACCATCTTAGTACGCCATAAACTAAGAATTTGGTTGGAATGGATGCGTGCCTGGATAGCCCAACTGGTTAAGGTGACCGCTGGCTCGAAGCAGGAAATCAGACTTCGAATCACGGTCCTGGACAAATTTTCAACTTCACCGTTATTTGAATGTTCTGAAACGGTCGAAATATTTCAATACTACGAAATCGTGAGCTATGACCAGTTTGGGAACATTGCATCCTTTTCCTAAATGTAGGCTGAGCTTCAACACAGTTGAAATTTTTTTTAAATTAGTTCAGTTGGTTTTCCATTGATTAAAGCAGAGGCAAGTAGTTTGAAAATGGACGCAATGTTCCGAAACCACTCACAACTTCTAAATGGGTGTGCAACTATGCCAACAAGGATATAATTAAAACCTGAAGATAAATGACAAGCTCACGTAATTAAAGCCAGATTTTTGTTAGTCTTGCTGGCGCACGAAGAGAATGCGTAGTTCAGATGTTTGTAAATCTATCGGATTCGACTGCTGGGTTATTAGTCCGTTGCTTGCGAACTACTTAAACTAAGGCAAAGTAACGCAAGGACAATACAAACATCCATGCTCGAGGTGAGACTAGAACCCCCGACGGCGAACGGCCGCGTGCACCGCTGCACGGTGCCTCAATGCGCACGGCCAATCCGCCGCGGCGAGAAAATGCGTAATGCACGACAGTTTATGGTCTACTGTAGACCAGATGGACGTCGTTTCCTTACCACCGTCGTTAAGGGGGACAGGATTTGGTTACCGAAATGCTAACAACCAGCAATGCAGTAGTGCTGTTCACGTTAGTTAACCGTTTTCGAATCGTTAAATTATGACTACCATTTTATGGGATTAAAAGGGTGTCATCTTTATAGACTATCGATCGTAGTTCAGAAATTACAGCTGACATTTACTGTGAAACGCTAAAGAACTTGAGGCCTCGGATCTAAAATGTCATCTGACGTAATCTTCCTTTCACGATAACGCACGTCCTCACATAGCTGCCAGAAGCAACGAAAAGATTTAACATTTTCGTTGATAACTTTGATTACACTGTGAAATCCTGCATTAGCAATCAGCGACTTATTCTTCTTTTTCTTTGCTTTTGTCCTCACTTGCCCGTGGACTTAGTCAATTCAAATTTGTAATGCTAGTTAAGGGGTGGCCGAAACCTTTCATCCCTCTACCTCATTATTCTACGGCAGAAGATGTGTGCACCCAAAGTGTCTGCGTAACTTCGTACACGTCTGAAAGCCAGCTACAGTTGAAGACCTCGGGGGAAAATAATGATAACCGACATTTATAAAGTGTTGAGATATGACGACTAGTGTGTTTGACAAATAGTTTGTATAACATGATTTAATATTTGTTTTAATATTTATATTTGACATCTCTCTGCAAATTCATGTACTACTTGAAAAAATGAAACATTCTGTCGGATGTGATTGTTTGAACGAAATACATTACATACAAAAGTTTAGGGTTATCGTTATTTACCCCTGAGGTAAATTTCTAAATATTTGCGAATCGTGCAACTGGTTAGGGACTGGGTATCAGTTTGGTTTTCAGTGGGATACGGGAAACATCTCACGAACCACATCCAGACTGGCAGGTACACCGGCCTACGACGATAGACCGCCTGGTGTGTTCGAAACGAACCCGGCATACCTCCCGAACCCGGATAGTGGCACTGCGCGACAAATCGGGATTGTACGTTGCACCAAGTACATACTTCCCCTTCTTTGCATTTGAGACAGTAACTGGGTGGACAACAAGACAACGATGAATGTAAAACTGCAATTTTGAACTACAAAGAGCAGATGAAACCTGCTGGAAAACCCCAAAGAGGTGGGTAAGGGGGAGCAGAGGATACATGTATTAATTTAATTAAACGTAAATCAATTTTATATCAAAATTGTGATCGAAGTTTGTCCCACCACTACTAAGGGTTTCCTTTTGATTGGTTGGCTATGCTTATCATGTTTGAAATCGATAGCGAACTATCACATTATTTCTATTACCACGGGGTTCTTGCTAGTATAGAATGTATCATTGTTGGATTCGTTCAAGTGGTTCACCGTTCCATGTACTTGAGGCATAACTGCTTTCTAATTCGTAGTTGTAGCCCTTTGCGTTCGTAAACGCTACATTTTACAAGTCAAGGTGGGTTCACTGACGCTATAACTGTGACAGACATTCACCGTTTAATGATAGATGTCTGTGTGCGGGACTGTTCTATCGGGAGGCAGCCGGCAGTTGTGGACACTTCGACACTGGGAGGGTTCCATCATTTTGACATTTCTTGGCATATGTCTGCCAAATATTGGTCCAGGTTGTGTCCTATATATCGTCTGTATTTTAGGGTTCTTGGCGGCGATAAATGTTTCGAAGCTGGTCGAGTCTCATAGCTTTGGCGTCCGATGGCACACGTCCGTGTATTATCTATTGATTGTTCGAGATAGTTCCTATGTATCCTGAAAAGTAATAGGATTCCTGGCGGTGATGTAGTCATTGACGTAATGCAAGTTCCATCGCTTCGCCATCTACTGATTGGTCCATAGATTTTCATATTTGTCCATCTGCATCTGGCGGTGGTGGACGCATCGACGCAGGGCGAGTTCCGTCACTTCGCCATCCAGTGCCAGATGCTATCAGGCTATCTATTCATTGGTCTGGTGTTGATGTTGACATGTATCCCTCCGTATGGCAGGGTTCCAAGTGGTGGTTGACGCGTCGATGCTGAGTGAGTGCCATCACTTCACCATCCCATGGCAGTTGTCTTCAGGCTATCTGTTCACTGGTCCCCTGATATTGCCATGTATTCCTCTATATGGTAGGGTTCCTGGTGGTGGTGGATGCGTCGACGCTGAGCGAGACCGACGGTTCGCCATTCGCCATCCTGTGGCAGATGTCATCAGCGTATCTGCTGAATGGTACCAAGATATTGTCATGTATCCGTCTGTATGTCAGGGTTCCTGGCAGTGGTGGAACCGTCAACAATGGGCGAGTTCCGGCGTTTCGCCATGCCATGGCAAATGTCTTCAGGCTATCTGTTGATTGGTCCCCTGATACTACCATGATCCCTCTCTATGGCAGAGTTCCTCGTGGTGGTGGACGTGTCGACGCTGGGTGAGTTCCGGCACTTCGCCATCGCGTGGCAGATGTCTTTGGACTATCTGTTCATTGGTTCCCAGATATTGACATGTATTCCTCAGTGTGGCAGGGTTCCTGGCGGTGGCGGACGCGTCGACGCTGGGCGAGTTCTGGCACTTCGCCATCCCGTGGCACATGTCTTTGGACTATCTGTTCATTGGTTCCCAGATATTGACAAGTATCCCTCTGTATGACAGGGTTCCTGGCGGTGGTGGACGCGTCGACGCTGGGCGAGTTCCGGCGCTTCGCCATCCCGTGGCAGATGTCGGCGGGCTGCCAGCTGGCCGGCTTCCTGGGCGTGCTGTCCGCCGAGCTGAGCGTCTACACGCTGGCCGTCATCACGCTGGAGCGCAACTACGCCATCACGCACGCCATGCACCTCAACAAGCGGCTCTCTCTGCGCCACGCCGCCTACATCATGCTCTGCGGCTGGATCTTCTCCCTCATGATGGCCGTGCTGCCACTTTTTGGTAAATATCTGGATCCGTCTTACGACCACTGAGGATGGGTCTTACTTCGCCTATGGCCTTATTTTAGCTGTAAGTGTGATATATAAAGTAATTTACCTATTACTTTGCATCATAACAAATTTACTGGGGGACCTATCGGTGATCATGTAGAAAATAATTATGAACACCAAATTTGGTCACGATTTCTTTTATTACAGAAACTTTTATTCGAATTAATGGTAAACTACAACCCTGATTATAGTAAAATTATGTGAATGAGACATTATCAAATCAAATGTTCTAATTCACGGGATGTATGACATTAATAGCGAATAGGTAAAGGTGAATATGTGCACCCAGCTGGGACTCTAACCAGGATCTCCTGCTTTTTAGGCAGTTGCACTGACCTCTGCACCACTGTGGACACGGCGATCACCACACCTGCACGGAATTACTCAAGTACGCCTCCCGTCAGATACTAGAACTCTATCATTACTCAGTACAACTCATACTCGCAGTTAATGTAAACTTATTCCCATAAGAGTAAGGGCGTAGAGTGTGTCCGCACTGAAGAAACGATCATTGCCCATCATCGGCATTTATTATTACTATTATCGTTAATTCCATGTTTACGAGAGCATTTAAACACAATCACTTCTCATGGCTCTTTTTTTTCTTTCTTTTCTCTTCCCAAGAACCTCTCTTATATATTCACTGAGTTTCTTCTTCCTCTCTTCTGTCCACTTCTTTCCTGGTTTCTTCTCTTTTGTTATTTCTTCGAATTTCTATTTCCTGATTTTTTTTCCTCTGTATTTTTCTATGTTTATTATTTCTTCTCTAGCTATATTTAGTTTCTTGAAGTCTTCCATGGTTTCCTTTGTCCAGTTAGTTTTTATAGTATTATTCATCACAATGTTAAAAATCCTCTTGATCAGCCTATTTTCATTTATCCTATAAATGTGGCCATGCCCGCGGTAAGATTCGAACCTCCCATGGCGAGCAACCGCTCGCTCCGCAGCAATGCGCCTTAAAACTCTCTGTTAATCCACCGCGGTGACGTTATCAAGTAACAAATTCATGTTATCTGGATACAGACTGAAGCAACGTATGAAAATTCGTTCCTAGGCGATTATTAGAGCCCCAGGCACCACTCGACAGTTGGGTTAACACTACACCAAGACATCGCGGCTTCCACAACCACGTCTAATTTCCCTTTCACCCCTCCATAATCAGTCCAAATACTTTTCTTTAGAGGATCTCCAAGTCTGTCGTAATTGTGGCCCGTTCTTTTGTACCGAGTATCTTTTCTACTGTACATTTTCAGTTCTTGGCTGAATGTTTTCCTGTCACTGCCTCGCCTACAGAAATTGCGCTTACAACTACCAGTAGTAACATGTAGATTATTCGTTTTAAATTACTTCAATTTAATTAATTTCTCGATTATGTAAAACCAGCCTAGATTGACAATTATTTTTATTGAGATTAAACTGACCTTATCTGATTTTTCATTAATACGTGTTACATCACCGAAGGAATCCTTAAAATATGTGCTTGTTCACTAATTATCAAACATTATTGGCTTGTCACAAACCACATCACACGGAAGGAAGTTGTGGTTCGCTTTTGTATTGTGACATATCGACAATAATTAAGGTAAATAAGGACGAGCCTAAAAGATTTCAAAGCAACCTTGCCAACAAACCCTACCTCCTCATTCTAGAAAACATGAGTCACTTGAGTTCTAGGCAACACACGGCGTACAGTGGTTGTACATACTGAAGCAAATGGGAGAGGATGAAATGTGACTTCATTTCCGGCCCCTTAAAATAAACAAATGATATTGCCTATGAGAGATAAACCTCAGAGAAAAATCCCGGTATTCCTGGAAAGGGGGCAAACCAGATGGCTGGTTACCAACTCTCAGAAGCCACACTTTACTCCCGGTACCAAAATTAGCTTCGGTAACCAAATGACCTCAAGGTAAATGAGATACTTTTATATATTTCTTTTCATTCTATAATGAAAATTACAACAGTGGTTAAATAATTCGAATAGAGAGCAATCTCTGAGACTGTAATTGTTTGATTTGTCCAGTTACGCGATTCCCGTGGTTAGCGTATAATAAGGCTGGGATATTAATGAAAACTACAACTGCAAGTGGTCGAAATTCTACCAGTTGTACTTAGAAAGTAATGAAATAGCGATACCAAGAAATAACATTATTCCGTTACCGCGAAATCTTAATTTCCACTGCTAGCAACGCGGTCGACCTTACAGTTCCATTCTGAAACTAGATGGCTGTCGCGCTAGGCCTGTGGTAGGGAGACTATATAGGTAAAGAGTGGCCAACGGCAGGTGGCCGCCATGTTTTTACCAGACTGCAAGTGGGCCGTTCACTTACATAGTGACCCAGGCAGAAATGCAGCCACGTAGCGATTGAAATAAGGCATCAGTTCACGCCGCGGCGGATTAGCCGTGCGTACTGGAGCGCCGTGTTGCGGTGAGCGCGGCCGTTCACCGTCGGAGGTTCGAATTCCCCTCAGGCATGGATGTTTGTGTTGTTCTTAGGTTAGTTTACAAAATGTTCAAATATTTGTAGAGCTTATGGGACTTAACTACAGGGTCACCAGTCCCTAAACTTACAAACTACTTATGAACTAGCTAGCACTGAGGACGTCATAAATATCGATGCCCGAGGGGGGATTCGAACCCCGGACCGCAGTGGCCTTGTAGACTGTGACTGGCGCACCGCAGACGGCTCGGCCACCGCGGCCGGCTAGGTTAGTTTACGTTAGTTTAAGTAGTTTGTAAGCTACGGACTAATAACCACGCAGTTGAACAGATTTACAAACATCTGATTTGATCAGTTACACCCATGAGGCCAAAGCACATGCATATCTTCTGCCTTACTAATCAGTACTTGGTTAAAGAAATGCCACACAGCTGTGTTTATACAGTCGTGATAAATTGATAAGCAATTAAGTCTCATGGAACAGATTATATGCCTGTCGAATGTTAATACCATATTTTAAAATATTCTGGTAACTTCAACAGTTGACAGTTAATTAATAAGATGAAGAGGTAGTTCATGTTATGTATTTCAAAGAAAATTATGCTATTTGAATTTTCTCTCTGCTGTTCATCACTGAAATTAGAACATTATTATCGCTTTCTGCCCCAACATAATGCATTTTAAGTGTGCTCCTGTCAATCTTATAACATTTTTCTAGACTGAGAAACACAAAAAACCTCATTCTGTACATACTTTTATGAACAGAGTACCACAGAAAATCAGAAAAATACCGATACTATCTCTACTGAAAAAGCAGAAATAGACTCAAAATAGGCAACAATATCTACAACGAGTAAACAGTCCCAACCCCTACAGTTTTCATATTATATGACATAACCAATAATAGAATTGTGAAGAGCTAATAATACAGAGCCAGAGCGAGGCGACCTAGCCAATCTAAAACATACCTTGTAGCACATGTCAAAAACCAAAACCGTGAACTAACAAAAAGCTAGAAAATACTGTTTAAAAAACGTTACCGCTTACCTGATTCAGTAAACAACTACTAGACCACGCGGGAATTGCAGAAGCAGCTGTTCTATCACTGATTTTCACGAATGGCTTTCTTACATTGGGTGTGTGTGTGGCGGGAGGGGGGGGAGAAGAAAATATTTACTTCACTCAGACAGGAATAATTTGTTGGTTTCAATAAGTTTTCTTTACGGTTACCGCTTTTCTGTTAACTTTCACCGGCTACTGTTTCCGTTTTTCCTCATTCTTTCCGAACACAAGCATCATAAGTAACATTGAATTCGGTTTTTACAGCCAACGGAGGAATAACGAAGCATTTTTACTGTCCTCAATGATAATGTAATACACATTATTAATACACACAGTAAATCACTTGAAATCAACATTTAATTTTAAAAACTGCTGCGAAGTTCTATAGTTACCACCAACGACCGACGAACAACACGTTAATTTGCGTAAACTGAACCGACAGAAGACGTGCAAAAGTGGAGCAGCGCCTACAGTAATACAACCTGCATGTAACTGTACAGTGAAATCGTTGTCAGACACTCCACAGTACAGAAACGCACACCGCAGCTGTTCACGCATATACAGAGCCCACCAAGTCGTAAAAAATGGCGTCCTGGGCTGTTAGCCAATCAGCAGGACATCACGTACGGCCATTCTCTCCCTATACAGGCTCTCTAGCATCGCAGTCTGTAGTCCGTTTACTTAAGGAAATATCTACTCCGATTAACCACAGCTCCGTATCCACATAATTTTCGTTTTGTGCATATGTATGGCATAGCCACTGTCGAATAATATGAATTTCATTGGCATCGTTGTAAAATTAATATTGAATAACAGTACTTCCATCTTCGTGTTCATGTTTTTCTGTAACACGAACAAATAAAGTTAATTCGTTAATGCGATGTTTTGGTTTACTTTGCTGACTTTATGGCAGACCTTGTAGTTCCAACTGGTCTACCGCTAGATGTCCCTTCTGCAAAATCTGTATCTTTCCTATAACCGCTCTTAACCCTTTCATTACCACATTAAAAATTCAGCTTAGAAAATTCGCTGTATTAATACAGTGCACTACACATTAAAATATTTTTCGTTGATTGAATGTTCCGTCGGTTCTTGGTAGAATATTTGTTACATGATTACTAATAAAAACACGAAAATGTTGCAATATTCCATATTATTTATTGTTTTGTACAAACTAGTTTCCGGCTTTTACGCCATCATCAGGTACAAAGGTTACTGTAAACAAACGTCAAGGCAAAGATTTTACAACATGTGCATCAAAGGATCACATAGATAAGCAAAACATAAACGTTGTTGGGAAGGTATTTTAAGAAGTGGTCCAAAATTATTAATTATTGACTAAGTAACAAAGAAAAGTAAGTGACAGTTTGAAATATAAATTACATGGTATTTGTTACTAAAATAAGCGATAATGCGGAAAAGTTAATAACATGACAATTGGTACACGGTTGTTTGATTGTAAAAGTAGGTTACATGGAACAATTAGTCCTATAGTGCCTTTGGTAACTTTTCGGAAAGGTGATAAAGATATGTGTTTCACTATAAGACTATTAAAAAAACAAATAGGATTACAACAAAATATTCACAGACAGGGTGAAGGAACATGCAACTATTCATAAAAGTTTTAATAATGATTTTAAAATTGCTGGAGAATGCTTGAATAATCAAAAGATGTTATCGGTAGATTATTTATTTACAGTTCACGAGATGTTTTTGGCGTAGCCCATCGTCTGGTGATCTGTCAATAAGATACATATACAGCCAATTAAGTATATACACAAAATTATTTGCTATTTATAATTAACATGTGAAATATTTTTATAGTTTTACATAATTTGCAATTACATACTCATATTATATATATTTAGATCTGATGTATTCAAATTTGTCACATAAAATACTGTTGTTATGTATTGGCAAATAATGATAAACATCAGTTGTTATGAAGATAATATTTATATAAAATAAAGATACTTATTAGTGGACAACTCATTCTACTCCATTGACTAATTTTTGAATAGAACCAACTGTTGTATATATTCATACTAATAATATATAGGTATTTAGTTATAAATGATATATTGACATATTCCAAATGCACGAGGACCTCCTCAATATGTATCTGTGCACCTAACAACTAATCTAGACTAATCTACTGTAAATGTTTCAACAAAGACACATCATACAAATAACTATACTGGGAATTACATGTCACAAAGCATTCAAGGGAAAAATTGGCAGTAAATAGTGATGCTTCATATTAATGCATGTATTCTGCAGTTGACTATGATGTAGAATTAAGTAATTTGGAGATATATCAAAATAGCCAGGAAATTCATATACAGCTGATACAATCGTCTACTGGGTGTCTACCGAGCGAGGTGGCGCAGTTGTAACGCACTGGACTTGTATTCGGGAGGGCGGTGGTTCAAATCCACCCCCGGCCATCCAGATTTAGGTTTTCCGTGATTTCCCTAGATCACTCCAGGCAAATGCCGGGATGGTTCCTTTCAAAGGGCACGGCCGATTTCCTTCCCAGTCCTTACCCAAAACTCCGAGCGTAAGCTCCGTCTCTAATGACCAAGCTGTCGATGGGTCGTAAAACCCTAAGTTTCCTTCCTACTGGGTGTCTACAAATAATGCACTTCGGAATGTCTTCACACACAAATCCCGTGATGAAAGTGGAAGCGCATGTAAGTATAGCTACTCTGGCATACTGGGACCTGTCGCGTTCAATCAAATCACTAACCCAGGTAACAGAAAAATTATCGAAAATCGTATTACTGATTTTATAAAATGTCCAGACAGGTAACTGCAAAAGATTTCTAGACCCACATTTGTTAATTTTAATATTAAACTTACAACTAATATAACTAATATTCAGAAAAAGGGCAGCTTCATCTGAACAGGTCGTGCCTATTTTAACTAGCATAAGCTTGATGGGAAACGGTTTTGTAATCTGTGTAAAAACGTTTTCTTTTCTTCTTCCTGAATTGTGTACCATTTTTCGATATAATTTAGGTTACTGATGTCACTAATACGATTCTGAAGTTTCTACATTAACACCCAACAATCCTAAACATTTGTACATATTTTTAACATAAGAGAATAGAAAAAGACCTGTTAACAGTCCAGTTAAGGGTTGGATGAATAGTAGTGCAATTTAATTTACAATTCTCCAATGTCACATTATTGCAATTATAAGCATAGTCAGCTCAGTTGTGATCAAACAAGCACACAACACTACACGTGTGTGCCTGACATACGTGTGACGTTAGCATTTAATTGTCATGTGATCCACCATTTCAAAAATCATTGGTACCAGATGTAGTAAAATGCAAAGATATTCTTGGTATTGTACTCCTATAATTTTTGACGAATACCCCTCCTCTTACTATACAACTCTTCAGTTCATTATGGAAAAACATTTGTGATTTGACTTAAGGCAGATATCTTGCAGATAATTACTATGTAGAATTAAGTCGTGTGGAGGTCAATAATTGTAGTCACAAAATAGTTGCATTGCGTTGCATTGTATGTTCCCTATCACGTTGCTCTCGTGCAGCTTGGGTTTTATGGACCTAAAGTACTTCAGCTGTGACTACATAGCATTTATTTGTTCTAGTTGGAAGCCAGAATACACTTCGCTATGTCATTTTACTGAAAACTGGTTTAGCACAAAATTTCACTGATATTTTTAGTGTTTTTGGGCATGGAACCTACTTTCAGGAAGTTACTGTAAGCATAGTAGGTGTTAGGTTACGATGATATTACGACTGACCATGGTGTCACATAGATGGCAATGTTTCTTTAAACCTACAAGTAGCAGTTTTGTTATGGATGATAATTTAGGTTCCTGTGTGGGTGTTAATCCTTGCACTATACATACAAAATCACAAATTATCAATTTGCTTTACTTGTAATATTAATATTAATATGAATCAACAGTCACTTGGCTAGGCCAAACTCAATCACTGCTGCCCTGTGAGATGTTTATTGTGATCAGGTTGGTTGGTGGGTGGTTAGGAAAGAAAAATGGGTTACTCTACCGAGTAACCAAGAATTTGTGAGTATAATAAGCAATATTTCCTTTAGAAAAATGATTTCTGCATTTGATTACCTACTTCGTGAAAAATGACATTAATTTCACTACATAATTGCAAACATTTTTACTTGGAATGGTTAGTATTTTACAGTTATATATTAGTTGTATGTATATTTAATAAAAAAATTAGTTTAATTTCTATACGTCTGTATCTACACACTGTAAGAAGTAACATCACCTTCGTCCTTCCTATAAAGTCACATTACTTCTCACCCATTGTTTGTGTACATTCTATACTGCTATAGCATTCAGGATGAGGAAAGTACTTAATATAGCTTCTTACTAGGCCTTAAATCTTACAGAAAAAAGATTCTGTATTGGATTTTGTTGTGGTACAAAGATCGATTAATAATTGATTTGGTTCGAAAACCATTCAGTGTATATAGAGAATAAATCAGAATTATTTTTCCATACTAAGTCACTGATACCATCTATTGGAGGCTTGATTGCGCGTGAAAGGAGACTTTTTCATGTCAACGATTTAATTTCTACATTGTAGATTTAAACAGTTGATAAGGAAGGAAACGGCATAAGAGAACTTTTTATAGAGCTTATAGGTATTAATTTCATAGTAACATTATTAAATGTCTTTGAAGGCTTAGCCAAAGAGGAGCCAATTTGGAGGACAATTGTGATATTAGACAATAAAGGCTGTTATTCCGCATTTTTGAGGATTAGTACTTCATTTAAGGGAAACCAGTTGTCAGTAGCTATATATTAATCTTCTATTATTTACATTTTATAAGGAGATATAGGTTTTTAATTATTTATACATTGTTTGATTATACTCTTTGCAGCAATTCGTGGGACGTATTATATAAATAGCAACGGAATTTCGTTTCTTGCCCAGCCTTAATGCTAGTGGCTTGGTGCTGGGGGCTGATAGCACATTTACCCGGCCATAAACGAAATTTTTGTTGAAAAGTATTGCAAACATAGATGCAGTTGACCTCTCAAGCCATCAGTGGAGCAGTTCAAACAGGGTGGGGGTGAGGGGGAGGGGACAGGTGGGATCGAGGGAGTTCCAGAATGTTGTCTCACCATGTAATTGAGTAATGTAAAGGAAAAATTTATGGGATGTTCATGTTATCTGGGTTCTGGGAACTTAGAGGGGTGAAGAATATGCTTATATGTGGAACGATGAAAAAGACATAATAATGTACAAAACCCTCAGATATATTAGGAGGAACCCCTGAGCCCCTATTGGCTAACGTTGCACCAGTGGGGAACTGGAGGGCCTGGCGGTAGCAGGGAAGGGCAAGGGGAAACGCAGAGAGCGATGTACTGGGATTATGCTCCATTGTGTAATAGGATACCACTGGTAACTCAATTCCGACAATATACAGATATAAGTATGTAATATGACAAAATTGTTTCCTGGATGACTTCTGGGTATGGTTCAAGGTCACTCAGTCTCAGAATAGCCTTTTGGTAGGGTCCACGGCCCTCTGAAATACTCACTGCCCTACTACTACCATTAAAATTTTTATTATGCTGCTGTCTGATATTGTACTAACCGTGGAAAACGCATATTTGGACAAATCAGGCAATAATTTGTAACAATGGTTGCTCTCTCTTGGAAGTAAATGAAAGACTTTGGACAGTCTTTATTGTTTCACAAAAACGTCTGTCGTGTTGCAGGGGTGTCGGACTACCGCAAGTTCGCGGTGTGCCTGCCGTTCGAGACGACGACGGGCCCGGCCAGCCTGGCGTACGTGGTGCTGCTGATGCTGGTGAACGGCGTCGCCTTCCTCATCCTGATGGGCTGCTACCTCAAGATGTACTGCGCCATCCGCGGCTCGCAGGCCTGGAACTCCAACGACTCGCGCATCGCCAAGCGCATGGCGCTGCTCGTCTTCACCGACTTCATCTGCTGGTCGCCCATCGCCTTCTTCTCGCTCACCGCCGCCTTCGGGTTGGAGCTGGTCACTCTGGAGCAAGCCAAGGTAGGGTTGGTCACAATGTTTTTGCTTATAACTGCACTCCCTCTCCGTGATGATGTTACGTAGGAGTGCAAGCATACTTTGACATATGGTTACTCATTGTGGTAATCATCCGTCATATGAAATACACTTGTCACCTAATTCTTAAATGTGTACTAGCAACAGCTGATAACTACAGAGTGCTCGTCCCTTAGGCGGACGATCAAACTGATACGTCCATAATAGCTTTTTTTATATAGGGTGTTTGGCAGTTACAAACTTCCATGAGTAAAACGTGGAAGTGAGCACATACTATATCATGTCTATATAAAAAAAACACCTTGAATAACTGAGAAGTTCGTATTTACTCCAATATTCAAGAGAGGCAATAGGAGTGATCCCCAAAATTACAGGCCCATTTCATTGGCGTCATTGACGTCGTGTTTGGCAGTTCAAGTTAAAAACTTCGATGACTAAAACGTGCAAGTGAGCACATACTATATCATGTCTATATAAAAAAAGAACGCCTTGAATAACTGAGAAGTTCCTATTCACTCCAATATTCAAGAAAGGCAATAGGAGTGATCCCCAAAATTACAGGCCCATTTCATTGACGTCGATTTGCAGTATGATTTTGGAACATATACTTTGTTCGAAGTACCTCGAAGAGAAGAAACTATTAACTAATAGTCAAAACGGATTTGGAAAGTACCGTTCTTGCGAAACACAGCTTGCCCTTTATTCGCGTGAAGTGCTTTGTTACAGGACATGGTCTGCTACTTAACAGGTCCTCTGTCGAATCCCCAGAGCTTTCCCTTGTATATAGTTACACCCTGTGTATGACTATCCTTCATACAGACCTAACAGTCGTGTGACTGGTTTTGAGCATGGCCGAACAAATATGCTGCTGAAGTATTAGTTGAAACTGTGGAATATGTGAGGCTGAACATTCAAAACGTAGTGAACCAGCGTTGTGTTGTTACTTAGCGATGCCTGAAGCCGGGCGCGGTTGTTGCAGATCTTCACGGTGTTCGTGCTGCCGCTGAACTCGTGCTGCAACCCGTTCCTGTACGCGATCCTGACGAAGCAGTTCAAGAAGGACTGCGTGCTGATCTGCAAGGCGATCGAGGAGTCGCGCGTGACGCGCGGCATCGGCCGCTGCCGGCACTCGTCCAACTTCAGCAACCGGCAGACGCCCGCCAACACCAACAGCCTGGCCGACCGCTCCTCCAGGGAGCAGCAGCAGCAGCTCCAGCACCAGCTGGCCTGCGCCTGCGGAGGTAATCCACTGTGCAGCAGCATCTCCCTGCTGGCGTCCACTGCGGGGCAGACCCAAACTGGGCACCTTTTAGTGGCCATTACAAGGGTACTCTGAGAACGACAGTTAAGCCACAGTCACTGCTTCCACAGGGAACGGGCGCTGATAACCTCGCTGTTGAGCGCCCTAAAACACCAATCATCATCATCATCCACAGGGAAGCGTTATAGGTCCCCTACTCTTCCTCGTGTTTATAATCGATTTAGGAGACAATCTGAATAGCTCCCTTAGACTGTTAGAGGATGAGCTGTCGTTTATCGGTTAGTGAAGTCATCAGAGGATCAAAAGCAACTGCAAAACGATTTAGACAAAATTTCTACATGGTGCGAAAATTGGCAATTGACACTAAATCAAGAAAAGTGTGAAGTAATACACATGACCACTAAAAGAAATCCGCTGAACTTCAATTACGCGATAAATCAGTCAAACCTTAAGGTCGTAGATTCTACCAAATACCTAGGAGCTACAATTACGAACAACTTTGACTGGAGAGAACACATAGAAAATATTGTGGGGAAGGCGATCCAAAGATTACGTTTCATCGGCAGAACGCTTCGGAGATGCACCAGCTCCACCAAAGAGACTGCCTACATCACACTTGTGCGTCCTCTCCTGAAGTATTGTTGCCCCTTGTGGGACCCTCACCAGGTGGGACTGACGGAAGACATTGAGAAGGTTCAGAGAAGGGAAGCTCGTTTTGATCTATCACGTTACGGGGGGGGGGGGGGGAAGCGTCACGGAAATGTTGCAGGAATTGGGGTGGAAATCATTAAAAGAAAGACGTTATCCATTGCGGCGCGATCTGTTTGCGAAGTTTCAATCACCGACTTTTACTTCTGAATGTGAAAATATTTTGCTAGCACCCACCTACTTAGGGAGACATGACCATTCCAATAAAATAAGAGAAATCAGATCGAAAACGGAACGATTTAGGTGTTCTTTCTTCCCTCCCGCTATTAGAAAATGGAACGGGTAGAGAAAAGTTATGAAAGTGGCTAATGAACACTCTGCCAGACACTTGAATGTGATTTTCAGAGTATCTATGTAGATGTAGATGCTGTAAAAGTTGTTACCAACTGACATTTGCTGCGACACTAGCGCTCCTAGCGGTTGGCAAGCTTCGAAATCGTGATGTGTGTTTATAATTATTTTTGTACGTAACTAACGAAATACTTACTATATATATATATTGCGTTACAAGCATTATTAAAATATCGAGAAACAAATCTAATTAATATAAAAACAGCCTAATTTAAATGATTTAGTGGTATAAAGAACAACTCCATCTTGAGCAAATACTTACGAATATGTGTATACTTGCAGCTTATTCCGCTGAAAGTAAGTTGCATATAAACATAATGGTATAATAAATTTCTTTTAAGGTCTGTTCTTACTATGACAGCCAGTTTTTACGTGTATCAATTCGGTATGGAGTCTAATGATTCTCACATTTTTACAAGTAACTCGTCTTTCTTATACGTGCATATTCTTTTAAGTGTAATTACTTTAGCTTAAAAAAAACTATGTTTTGATGATTATTGTCGTTTGTCGTTCAGATAGAGCTACAATTGTGGAATTGGGTGGTTCTTTATTGGAAAACAGTTTGGTTGCTTTTATCGGTATATTGCAACGTCTGTGACGTTTTTACTTCAGCTACAGCTGTGAGTGTGATGGTTGATTTGGTACGTTAAATGCCGTATTGATTGCATTCTATATACGTTTCCTATGTTCCACCCTCACCGATTATACTGGAATTGTAATGCAAAATACTTAACGTTCCTAAGTAGACATTAACGTCTCTCTGCTAAAGGACATGTCTCCTGGTGTTTCCTAGGCATTCTTATTTTTAATAGAAAAAGAAGTTATTCATTTGAAGCCTGTATGTTACAGGATAATTGTAAATAAACTGTCCTGTTTCGTACTTTGTCAGGGATCTTACGAACCTAAAAAAGACAAATGGTGAGCTATTTTTAAATTATTACCTATTTGTAAGGCACTACTTACGTTGCTGAAGTCAATCTAAACGATGCTATTCGCAGTCGTCAACTATCGTATTCAGAAAAGTAGCTTGCCGGCCGCTTGGAGCGTTGCTATCGCAGCGTGGGAGTGTCGTGACTGTATATGTTAGACTGTGATTAATCCCGCACTCGAACTGGGCAACTTCCGCTCGCAGGTAGCAGGACGGTCCGACCCAAGGCGTTCCTGGCCCTAATTATAATTACTCTGTGCCCTAACTGAACCAGTGAATGACACCAGCTCTCTGACATCTGTGTAGAATCGCAAAGAGTTTAGTTTTGTACTGCAGTTTAGTCGTGGAAGTGAATAATACGGAAGAAAGTCACGATTCGCGACCTGTTATTAGTGATTATGGCATTTGATCTGTGACGGTTATAAATTCAAACCTTACAGAAGAGTTGTAGCAACGGAAAGACGTGGATGGCAATGTGCGGTAAGACTTCGCGGTGTGCTGTTATTTACAGTAGGCATCGAACACATATTTTCGCGTTTGAAACAACTACAAGACGACAACGTCACAAAAGTTGCGGATTACGTTACTGAGAACTACAGTTATAAAGAAGATGCAACCTTTCCTCCAAATGTTTGGGCAGCAGATTGCGCTTGCTTGTGGAGGACGACTAACGCTTGCGAAAGCTTTTATTCCCGATTCAATGCTTCAAGATTCAAATGTTTGTAGAGCTTATGGGAGCTAAATGCGCGCCGGCCGCGGTGCCCGAGTGCTCTGCGGCGCGCCAGTCACGGGCCGCAAGGACACTACGGTCGGGGATTCGAATCCCCCCTCGTGTTTGGATATTTGTGCCGTCTTTAGTCTTAGCTAGTTCATAAGTAATTTGTAAGTTTAGGGACTGTTAACCCCTAGTTAAGTCCCATAAGCTATACAAACATTTGAACATTTTGAGTTAACTGCGGGGTCATCAGTCTCTAAACATACAAACTACTTATGAACTAACTTATACTAAAGATCACAGAAACATCCATGCCCGTGGGAGGATTGGAGCCTCTGACGTGGGAGGCCGCACGATCCGTAACGTGGCGCTTCAGACCGCTCGGCTACTCCCGCGCGGCCATGTGAATTTCCTCACCCAAACATCTTTCAGTTTGTGAAATGTCTGAAGCATGAACAAACTGATACTTATATAAGAATCAACTCAGCAAAAAATAACATCACCATCCAGACAGACTCAAAAATCTGGAAGAGGCACGCTTTCCTACAACAGAAATTATAATTACTTTGGAATGCTGGAATTTGCAATTTACACGTCGTAAAGTGCGTTTCATACCAAGCAGCCGTGAGCAGAAAATCAGCCAAACTAAATGCATTGGTTTTCCTGCAAATATTTTCATGTATGTGAAATTTGTAATAAAATCTTTGTGTTTGTATGCAATATATATAGCAGATTCCTTGGCACAGTATTGACATTATTCCTTAAGAACTCTATAAATATGGACAGAGGTTGCGCTCTTGGTAAGTTTAGCTTTGGAAGCATATTGCGAGACTGTGCAGTCGGTCTGCCAGAGGCAGGTTAAATTTGCCCAGTTGGTGCGTGCCACTAATGGGGAGTTTGGGGGACAGTTCCCCAGTTCTAGTCTTCCGTTTACCACCAACATGTAGAAGTTGTCCAGTTGTCCCACTGAGCTGCTGAGTATTGAAAGTGCAACACCAGTAAAAAAAAAAAAAAAAAAAAAAAAAAAAAAAAAAAAAAAAAAAAAAAAAAAAAAAAAAACCTCCCACAAAGTACTCGTTGCACGTATACTCATGGGATACCTCCGAACATTATGTTGAACGTTCTTTAGCTCTGTTGCGTTTAGCAACTCCATGTGGCATGGATTGTGGAAGTCTCTTACAAGAATATTGAGCCATGCTACATGTACAGTTCTCCCTTAGTTCGAAAGTGAGACCAGTGGTGAATTTTTTGCAGAAACTGAACTGTATTTCATACCGTATGCTCACCGTTTTTCAAGCTTTCGACCCATAATCGCCATGTCTTTTGTCATTTATTTATCTAAACTACCGGTTTCGCTTATATAAATCATAATATTCAGCTTACATTATTTTTCTTCCTCGTGTATAAACAGTATTTTCACACAGGGTGTAAACATAGCAGTGGCGTATCCAGAATAGTGGAATCGTGGTCGGGGGGGGGGGGGGCTGAGGTCATTCCAAGCTGACGTGATTTCTAATATAAAAAAAAGAAAATGAAATGGTCGTCGTACAGAATTTCTCTTTGTATTTGCATCGTGGAGGGTCTGGGAAGAGGGGGGGGGGGGAGACTGCAGCATGGTCTGGGAGGTTAGAGGATGGTCTGGGGAGTGGGGAGGGCTGCAGCCCGGCAGCCCCCCCCCCTCCCCTTGGACGCTGAAAGGCATAATCAGTCTCTGATTGTTACACGAGGTAGGAAAATAATATAGACCGAAGATAATTATTTATATCGTGGAAACGGTTATTTAAATAAATTATTATATTAAATCAGAGACATATTTTTTCTCAAAATATATATTGAACTGAAGGAAATGTATTGAATTAAAATTTGTGCCTCTCCTTCAGTCCAACATCTTTGATATATATGAAGACAAAATACGTATCTGCACATTGATTTATTATTATATTTGTTTTACCTGTGCCTGAAGGACAAGGCAGTATTATTCCCATTAATGTCCATTTCTGGGCACTATCCTGCTATTAGAGAACCTCAACAAGGCCCATGGTTCCAATCCAGGCCGCGGCATAAATTTTAAATCAATGCCTCTCCTTCTATTATATATATTCAATATAAATGTTGCGATCTTTTTTAAAGACAAGGCAAATGCAATAAAAAAAATTAGAACATCGCTCTTTAGGAGGCAAAACATGCCAGGTAGCTAAGGATTTTCTAACGTATCCATGAATCTTCAGTGGTACTCGTATTGGGCGATCTGGCTGACCAAATAATTCGTTGGACTTATCCAGGACGTTCTTCAAACCAACCGCTAACAAGTGTGACTCAGTGACGCGGCACACTGTCATCAATAAATCTGTGCGAACATCAAGTCCGAAAAGCCAGAAACAAGCTCTTAAAATCAATTAAAATCGGTTCAGGTGGACCAGTGAGCAATATTTAATACATGAAAAAACAGGTCATAGTATTACGGAGCCGGTACCATCTTGCTCATTGAGGTGTTCAGAACTAGGAGTCTGCGACATACTCGTTCCCCATCATAAGCTTCTACCAAATTAAATCGGGACTTATCTCACCAAGGTTCCAGTCACGTAGAACCCAACCGAAATGGCCAGGAGATCAGGGAGGCACTGCATGCGATTTCGTGCTGTTAGCAAAGGCGGACGCTTGCGGTCGTAGCCCATTAACGCCATATTGCGCCGCACACTCATAATGGGTAAGTTAGTCGTACGCCGCAAGTTGATTACTGCGGTTATCTAACACAGTGTTGCTTGTCTGTTAGCACGGGAAATTGATATCAGTTGGCCACAGCGCTGTCCTTGGTAGGAAGTAATGTCTGACATTTGGTATTTTCGGCACTTGCTTAACATTATGCGTATTGGAATATCGAATTCCTTGCGTCTAGCCCCCAACTATAATTTAATCTTCAAAGTCTGTTACTACCAATTGTACGCCCATAATCTTGTCGGCAACCATGTGCCGGCCGCGGTGGCCGAGGTGACTGAGGCGCTCCAGTCACGGTCAGCACGGCCACTACGGTCGGGGGTTCGAATCCCCCCTCGGGCATGGCTATTTGTGCCGTCCTAGTTCGTAAGTAGTTCATAAGTAGTTTGTAAGTTTAGGGACTGATGACCCCGTAGTTAAGTCCCATAAGCTTTACAAACATTTGAACATTTTTTGGCAACCATGTGATATGAATCTCTGGAGTGTATATGAGAGATATGCCAAGGCACCGCCCATTTATACCTAGTGAATTCCAGACTACTGCAATCTGTATCTCAGCTCATCGTTCTTTATTTTTTGTCACCTCATTACACAAGTAAGGTGGTAACAGTTTTAAATCTACAGGTCATTTGCGGATGTAGATGTCACGAAAGTCCATACACA
Organism: Locusta migratoria; assembly: GCA_026315105.1. Taxonomy (NCBI): domain Eukaryota; kingdom Metazoa; phylum Arthropoda; class Insecta; order Orthoptera; family Acrididae; genus Locusta; species Locusta migratoria. The sequence goes on along the minus strand of CM048749.1, from coordinate 275,797,661 downwards.
GATTCGCCACCTCATCACCAAGTGGTTCTAACACGGATAGGCATTTATTAGAATTGCGCTTCTCTGGCATGTATAGGTGTGTCTTACTCTATGCTATCTACAGTATCTGCCTCAGTGTTCATTAGTCGGGGAAACTGACGAGTGATTAGGTAGCACAACCCATGACCAGATGTTTTCTGTTGGTAATAGGTTGCACAGGCAAGTAATCCAGTGTCCTCTGTGTCGAGATAGATCTTGCGTTATCTCGTTGCAAGAAGCGAACTCAAGTGTAGGACACAGCCATAGCACTTAACGAATTAGTGTTGCAATACCTGCTGTTCAAATAACTGACAGTACAAACCACTTGTGGTCTTTTTGTGTACCAAAATGCACCCATACTCTAATGCCAGATACAGGGTAATAGTTTGAGTGAACTGTTCTCACGTTCGATAGAGATTCCAGTTTCCCGATTCCGCAGCCTTCGATATGATCTCGAAAAGGCTAGACTTCGACGTAACATTCGACTCTTGCAGTGTGAGTTCATGTGATACATCACACACTAAGGACAATCTACAACAACATGCTGTACCTCTTCCTAAAACTGAATAAAACATAAAAATGAATTCTATCATCGTCTCACTTTGAGGAGGAGTGATATTTAAAGGCGAAAGTCTAAAAACAGTATTAATTCACTCTGTACTCAATACAATACTTTGATTAGTTAAGAGATGTAATAACGTACCAACTTGATTTGAAATGAGCATTGCGATTTCTATTCACATTTGGAATAGCAGGGCCACGTGGGAGTAGCCGAGTGGTCTGGAGCGCCACGTTACGGATAACGCGGCCTCCCGCGTCGGAGGTTCGAATCCTCCCGCGGGCATGGATGTGTGTGTTGTCCTTAGGTTAGTTTAACATAGTTTACGTAGTTTGTAAGTCTAGGGACTGATGACCAACTTAGTTTGGTCCCATAAGAATTATAAACATTTGATTTAGAATATCAGGTGGATCTATTATTGGTTTTTAAACAGCTTAGGATTCAGTTATAGACTAACATTTGGAAAGAAATTCCGTTGACAATCAGTTGCTATCACGAGCATCAATTACAGCAGCAGCACTCGTCGTGGAAATATTACCAACAAACGTCTCTATTTGACGAGCGAAGTATCAACATTTTGATCATATACTCACTTCAGTCTTTTTATTTATTTAGTTGTATCCTACAAGATGTTGCATCCATGTCTCATAGACATTCTTAAAACTGAGATCAATAGCGCATTCTGGAGATATGACCAACAAGTTTGTAGATCGCAGGTTGATCGATAGTTACCTCGAACGGTGCTGTAAACTGATCGAGAAATTCTAGTCGCATTTGTGCACTAACAAATAAAAATTGGCAACATTAGACATATTGAGAGAATACATGTATCGTGATACTGTAGTTATGAAGCTGGACTCGTTTTTGAAGACGATGTGGTCTGCTTCTTTACGCCGTGCTTTGATTGAGTACATCACTGTTCTGCGTGCCTTTCGTATCCAAAATTTTTTTTTGCGGTGAACTTCATCCATTATGCCTCAGAAGTACATACAAAAAACTCTTAGAGAAAAATCAGCATCAATATCGCAGAACGGTAAGCGTCTCTCCTTATGACTTTCCCCCATATGCCAAGCGTCATAACAAATTTTCCCACAAACAAATAACTCTGATATGCAATTCTTGCTCGCGAATGATACGTAGTACCTTGTTCTGTATGAGCTGCAGACGGCGTAACCTTGTTGGCGCCGCGTATGCCCGGTACGGAGCACAGTACGTCATCAGAGGTCTAGTATATGCCAAGTACAAGTTCCTCGACACCCGTCTATGCAGTTTGCTTCGACTGTTGAGCACTGGGTAGAGTTGTTTCAGCCTCGCGTTTGCCCAGTTGGTCATGTGTTGTATGTGGTCCCCCCAAGTGAGTTTCCGGTCCAGCCAGACACAGAGGTATTTGACTTTCTCACAGAAACGTATTGGGCGTGCGTGTAGAATAACTGGTCTACAGTGTTGGCGTTTGAGCAGTAATTTCTGTCTACATGTGAACAGAACTGCCTCGCACTTGTCGACGTTTAATACGCGATTTTTCCAACCAAGGTTCGGCAGTTCTGAGTGCAGTCTGTAGGCGTGAATTCATGTTTGATGGCTTCCAATCTTGCGCTATGATGGCGGTGTCACGTGCGAAGATTACGGTCATCGTGTTACATATGGGTGGAAGTTCATTAATGTAGAGGTTAAAGAAGAGGGGCCCCAGGATGCTACCTTGGGCTTCTCCGGCTTCAATATCGTGTCGTGTAGTCTGTTTGCCCTGAATATCAGTGTTGAAGCTCCTGTTGGTGAGATACGAGTGTAGGAGATGCACAAGTCCGTCGGGAAACGCGGTGTCGTTAAGTTTGCGTATAAGGCTGTTGCGCCAGAAATGATCGAAAGCTTTCTCGAAGTCAAGGAACACCGCCACTGTGGCTTTGATTTCGTTGTAGCAGTCTGTTATATGTTCAACTATGCGGAGGAGTTCTTGTGTTGTAGTGGTGATTTCTAAATCCGAATTGCTCCGATGTTACGGTGTTATTGGTGATGCAGTGCCGAGTGAGACGTTTAAGAATTACCTTCTCAATTATCTTGCTCAGCGAGATCAGCAGACTGATAGGTCGGTAATTTTGTGCGAGGGAGTTATCTCTCCCTGGCTTCCTGAACTTCAGGACCTTGGCCCCTTCCAAAAGGCAGGGAAGTGTTGGTGTTGCAGGATGACATTCGTGATGTGTGTAAGGTATTCTATACCTCTATCCGTGAACCCCTGGAGGACACGGTTTTGAATGCCATCAGGGCCAGGTGCTTTTTTGGCTGTAGTTTGCTTGATGGCCCATGTGATTTCGTGTATGCTAGTGCGTCTGATTTCGGTGAGACCTGAAGCGTGTGATCGTCTGGTCCGTTTCAAGTGTGAACATTGGGTCTGATGGAACCAGATTCGGTGTGAATGAAGCCGCTAGTGTTCGAACCATTACCTCAGCTTTGTCTTCCGCTGAGTACACTGGGTCATTTGGTCCCTGTAGAGTAGGCATGTAGAGTTCTTCCTTGGTGAAGTGTCTGGCCCGTACCCCGTCCAAAGAAAATTACCATAGGTCCTCCTAATTTGACCATTGTACTCCATGGTACGCAGCTAATCTTTTAGTCCTGTCATGAGAGGAATAAAAGGTTAGCTGCGTACCATGGAGTACAATAGTCAAATTAGGAGGACCTATGGTAATTTGCTTTCGACGGGGTACGCCTTTGTGTAGTCCCTACAGATGTGTGAAGTTTCCGTGGTGAACGATCAGCACAACTGCTTAGTAACCAGGAAACCCGTGTTCGAGTCCAGGAGCAAACACAGTTTTGATAAGTACGCACTGTTTGATTACAACACCTGGGGCAGAAATGCCCCCAGTAAATGTATGTTTAGAACAGCTGCATCATCGAATGTCCGAGAGAACATACACCACAATTCTTAAAAGTTCAGAGAGCGTTAGTTTCAAGAAGAGTGAATCAATATAATCCAGAATGACACATTCACTCTGTAACGGCGTGTGCGCCGATATGTAACTTACTGGAAGATTCAAATTGTGTGCCAGAACCGGGGTTCCAAACTTTGACCTTTGCCTTTCGCGGGCAAGCGCTGTACCGACTGAGCGATCCTGACGCGCTTCACGGTCCGTCCTCACAACTGTGCCCACGAAAGGCAAATGTCGCAAGTTTGAATCCCGGTTCTGACACACAATTTTTATCTGACAGAAAGTCTCGTATCAGAGCACACTTCACTTTAGAGTGAAAGTTTCATTCTGGAAGCAACCCTCAGACTGTGGCTAAGCCATGTTTCAACCATACCCCTTCTTCCAGGAGTGCTAGTTCTGCAAGGTTCGCAGGAGAACTTCTGTGAAGTTCTGGCAGGTACTGGCAGAAGTAATGTTGTGAGTACGGACCGGAAGCGTGTCGGGATAGCTCAGTCGGTAAAGCGCTTGCCCGTAAAAGTCAAAGGTCCCAGGTTCGAATACCAGTTACGACACACTCTTTTAATACGCCAGTAAATCTATATATTGCTTCCCCTAATGTATAAAGTTAGGTAGGTCATAGCCCACTAAGTTGCTTAACTGCAATTGTTTTTTCTGTGAACAATTCGCAATTGTAGTAGGAGGAAGTGACATTGGGTTTTGAAATAATTTATACTGCAGCTTTCTAGTAATATATTATTAGCACGATGCGTTTCGGCAGCAAGCTGCCTTCATGGGGTGCATTTTACAATTACAGTTTCATTATTGTTTTATTTTTTTATTATTATTATTATTATTATTTTTTTTTTTTTTTTTTTTTTTTTTTTTTGTGTTGTGGGTACCAGTGAGGTTATGGTTGGATTTTAAACTTTTTCAGGAAGATATAGCTGTTTTAGTGTTATGTTTCGTGATTATAGCTTCTGGATTATTATGCTGTTGTATTTACTTACAGTTTTGTTGATAACCTTGTTATCTGGCACACACTACACAAGAACACAGTTATTTATACACCACATATAGACATTTTGGATTAGATGTTTACACTGTACAGAGATCCTTAGAAGCTAAGATAACCTACTTACACCAGTATTTACAGTGAATATGCCATAAAATGCGCACATGTAGATAGCATGTGTTGCAACAGATGTTGCTACATTTTAAAGAATTATTAAATCAGAGTTACATTATTAATTTTTCATTTAATGAAAAATACATTCAACACTGGAGAATTTTTTAAGAAATAAGTATTGTTGCTTTCCAGTTTGTCATTTAGCAGGTCACCATGTATTTTTTCATGGATGAATATTTGTAGTTCTTCATAGAGATCGATTATATGCCCCTTGTCCATTTTATGCAGTATACAAAAATCATTCTTAAGATTCTGGAATGGATGTCCAGTGCCCCTTATATGGGTAGCTACTGCTGATTTATTAAAGTTATTGTTGTGGTAGGCATTTATGTGTTCATTGTATCTTGTTTTGTTTGTTTGTTTGTATTGTTTATGGGACTTAACTACGGGGTCATCAGTCCCTAAACTTACAAACTACTTATGAACTAGCTAATCCTAAGGACGGCACAAATATCCATGCCCGAGGGGGGATTCGAAACCTCGACCGTAGTGGCCGTGCAGACCGTGACTGGAGCGCCTCAGTCTCCTCGGCCACCGCGGCCGGCTATCTTGTTTTGAATTCTCTTCCACTTCGGCGTACATACAGGACATTGCAGGTGCTGCATACATATAAATGACACAGGACATCCATTCCAGAACGTCCAACCATAACCTCACTGGCACCCACAACACAAAACATAATAAAACAATAATAAACCTGTAACTGTAAAATGCACCCGATGATGGCAGCTTGCTGCCGAAACGCGTCGTGGTACGCATGTTCGAATGCTTGTAGAGCTTATGGGACTTAACTACGGGGTCATCAGTCCCTAGACAATGGTACCCAAAGCACCCAAGGTGTGGAAGGTATAGAGAAGTGTCTATTTAGTACACCTCATGCCTATTGGATGTTTGTCACAAGACACGTTATAGTACTGCAGGTTTAATAGCCAGCAGTGGACATAGTGTGCACGCAGTAACCGTTTCAAACACCGACCCATCTTCAGCAAGTTAACCGGCGGCGCACTAACTGCTTGGCGGTGGTGTGTGGCAGGTGCGAAAGGCGGCCGGGGCCGCTCTAGAGCGGGGGCGGCGGAGGAGGGGCGGCGCTCGTGGGCGGCGGCGCTGCTGCTGCGGCTGTGGCACCGGGACGCCGCCTCCGGGGGCGGCGGGGGCGGCGGCGGGCGGCGCGGCGGCGGCGCCGGGGCGCGGCCGGCGGCGGTGCACGGCGGCAAGCGGCAGGCGTCGCTGTCCTCCAGCGAGAACTTCAGGTACCGCCCGCGGCCGGAGGCGCAGGCTGCTGCAGCTGCCGCCGCCACCGCCCTGCTCGCCGCCCGCCCCACGTAACGCCAGCACTCTAACTCCGCATGCTCTGCTTGCCGCACTCGCACTCGCACTTGCCCTCGCTAACACTGCCCGCGCTGCTTCCCTCTGCATGCCGTCTGCACGCCGCCGGCAATGTTTCCTCACTGTGGCAGCACTCAACCCATCACCGCTCTATATGCGGTGTGGTCCATTAGTATAATCGTGTGCATCCATTGCAACAAATAGACCAATACACATTTAAGGAACACATATATAGGGTATCCACTTAATAGATATTGAAAACCGACTTTTGAGGGCCTGGTGCAAATGAAAGCAAAATGAGACATTCCCATACGAAACCAAATATTATTATCAACACACACTTGTGTCAATGGATAAACAAGCAGCCCTCGGTCGCAAATTAAAAAATATTTTACCATGGTTTCGGCAATGACTAAGATTGCCTTCATCAGAAAATATAAAACAAAACAAGTCACATAAAATATACTACTCATCTCTATAGCTTAAGTCACAAAATTTAAAAAAAAATTTTTGGAAAGGCTAGCCACTATGGGCTGCACGCCTGCACGGAGGCAAAACTTCGTTATTTGTTTATTTCTCTACTACTATTGTATTGCCAAAATGACGCTTCAGACATCTCTCATGTTAAAAAACGCATCTCGTAACAATTGTTTTTTCAATTCTGTTTTTCTCTGTACAGTAGCCTAGTTGTAATTGCGGCTACTAGACGGCACTACTGAGGTAACGTCTTCCTGGTCACAACTCCACTTAGCACACGCCAGTCTGATGCCTCCGTGCAGGCGTGCAGCCCATAGTGGCTAGCCTTTTCAAAACAATCTCTTTTTAAATTTTGTGACGTAAGCTATACAGCTTATGTGACTTATTTTGTTTTATATTTTCTGATGAAGGCAATCTTAGTCATTGCCGAAACCAGGTCAAATAATTTTTAATTTGCGACCGAGGGCTGCTTGTATATCCATTGATGTTGTAACAATCAGTGACAATAGCTGCTATGTTTAAAATTTTTAACAAACTTGTGTATTTTGTAAATGGACACACTAAATTATTTTTATGCATTCACGACAGTCACACATACTGTCACTATAAGCGTCCCACGTACATGTTATAGTAGTACATACATGCTTCAGTTCGGTATCTTTTCAACTGAGACCTCCATTGGTTGGTAGAGGCCTTAAACTACCGGTGTTGGATTGTGTATAAGTTCATGGTTACATGTTTTCATAGGTTGCCACTCAACGTTGCCACTCTAGGTCCAGATTGAATTCTGTGGAGAGCATTTGGACTCCCTATTTCGTACTCTGGTCTACTATACAGGGTTCCCTGCGAGCAGCAGGGTTTGGAGCTCTCCCCTCCCCTCCCCCTGACGACTTCCATTTCTACTTTTAACTTTGATTTAATCCAAGTTGTTTCCCTTTTTACATGTTTAGGCTTCTCATTTAGGATCATTCATTGTTGTCCTGTATCTGTTTGTCATTAATTTACGGGGATTATCGATTTGTCGCGACGTTCAATACAGAATCCCGCCTTTTCTATTGGTTTTAGTCCTGTTCTACTCGGTTTTAACTCCATTTTAGTTCCTCTGTTTTACAGTCGTCACGGTCTTTGCCGACCACACCCTGGCTTGTACTCCATAGAGACGTCATGGGACTGATGACCTAGCTGTTTTGTCCTATCCACCCATCAAACAACCATCTATACAGGGCGAAACTAAATTCGCGCACTCGGTCTTCTCAGCGCGATTCCTCACCTGCCAACAATGAAAAATGTCCCCCACAAAATTTCATCCTGCGCGTATGTCCGCCAGTAAATGGCCGTCAAAGACTCAGATGGTTGCGTGTTTCATACGTCAGTGTGTTTCAATAATTACACCAACAAACTTGTATTGGATATATTAGGCGTTTTGAGGAACAAAATGAGCATGGAAACCCATGTCCGGAAACGCCATTCAACGTCGTTACGGAGAGTACAAGTTACAGGCACCAGCTCCTGCCGCTAGACATCCCCGCCAGCAACTTCGACGCTCTGTAGCGTCATTGGGTGACGTTTCCGGACTTAGGTTTCTATGCTCACTTTGCCCATCAATACACCTCCCACATCCCCTAGAAGTTTGTTGGTGTAGTGGTGTAATTCTGAAACACATTGACGTATGGGACACATACCCATCTCAGTCTTCGACGTCCATTTACTGCCGGAAATATGCGCAGGACGAAATTTTGTGACAGACTTTTTTTTTATTGCTAGCATGTGATGAATCGCATGATGAACTTCAGACCTCTGATTTCTCAGCATGTTCCTTAAGATGTTGCTAGACTTTTGCAACGTATTGTTCTCAAAGTACCCCAGTGTTGAGTAAACGATTGCTCTCCAATCAAACCTGCACGTGAGCACATACACGACCCTTCCCCATCCCAAACACACACACACACACACACACGCTTGTCTTTTGACACACTTTAATTCTAGTAGGTGATGCAGAAGCATTAATAAGGTACTTTCACCAATTGTACACTGCTTTCCATGTAAAATGCAAGACCAAAAGGATCCGGGGATATCACAATCAAATATATTTGCTAGTTACGCCATTGACAATACGATATCACGTCGAGAAAGGATGATAATGATATCAGTGCTGAGTGTCCTTTTTATTGCAAGATGTATCCACTAACAGATGTGTTTTGCCGATGTTATTTCGGTTATGTGATGTAGGTTCACTTTCACAGAAAGATCCCATAACTTTAGTAACATATGAAATTTATCACAAACAAACTAATGCTCGTGTTTTTGCGTTGGGAATGCAGAATCATTCCACATTGATAAAGTCCAGATTTCTGAGTGAATGCTTCAACATTCCCCTTTGGGTTAACCTTGCCTTCTTTTGTTATGTCTGCACCATTTTTGCCACGATTATTTTAGTATGTCGTTTCAATACGTTATATTAATAAAAATGTGTGTGTTTTCTCCTATTGCCCGCTGTATGTGAAAGTTTTATTTAAGGCTGGATTTGAGTGTATTATATGGGCTTTGCTTGTGTATGTCAAGCGATTAAGTTTGTAAAATATTGGTATGTTACTTTTTTTTCGGGACATGTGTTGAGAATGTCTGCTTTTGAATATGCTTCATTTTTGACAGACGTAAATGTACTGACAAGCATTGCATGTTGCGTGATTGTTTGTGAATGTGAGTCACTACGATACAGGCTGCGAACGGCTTTTTTGTCGAGTTATGTGTGACTTCTACTTCTTGGTGTGTTTTTTGCTACAAGCAACAACGTGGAAGTTTTATTTTTTTAATTTTTTTATGTGTGTTCTGTCTTGTTTGCTGTTTAGCTCAGTGAATGGAAGTACTTTGTCTTCCAATTTAGAGGATTGTGTGTGTGAATTATGCTTTTATTCATTACTTTTTCGCTGGTTGTCAGAGGAACTAACCAGACTATCTTGTATTTTACTAAGGAAATATACTTTAGAGTTAAAAGGAGATGTCTTTCCAAACGCAGGTTGGTATGCAGCTGTTCGTCGGTGTCGGGTTGTTAAAGTGGACGAACACACACTATGTACTGTCCACTACGTATTGCATGGTGGCTCGAGGTCTAACGATTCCTTGTCCAAATAAAATTTTTATAAAAGGGACCAAGCTGCTGAATTGGTGGCTCCATAAACTTACAAACTGTTTAAAGTATCTTAAGCTAAGAAAAACACACACACCAGCTCGAGGGAGAGCTCGAACATCCGAAGCGCAACGGCCATGCAATCTGTGGCAAGGCGCGTTAGGCCACGACGCCATTCCCGCGCGGCAGATGGTTTTGTTTTTGTCGTCGGCCACTCGAGGGGTCTTTTACAGCTCGCCACGGCTCTCTTGTGCCAACCTCTACAACCTACTCATAACGTGCACGATATTATTTGTCAATGGAAAACCCACATTGGAATGTCAATAATTTAGGCTAGGAAACAACTCGCCGTAAACACGATATCTGTGACGCTGTCAAGTACGTAAAATAGCTAATCACACTTACACAACTTAAATTTTCGACCACGACCTTGCGACCTTACTATCGGTCCTCACCAATAAGACTTGGTCAATACGTAACTCGGGTAGTAAAAGGTTATGGCTCGTTGTCTCTGTACATAGTGGTGAGTTATGTATGTCAGCTTCTATGCCCTAAACAGCTACCCGATCTGTTTAAACAAGATCAATACTTAATCTGTAGTTTAGGCAGTCTATTAATCTGCATATGATGACGTGAAAATTTTTAATTTTAATATTTAAACAAACATAAATTAAACTTCTGAATAAACAACAAAATGGATTCTAAGATAAAGAAGTGATTGACTCATGAAGTAATTCTTTATAAGTCGAGTTGGACCTACTTCATACATCGGTAAATAACTAAATATTTCCCCAATTATTGTTCATGAGAGGCACTATACGTATCACACCCACCCGATAGTAAAAGTTCCAAATTGTCACTCGTAAATTAGTGTAGTCCATTGAACATAAAGGTTCCAAGTTAATCAGTGGTTAAAGTATTTGTTATAAAACACGGGTTTTCATCAAACGAGTACACGATTGCTGAATTATGAAAGTTCCACAGCCCTACTACCGCGCATAGTTTATCACTTTTCAAGCAGAGACTAAGTTCTGCAGTCACAGTCCCATAAATTTTCTAAGTCTACACATGCCTATCTCTTCAAATCACAAGTCCGTAACGTGGCTTCAGACCGTCCAGCGTGACAACCTTTCACCACCATGTCCGAGTTACGACTCCCTTCCCAAGCGTTCGAAAGCATGCTTTTCCTGCTGTATCCGTCTGCGCATCCTAAAGCCTCATCTTTAAAATACAATTTCTCTTCCAACATTTTATACATTTGAATATCACACAATTAAATGCTTTGATCACCTCCCTACAAATATTGTTTACATTTAACAAATATATATTTAACAATACTAAAAACGGTTGAGACTGAAGCTCTTTGCTCAGATACCCTTTATGAATTGCATCTCACTGTTCAAATATACTGTCGCCCTCGAAATATAAATATACAATTAATATTTAATTTATCATGGCTTTTTATACAAATATATTCAGTTCGTGTCCACAAATACTTATAATTGTTTATATATTAATTATCTGCTGCATATCTACTATGTTTAGTCGGCCATGAAATATTTAAGTGGCAGTCTACAACATAAAATTCGAACGTTACTAAGAATAATATTAAATATTATAAAATACATATATAAATGTAATGCGCATTGTTGGGTTTATGTTTTGTGTTTCTGTGGTGGAATCTATGTTCTAACACAAGAATATTACTACTTCAACGAAAAGAAGAACGAGAGAGTAAAATAAGTTTATTGAAAGAATACGGAAATAACGTGGCACGTCTGTTAAGATAGGTAGAGTGGTGCAGTGCTGTCCATTGCTTCTTAAACTGTTACTGATAAACACTACGTATCAATAATTGTAAATATAGGTCTTAGAATATTATTATTATAGTACTGAAATTTGTCGGCTTTTTATCTCTAAACGATACGTAAATTGTAATTACGGCGTTCGATTCTCCCAAGTCTCCTGAATTCATTCATATAATTATATTTGCTGTATGATCATTCCCTGATTTTATATGGATTTTTAGAATAATGTTTGTGGCTGTATTGCATGTCAGTTGCAATCTGTGTTAGACACCCTCGCTCAGCCAAGCGTTGCTTCCGGTTTCCGACCACATTAGGAAAACCTGACTAGCTGCTGCATCCCATTCACTAAATACCAACTGGTAGCCGGCCAGCTGGGGAATCCAACACCTTGGCAAAACCCGCCCTTCACATGGAAACAATCAGCTTTCCCCGGTATTTGTAATATCACAGACTTCATCAGAAAAAGAAACACATTCACACAACCGCGCAGTGATATCTGTGCATATACAACCACCATCTCTGGCCTCTCTAGGTCTATATCCACTTGAGATAGCGTGGGGAAGGCCGCGTTGGTATGGCAGAGCGCTGTAAGGCGCTAAAGGCGCCTCTCTGCGGAGAACACGGTTGTTTCCCGTCGCAGGTTCGGAACCTCCCTCGGGCATGGGTGTGTGTGTTGTCCTTGGTGTAGTTTAAGTAGTTTATAACCATAGCAGTTAATAACCACAGTAATTAAATCCCATAGAGGAGGGGAGCAAAGGGGAGGGGAGAGGGAAGGAAAGCCATGTAATGGTCAGGATGGTACGTTCCGCATTGCATATTGCACTGTAAAGCCTCTGATAGGTGGGAATGCGAGATGCAGCATATTCGCTCTCCATAATTGGCAAGCCTGAATAAGAGGAATTTGTTGATGTGGAACAGATGGCAGCTGTCACAGTGCCTATACTGTAGGTTTAATGTGGACAGAGTTGTGGGTGTAACCGTCAGTTAGATGGACGTTACAATCCACGACGGCGACATGCGGAACTGTGAAGGACCAAGTGAAACATGAGAGAGGTGGAGTTCAGATTGTGAAGAAACCACGAGTCCTGGCCTTGTGTACAAATCGTGAAAATATCATCAATGAACCTAAATCAGACCAAGCGGTTGGGGTTTTGGGAGCCCAGGTACGTTGGCTCAAAATAGTTCGGCTGCCCGTGGCTGTGGTGCGGATTTTATTGTATACTTTTCAGTCAAAAATGAGGTATTGGCCTTGCACTCTGAAGGACACTGAGAAAGGTAGTGTTCGAAAACAGCCAGGCCATGGGCATGTGGGATATTAGTATGTTGCCTATTGGCATCAATAGTGACAAGTAAAGGCACTAGAGTTAAAGAGATATGGATGGTTGGAGGTTGGTGAAGAAAGTGGTTTCTACCTTGGATGTGGAAGACTAGATTTCGAACAATTAGTTAAAGCGTCGAAATTCTTTCATTGAGAGCACAGTAACAAGCTACAGATGTTCAGATGTTTGTAAATATATCGGACCAAACTGCGTGGTCATAGCTTACAAACTACTTAAACCTAGGTAAACTAACCTAAGGACAAACACACACACCCATGCCCCAGGGAGGACTCGAACCTCCACGGCGAGCAACCGCGCGCTCCGCAACGAGACGCTTTAGACCGCTCGGCTACTCCACCGCGGCAACAAGCTACTGTTACGCGTCGAGGATTGTTAGGGTTATGGAGTTTTGGTAGCATGTAGAACGTAGGTGTGTGTGGTTTTGTTGGGGTGAGGAGGGATATGGGTTTGGAGGATAGTTTCTGTGAAGCGACTTGGGATTTCAGCAGGCAATGATGTTGACCTTTGGGCGGGAAAAGGGGGGAGGATGAGACAGCAGATGGAAGGAGGTGACAATGAAATGTCGGTTGTGACCAAGTGTTACAAACCTACATTGAAGAGTTTTCCAATTAACGCAAGATTTATTGTTGAAACAGTATTTGGTGCACCTGAAATAGTTATATTTACAGATCAATAACTCGGTGCTGAGGTACAATTGTAGCTCCATGCTGCAACACCCATGTTAATAAGTGTAGCAGCCTCCACAATTGGTAATGTGGTAGTTCTGGAAGAGTCATCGACTGACGAGTCGCACGTACCAGTTGTTCACCCATGCTATCCAACAAGTGCTTGAAAGGAGACTAGTCCGGAGATCGTGCTGACCATGAAAGATACTACACGTCTTCCAGAACACATTGAGCTTCCCGCGTGCGTGCGTGTGGGAGCATTATCCCGTTCAAACAGTACATCATTTTCCTCTTGTAAGAATGGCAACAGAACGGGTCTTACAACATTCTGTACGTACCAAGGATTGATCAGCATTCTCTCATCAAACTGAGATGATGAAAGAGACTTGTAGCTTATAGCATGCCAGACCAATCGTTATGGGGTTGAGCCAGTGTGACTCTACGAGACGGTGGTCTCCATCTCTGCATATTACAATCAAACGACTGTCGCTTCCGTGCTGGCAGAATCTGCGTTCGTCGCTGAAGACCACGCACGGCACGCTATTCCCAGTGATCCTCTGAGACGGCATACGTCGATGCTGCTATATACCCGCCTATGGTCCCATCGCTAGTAACCGGTTGGCAAAGATTCGCGTTGACACTTATAGACTCGCAAACCCTCTTATCTGTGTTGTGTTAGGTGCACCACCTACCATTTCTCCAGTTACCGTAAGAAAATCTTGGCGAAAGTCTCTGCTGCGTGGACGCCTAGAACCTCGTCTACGCGCCTGAACATGTTTAACTGACTATTGGAACCAGCTCTGCACATCTGTCGCAGAACTTCCATATTATATGGCAATTCACCGAAAGGACAATCCCGCCACTCAGAAGGCCATAATTTGACCGCTCTCAAACTCGCTCTACAGACTGTAGGATTTATCAGTGCGTCTCCTTGGAATGACAGCACTTACCTTCACCTTTTGATATCACAGTGCCCATTGCGAATGTAAGCATTCACAGTTAAAGGGTACTGTCAGATGGCGCTCTGGCATATACACTGCTCAAAACAATTAGGAGATTAGGTGATATAAAAATACGCAATATAAACTACGGGCCATTAAAATTGCTACACCAAGAAGAAATGCAGATGACAGACGGGTATTCATTGGACAAATATATTATACTGGAACTGACGTGTGATTACATTTTCACGCAATTTGGGTGAATAGATCCAAAGAAATCAGTTCCCAGAACAGACACCTCTGGCCGTAATCACGGCGTTGATACCGCTGGGCATTGAGTCAAACAGCGCTTGGAGGGCGTGTACAGGTACAAATGCCCATGAAGTTTGAACACGATACCACAGTTCATCAAGAGTAGTGACTGTCGTATTGTGACGAGCCAGTTGTTCGGCCACCATTGACCAGATGTTTTAGTTGGTGATAGATCTGGAAGTTGTGCTGACCAGGGCAGCAGTCAACATTTTCCGTATCCAGAAAAGCCCGTACAGGACCTGCAACATGCTGTCGTGCATTATCCTGCTGAAATTTAGGGTTTAGGTAGATCGAATGACGGTAGAGCCATGGGTCGTAACACATCTGGAATGTAACGACCACTGTTCAAAGTGCCGTCGATGCGAACAAGAGGTGACCGAGACGTGTAACCAATGGCACCCCATACCATCACGCCGGCTGAAAGGCCAAAAAAATTCAAATGTTTGTAGAGCTTATGGGATTTAAATACGGGGTAATCAGTCCCTAAACTTACAAACTACTTATGAACTAGCTACTACTAAGGACGGCACAAATATCCATGCCCGACCGTAGTGGCCGTGCAGACAATGACTGGTGCGCCTCAGTCCCCTAGGCCACCGCGACCGGCTGATACGTCAGTATGGCGATGACGAATACACGCTTCCAATGTGCGTCACCGCGATGTCGCCAAACACGGATGCGACCATCATGATGCTGTAAACAGAACCTGGATTCATCCGAAAATATGACGTTTTGCCATTCGTGCACCCAGGTTTGTCGTTGCGTACACCATCGCAGGCGCATCTGTTTTTTGATGCAGCCTCAAGGGTGCCCGCAGCTATGGCCTTCGAGCTGATATTCCAAGCTACTGCAAACGTCTTCAAACTGTTCGTGCGGATGGTCGTTGTCTTGTAAAGGTCCCCTTCTATTGACTCAGGGATCGAGACGTTGCTGCACAATCTGTTACAGCCATGCGTTTTGACCAGTATATTTCAGTATCCTATCTGTTCCCGCACGACATTCAAACCTTTATCAGTGTATTTAGACTATCCACTACGGATTTCAGAACTCACGAATGTTAATTTCAATATTATTTAAGAAAAATGCAACCAGTCACTTTGACTTGTAATGGTACTGTTTATTCCACTAACAGGTTTTCGAACCTATTCAGGTTCATCTTCAGACGGTGTATGCGTTACAGTATCATTTTAAGCGTCATGCTGGGTGCTGGCTCTGTGGTGGGAAGATGGGAACATACTTTCAAAACGTTCAAATGTTTGTTAAGCTTATGGGACTTAACTGCGGGGTCATCAGTCCCTGAACTTACAAACTACTTATCAACTACTTTATATTAAAGACAACACAAACAGCCATATCCGAGGGAGGATTTGAACCTCCGACGCGGGAGGCCGCGCGATCCATAAAGTGACATTCCAGACCGCTCGGCTACTCCCGCGCGGCAAACATAATGTAATAACTGCACTTGGATGTTGTTTCGGTCGTGTTTTGTATCTGGAAATGTACGTAAAATTTATTCATTTATTTACTGTGACTGTATGGCAAGTTTTTTATAATTAATTTCCATTTCACTGGTCTTAGATAACAGCACCACATCACTATTTCACTTTTTGGCCCTTTAATACACTGTCAGCACCAAGTCACACACGTCCGACATAAAAAATCATTTTTCAGATCAATGATACACGGCATTCGCTAAATTCCAATGGACACAAATGAAAGACAAAAGGAAACAAACGTGATAAAATCATATGCCGTCAGCAATGGGTACACTTCTGCAATCATAGATAAAATAATTCAAACAACAAAAAGAAACCAACCAATTGCTGAACAGACATACACAGTCAAATATATATCTACCTTTCCTAGGAAAGGTTTCATACCAAATTTCAAACCTCTTCATGAAACATGAGATAAAAGTAAGTTTCTCCACAAACTACATAATACAAAATAAAATTATGCATAAGGCAAGAACTAACAAACCAAAGATTCAAAAATCAGGTATCTACAAACTATCTTGCAACTCATGTCCAAGCTTCCGTATTGATCAAAAATCAAATGTTTGTAAAGTCTATGGGACTTAACTACGGGGTCACCAGTCCCTAAACTTACAAACTACTTATGAACTACTTACGAACTAGGACGGCACACATATCCATGCCCGAGGGGGGATTCGAACCCCTGGCCGTGCAGACCGTGACTGGAGCGCCTTAGTCTCCTCAGCCACCGCGGCCGGCTGTATTGATCAAACTGAAGGAAGCTTCCTCTTTATTAACTTAAACAAGTCCAGCTTTGAAAGTTCCTGGCAGATTAAAATTGTCTGCCGTAACCGGGACTCGAACCTGGGACCTTTGCCTTTCCCGGGCACGCGCTCTATCACTGAGCTATCACGACACGACTCATGGTGCAGCCCCACAACTTCAATTCCACTAGTATTTCGCTTCCCACTTTCCAAACTTCACTGGTGGATTTGAAGTTGTGGGGCGGCACCGTGAGTCGTGTCGGGAAAGGCAAAGGTCGCAGGTTAGAGTCCCGGTTCCAGAAAACAATTTTAATCTGCCAGGAAGTTTCATATTAGCGAACACTCCACTGCAGAGTGAAAGTTTCATTCGGGAAGTCCAGCTTTGCCACACATCTTGCACGACAGGGTCATTTTGCAGATAACGTTCAAAAGAACCTCTAAATACTCCATTTTGCCAACAAAGGTATGGAACTTGACCGTCAAGAAGAAACTGGGACCTTCATCAACAGAAATACATCTAGCGACGATCTGCTTTATCATTAGACGGAACTAAAAAAAAATGTTCCTCGAAATTTTCAATTTGCTAATTTAAGGAAACTAATTCCGCAAAAGCCCCTCCCTCCACCCACTACGCCTTCCCACCCCCTTTCCTTAACCCCTCCCCTCCCCCTCTTGCGCACCCATGACACCTCTTTCACATGCTTCTGATAAGGTCAAAACACTACCAAAGAACGAATGCATAATTGGTTTACCCGCATCTGCATACCTTTTATTTCTATTATACAATGATACAATAACCATATACCTACTGTCATTTAAACACAATAAACATAACCTCGTCTTTACTAATATTCTAGGATGCCCTAGTCTATGAATAAATATAAGCAATAGTACGAATTTTATTCTTGTCCTTTTAACTGACTATATACATAAACATCAAGGCAAAAAAACTTATGCAAACAATATAGAGATAATTTATTATTCACTTTCACAGTTTAATATTGACAAAATTATTTGCTAACTGATCGATTGTATCATAAAAAGTGTACAAATACAAAGAGTGTTATATTTTCGAATGAAGACGTTTGGAGCCGGCCGCGGTGGCCGAAGAGACTAAGGCGCTTCAGTCATGGTCTGCACGGCCACTACGGTCGGGGGTTCGAATCCCCACTCGGGCATGGATATTTGTGCCGTCCTAGTTCGTAAGTAGTTCATAAGTAGTTTGTAAGTATAGGGACTGATGACCCTGTAGTTAAATCCCATAGACTTTACAAACATTTGAACATTTGAAGACGTTTGGAAATAACATCAGTTGTAAAAGCACATGTTGCACGTTGGTGAAGTGGTGTTGACAGTGCATTATACGGCCCAATCGTGGAAAAATTATGTGGTATTGTTATCTAAACACAAGGAAAGACGTGAAAGGAAAATTAATTATAAAAGCCCGGGAATACAGTCACAGGAAGTAAATGAACAAATTTCACGTAAATTTCCAGATACAAAACACGATCTAAAAAACGTGCAAGCAGATTTATTCAAGTATATTTCCATCTTCTCACCACAGAGCCAGCACCCAACATGACGCTTAAAATGATCCTGTAGCACATGCACCATCTGAAAATGAACCTCAAAAGGTTCGAAAACCGGTTACTGGAATAAACAGTTTCGTTTCAAAGCAGAGTGACTGGTTGCATTTTTCTTCAATCATTATCAGTGGCCGCGGCGGAGCGGCCGAGCGCATTGAGGCACTACGTTCCGATGTGTGAGGCCATTCCCCGTCGGAGGTTCGAATCCCCCTACCTCGGGCATGAATGTTTGTGCCGTCTTTGTATAAGGTAGTTCTTCAATAGTTGGCAAGTTTAGGGACCGATGACCCTGCTGTTAAGTCCCATAAGCTCTACAAACATTTGCACATTTTTTCATTATCAGTGTGGCTACCATTCCCCAGACGGCAGTTGCCGTCATGGGATTAAACTCGACTTTGTCTTCCCAGGTATACTATGTTTTATTTCCGACAGTGTATGCTAGTTATCTGTTGGAGGGTAATTATTAACTTTGATGTAAAATATCGTGTCGATTTCTTGTTGATGGCAGTAACTGCAGAAACTGGTAGAATATAACGAATAAAAATAATGTTGATTGATTCAACTATCGGTTCTTGGTGAAACATTTCAAATTAAATAACTGAACACTTGTTATTGCCATGTTTCACAAAACTTTATTTCACGACCTAGGTTTCGGGTTATGAGCCCATTTTCAAGTACTTTACTGATTCCAAAGTTGTTACACCAGTGAAGAAAATCCATTATGATACTACAGGTCTCTGTTTAGCGATTTTAAGATTAGAAGAAAATACTTTTACCTTGCAATTTAGGAACTATTACACTTGCATTACCTTATTAGAATAACCTTAATTATCTATTATACTAATATTGTGTTTAATGATGTTATCTATCAATGAAATTACTGATCATTATTGTACCTCGAAAAATTGAACTGTTTATAGTACAAGACCTTGCTTCTAGCCTATTGTTAATGATATTGTTATTATCTACTACGCAGAAGTTACTCATAGTCTAAAAGAGGTAAATAATTGAATTCTGTCTGTTCATTCAGTATCAAATTTGGGGTTGTGCACTTCTGTTTTTTAATCTCCAAAATTTCTAATTGGGTCAGTTTTGCACAATTACCTTCAACAAATATGAACAAGTGGCTACTCTACCCACTAAGCTCCACTGAAAAATCAAAAAGTAAATGGTATATGTTACCTTTCATAGGTAAAATTTTCAATAGGCTATGTAACATTTTGAAAGCAAAGGAGTTTTCAGTATACTTGTATGTCCCACATAACTTAGGTAAAAGTCTGTTCAATTCAAAGGATAGACAGACAGCCATTATGAAGAGTGGTGTATATTAAATCAGTAGTGAAGAGTGGCAGTCCTGTTATATAGGACAGACAGGTCGGTCAATTTGTACCAGGCTTAAGGAACACCACAGGAGCTGGAGATTAAGGAAACCATATTCTGCCTTAGAACAAGAGCACAAATACGCCATAGATGTAAAAGTCTTACATGTTGATGGTAAATCTGCAAAACTAACCGTACTAGAAATTTTGGAGTTTCAAAACAGATGCGCTCAGGCCCAAATTTGATACTAAATGAACAGACATAGTTCAATTATTCACCTCTTTTAGACTATGAGTAACTTCTAAGTAGTAGATAATAACAATATCATTAACAATAGGCAAGAAGCAAGGTCTTTTACTATAAACTGTTCAATTTTTCGGGGTACAATAATGATCAGTAATTTCAGTAATAGATAACAACACTAAACACAATATTAGTACAATAGATAATTAAGGGTATTCTAATAAGATAATGCAAGTGTAATAGTTCCTAAATTGTAAGGTAAAACTTTAACGTGTTGTGGTGAAAATAATGAAATGGGTAGGAATGATTCCGGCTGGGCAAGGTTAATGTGGGTTAATACAATAGGAAGACAGGAGCGGCTGACCCTGAATTAATTACTGATCTTTAACATCACATCATATAATTTGCTTGATTTGCCCTGTTCTAATTGCAATGAGACTCTTCCACTTCCTGCAAGTGGCATAAAATATAATTAATAATTTGTCCCCACCAAAAATCTAACGAACTAACTGGGATCTGACGACTAATAATGTTGAAAAAACATCTGTCAAATCCAGCAATATTTATTACACCTTTTTAAGCTGGATAAAACACACAATGATAAATACAATACGAATGCATAAACAACAAGAATACATTTATAACCAAATAAGAAAGAACAATCTAATGCATACGAAGTTACTCAAATTATTACGAAAATGGAAATTAGTAACGACTGGCAAGTCAGAAACCCCTATCGTGAAATAATATAATGTTCTTAGCGGGATAATCGAGTGGGAATACCAGTGCAGGGTTGTCTTTCCTAACTATAGAATCCCCAATATTAGGCAGAACCTGATGTATCGACTGTATGTTGCTGGCGAGCGCTTTGTCATACATTACCAAACTCACGACTTGCGTGTGAAGGTGCTGCGCTGTAGTGGCGTGGGGGCAGGGCGACTGTGAGCTGAAAATTTGCGCAACCACGAAATAATAATAATAATAATAATAAAACTTACTCTGGCGCTGGGAAGCTGTACTCCCTGCTATCAGCCTCTGTGCGCTCGGCAGTACACTGTGCCTACGATCTCAAATAATTCTGCCAAGTCAGGATCACTTCAGTGAACGTAGATAAGTACGCACGAGTACTGAAGGTCTAAATGACTCCAGAAGTTGAGTATATCGCAACTAGTGCTTGGGTGCACTAGTATTGGCTGGCTGACCTTATTCACACCGAAAACAAGAACAATCAGCTCAACTATAAATCTCAGAGTGTACGCTGAAACTTATACAAGTTTACTCGTCCAAGTATCGGCTCAATAAGCAAAATCTCCATGTCCGCACACTGGGAGAACGCCACCAGACGCGTCCATACTCCAGCGCTACGAAACACGAAGCCCCCTTCTATCACCGCATGTCTGCACAAGCCGCCCCCCCCCCCCCCCCCACCGAGAAACGCCGATTTTACGTAAAGCTAATCTGCGTCGAGTTCTCGAACTCCAGCCAGTAAAATGTCACAAGACAACCGCTGATTTCGAAAAGCTGGCGGTTTGAACATCAGCCAATCAAAGACAGCATCCCCTCCACACACACTTTAGCGCGATTCTCACTAAACGGCTCTAACCGTCGCCCGTGGGAGTGGCTGCCTAGCCTCCAGCAACATTCCGTCGTTTTTCATTTCGGACCCTCTGCCACAGCCGTGTGCCCTGCTATCTTCTTCTAAAAAGCGCAGACGATGCCTCACCTTCACAGTTTGGGGCACAAGGCTACATTTTTACGACCCACTGTCCTGCCAGTGTGCCACCACAGAGTAACATATACAGAGAAGCAGCCCCCCTATACCACTGTCCTATGCTCCCCTCGTAGTTCCGTAAGATGCTAGCAGGTGTCAGGCGGTTCCCTGGCATAGTACCTGTAGACCACACTAGAGGCACTTGTGAGGGTGCCTCTCGCACGTCAGAGGGTAGCGTGGAGGGGAGGCTGAGGGGAGAGCTCGTGCCGCCTGCCACGAGGCCACGGCTGTGTCCGGCTTGCTGGCGTTTGAGGGGAGGTGGTGGTGGGGACAGCCGCTACCTGCCGCCTGCTCTGGCCAGTTTTAAAGGGCTGCTTCTGACCGCAGCGCCATCATGGGACATCTACATCTTACGGAACTGCTTCAGCATCCCCCGCCCCGCACCCCTGGGCGTGGGACCGGGCCCTTACGGAGGTTTCCCGTCTGTATATATTTGTCTGTGGTGCCACCCAAGGCCAGCGCGCCCGGCCTCCTACGGCGCCGCAGGGCGCAGGTAGGAAGGAATTCGCCCACTCAGCTCTGCATCTCACCTTAGCAAAAATCTTCCCCGCATCGTATTCCCGACAGCAATATAAAATTGTATGTACGGGACTCAGTAAGAGAATACGTCAACAATAAACATTGATAATAAAGATGAGAGATGAGCTGCCATCTCTCAAAAGTATTTTCTTCTAATGTTAAAATCGATAAACAGAGACCTGTAGTTTCATAATGGTTTGTCTTCACTGGTGTAACAACTTTGGAATAAGTAAAGTACTTGAAAATGGGTTCATAACCCGAAACCTACGTCGTAAAATAAAGTTTTGTGAAACATGGCAATAACAAGTGTTCGAATAAAAGTAATTTTCATCCTTGGAATAAGAATGCTCAGCCTCACAGCCGAGTAGCCGCCGCCGACGGCCTCGGTGGTGAGGCGTGCCGGCAGCAGGTGTTTGGTGAGTGAGTGTGTGTGTGTTGGCAGCTCGTCGCGGTCGGACTCGTGGCGGCAGGGCGGCGGTGGGGCGCAGTACGGCGTGCCGATGGCGATGCGGCTGCTGGAGCCCAAGCGGCGCGCCACCTCGTGGCTGGCGGCGCGCAAGCAGTCGCAGGACTCGACGCTGTCCAGCTCGCGCAACGACTCCTCCGGCTCGGCCAGCACCAGCACCTGGCGCGTCTCCAGGTCCAGCGACGCCGCGTCCGCCGGCGCCACAGCCCCACTGCCCGTCTCAGGTACGTGCCCAAACGGGCAGGCGTACTGTGGTTCAGCGAGGATGAGCCAGGTGGAGCGGCGCGATGTCGTCGAGATGACAAAGATGTAGTAAGGGTACAATACACAGGCACACAGTGAGATTGCGGTATCGAGAGGGAGACACACACAGTTCGTGGGTATTTTTGTGTGTAGTAGTGGCGGCTTGCAGAGACAGAGTAAGAATGACAGACACGTCACCACAATTAGTGCGGGAAATATACGAAAAGAGGATGTGGTCCCTGTGATTTGACAACGGCATTTGATTTTGTGAACCATAATATCCTTTTATGTAAATTAGAATTCTATGAGGTCACGAGAAACGCTGCAAGATGGTTCAAGTCGTACCTCACTGACAGGAAACAAAGGGTGTCAGTGCGAGTGACTAGTCAATTAGGCCAACAGTCATCATCGGATTGGGAAGAAATTACATGTGCTGTCCCACACGGACCCATCTTAGTGCCATTGCTTTTTCTTGTGTACATTAATGACCTCTCATCAGTTACACTACCAAAAGCAGACTTCGTTTTCTTTGCAGATTATCATATTGCAATAAAAAGTACGTCAAGCATAGTTATAGAAAGATCTGCTAATGACATTTTCATGAACATTAATAAATGATTTAAAGACTACTCATTGTCATTAATCAGTTTGGAAAACATTGTTTTCGTATTTGGAAGAAACAGCGAACTTATTATTTAATGATAAAAATAACAGTCCAGTTCGCAAAATTATTTTTACAATTTATTAATATAGGTGACCGGTTTCGACCTAGGTTTAGATCATCTTCAGACCTCGCTATAGATGTTCAGGCGGTGGGCGTGTTCCGACTGCAGTTTAAAAATAATTTTGCGAACTGGACTGTTATTTTTATCATTGTCATTAAACTTTTAAAAGACCCACTAAATGCCGTTCAGAACATGTAAGAGATTTCCCGCCAGCATATGCATTAAGTATGAAGAAAAGCAGATAGAAGAGGTTGACAGTATTACATTCCTGGGATTACAGCTTGATAATAAATGTAGTTGGGAGAAGCACACCACAGAACTGCAGAAACGACTCAACAAATCTGTATTTCCAATACTAGTGTTATCAGACATAGGAGGCATAAAAATAACAAAGCTTGCATACTTTGCTTACTTTCATCCCATAATGTCATATGGAATAATATTTTGGGGTAACTCTTCAAGTCAGTCAAAAGTCTTCAGAGTCCAAAAGCGTGTAATACGTATTATTTGTGGAGTAAATTCACGGGCGTATTGTAGAAGCCTCTTCAAATAACTGGATATATTAACTACTCTCCGTATATTTATTCCGTAATGAAATTTGTCATAAATAATATATCCCTTTTCCCAACAAACAGCTCAGTTCATTCATACTGTACTAGGAATAAAAATGATCTACACAAGTACTTAAAACACTTACTTTGGTTCAAAAAGGTGTCCACTACTCAGGAACACACATTTTCAATAATTTACCATCAAGTATAAAAAATTTAGCTACAAATAAAGATCAGTTTAAGAGGAACCTAAAAGACTTTCTAGTGGCCAACTCCTCCTACTCCATTAGTGAATTTGTAAATTGTACCAAATGATGCACCTATCGGTACTCATACTATATTAGTATTATTATATTATCAGCTAAAAGAGAGAAAATTATGTATCTGTATTTATATTAATAGTATTATCTATTGTTCATCTGTTATTCAGCTTGTAAATTTAGTTTTTTGATATGTTCCACACCCACGAGGAGCTCCTCAACATGGATCTACGGAACGAAAAACTAATCTATTCTAATCTATGGAAAATCGGGAAAATTGACATGTCCCACTACTGGCCTTAGATAAAACGAAAGATTGGGTTGGGTTGGGTTGTTTGGTTGGGCTGGGGGCTAAACGGCTAAGGTTAACTGTCTCCCAGTGGGGAGGCGAAGGGGTGAGGATAGGAAAGGAGGGGAGGGGAAAAGAAATGCAGTCCGGGAAGTAAAGAAGGAAGGAAGACTGCATTAGCTTGGGTCCTCATGTTCGCCACGCACCTACACACGAAAGAACCGTGACCCCCCCCCCCCCCCCCTGGGAGGCAACGAAAGATTACTTACTGTTAGTTTTAATTATTGGGGTACACAAATACTGTGTGGGATATTTATCTATCGCAAGTGCAAGGCCGTGTGTGATCTGAAGGCTAGAACGGCGGAGAGTCTTCCTGCAGCCTATCATATATTTATACTTTGGCAGTGCCACGTCTTGGTACTGTGGAATCCAAAGAAGAAACGCCAATGACCATTAAAAAACACCAAAAACAAAAAACCAAATCTAGACCTCAAAAACGACAACTGTGTCTATATCATGAGCTGGAACTGCAATATTATGTATTCTTGGTATCGTTATATACCTATGTGAATAGTTAGGAAAAGAAGTTTCTCCTAACAGTTTCTAGCAGTACTGCAAATCTCGGAAGAAAGAAATCCAGATCAGCGGTCATAACACAAAAAATCGAGGGGAAAAGGAGAGAGAGAGAGAGCAAATGAGACAGAGCAACAAAGACCGAGATACAAGGACGCAGAGAAAGTAGAGAACAGAGTGTGAAATAAGACTGTGACCTGTGGATGATACATTGAAGAATAGGAAGAGAGAGAGTGAGAGATACAGATCGACAGAGAGTGAGTTTGAGAGAAACAGAGAAATAGAGAGACAGGGAGACCGTATGAGAGTAAGAGTGAGAGGTAAAGGATATCACTGAGAGGAAGAGAGGAAAGACATAGAATAGAAGACACACACTTTGTATAAGGCACAGCTAGATTGCAAGTAGGGTCTCATAAAATTAGTTCGCGGTGGCCGAGCGGTCTGCGGCGCACCAGTCACGTTCTGTACGGCCACTACGGTCGGGGGTTCGAATCCCCCCTCGGGCATGGATATTTCTGCCGTCCTTAGTATTAGCTTGTTCATAAGTAGTTGGTAAGTTAAGCTCTAGAAACATTTGAACATAAAATTAGTATGAGTAAGAGACGAAAATTGGTAAGTGAAAGCACTAAAAAACAAATAGAGACAGCGAGAGTGGAGTACTGAAACATATAATACTGATAGAGGACGGAATTGAAGTAATAATGACAAAGACACTATCAGTCTTGTAAATGTAGGCAGAATACAGAGCTACTAAGACAGAGGGGCAGGGAGACAGTAAGAGCGAAAGTAGTAAAGGCACAGCGACGGTGGGAGATTGTGCCACGTAGATGATGCAGTGAAAGAGAGAGGGAGAGAAAGAGACAGAGGCAGGTAGGGAACGAGACGTCACTGAGAGAGAGATGAAAATATATTGAGCTTAGACACACAGGAAAAGAGACGCTGGATTGGAGAATTCAAAGTCCATTGGTGGGTGTAGCAGACACAGACAGAGAGTCAGCAAAATCAGAAGAAAATGCACATGGCAAAGTTTAAAATGTTCAAATGTTTCCGAATCTAAGGGATTAAACTGCTATGGTCATCAGTCCCTATAATTATTGAAACTAACTTACGTCAAGGACAACACACACATCTGTGGCCGACGGACAACTCGAACCTCCAGCGGTAGTGGCCGCGCAGTCCCTGACGTAGTGGGTCGATTCGCACGTCCATTCCAACGCGACATGGCAAAGTGAGAGTAAGGGAATGAAAGATGTAGATTTGATAGAGAGCGGATACGTAGTAAGACTGCAATACAAACACAATAGGAGTGGAAAACGTAGAGTGAGGCAGGATGTCACAGAGAGAAAAAGTGGGCAAGACATAGTGAGGGTAGAGACAGGCTTGCCTTTAAAGATACGGCGACATTGTATGAGGGGGGGAGGGGAGAGAAAGAGAGAGAGAGAGGGGGGAAAGAGAGAACCAATATAAAGCGTATAGCTGTGAGAAGTGCTTCCTCGGTTCCATTTCAGGCTGTCCAATATTTTGAGCTAGATGGCCACGGAACTGATGTAGAAGTGCCGCGTTCAAAACCCTCCACACAATGTGAATTTCGTGTGATCTGCAGTCATCTGTGCCAGAACTTTTGGGTATCTTCTGCATAAAACCTAAATGTTACGCTTGCATTCCCTCGATCTTAACCATAAAACCTAATGAAGCCGTAACTGCTGCACAGAACATGAAGCACGATAAGTGAACAACTGTAAACTGACTCAAGTGAACTGTGTATTTACTGTATAGTGCCACTGGATGTAAGGGTGTTCTGTGGAATTACCTGAGTTAGTAATGTAGCAGGGAAAGTGTACATAAGTCAGTGACGTCAGTGAATCACCAAAATTTCACTCTACAGTGCCTAATCACTATTTAGAGCGACTAGTATTTTGCAACTATGACATTTGAAACTGATAGTTCTGTAATTTTCACACTTGTTTGCACACAAGATGGAAAAGTTTCTATTATTTACCTGTAGGAGGTATCCATCTTTCCCATACATATACAATCTTCTACAGACTTGCATTTGTCATGTAGCCACTTCTTCTTATCCATCTACAATTCCTGTCAATCTCATTTTTAGCCGTCTGTATTCAGTTTTGCCTGTTTCACTTGCTGCATTGTTATATTTTCTCTCTTCCTGAATAGAGGCTCAGATAGACCACTATATCAGCGTCTGTACGTTCTGGTGTTGCCTTCTCTAACATGCATTGAAATCTCCAATAATGATAAGTGAACTCCGAAAGTTGAAATACTACTACCTACTGATTGAGTTCACCTACCAGAAGCTATGGTATAAATATTATTTCAAAAATGACAGCATACTAAGATCCCAGGCAGACACACAAAGTTATGTAGAATAGAGAAACGAAGCCAAACAGATAACTGCAGCATCCGAGCAGAAATCAAGAGAGGACTTTGGAGATAGGTTGGAATCTTTAGGTGAAGCCACTGAAAAACGGTTCTGGAACGTAATTAGCAGTCTTATAAAGGGAGGGAAGAAGTAATGAACAAGTGTTTTGGATAGGTCAGGAAAGCTGCTAGTGAATCCATTAGATGCCTTGGGGAAATGGATGGAATATTATGAAGAGTTGCTTAGTAGTGGGGAAAAGTTCAGTAATGTACGATTGGATTGCAACGATGGTGTAAACAATATCATATTTGAGGAAGTGGGGGAATCGTCAATAGACAGCATTGCAATAAATCGGCTGGCGTAGACAAAATTAAGTGAAAACTCATCTAGCGTTGCAAACGTATGCTTCCGCGGCCGTTGTCACTATCAATGAAATTCTTCCGGATATGAGACCGCGTCGTCATTATATAAACTCTACTGACGTTTCGGCCACAGTTGCAGGCAGCCGTCATCAGGGTCTGTGTCTGACTACTGAATGTACGATAGCTTGGGGTTTATATAGCAGCGGATGAAGGAGAGGAAAACCAACGTCCCCCTTCTTGTAACGAATAAAAGGCAGCGTAGCACTCGCCGTATGTGCTGGTGCGTTAACTTGATGAAAGAGCACAAGTACAGCCTTAGCTCCTGTTTTTCACGAATTGCTGGAAGGAACGTTTTCTGGCAAATATATTCGTAGGATGCAACTGTCACCGTCGTGTCCTTTGGCTCGCAATGAGTAAGGATTGCGTTATTGCTATTCCTGAAAATGGCCACCACCGTTTCTTCATCACGTACTTAAGGGGTATTTTTGTGGTGTTGAGCTATAACAAAATTGAGCTAGGAAACGGTTTGGAAACGCCATGCATGTCTTACCCGTAGTCAGAATCGATTTCAACATTGCCTGACAACACAGCAATCGCGACTTGTGTGCACACATCCCATGGAAATGCAAACGTGAAGCGATGTGTTCCACAGTCTTTCGGCGATCCTCCAAAGCAATTATCTCCACTCAAAACATGTCGTCAAACCAGTTTGTGAGATGCCGAGATTGTTTTGAGGTGTTGTCACGTGCCGTTCTGCCTTCTATGACGTGTCGCATCCAATAACGCACATCTGTGACAGCATCACCACATCTCTTATTCAGATAGCAGTGAACTTGAATCGGTGGCACACCAGGAAAATGGAGGAACCGAACGAATACAAGCTGCTCTTGTACTGAAAAGATAGATTACCTGTAATCTATGTGCTATACAGTGGTGTGATCTGTATCACGCATTCAGTATCAGTGCGAGCGTATATTAGAGCAAACCACATGTTTCCATTAGCACCTAGTTCTGAGACAAAAGAAGAAAATGGAAGTATTCTCAATAGAATTCATCTTTTACAAGGAGACCACATGGGTATCAGATATTTGAATATCTAGATATTTATGGTACATGAAGTTCAGAACTCAGATAACAATCAGCCAAAGCCATTCGACAAAACTTTCAAAAATTCTCGAGAAAATTGAATTTGAAATTTTGCAAGTATATTTAAGTACTTGTAATTGAAAAAGTCCCACCGTATTTCTGTGTAGCTCAGGTGGCAGCTCTCTGGCTTTGCAACCGTAGGATCGGGAGTTCGACCCCGCTGTGATATTTTTCTTTCGATTTTCCGTTGTTTTCGAACACTTAAAGCATTTTAATGTTTGTTTATTCGTAATTTTCTTTGTTTTATGAAAGGGTAACAGTTGTGATGTTTTAAACATGAAACCAACCAATCAACTTGTGTGCGACGTGTATCTTCATGGAGGATGTGAACAAATGTACAGTATTTCAAATTCAGTTACATAAAACATTTTCGGCTCTCTAATTCCAAGTATTGTCAGTTATTGTTAATGTGTATGTATTCGAGCTGAACACCTTGTTGTCATGAGAAACGATGGATGACTAGGTCAGCTGCTTGGAAAGCCATCCGTAGCTATGGAGATTACTTTTCAAAAACAGCCTCGGAGCTTTTCATAAACTGAAGAATCAAAGACATCCTTTGTCAGCTAATAATAAATCCAATACTGTAAAAAATGTAGCTTATATTTTTGATGAAACCATCTTATTTATAAAATAATTAACTTTTATAAAATACAGAAAATCACGAATAAACAAAAATACGAGCATTTTAGTAAAATTATCATTACATACTAAAATTTTGTAAATATTCGAAGACAGTGAAAGGAAAAATTTCAGGGCCGGATTCGAACCACCTCCCTATGGCTGAAACAACAGAACATTACCACCTTAGATACACCGGCAATTTCTGCTATCTTTTTAATTATAGGTACTTACATGTACTTGCAAAAGTTCTATTTACAGTTTTTTCGAATGGCATTGGATGATTATTGTTTGAGATCTGAACTTCACATACCACAAATGTTTTAAAAAATCTAAAATCCGATGACCATGTAGTCTCCTTGTTGGTTTTGGAAGAGGCTAACTTTCTCGTTAGCCTCGGTTAAGAGATACGACGGATTCAGCAGCATGATAAAGAAACTGAAGTGGATAGAGTTGGAATGACATAAGTAAATAAACACCCGGGAATCTACGAGAACTGATGCGAGTTAATATTAAAGATTTAAGTACCACTGCAGTCTTGATCTCTCTATCCTATCCTGTAAGGGCTCCTCTCTCATTATATCCATAATCTCATCTCTTCTTGTTAACGCTATTCTGATTCGTAGAAAATTCATTTCCTCTGCTTGTATTCTGCTCCTATGTATTTTCTTTGTCACCCAAGTTTCCGATGCAAATGTCAATATCGGAACATAATTTTGGTTTAGCAGTCCTTTACTTTTTGTGCTACATCCTTACTCCACACTAAACTCCTAACACTTCTCAGAAATACTTCTGCCTGCCTGACACGTTCTATAATCTCCTTGTCATTTCTCCCATTTTCCTTTATTACACTTCCCAGTTACTTGAAGCTCTCTACCGTCATGAGTTGTTCGCCTCCAAATGTTATTCCCTTCACTGCTCTATCCTTTTACCTGCTAATTTCCATAAACTCACATTTACGGAACTTGAACTTCAATCCGTATTCTCCCACTGTTTCTTCCCAAGCATCCTACCGAGCGAGGTGCCGCAGTGGTTACACACTGGACTCGCATTCGGAAGGATGGTGGTTCAAATCCACCTCCGGCCATCCAGATTTAGGTTTTCCGTGAATTCACTCCAGGCAAATGCCGGGATGGTTCCTTTCAAAGGGCACGGCCGATTGCCTTCCATATCCTTACCCAACCATTCCGAGTGTAAGCTCCGTCTCTAATGACAGCACTGTCGACGGGACGTCAAACTCCAAGCTTCCTCTTTCCTCCTCCTTCCCAAGCATCCAGCTGCTCCTGGATTACCTCCTTCTTGTTGCCCCAGACCATGAGATCGTCTGCAAATGGAGGGAATGGAGGAGAAGAGGATCCTCAGGAGGATACACGAAATAGAGGTACAGAAGAAACGACCAAGAGGAAGACCAAGGGATAGGTGACAAAGTGGTGGATTGTGTCAAGAAGAGAGGAGAGGACCGGGCCAGAGTGAAAACAGAGGGATGGTGGAAGGACAGGACGAAGTGGCGAGGCTTATATTCCAAACAGACCCAGCCTGTGGCTGGAAACTGTGAAAGGTTATAATGATGATCGGCCCTCTAATTTTCGTATTGATACCACAACGATGTAGCGAGAGGTTGCTAGCAGGTGCCAAGGCAGGTGTTTGTTGCCCGCAGGGCTGGTGACCGCCCCTGCGGCCCCCGGGTCCCCAGCGCTGTCGTCGTCGACGCCGTCGTCGACTCCGCCCCCCAGCACCGCGGCGCCCGCCCCCGCGCCCGCCCCCGCGGCCGGGCGGCCGCGTCCGCGGCTGACGCGGCAGGCGGCGGTGCAGCTGGACGACCTGCTGCCGCCCCCGTCGCCCCCGCCGCCCCCGGTGCCGCCGCAGCCGCAGGCAATGCCGCCGCCCCCGCGGCTGCTGGCCACCATCCCGTCCTCCAGCGAGGCCGAGCTGCTGGAGGAGGAGGCGGACGAGGAGGAGCGCGCCGCCCTGCTGCCGCCCCCCGGGGCGCCCGCCCCCAGGCCCGCCACCACCCCCTGCTACGCCGTGCTCCACACCGGGCCGCCGCACACCACCAAGGTACCGTCTCCACTTGATTGATTGATTGATTTTGTCAGGGAAGCCAAGACAGTTTGGTCCATCCCGCCACTGCCCGCACCGAAACTACGTTCATTGTGCGGTATCGCTCCCTGTATATCTACTAAAGCCAACCAATGCCCTTGAACAGTGCAACGAGTCCCTTTACCAGTTCTTTATTAGACATAATTTCTTCAGGTCTGGTTGTTCCAAATGTTCTGCGCCTTTTGCTCTCCAATGCAATGCATTCGAAGATAAGATGTGATGCATTTTCATCACCATCATCACAGATCCTACATTTAGGTTCCTCTTCTGTTATT
This sequence comes from Locusta migratoria, assembly GCA_026315105.1. Classification (NCBI taxonomy): domain Eukaryota; kingdom Metazoa; phylum Arthropoda; class Insecta; order Orthoptera; family Acrididae; genus Locusta; species Locusta migratoria. The sequence goes on along the minus strand of CM048749.1, from coordinate 275,765,339 downwards.
CCCATTGCATGTAGGCGTTTTTTGGAAGTCCCATGGCCTGTCAGAAATCCAACCATGAGTCTAATCTCTCTCCTGTTCAAGCCCAGGATTACAGACCTTCTTTTAAAACATGGCTTTGGTATCATTACATTGTCATGTTTTTCTTTATAGACCTTGATCCAATATTCTGCGTGCTGTCTCCTGAGCCAGTTACGTAGCTCCAATTTAATCATTGCCTTGGTGATTGTCAGGACAGGTTCCGGTCCAATAAATTGAGCCTCTGCCCCCATCCTGGCTAATCTGTCGTCATATTCATTGCCACTAATACCTGAGTGGCCAGGGACCCACAATAGGTTTGCCCTATTTCTTTCCCCTAGCTCCACCAAAACCCTGTGACAATCTGCAACAATTTTAGATCTTGTTGCAGAAGCTGCCAGTGAACTCAGGGCTGCCTGGCTGTCTGAATAGATGTAGATGCTACGGTCTTTGTATCACCTACGCAAATTCTCCTCCACAAACGCCCTGCTGGCAGTGATTTCAGCCTGGAATACTGAGTCCAGTTTCCCTAGAGAGATGACGCCCTCCAGTCTTGGCTGCACCCCTTATACCCCGGCCTCAACGCCTTGGTCTGATGACCCATCAGTGAACCAGACAATGTCCCCCGTATGGCGTCGAACTATTTTATCCCATTGCTCCCTACTTCCAGTTGTTATATTGAAAGGCTTGTTGAAGCAGTACGGCGTTATAATATAGTCGGCCGGCATTTCCCCAACCTTTTCTATATTTACCTCACTCACTATCTTAGTATGTAATTCTGGATATCCCAATGAGTTCCAGTTTCGCCACATTTGAGCCTGTATGCACCAGCCGCTGCCTCCATCTTGACCCAAAGGTGTAATAGGGACATATCCACCATGGTTTCTATCCCAGCAGTTGGTGTGCTACTAATTCCGCCACTTATGGCTAAGCAGGCTAATCTCTGCACCTTACCAAGCTCCTTAGCAGCAATCTGCTGTTCTACCTTGTTCCACCACACGACCGCCACATAGGTTATCCTGGGTCTAAACACAGTGGTTTATATCCAGTACATACCCTTGGGGCTCAAGCTCCAGTTTTTGCCACAAGCTCTCCTGGTACTTACCAGAGTACCTTTCGCCTTGGAGCAAATATTCCTATTGTGAGGGGTCCATGTCAGTTTCTCATCTTAGGTAACCCCTAGGTATTTCACTGTCCCCTTCACAGGAAGAGCTTCATCGAAAAGCTTTAGATTCCAACTTGAATGTTGGATATGCTTCTTCGTGAATGGTACAACGTCTTCTTAGGACTAAGACCAAAATCCTGTTTTCTGCACCAGTCTTGCTCAATGCCCAACGCACCTTGTGCCATATTCCTGACTGTGTCAAAAAATTTGCCAAGTATTACTATGACAAGGTCATCTGCGTATCCTTGGCAAAAGTACTGCCTAAAGTCTAATTCTCCAATGAGTTCATTTACCACCGTCTCCACTTACTGGTGACATCTGCTTGTTATCGATGTGCACTTGACAGAGTAGAACTTTGTGTAAGAGACTTCATCAGCCGCGGCAGAATGGCCTAGCACATTGAGGTGCTATGCCCCTATGCGCAAGACCGGTCCCCATTGGGGTTTTCAATCCTCCCTCGGGCATGGATGTTTGTGCTGTATATAGTATAATGTAGTTCATAGGTAGTTTGTAAGTTTAGGGACTAATGACCCCGTAGTTAAGTCCCATAAGCTAGATTAGATTAGTACTTGTTTCATAGATCATGAATACGACACTTCGTAATGATGTGGAACGTGTCAAGTTAGTTAAAGGTGTCTTTACAAATTATTATTTTGTACTAAATATTACATGACACAATTTTTTTAGTATTATTTTTTAATATTTTTTTTATTTTTTACTTTTTTTCAAATATACTAATTTATATCCAAAAATTCATCAATAGTGTAGAAGGAGTTGCCACGCAGGAATTTTTTTCTTTTCTTTTAAAAGCTTGGTGGCTATGTGTCAGACTTTTGACGCTGTTTAGTAAGTGACCAAAGACTTTAGTGGCAGCATAATTCACCCCTTTCTGTGACAAAGCTAGATTTAACCTTAAATAGTGAAGATCATTCTTTCTCCTTGTGTTGTAGTTAAGTACACTGCTATTGCTTTTGAATTCGGTGGGATTGGTAATAACAAATTTCATAAGTGAATATATATACTGAGAAGCTACTGTGACGATCCCTAGCTCTTTAAATAAGTGGCTGCAGGATGATCTTGGATGGGCTCCGGCAATTATTCTGATCATACGTTTTTGTGCAATGAATACTTTTTTACTCAATGATGAATTACCCCAGAAACTGATGCCATACGAAACAGAGAATGAAAATAGCACAATAAGCTTATTTACTGAGATGTATATTATCAAAATTTGCAATTACCGTAATAGCATAAGTTGCTGAACTCAAACGTATGAACAGATCTTCGATTTTTTTCCCCAGTTCGACCCGTCATCAATGCTTACACCTAAAAATTTTGACCAAAGTCTATGTTTATTGATGGTGTCATTCAATTTACTGTATGGAACTGTATGCACTGTATTTTATCAAAATTTAATGATAGTCCATTTGCTGAGAACCGCTTAATGATTTTCTGAAAGACGTCGTTTACAATTTCATCAGTTAGTTCTTGTCTGCCAGGTGTGATAAGTATACTTGTATCATCAGCAAAAGGAACCAGCTTTCCATCTTCATGACTATAGAATGGCAAGTCATTAATATATATTAAGAACAGCAAAGGGCTCCAGACTGAACCTTGTAGTACCCCATTTTTGATTGCTACCCAGTTTGAGAAATCATCTATGTTTTTCTTATTATGAGAACTACTAATGTCAACTTCTGCACTCTGTTAGGTATGATTTAAACCATTTGTACACTGTCCCATTAATACCACAATAGTTTAGTTCATCTAGAAGAATGTCATGATTTACACAATCAAAAGCCTTGGAGAGATCACAAAAAAATCCCAACGGATGATTTCCGGTTATTCAGAGCATTTAATATTTCATTGTTGAAAGTATATTTAGAATTTTCTGTTGAAAAGCCTTTCTGAAAACCAAACTGACATTTTGTTAGAACTTTATTTTTACCTATTTGTGAAACTACTCTAGAATACATTACTTTTTCAAGAATTTTGGATAAGGCTGTAAGAAGTAAGATTGGGTGGTAGTTGTCGACATCAGACACATCCCCTTTATGTTTAGTGGCTTAACTATAGCATATTTCAGTCTATCAGGAATAATACCTTGCTCCAGAGAACTATTGAATATATGGCTAAGAATCCTACTTATTTCGTAAGAACAAGCTTTTATTACTCTGTTGGAAATACCTCAATTCTATGTGAGCTTTTGCTCTTGAGAGTGTTTATAATTTTCTTAATTTCAGAAGGAGATGTGGTTGAAATTTCAATTGTATCAAATTGTGTGGGAATGACCTGTTCCATTAACTGCCAAACTTTTTCTATATGAATATTCAGATCCTATTATCTCCACAACATTTAAAAAATAATTATTAAAAATGTTTTCAACTTCTGGCTTCTTAGTTGTAAACATTTCATTCACTTTGATGGTAAATGAAAAGTTTACAACTTACAAGCCAGAAGTTGAAAACATTTTTAATAATTATTTTTTAAATGTTGTGGAGAAAATGGGAGCTAAATGTACATTAGAAGCTAGACAGTTAGTGAAACAGGCCATTCCCACAGAAATTGAAACTATTGAAATTCCACCCACATCTCCACATCTCCATCTGAAATTAAGAAAATTATAAAAACTCTGAAGAGCAAAAGCTCAAATGGAATTGAAGGTATTTCCAGCTTTACAAACATTTGAACAACAGCAACAGTGGTGAATGAAAGGGGAGCGGAGCGGAGTGTCCGCTCCCCTCCCCCGAGACAAAATTTTGTTTTTCAGTGTACTTTGCTTTACCTACTTGAATCCAATTAAATTAATTTTATGTTCAAGACGGGGACAAGTAATATTTTCATACGCGGAAGTACTTGTTTTAAGGAGTCTTTTCATGGAAATTGTTCGTGTTTTTAAAGAATAGCCTTATCTTTCCTTGTATTTTTACAAACCTGGTATCAATGACTTCTACAGGAAGTGGGGAGTGGGCATTCTGGTGATAAAATTGTCAGTGGTCAGTCTCGTTTGAGATCTGCAGGCAGATTAACCGTTTTTTGGGTATACGTCGGATCGTCATATTTGAATATGAAGTCTCAACAATGTATTATTAAGAAAGATTGTTGCTTCCGCCCATTAAAATGGTAAATATACCTTCGACTCTGCTAAATAGTTCCGCTACAAGACAGCAGTTATTAACATCGTTTAGATGAGCTTTCTAAATAAGCCCCATTATTTCAGTCAGCCAACTACAAATTCACAAACAGAATGGTCTTTAAGGACTTCTACATCTACTAAACTATGGCGCAAAGCTCTGTGTCAGATGTGATGTCTGACATGAAGCTTTATTCCATCACTACAAATTTTCACAAATTTGGCACTTATGAGACTGACAGGAATGTTTGTAATTAATGGATAAGTGCTATAGCTGTGTTTTAATATTTATTTTGCTACTTTAGTTAACAACCAGAAGAAACAATGTCGATTATAGTCAATGAAGCCGACCAAGAATTTGACTCCAGTGTACACTTTTTCGGTACGCTGCGTGAACCTGAGGTCCTACATAAAATTACGTAGTACAGAATTAAAGATCTCAGGAAGATATAGATTTAAAAAAAATGGCTTCGAGAACATATATTTATCTTTTACAGCTCTCCTAAAACACAATTGGCAGGCGCTTCAAAAGGGAAAAATGGTAACTGTGGTTCAACAGTGAAAGTTAGACATATGCTCTGCTATTTTAGATCTCCTTGAGTTCTACAATTGCGTAATATATACTTTGGCGTAATTCTTATAATTTAGCCAGCCTACCTTAAGAAAGTGCGATGACGTAAACCATTCTCGTTAGTGTCGTTATTTATATTTTCAGTAATTGTATTGAAATAAATATAGCTTAAGCTGGTCCCAGAAGTGTAACGAAGAATTTAAGAGAAACCACATCACGATACGTGCAGAAGTTCACGAGTTAAAGAAGTTCAGACAGACAGTTGGCGCACTTGTCTAGTTAACCGGAGGTCCTGTGTTACAAATTGAAAACGTAAAAAGAACTATGGATTTATTTGCGGCTTTACTGATATTGTTTTAAAATAAAGTATTTGCGTTTGCAAAACGCGTATGTAATTCGCTGCTTTCCCGTTAACAGTTATGTACATGTAAATACCTACGTAAAGGCTTTAGTGGCCAGAAGTTTGAAGAAATTTTAGATGTCTGTAACCACATAAAGCACGTCTATTCCACGTCTTTCATACGTTTTTGAATTCTCAAAAAACTTGAAATCCTGCAATTTAAAGACCTGCTTTGTTTTCTTTTGATTTGGGGGGAGGGGGGAACACCGCCAGATTCTCTTTCTCTTCGAGGCAACCGCCCCCCTCCCCCCCATAAAATTTCTTTAATCCGCCACTGGTCAGCAATTCAAAAGTAATGTGAGATATTCTCTTATAAGAAAGGCAAAAGAACGGATTCACATAATAACAGATCAATATCATTAACATAAGTAGACTGTAGCATTTCTGAGCATATTGCCGCGAGACCCAACATATACCGACTGCCGGCGTGGTGCAGGGGATAGCGATGCTGAAGGTCGCCGGTTCAATCCCGTCCATCGGCAAAAATTAATTTCTTTGTAATTAACATGTCCAGAATGTTCTACGTGCTTCTTATGTTCACTTGTAATTTCTACTTGTTTCTTATGTTAAATATTATTCTCATTTGTGGTAAATTCTGTCTGTGTATAAATAAGAGAGCATCCAGCCCGAGAGGCAGTCAGTACTGCGTGTGCTTTCAGTTCGCAATTCACCTGCTTTCAGTGTAAGTGCTGTGTTCAGTTGACAACCCTGCCTTCGAAGTCAAGCCTGCTTCCAATCCACCTTCTTATCCTTTTTCCTATACTTTTTCCTGCTTTCCTGTTTTGCTTTTGGAAGATTAATTATCCTTCTAAGACTGTTACGAGAATTACGACATTTATTACTTGCTTTGAAATTTTGACTCGACTTGTGGCTACTTTATACGTTCCTGTATAAGACCAAAAACGCCAGCGACCAGCGTCTAAAGTAGCCCACCCTTCAAATTTAGACGTTTGCGTTTCGGAGCAGTGACTTTGTCCGCTGTCCTTGTCCATACGGAGCAAATTTAGCAGCTGCGTCCAAATATGCCAGCGACTAGCGACCAAATACGCTCTGTGTAAAGTATACAGAAAATATGCTTTGCGTCGTGCAAAATTTTCAAATGTTTGAAAAGCTGTGGGATCAAAATGCAGTGACCCTCCGTCCCTTGACTTAAAACTACTTAAAGTAACCTATGCTAAGGACAAAACACACACACACACACACACACACACACACACACACACACACCCATGCCCGAAGGAGGACTCTAACCATCGACGTGTGTCGTGCACTTAGCAAGGGTAGACGAGTGAGTCTTTTACTCCGAAAGCCCATATCGACAATGTTTCGTTGACTGGTTACCACGCTAACACTTGTTGATGCATGAAATCTGCGGAAGGGTGGCACTTCTGTTCCGTTCTTTCGGGATCTTTTTCCGGCCGTAGCGATGTTGGAGATTTGATGTTTCACCAGATTCCCGATATTCACAATGCACTCGTGAAATGGCCGTTCAGGAAAATCGCCACCGCATCGCTACATAAGAGTTGATGTGTGCCATCTCTCGTGCGACGGCTATCATTTTAAATCGTGGTAGTCTGTCATTGTAACAGTAGTAACCGGTCTAACACCTGCGACAGACCCCTATTGTCCTATATCCTCTTCAGTCCCAGTGCCAAAGTTAATTTAAAATTTGGAAAATGTCAATATGTTTTTGTTTACTAGGTTGCATAGGCACCATATTTCTCTCTTTTTGCAGTATGGAAAATTTTCATTTTTTCAACGTTGATGGTACACACTTGTGTACCTCGGGTTTCAATCGGAAACATATTTCTTAATCTTTCTTAAGGGAACATACTGTATTTAATGGTAAAATTAATTACAGTATGTTGTATTTGTACAACCTACAAATTTTATTTACAATAAGAAATTTTACAATACATATTTACAAGTATATGTTACTGCCAGATGGTTTTGTATGAGTCCCATGAAAACTTTAAGCACAACATGATGCAAAATTTCTGATGCGGTTGGTTTGAAACTAAGTGAACTAGTCTGAACAGATTTGAGGTTTGTCTAATATGTAACAACCTCTCATAATTCAACTGGAAAGAATTCAGTGAAAGATTCCAAGTCTTCTTTTGGTCCATTGTAATCACTTTCCAGAGATGCACCAATGTCAGGCGTGCTAAAGAAGTAACGGTCAAACCATGGATAGGCACCAAACCTAAATTTTTCTTAAAATTTGATATATAGATTTGCACTTTTCTTTTACAAATAAAGAAATAAATAAATGCCGGCCGGGGTGACCGTGAGGACTGAGGCGCTCCAGTCAAGGTCTGCACGGCCACTACGGTCGGGGATTCGAATCCCCCCTTGGGCATGGATATTCGTGCCGTCCTTAGTATTAGCTACTTCATAAGTAGTTTGTAATTTTAGGGACTGATGAGCCCGTACTTAAGTCCCATAAGCTATACAAACATTTGAACATTTGAAAGAAACAAAAATGCTTTTCTTCAAAGTATAGCAATGCTAACCAAATAGCTCTTCACGTGAAACCTTTTATGAATTTTTTTAATAGCACCCTTCATGAAAACTTAAATGTTTTGAGACTGAATTTCGTTAAGAGCATCACGTGGGGAGTCGGAATGCGTACGCAATAAATCATCCTCAGATACAGAATTTCAATATTCTGCCACACTTCCCATTAGTATTCGTGATATCTCTTCATCACCTAGCACATTAGCAGCCAAAATATGGTGCGTTATGAAGTACAGAGCTATTGTAAAAGTGTACACTAAGAACCAAGGTACACAGATGTGTACTATGAAAACATCGGCATTTATTGCACAGGAAAATTGAAATAATTCACATTTGCTGTATTTCAGATGATTCTTTAAACTTCACTTACCACTCACTACAACAAAGATAAACACATAAAGCTTTGTGTATTATTTACTTGCTGTAATGACGACGCTGATGGGCTACCAGCTTCACTAACATCAACTTTTGATTCGTGTAGCTCCAGAAGTACTGCCGCAAGGGCTATATAATTGACGTCATTTCAAAGCAAAAAGGTACACGAATGTGCACTTGCGGTCTGAGCACACAAAATACGCCACAGACGGAGAAAACAGTTTACGAACCAAGGTGCACATATGTGCACTTACAGACTGAAGAGGATATAAACGTTTCCGACTGTAGCGCCGTCCTCTGAGAGTTTGCGTATCTCTCTGTGATGATTCTTTGGCTCTTCAGTGTAGATTCCAAAAACATGTTAACCATTTTTGCATCAAAACATTCGAATATCACGTTCGCGGTGTCAAACGTGTAACTTTGGTCTTCACGCATTGCACTAAAGCTCCCCATGGTGATAATTGTTGTTTCGCTGTCCAGGGTAGATGTTTGATAATTTTGTGACGATGTACAATGCACGCCTGAAACTTTTATACTGTTTGTGTGGGCACATTATCATTTTGGAATATGGCAGTGTAGTAAGGAGATTGTTTAAGAGAATGTCGGGTTATTTATTTTTAATTATTCGAGCAGTGAGGAAATGAAAGAAACAGTTCAGTACCACGACATAGATATCAAAATAATAACGCCGAGGGGACTGCGGCGCACCAGTCACGGTCTGCACGGCCAATACAGTCGGGGGTTCGAATCCCCCCTCGGGCATGGATATTTGTGCCGTTCTTAGTGTTAGCTAGGTCATAAGTAGTTTGTCAGTTTAGGGACTGATGACCCCGTAGTTAAGTCCCATAAGGTATACAAACATTTGATTTTTTTTATCTGCCTGTAGCTATTCGACGTAAGTGCTAGATACGACACCAAGATTTCAATTTTGTATTAGGACCTTAACTGCAAGGTAATTCAAGATGTATTGAGTATCCTAATAATTTCGTGTGGTTCAATGACCTGGTTCAAGTCTTTCAACTGGACACCACTTCGTCGTCTTGCGTTCCTAACCTACCCTATTATCCAGTCGGGAAAAGAGGACGTACAGCTTAACATGGAATCCGAACCACGTATCGTTTCTTGTGACTCCTCACATCGTTGAGAGTTGGTCGGATTAAAACGTGGATACAAAAATAAAGTTTTTTTTTATTTTTTTTTATTTTTTTTTTTTTAAATAATAAAAAGTTTAAAAATAAAATTAGAACTTTTTTGTCATAGAGAGTTTTGTGCAAAGTTGCATAAGTCTTTCAGGTATAACATGAGGTTTGTAATTAAGTTTGGGCTTGAATCACATTCTGTCATATTCACTGGTTTGCTATTAATTTTAGTGATTCGCATTCTATATAGAGTTGTATGATATTCATTGGGACTGTGTGGCTTTGTCTAATACCAAGTTGAGTTGTAGCGTATTGTGTGATAAAAACTAGACACAAATTGAGTCGTCCGACACACACGGTTTTACATCTCATTTCGTTACACACATAGACCCTATTTCGACTTTTTCCGCACACTACTCTTGTATTCGTATAGACTCAGATACAAAGACACCATCTACAACTTCCGATCAGAATCTGCATACAGTGAAATTCACACTCTGCGTGTGTAACCGTCAACTCTCCGGAATAAAGTAAGATTTTTGTGCTCGTATACAATTGGGTTCTTCCGAAACGACATATCTTGAAACTGATTGTATGCCTTCTGCAAATGATGTCACTATTACAGTCTTTCCCGTCACTCATTCTCCTGCAAAAATATTTGCGAAGACCCGGGTACATCGTCATTCATTCAATAACCACTGAACTAAGGCTGCATAGTGACGTGTGAATAAATCCTGTTTAGTAAGCGACTTCAAGGCTGTAGGAATCACATAGACGCGAATCACAAGGCCAGAAGAAAAGTTTGTCTCAGCTCTTCTTAGGGTGCACGGCGTATGAATGTTTCATTCCGTGTTTCTCGGGTGCTTATTTCGTGAAGTGATTTCTCGCCTGCCCACGACCCTGGAAAAATTAGCAGCGTGACCACGGCCTTCCACTTGGCTACTCCCAGTGTGGCCAGCACGCAACACCGGGGCCACGCAACCCGCCAAACACGCGGCACTTTCCACCCCAAATACCTTACTGTTCTAAATTTATGACTAATCTCACTCATACAGCGTGCCCCTAGCCACATTAAGTTTTGTATCCATATCCTGAGAATGACAGGAAGTGCAGACTGGCTAAGCAGGAGTGGCTGGAGGACAAATTCAGAACCATAGAAGAATGTATAAATAGGGGAAAGGTAGATACCGCCTACAGAAAAATAACGAGATATTTGCAGACAAGAAAAGCAGCTGTATGAATATCAAGAACCAAGACGGAAAACCAGCACTTAGCAAAAAGGGAAAGCTGAACTCTGGAAGGAATATATAGAGGGCCTGCACAAAGGAAATGGAAGATGAAGTGGAGGAAGATGAGATAGGAGATATGATACTGCGAGAAGGATTTGACAGAGCGCTGAAGGATTTGAGTGGAAACAAGGCCCCTGGAGTAGATGATTTTCTGTCTGAACTGTTGATATCGTTAGGAGAGCCTGTCATAATAAAATTGTTCCACCTGGTATGCAAGATGTATGAGACAGGAGAAAATCCCTCCTACTGCAAAACGAATATTGTAATTCCAACTCCGATGAACGCAAGTGCAGTCAAATGTGAAGTTACAGAACTATAAGTTTAATAAGTCATCGTTGTAAAATACTAACACGAATTATTTACAGACGAATGGAAAAATGCAAAATCTTTGTGGAATCCAACCTCGGGGAAGATCAGTTTGGATTAAGGAGAAATGAAGGAACACGGGAGGCAATACTCACGTTACGACTTATCTTAAATAATAGGCTAAGGAAAGGCAAACCTACGTTTATAGCGTTTGTAGATTTGGAGAATGCTTTTGACAATGTAGGCTGGAAAACACTCCTTAAAATTATGAAGGTAGCAGGGGTAAAATATAGGGAGCGAAGAGTTACATTCAACGTACACAAAAACCAGACAGAAGTTGTTAGAGTCGAAGGGAAAGAAAAGGCCTTTCCCCAATGTTGTTGAATCTGTACATTCAGCAAGCAGTGGAGGACTGCAAGGAGAAATTTGGAGAGGGAATTGCGGTTTGCCGGTGACATAGCAATTTTGTCAGAGACTGTAGAGGATGTGGAGGAGCAAATGATTGAAATGGACACTGTCTTGAATGGAAGATATAAGATGAACATTAACAAGAGTAAAACGGGGATAATGGAATGTAATATCAGAAAATCAGGTGATGCGAAAGGAATTAGCTTAGGTAATGAGACGATAAAAGTAGTAGATGAGTTTTGTTATTTGGGTAGCAAGATAACTTCTGATGGCCGAAGTAAAGAAGATAGAAGCTATTGAAATGTGGTGCTACAAACGAATGATGAAAGTTAGATGGGTAGATCAAGTAACTAATGAGGAGAAAAGGAGTTTCTAGTATATCTTGACTTAGAGAAGGGATAGATTGGTAGGGCACATTTTGAGACATTAAGGAATTGTTAAATTTGCATTAGAAGGACGTGTGTGGGGTAGAAAACGTAGAGGGAGACCGAGGATCGAATACAGTAACTTATTCTCAGATGAAGATACTTGCACACGACAGGATAGCGTGGAGAGCTGCAGTAAACCAGTCTGAGGACTGAAGACGACGACGACAACAACAACATCCATAAACGACACTTGAAGGACTTGTATAATTGAAGAAACTATACAGTGAGCGATATTTCCTACTCCGTACTTTTCTGCTTTCACTAAAAGATCGCCAGTCTTGGGGACTTTTTGTGCGTTTATATTTTGCATGATTTTTTCTTTGCTTTTGAAACAGTGATCTAACCTGTTTTGTGCACCACGGTGTGTCAGCCGTATCTTTTATTAATTTGCTTGGTATGAAGCTGTCAATGGTTGTCGATATTATATCGTTGAATGTAAGCCTCATCTGATCTACACCCACATTCTCAGTTTAGAAAGACTGCAAATTTTCACTCAGAAAAGCGTTAATCTTATTTCTATCTACTTTTTTGAATAAATCTAATTATCCTTTAATTTTGGTGGGTTTGCGAAGTCCGGTATTCAGTAACGCAACGACAACTTTGTGTTCACTAATCCCTGTATCTGTTGTAATGCTCCTTATTACGTCCGAATTATTTGTTGATTAAGGCGCCTTGGAATAGTCGAAGTACGATTTCCCTCCATGTCACAAACTTTAATTCAGCTTCTGTGTTCCAAAGATAATTGCCACTACTGCCAAGGCTTTCCATGCAGCGAAATAGCACCTTCGCAATGGAGATACTGGAAGAATCCTGTTAAGGCCATATGAATATCAATTTCATACAAATAAACAATCCCTGAGACGGGTTTTCGTCTCGAATATGTCAAAGACATTATTAATAAATGTGAAGCGTTGAATTAAAATTTGTGATGTGTCCGGGAATCAAAACCAGACCTCCATGACGTGGACGGAAATCGTACTTAGACTATTCCAAGGCGCCTTAATCGTTAGTGAAGTGGTGTTCTTACGGTAAGACGTCTGCCTAGTAAGCATGGAGGTCTGGGTTCGATTCCCGGCCGAATCACAAATTTTAATTCAATGCATCAGATTTATTAATAAGGTGAAGGGTTGTTGTGTAAATAGCAGAAATAGTTAAAACAAAAGAAAATACATATCGATTCTTGTGGGGGTGGTGCTTGCACGTGCTGTGTGAGGCGGGGTGTGACACGGTGTGCTGGTGCCGACAGGTGGTGGTGACGACGACGCCGGACCCGCGGCTGTGTCAGCCGCCGCCGCCGGCCGCGCGCAGCGGCTCCACGTCGTCGTCGTCCTCCTGCGGGTCGACGTCGCTGGCGCAGCCGGCCCCCCCGTCCTGAGCGGCGCGCCCCGCCCCCGCGCCTGCGCCTCCGCCTCCGCCCCCGCCGCCCCCGCGCAGGTGGACCCTGCGCCCCCGGCGGCTGCCCGCCCCTGCGCCTCCGCCTCCGGCCGCCCCGCTGCGCTGCCCGCCTGCCGACGCCGACGCCGCCCTTCGTCCAGATGGCCCCCGCAGCCAGCGACCCGCCGTGAGCCCGACGCCTCGCCCCTCCGCTAGAGCCTTCAGCCGTCTGCACGTGACACGCCGATGCCACTGGCCGCCACACGCCGACCAGAAGGCGCCGGCTGCTTAGCTCGAGCAATCCTCCAGACAGGTTAGGTACGTGGAATTCATTGTTTGGACGTGTTGTAGGACCTGGAAAATTGGATGTGCATGCTCTATACACAATTACACTACCACCTGCGTAACAAATCGCTGCACTTTTTTTTTTTTAATGTCTACTCAGAAGTGCTGCCTTCTTTGAAAGCTGGACTTCATGTGTGCTATGTCAACTGATCATTTTAACAGCAATTCTACGTTGGCAGGACTTTTGAGCAGTCGCTCTTTTGCCCTACTCAGATGGTGGTCACCTTTATTATCGGAAGTCCCGCACCTTCTATTATGGTGGATCGTCAATAATTGCACGTGGAACTCTCACACGATGCCATCTCGCGGGGTGTACTGTGCCCGTATATTCTAGGTGCCTGGTGGTCGGTCGCAGGATTTCTACTTTGCTTAGTAAGTTCCTTGTGTGCTTGATTACAAAGTCTTGTATAGTGTCCATATGTAGCTCGTCATGCAACTCTCTCGTTCTGGTCCATCTAGGGACTCGTAGAATGAGTCGGAGGCATTTGTTTTGCAGTACTTGTAACATTTTTATATTGGTGGGACATGCCGTTCCCCAAGACGAGCATCCGTGTGTCATGGCAGGGAACACCGAGGATTTGTATAAATGAACTTTGGTCGGTGTAGCCATCTGGGTACTATACAATAATGGAAAGAGTTTATGGATTAATTTAACCATTTTTTCATTCTTAAGTAAAATGTGTTGTTTAAATGTTAACTTATTATCGAGTTGCACTCCGAGATATCGAACTTGCGGAGACCAAGGAATATTTGTATTGTTTATGTGGAGATTATCGCGTAGATCAGGTCGTCGCCTGGTGAACAGTACTGTCTTGGTTTTGTCGACATTTATCTTGATCATATTTTGATGGGCCCAACTTTCAGTAAGCGTAAGCTGACGCTGGAGTCTGATGATGGCGGCGGTCAGACGCCGACTGCTAGCCAAGAACGCAGTGTCATCTGCGAACTGAGCAACTGTAACTTGGCGGACGGTCGGTAGGTCGTTAACATATAGGAGAAACAGTGTCGGCGATAAAACAGAACCTTGTGGTACGCCTTCCTGTAGTGTTCGAATACCAGACTGTTGATTTTCCAGCAGTACAAAGAATCGTCTGTCTGTTAGGAAATTGTCCACTAGTTTGATCAGGTGTAGTGCAATTAATCCAATATTATGAATTTTAACTATTAAGTTAACCCTCCAGATTTTGTCATTCGCAGTCTCGATGTCTAAAAACGCTGCAGCTGTGTAATACTCCCGGTTCATATAATACGCCAGAAACTCCGTAACTGGTAACAGTTAGAGTTCGGCTGAAAGGTGAGGTTGGTAAATCGCTGCAAATTGTAGACATAGAAACTGTAGTCCAGTACCAAATTTCGCATGTGTGTTTTTCTTATATTTGTCCATGACAAGAAGACCTAACATTCTAAATGTGCTAAGTACCATTTCTTTTTTCAAAATTTTTTTTTCGCTCTAAAGGTGCTACATCAATGAAAGAATATTATACTAAAAGCGCTTTGTTGTATGACAAATGTAAGAGGTTCTTACAGCCACTGACAGATGGCATTGGTATTAACTACACAGCCTTTTTCGTTCTAAATGTGCTCGACAATCAACTTCTGTGTTCATGCTCATGACATCAGTGAAGCAATAATGTGTTTATGGCATAAGGGTGAAAGGTATCGAGGAGCTAACATGCCTGTTCCATGTATTGAATTGCACTACAAGTATTATCAGTGTAACTGGTAAAAAAAGGGAACTTGTGCTGCGGACAAAATAAAAACCATGTACTTATATATATGTACATGTTTCCAGTGGCTTGTGGTCTATTTCACTGCATAGAAATTTTGCCTTAATAGAAAAGCGCAAGAATGTAGTTAAATATTACGTACCTGATCATTTTCAAGAAGTAATTACTTCAACACCCCATTCTCTCCCATTCAAAACACTCAGAATTGAAGAAAATGACATTATTGACTTCGGGGTGCTGCTGATAAAGTGATCAACACAACAAAGCTACACATCAGTTCCGTTGCACAAATTAAAATCACGTCACCTGGAATAGTATCCATCAAAAGACATTCAGTGAAACTGAAAAGTGGGAAAGTGGAAACATTCTAAAGAAAGGCAAAACTGTGGACGATTCATTCATACACAACTTTCTGTGTTGCCACGTGTTCCATGACGGTCTGCTAAAAATAAATAATTAAATTTAGAAAATAATAAATATAGTAAAATAAAAAATACTTGCTTGCTAGGGTACCCTTTATACCACATCTTGATCGTCAGTTATTTGCTGAGTTGTGTAATGATGCTGCAAACTGAAGATATGTATCTCACATTGTTTGATTTCCTATTTATAGATATGTTTCGACAAGCGCTACAGCTTGATATCTCTGTTGGACTTGGCCCATTTAGTCTGAATAACGCAATGTGTAAGACACCTCCTGCTTTCACATTTTTAATTTTCTTCTTCTTGCCAGTTCTATGCAATTTTCTCTGGACATGCTCAATAGTTTGTATTAATTGGATGCTAATAAACGGTATAATACTATAAATTGCGTGTATTAATTTCGTACGATAAACAATAGAGTTTTTTGCTATATGTCAGAAGTTTATTTTTAGTCCTTAGCACATTTAGAATGTTACGTCCACAATTTTTTAATATCAACGGTATAATACTATAAACTGCGTATATTAATTTCGTACGATAAACAGTAAATTTTTTGCTATATGTCAGAAGTTTATTTTTGGTCCATAGCACATTTAGAATGTTAGGTCCACAATTTATTTAATATTAACAAATGAGACTGATAAAGTGATTGGATTATATAATATTTTAATCATATGGACTCATTAAATATATTAAACGCCGTACAATTCCAAATTTTATAGAAGATCATGTAATAGTTTAAGTGATAAAAGATTGTCATACGCGAGACTGCTAAAATTAATAGTTTGCATCAAGTTTGAAATTCAGAGTCTTCAAAAGAGCTCAGTCTTTTACTTACAACGTTGGCCAATAGCCCACATCATATCGTGAATTGTCCGGCCAGACCCAGATTTCGGGGAAAGATGAGACACGGATCGGTCAGCGACACTGGCTGTTTCTCGCCTTGACCGTTTTCAAGAGGTACGCAACGACACAGCCTGCAAGTGTTCTGATGGCGCCGACGTTCCGCCATTTCTCATCGCTTTGGTTTTCTTCCAGAGCACCGCCATCCACTGGTGAGATGCGTCCCAGACCTGCCTCCTCCTGCCACTGCCCACTACCTGACGCGAGACGGTAGTGCGGAATACCCGAGAAGCCACAACCCAGTGCCATCTTTCGTACCTTCACCCGCATGTAACGGCACACAAGCCTACTGAAGACCAACCCCGACATACCTTCGTCGTCCTGTGGATTTGGTGAGTATCATCATTACAATTATTAGAAAAATATTTTATTAATACACTTCCTGAAAAAATAGGAATCACTAGGATATATGTGCATTACCATGCGTGAGTAGGTGGTTAGATGTACTCGGCTCTGCAATGTGCTGAACGCCCACCAGACTGTATTCATGACGACTCCGCCCCATTATGGCAGAGCTGGTGCCAGTCAACTTCCCTGAGTGAGTCAGTGAAGCAAGGCTATATACAGTATGGAGCACCCATCATGCTACATATAAGCTTTAGACAGCCAGTGTACTAACTGAATGCATTAGACAGGAGCCGCACCATTGAACTGCCTGGCATAAAGGCCATTCTGATCTCACAGTAGCCCGATGTTGGATCAACGGTTAACGAGGACACCCAGTCACATCGTATACGTATGAATCGACCAAGAAACACCAAATCTGCAATAAAAAAGGAGGGGCTCCTATTTAAAGTCACCCTTCCCCCTCTTCCCGCCCCAAAGTTAGGAAAGAGTCAAGCTCTATGTTAATGGGTGACCCTCTTCGAAGTACATAACTTTTATTGCAACCTTTTTTGTATCCTATTTATATTTTTCCTAAAACTGTTTTAAATGCCACACCTTGTGTAATATAAGGTAATCTGTGACGTTGAATAATTTAGTGATGTTGGAGAATGGAATCTTATGAGTTTGAAGGGAGTACCCATGCTGGAAACTAATGAGTTGAAATGTCAAGATTCCCCTTAACCTCACCCAGCACTCAAAATAATTTCCAAAAATTCAGCCTTAGAATGTTGGCTGCCTCGCCGCCACCCCCGTCCCGGCATGATTTCCCCTGTTGTTGGACTACTAATAGTCAAATATTCAAATGTGTGTTAGGTCTTATGCGACCAAATTTTGTGGTTATCAGTTGCTAGACTTAACTAAGCTTAACTTACGCTAAGGACAACACAAACACACATGCCAGAGGCAGGATTCGAACCTCCGACCGTAGCGTCCGTGCAGACCGTGACTGGCATGCCGCAGACCATTTGGCCACTGCAGCTGACTACTAACAGTCCAAGTAACTTTTTATCAGAGTGACTGAAAAATCCAGTTACAGGCGTAAAGAATATCAGCAGTCACATATTTATAAAATTTGTAATTATACACCCAGTTTTGATACCACAGTCATGTTATCTTCATGGACCTAAGAAAATCGAAGGTATTGTCCAAACATTATTGACATCGTGATTTCTAGGAAGATTTCTAGCCATAAATCCATGAATCCCTATGAACATGTACCTAACCTGTAACATTTGGTTATGTCATTTATTATGCATAGGGCACTGAAAGACAAAACTGCTCGTCTAATTAAGAAATTTTATAAAAATACAGCTGTTGGTATTCGGTACTTCTATTTATTACTAGCATCATTCAATCGTCCAATTCAGTGGTGGGCTTCTGAAAAACACTACAAAACAGGAGTAACCAATTCCGTGTACCTGCACAAGTTTCACGAGCTGATACAATGTAAAAGGTGTTCAAAATGCTACATCTCTTAGCTTTAATGTTGGAATGGTATTATCACACAAAAACCTGTCGTCCTCATTAAAATATCTCCATCATCAATTGAACTGTGATCTAGGCGACGAGAATTTTTTCCTAGAGATCTCTTCAGTCTACATCTACATACCTAGTATCGCTACTACTCATTTCCTCTTCAGTTTCTTAAGCGAAAAGTAAGCTGGCGACAGCAGAATAATTATGAACAGTCTTTCAAAGTTTCCTCATTATTTCCTCTAAATAAACGTCCCCTCCTATCTAGAAATTCCCATCTGCTTTCCGGAAGCATCTATGAAATACTCTCCTATTGGTCTAATCTACCAGTAACAAATCTAGCAATCATTCTATGAATTTGATTCCATCTCTTCTTTCTGATCCGAACAGGTGCGAAACTGTAACACTAAAGCAGTTATCAACAATTGGCCTCTGTAATGTTCTATACGATTTCTGCTTTTTCAGATGAGTCACATAACAAATTTCTCGAAATTAAGATGTCTTGCACAGAATACTTTTCACATGACCCCACAAGGAACAATGAAGGGGATGATGTCAGGTGGTACTATGTGTGCTATTAAATATTAGGAACATTTTCAGTATGTCCAGCTGTATAAACCATGTATTTTCGTAGGCTTCCCTGGCGTAACAGTTCTTTGTCGTTTCTTAGGGTATTCTGCCGGAATTTGAAGACAGATAGGTATCGTCGAGATTCAGCAGCAGCAGCAACAGTTTCTCGTGAGGATGGCGGACAAGTGTAAGTGTACCGCCGAAATACTGAGTCAGCTGTACTTCAAAATCCGACAGCAGACACGAAGAAACCATGAATGTCTAATCCATGTCTGCTTATTGTTCTTATTAAATTTATTTTATGTCTTCACTTTCGATCACGTATTAGTGTTAGGATGATCATGTGCTGTACAGAAATGAACTAATGTTTCATTTTCAGATAAACAGACTAACAGCTTTTAAGAAAATTAAGTTCCCACAATGCGCACACTAGACACAAAGTGTGATTGCTAAGAATGACAGTAGTTTTAAAACATGTTTAATATACACTTATTGTTGAGATCAATACGTTAGCTATGTTGAATAGTACATCCCACACACGACTGCAGAACTGTCGCAAAAAATCGATATACATCAAAAAACAACGCTTCATACTAGATCTCAATGATGTTAATACAGTAGGGAAAGAAACAGAAAATTTATCTTACTTCCTTTATAGGCTGCATGTTTTAGAAAATAATATTATTTTGAAAAATACAAAGATAAATATAAAATCCTACACAAACCACGAACTGCAGCAGCTAGGGACAACACCGACCCCCCTCCCCCCCATACAGAAGAAAATGTAGCGCCTATATATGGGATAGACATGTACATTTGGTTCAAAGTATATTTAGACACATTATGCTTCAGCAACTCATCAAAATCTTCTTTTTGAATGCATTTAAGATTTAGGACTTATTCAACAAAAACCAATGAAGACAACAATCAAATACGCAATGTACTGAAAAAACAAAAGACTTATGAATCTATTTAATGATAGTTATGAATAATCTTCACAGTGAACAGACAGAGTTATCCAATGCATGCTTTCTATAAAAGTCATTCACTGACTTTCAATAATAAAATATAAATGAAAACTATTCACTTTGACAACAACGTTCAGAGAATAACTCTGTAAACACCATAATAAACTTTGACAGCCTATTCAGTCATATGTTAAGACAGTTGGTTAATTAATTGAAACTTTCAGAAAAGAAATACAATATCAATTTTAATAACAGTTACATATTTACTTTTGTTTCTATTCTTCACTTTGTTTCCTTTGTATAAAACAAAATTTATAGAATGTCATTTAAGAAAGATTTTGAAAGAAAACTGTTATGATTTGTAATTAATGTACATTTCATTTAAAAAGCAGACGTTTTAAACTTGTTCCTTGCAAATTTTCTACTGTCAAATCAGTGTATATTTTATAATATCCATGAGAGATAATGTATTTGGTGATGTTGTATTTGTGATATTGCCAGCTTTATATTTCCCATGTAACAGAGACTGCACTGGATGTGTAATGTCATATACTGATGCTTTTAACAAACTGTTGTATATAGTCTACAGAAGCAAACAATATTGCAACAGAATAAGTATCGAAAATGTGTTTACATTTTGTTTTACCTCTACTGTACACTATCTGAAAACCCAGTGTGACCTGTGTATTTACTTAATCCACATTTATGATATTCTTTCTCCTCTTAAATTCTCTCTCTGTTCATCTCCTTGTCCCTCCTTGGCTACTTACCAAATGAGGTTGCACTGTGGTTAGCCGACTGAAATCGCTTTCAGGAGGATGGCGGTTCAAATCCGCTTCCGGCCTTCCAGATTTAGGTTTCCTGTGACTTTCCTAAATCACCCCAGGCAAACTCTGGGATTGTTCCTTCGAAAGGGCACTGTCGATTGCCTGCTTCATCTCTATGAGAAAACATTCCAAGTTAGAGCTCCGTCTCTGTCGAAAAGACGTTAAACGCTAACCTTTCTTTCCTTCCATAGCATACTTCTCTTGTCAGTCTCCTCCTCCCTCTCCAAACTTTATCCATTGTTCCCCATCTGTCTTCTGTAATACCCCAGTGGTATTGCTATAGTACACTCACACTTACACAACATGAAGTTATGTGCACATTATGCACTGCAAAACACCACTGTTATGTTAATACAGTTGTGACAGGATTTTAGTTTATCCATGTTGTGTGTCTAACGGACAAGGAATCGTTTTTCGAAGATTTTTCGTTTCGAGAGGGAATGTCTTTCAAATAATGCTGTGAGGTTCAGTATAAACTGCAAATTAAATGAACAATATTGATCAACAAAAACGGTTGCCACCTTGGTTTAGGGAAATAAATAAATTGTAACCAAATATGGAATTTCAGATCAAGTGAATTTAGGTATACATTAGTTATCATAGCTGTCCAAAAACTTCAAGGCAAAAAGAAACGAAACATTTATGGCAGGAAAACTTGAACAATTACTAATGTACCCAACACTGTGGTTCAGTCATTAAACTGTTTAAATTTAGAATCATTACCAAGATAAACCTATATGAAAGTTACTGTTTAATAAAACAAACAAGCTAATGATGCAGCACTGTTCAACACCTCTCACCACAGTATGTTCGAATCAATCACAAAAATAAACTGACCAACTAGCACCAATAGAAAATCTGATACTTGAATATTTAGTAACCTTATGATTGTTTTAAGCAATGGGTGTAAGAATAATATTGAAAATAATTGCACTTTCATTACTTTACCTCAACTTGCAGGTTCCTTACTAAACTGAGAATAATGCTTCAATGGCTTGGTATTTCTAAAAGATATTTGACAACTAGTTTGATTCTGGATTTTATAGACAATAATTGAAACTATTGATCCTTGAAATTTCATGAAAGACATTTTTCTAGCTACACTTTTGATAATGCAAATATATTTGTTTGCTGACTAAAACTTTAGAAAATGTAACTTTCAAGAAAATAGTTAATATTAAACTATCAGTTAATTTTGTCTATCTGAACACTATTCAAATAATTGGTACTTGCTTACTGTACTGATAACATTTAATACTAGTACAGTTCTGCTTAACACACACACGCACCCTGCATTAAAAGTTCTTGCAAATAATAATATTTATTCTCAGGTTCCTCGGAATTTACATCACCAGGAAAGGAACCTACTTGGTAGTATGACTTGGGAAAACCATGGTTTAGTGCAATGTTTTTTGATGTATCAATCTATTGTACAACTTTAAACAAACTGCTGGTTCATGCATTAACACAGAACTAAAGATTCATTACTTGCAGTACTGTAGGTGGCTGATTAGGTGATTTAGTGGCCACAATATGCTTCCAGAAACATTTCAGTAGTTGGTGTGGCTGTGTGAGCTCATTTTCTCTTCGTGGCGAAGTTAGTATTGCACAACAATCCAACATGACAAAACCACATTACTTCAGAGACTATGTATGTGCATCTGAGGCTAATGGTATCCTGAAGCAAATTAATTTAGCCTCCAATTCCACAGCTTCTTCTTAGTCTCCAACACGTTTGCCACAGAAGCCAGTATTGCCACTTAACTTGGTAGTTGGCTGCTTCTGTACTTCATACTCAACTGCTCATGGCTACCACTGAACTACGACTCTGCCAAAATTGCTTGTTACCACCTTTCCAGAAACGTCTCCTCCCAACCATCATTTTACCTTCTACTGGCCACCTTTCCGTTTCTACATACTGCACTCCATCTTTTAACTACAATTACTAAATTTGCCCTAACATGAACCAGCACACATTATTTCATATTTATACAGAACAATTTATATAATAACAACTGCATTATGTTTAAACAGAAAATTAACATTGTCGCTTAAAAATAATTACGTTTTACAGTTTCTATCGGAACACTTATTTCTAGTAAGAAATCAGCCATTACAATACAATTGACAATCGATATATATCAAATTATTAAAATAAATAATTTGGCAATGCATAAAACAATATTAAACAATGGATTATCAGGGCAAGGAGTAAGCTATAGTGTTACACTTCCATCTCCTCCTCCTGATGACCTCCTGATAGAATGATACACGTAATTCACAATAACATTTCCTACATTATGTATTTATTAAAATCTTCGATTTGTCCATCTCCTCCTTTCCCTATTTCTGATTCACTGCCCCTCTTTTCGTTCATCTGCTACTTTCCCCTCCACTTCCTGTCAGTTTCCTCCTCTGCCTTTCACCATTTCTCTCCACGTCTCCCTCCTCCGGCCCATCTCCTCGACCAGTTCCTCGTCCTCTCATTGCCCACCCATCTCTCTCAATCCATGTCCTCTCCACACTGTCAGTGTAAATGTTATTACATGTCTCTGCTAACTTACTTGGTGATCGGCACAGTATGTTCGCAGTTCATTACAAGGCACTTTGCAACAGGGATCGTATGACAATCTGATGTAGACAGATTTAATTGTCCTGTTTCGAAGGTGAAATGTGCACAATTTCATCAAGATCGGATTAAAACTGTAGATAGGTGTTTTGACGCATTTTGCACTACACTAGAGCCTTAAGTAATACTTTACCTTGTTTTTCTTGGTCGTTCAAGATCTCATAGATTTTGTAGCTCACCTGCCATTAAATAATTATGAAAATATCAGGACGTCGGATTTATAGCTGTATGATTAAAATAATGTGACCATTTTTAGGCACAAAGACATTTCTAAAACAGAATAACTGGTACTGAACAATGAATGACTTCTGGACTCACTTCATAATGCTTTAAGACTCTCTGTGTTCGCGCCAATTTGTGCATATTAATACACATTCTGTTTTCAAGAACATTATAGAACACGGAAATAGTTAAATACATTTTTATGAAATGTGAAAATGTGATACAAGACAATATTCTATGAAATTGTTAAATATAAAATCATTACAATTACATTAAAAGCATTTTGATGACAAGGCAAAATCAATAATGCGAACATAATTATTTTGCAATTACAGCAGTACAAAGGTTTGTTTATAATTTTTATATGTCCAAATGTACAATGAAAAAATTAACATCAAGTTAAGCAGTTTATGACATAGTGTGTACTACTATTCAATGTGTCTGAAACTGTTAGTAACAAAATTTGTGTTAAATTACATAGTTACATAATATGGCTGTTACAATATTTATAAACTAACACTTTACAAAAATTTCATACAATACCTTGCACAGTCTTTAATCGTATTATGTTTTATGAATAATTTTCTAATTATACATGAAAGAAAATTTTTAGTTAGAATGGGTATTGTACACTACAATTGTCCAAACAAACAGGATTTTCTAGGGCATATACATTACAATACCCCCCCCCCCTCACACAATGTCAGACATCACATGTGTATGACATTGTTTGATTACAGAATTGGGGAGTATTTACAATCAGCAAAAATCAACATTTAAATTACACAAGATAAAATGATAATTAGTTTAGTAGAATGAAAAAGAACACAAAATGTTATGAAATCATACCACATTTATGCTATATGACAGGTACAAGGAATTTCTTAGGTTTACTGCAGTTAAATTTTGCCAAATTACTGTTCACTAATAAATTCAGCTCAAATAAATAAAATGTGGGTGAATCTGCCATGTGCCCAATAAGTTGTTTCAAACATTACAGATATTGTTTACACAATATTTCACAGTCGCCAGAACAATATATTTTGAATATAAAATATTTATTTAAGAGTGCCATGAATTAGAAAGAACAAACAAAACATTATTTCTAATAAATTTTGAGTACAATAAGCATAGCTTAATCAATCTGAGTAAATAGTGAATTTAATTAAAAATTTTAAGCATAATCTGATTTTTTTAATCCAACACTAATTTTGGCTTTAAAGCTGATTTTATACCAAATACGATTTTAATCACTATTAATAACTGATTATAAAGATAATTTTTAATTAATGTGAATGAATAGATAGGACTTCAATCTGATAGAAACTTTGCATATGGGACAAATACATTACTGAAATCATAGTAGTTGAAAATTCAGTTTATGTAACCACATTAAGTACATACACTTACCTGGTATAAATATTACCTATTTCAAAATATGAGCACAAATAATAAATAATTACTACATAGAACAACATAACAATGCAAAAGGTATGTGTATACTTTTTAACTCTGTGAATAAAGAATATAATCAATGCAATTGCAAAAATGTACCAGTTGTTATATGAATGTGAAACCTATCAATTTGTCACCTGTACAAACATTACAGAATCACTTAAGACATGCAATAAATGTTGTTACTCTATTTTTTTACATCCAGAACCTACACAACTACAAGTTAACATATGTCTATGACAGTTAATACAGGCAGAAATAATGTCACAAGTTTTTTACTTTATCAAAAAAAAATTCTTACTCATTCAGCACTTGGGCGAACCACACACAAGCACCTGAAAATTTGAAAATATTTTGCTGCAGTAAATGTTACACACACAGCATGCACAGCTACAGGACTACAAGTTGTCAAGTGACGATTACACCTTAATGTTTTTTCTAGGCAGAATCCATTTGACCATGAACACTAACACATGACATTTAGAAAGATATTAAACTATTATAGTGAATACAGTGATAACATATAGCAACGAAAACTACAGACAATATCAGACTAGTATAAAATACAAAGATCAGTTTAATGTAAATCATAGGTCAAACATACAATTCATTAACTGAAGAAAATTTTCAACAAAAATTTAATTGATTAAAATAATTATTGCTTTGAATGAAAATATTACCAAAAATAATTAAAATGAAAATAATTAATGGTGTGAGTGTAAATTTACATCCCAGGCGTGCTCTGGCAGAAAATACAATAATAGTACCTGAAGGAAGTATACAGAACTTGCTGCAATTTAATGAGAGGTTGTATAGGAAGGCAGAGGTGGTCAGTAGTCTAACTGAATGGAACATGAAGCTAGGAATCTATGACAAAACATTTCTTAACTAAGCATTTTCATGAATAAATATCATAAGTAATTAGTGTTATAAAGAGGGTTACAGGTACGTTTTGACAATTGATTTTGAAATGACACTAACATTTGAAGTTAAATTAAAATGTTACATTAAGCATACAGAAGACTATTATTTTTGAAATAGAATTAACCTCATTGTAAAGTGGCAACTTAAAAAAATAATTTTCTCTTTAAATGAATACAACAAGAAGTGTAGACAAATAAATACTCTCTTATAAGTCAGTAAGTATTGGATCTCTATATCTATATAATTGTATAATATTATCGAATTACAAAGTTTCATATTGCATTGGAAAGGTGAAAGTGTTGTTAATCTCAGAAGTATCTATCATGATTATAACATGAAGGTTACCATTGTCATGATAATACAAGAAAAATACTAAGTTAATCATCAGTAATATATCCTTGTAGTGTTATGAAAGAGTTTCACTATATTGTAACAGATACTTCTGCCTATATTGGAAATTTTTTCTTTATATCACATTTAAGAATAAATTATCAAAACAACGACAAAAATACAGCTCCAAAAGAAATAAATGTGAACTGAAGATAAACATGCAATCATTTGAAAAGCTTAACAAGTTTAAACTAATTTATCAGCAAATGTTTGAATTAACATGACTATTCTCTTGGTGTACCGTCACAATCAGATAGGTAATTACTATTGTTATCGTATGAATACATTAAAATGACCAAGACTAAGATTTTAGTTATCTGTCCCACTTCCCAAAATGAATATGCTATTATGAATTTGGATTAGAAATAAGAAAAATTTTTACATCATTTGTCCATGCCTTTTTAAAAAATAATATGTTCATATTACTTTTACAACATATGTGTTCAGTTTTATAGGAATCAGTTTTAAAATACTCCAAATTAGCTTACAGTCTCAATCCTACAGAAATTTACAAAGCAAATATACTATTATCATTCAATTTACCACCAATATGGGTAGAAAGTATAAGGAGTAATGAATTAATTGTTATAATTTTGATTAATGAAAAAACAGAAATTACCTAAAGATAGGATAGTAAAAAAGTGAATGATCTAAGAAAGGAAGGATTAGATCACCCTGCTAGGAGAAGGCACCATTTGTCACGTGGTGTCTCCATTAAAGAACAATGGACCTCCTACTTAAAAATATGTGACCAAAATAAACAAATGTTGCACCACAAGACAAATCTACAAAGTATTTTTAGACCAAAAAGTCAATTAACTGGCAGATTTATAAGGTTTCAATTCAGTTATAATTCTTAAACCAAATAATTTCCTAGATTTTACCTAAATCAATCTTCAGGAATTTGGGTGTGGACTTTCCAAAACTTCAAAGCGACCAATGTAGATATCAAGTTTTCTTTTTCAAGTTTGGCAGTTAAAAGTTTAGATCATTCCTGTGTCTTAACAAGGACAAAATTTCCTGGACTAATCTTAGTAAATTTACCTTTCACATCATGTCTTTTTTTCGTAAGCCCCCTGTTTCTTCATAGTTTGCCTATTCCCTCTCTATCTTGTGAAGATACAGGTTTACAAATTGGGTATTCAATGTGTTGAGAAATAAGGCTATCAGGTTTGCTATCAAACATAATCTCAAACGGTGAAAATCATGTTGAAGAGTATTGAAGAGTGTTCATGACTTCTTTAAACTCTTTTAGATAGTCAAGCCAGCTAACATGATTTTTATTACAGTAAGTCCTGAACAATCTCCCAAGTTCTCTCATATACCTTTCTGCAGGTTTGCTGGCTGATGGTAAACAGAAATTGGTAAATGTTTGATATTTTCGTCACTAACAAATCTTTTCCATTATTTGGATGTAAACTGAGTACCATTATCAGATAAGATTGCCTGAGGTTGACCAACAACAGTGAAATAATTATTGATAGATCTGAAGCAGTGAATTAAAATTTGTGGTGCAGCCAGGAATCGAACCCGGACCTCCATGCTTACTAGGCAGACGTCTTAACCGTTAGACTACCACACCACCAACGGTTAAGGCGCCTTGGAATAGTCTATGTACGATTTCCCTCCACAACACAAACTTTAATTCAGCTTCTTTGTTCCAAAGATAATGGCCACTACTGCCAAGGCTCTCCATGCAGCGGAATAGCATCTCAGCAATGGACATGGTGGAACAATCCTGTTACAGTGATATAAATATCAATTCATATAAATATACAATCCCAGAGACGGAGTTACATCTCAGATATGTCAAAGACATTATTGATAGATCTGAAGCATTGAATTAAAATTTTTGGTGCGGCCGGGAATCGAATCCGGACCTCCATGCTTACTAGGCAGACGTCTTAATGGTTAGACTACCACACCACCAATGGTTAAGGCGCCTTGGAATAATCTATGTACGATTTCCCTCCAATTATCTTTGGAACAAAGAAGCTGAATTAAAGTTTGTGTTGTGGAGGGAAATCGTACATAGACTATTCCAAGGCACCTTAACCGTTGGTGGTGTGGTAGTCTAATGGTTAAGACGTCTGACTAATAAGCAGGGAGGTCCGGATTCGATTCCCGGCCGCACCACAAATTTTAATTCAAAGCTTCAGATCTATCAATAATGTCTTTGATATATTTGAGATGTAAATCCGTCTCTGGGATTGTATATTTATATTAACTGAAATAATTGTTTATAATTTTGAAATAATTTGTTTATAAGTAACCTTTTTCAGTGGATATAATTTTATAAACTTTGAAAAGACATTTAGGATCACCATAATGTAACTAAAGCCTCCTCGTGTTTTAGGTAAAACACCATAAATGTGAATAGCACTAAGTCCGTTTTCTTCTTGGGCAAGATATTTTGCATTTGTGCTCTACATGTTTGATTACTCACTTTTACTCTCTGACATCCGTCACACCTGGATATAATTTTTTCTACCAATATTGTAAAACTAAATGTTTTCTTGAATTTTATGAATACATTTTGTCATCCCACAATGTGCAAAGCTTTCATGAATATATTTAATTAGTGTGTCAATACATTGTTCAGGCCGACATAATTTCCAACCATCAAAATGAGGTCTCATTCTCCTAAATAATACCCCTTTGTGAACCTTATAGTATGCATCAACTTTTTCCTGACCCTTTTTTCCTATATAACTTTTCAGTAGTTTACAATTTTGATCATGATTTTGAAATATTCGAATATTATTGCAAATTTTTAAAATTTCAGAGTTTTATTTAATCCTCCTAAGAAATATAATTTTGAATTCCCTACTATCAAAACCAGAGTTTTCAGCATCACCCCCCACTGATAATCTACTAAGTGCATTAGCAATTACATTTTTCTCCCATTTTACGTACCTGATTTCATAATAACATTGTTGTAAAAACATAGCCAATTTAGTAATTCTGCTGTGACAAAGTTTGCAATCATGTAAATAACTTAATGGCTTGTGATCAGAATAAACTATTACTTTATGTCACAAGAATTAGTTTCTAAATTTTGTAAATGCTCAATGAATAGCCAAAAGTTCTTTTTCAGTTACTGTGTATACCTTCTCATGTTTCTGAAGTACTCTACTGGCAAATGCAATAGATCTATGTTCAAGTTCTCCATTAGTTACAACTACCTGAAATAAATGTCCTCCTAAACTAACTTCGCTACTGTCTGTCATGACACAAACAGTAAAGACATGTCTGGTCTATATAAAATTTTACTTTGACATAGTTGATCTTTGATGTATTGGAAGGAATTTTGACAGTCCTGATTCCAGTCCCAAATGGTATTCTTTTTTAGCACATTGATAAGCCAAGGTGCATTTAATGCTTGACTATTGAAGTATTTCCTATAAAATCCTGTAAGTCCTTACAAAGATTTCAATTGTTTCTTATTTTTAGGAACAGAAAAATCCATTATGGCTTGGATTTTATCTTGATCAGTTAAAATCGGCTTTTCATTGATAATATGACCCAAAAACTTCAACTCTTTAACACAAAATATGCATTTTTCCAATTTCAAAGTCATACCCCCTTTCGTTAGCTTGAAAAATATTTCTTCCAAAAGTTTACGATGTTCTTCCCAAGTTTTCCCAGTTACAAGAATGTTATCAACATATACAATTTATTTTGTATACAAATCATGTCCTAACACTTTAGCCAGAGATCTAATAAATTCAGCCACAGAAACATTAAGGCCAAAGGGTACTACACAATATTGAAAAGACACAGTACAAAAAAGCAATATATTTTCTGGAGTCATATTCCAAAGGGATTTGATGAAAGCCAGATGTTAGATCTAAACTTGACATGAATTTAATCTCTTCAAAATTATACAAAAGTTGATCCATATTTTCAGGATGATTATTTTCTCTCAATAAAAATTTGTTCAAGTGTCTAGAATCAAGTACAAGTCTCACAGCCCCCCCACCCATTTTTTCATAATGACAACTAATGAATTATTGTATTCACTTTTACTTCGCTCAATAGTTCCCCATTTTTCCATCTTTTGAATTTCCTGACTTACTGCTTCCCTCTTTCACAAATGTATATTTTATGGTTTGATAAAGAACGGATCGTGAGGTTTTAAGTTCAGTTTACAAAAATACCCTTTTACCTGACTGGGAAGTTTGTCCAAAACTTATTTATATTTCCACAATAGTTGACCCAAAATTTCTTTTTGTGAATTATGAAGACTATCAGCTTCCCTAATTTTAAGTTCAACTATATCTTTGATTTCAAGAATTTGCTCAGTCTTCATCCTGTTGAGTACAATGTTTATAGACTCTACTTTCTTAATCTGGTTGCTAGCATCACTACAGTTAAGTATATAAATGTCTGACACATGTAGGTAATCATCATGAACTCCCTAGTAATTAATTTTTTACCACCCCAGTCAAACCTCACATTGCATATAAGACTCCAATCCATACCAAGAATAAAGTTTTTCTAGAACCACTAAACACCCATGAACATATTCTTTCCTTCAATTACAACATTTCATAACACTTGGCTTTTGACATATTTACTTTGTTTACCAGTTGCACCCCTAATTTTTAATCCACTAACAGGCATTTAAACAAATTGTTTACCCCCATATCTTGTAACTTATTCCTCAACTTTTCAATAATATCCGAAATTGGACTTCCAGTATCAGTCAAACACTTACCTTGCCATCCCAAAATTTTGATGTTTATATGACGACATCTAAACCAATTTTCTTCCTTTGTATCTTGATTTTCCTCACATAATAAATCTTTTTCTATTTCTTTACAGTTACAATCTTGTGGGCCATCTCCTATGTTATTACTTTTACTTTCAGTTTTTATAGAATTAATAACATCAGAACCTTTGTGAGACTGAGTCTCAACAATCAGACTACCTTGGTCATTCTATCTTTGCCTACCTTTACTTACTTTTTTGTATTTCCACCAATCTGGATTTACTTTGTCACAAACTATTTCAAGTCTCTTCTAAAATTTACTGAATTACTAATCAACATTGTACTTACACCACAAAGTTTCAAGAAACATTTTCGTATTACTGTTCACTTTTGTCAAATCATTTTCCGCCCTATCTTTGATATACACTAAATATTGAACATCATGCTTCCTATCCAACATTTTGTTACACTAACAGTCTTGTTCCTTACCCAATTCGTTGCATTCTTCATTATTAATCTCTTATTATTATATCTATTATACCTATTCAATTAATGGCAACTTCAGGGTGAAATGAATCATTGAATTTCTCATTACTTACCTCTATTATATTGTAATCATTTTGATGTACAGAGTTAGTTTGATCAGAAACTTCATTACTTTCATTAACAAAGAATACATGTCAAATTCAATATGTGCTAAACTGTTTTTAAATTCTATGTTACTGGTACAATTTTATGAGGCTTCTTGATTTATGTATTGACTGTTAGTGTTGATAGAAGTAGCTTGATTGATGTTATTATTCTCACATGGAAATAATGTCGCTATGCTGAAAGTTGGGTTTTCTGATGTCTCTGTTTTATTTGCCCATTTATAAAAGTCACTTACTACCCCTGAGAAAACTGATCATGATTCATAGTATCTATAGATTTTTGTTGTTATTTACAATTGTACCTAAAGTTGAATTCTAGAATTTTGAATCTAAAACTAGTCTTTCCCTTTGTGTTTTGTAATCTTTGCATTATATCACTTCATTCTCTCTGTTTTGTTCACTATTGTTAAATTTGGTCCAACTTCAATCTTTTCTTGATCCTAATTGGAGCGAGTTTCAGTTTTCCGGTCTGTTCTCCCTATATTGATTAAACCCATTGGTTTCACGTTGATTTCTGTTTCTATTGTCAAATTCTCTCCTGTCATACCCATTCTGGTTTTCATTACCAAAATTCCCATTATCTTTCCTATTATACCTATTCTCATTTTCATTCCCAAACTCCCATTGTCTCTCCTACAATACCTATTCTGATTTTCATTACCAAAATTCCCATTGTCCCTCCTACCATCAAAATAAGTCCTTCTCCTACACTGTTTTTCACAAAAATTTTGCTGACACCCCTTACTCTGATCATGACCATGTCTCAGGTATTGACTAAATTCTCTTTCCACTGTTCTATCCAACTTGTCCACATATGTTAAAGATTGCTGTAAATTTTGATCTGGTGCATGTACTAAGTTCCAGTACAATTGTTCAGGAAATCTTTTTAATGCTTCAATTTGTGTCATTATATCAAAAGGTTGCTCCAAATGTATTAGTTTATGTATCTGCTTTTTACAAAATTCTTTCATTTCCCCCGGTTTTGCCTTGAAAATTGATCCATTCAGAACTTCACTTTTAATCCTAGCCTGTTCACTCTCTGACTAAAACTTTTTAAATAAACTTATTTCATATTTTTGAAAATTCACCCAATGCTCTACATTTTGATTAGCCCATGACACTGCATCTCCAACCAAAAATTAATTGGGATGTTAGACCATAAGCCAACGTTTTCTACAGCATTATTAGTAAATACGAAATTCCTTGAACTTGAGTTATTTTGATTTAATGTGGATTTTTCCATTTTTTTTAACTTTTGTACTACAATACTGATATCAGAGTTAACAATTTTAAATGAATTTTGAACCTTTGTCCTTTCTTTTTGTATTTTCTCCCCAATTAACTCTATACTTTCTTCCACTTTCCTAATTTGTTTCTTCAAATCGTAGTACAACTGTTGACTACACTAGTCGCAGCACCATTTTTGGCTGCTTCGTCTTGGACACTTTTCAATTCTGCATCAACGACTTTGCAGTCTGTTTTGATAGTTTTACTTTCTAATGCAGACAATTGTTCTAACATTTCCCTTTTAGTTAAAACTTGTTGGTCCATGATTTTACTAATTAAGCTATCTCCTATTTGACTAATCAAACTCTGAAGCATGTCTAACGTTTCCTTTTCGGATTTAGTGTCAGTTCCTTCTTTCCCCGCTATTTTTTCTTGATTACCTAAACTCTTATTGCACAAGTCGCTAAAAGTGCGGTACATCAGTCACAAAAGAAACGATAAGGAAACATTTTCAAAACTGACGATTGTCGGCGTCCAGTCCTTTCCCAGATTAAGCTTTTTTTCCTTGTCACACTTCACTGTCTTGACTGATCCACCTTACTTCATTTCAGTTTGAGTTCCAGTCCAGTCACGTTCATAATAGTCTTAATTAAATAAAACATTTACATATGGTTTCTTCTTCCATTTACGTCTTGTTGTATTTCTGAAACAGGTCACATATGTAGGATTCCGAAAATCAACAGCATTTTTCCGCGCCGATGCACCATGTGTGGCGCATTTTGCACTACACTACATCCACATTAAGTTTACTGCACCTTGTTTTTGTTGGTCATTCAGAGATCTCGTAGATTTCGTAGCTCTCCTGCCATTAAATCAACATGAAAATATCAGGACGTCAGGTTTATAGCTGTATGATTAAAATAATGTGACCATTTTTATGCACAAAGACATTTATTAAAACAGAATAACTGGTACTCAACAATGACTGATTTCTGTACTCACTTCATAATGCTTTAATACTCTCTGTGTTCGCACCAATATGCGTGTATGTTTTCAAGAACACAGAAATAGTTAAATACATTTTTATGAAATGTGTAAATGTGGTACAAGACAACATTATATGAAATTGTTAAATATAAAATCATTACAATTATATTAAAAGCACTTTATGACAATGCAAAATCAATAATGTGAACATAAGCATTTTACGATTACAGGAGTACAAAAATTTGTTTATAATTTTCATATGTCCGAATTTACAATGAAAAAATTAACATCAAGTTAAGCAGATTGACATAATGCTTAATACTATTCAATATGTGTCTCAAACTGTAAGTGACAAAATTTGTGTTAAAATTACATAGTTACATAATATGGGTGTTATGATCTTTATAAACATTTTACTACAATTTTCATGACATACCTTGCAGTTTTTTATCGTATTATGTTTAATAAATAATTTTCTAATTATACATGAAAGAAAAGGTTTAGTTAGAATGGGTATCATACACTACAATTGTCCAAACACATGGTATTTTCTAGGGTATATACATTAGATTGTGAAAGTCCGTTGTAATTTACCACAGTCATTCAAAATCTTATGCCAACAATTATCTTTCTCAAGTTTGTGGGTGAAAATGTGCAAATTTTCATCATGACAGGGATGAAATTGTTGATTTGTGTGAATTACAAAGTTACCAACAAACACACTTTTCTTTATACATGCAGAAAATACAAGTTGCATCTGAAACGTTCAATGAATGGTGTCAGGAAATCTAGCAAACAACCGTTACAAACAAAATACCTTTATTGGCCATCTTCAAAATCGGTTGTACAGCGGTTGGAATCTGTGAGTAAATGCTTTTTGTAGATATTGTAGAAAGATATAAAAAAAGCCAAGATTGCTGATCATAAATTTTTATTTAAGACAACTGGTTTCGCTGAACTATGTCACCATCATATGGTCCAATGAAATCATTTACAAAGTCATAATCTTGTAATGTCAATCAGTTGCTATATAGCATCATTTACAGTACATAGGTGCACTATGTCAATATAATAAAACATAGCAACTGATTGACATTACAAGATTATGGACTTGTAAAATGGTTTAATTGGACCAGATGATGCTTACATAGTTTAGCGAAACCGATCGTCTTAAATAAAAATTTATGATCAGCGATCTTGGCTTTTTTATATCTTTCTACAATATCATTATTGGATCGCCTCCTAGAACGTAAACCAACTCAGATTTTTGTAGAATTGCTCAAAGCACTGAGGTCACCCATTGTTGGGTCCCTGCAGCCACTTACACAAACTTTCTACATACTGCTTCTTCACCGTACACTTGCACTAACAGCCTATGGGTCTCCGCTGCTGTTTTGCATAATTTGAAATAAAACTTAATGTTGACACGTTGTTTCATTGCTGCACTTTGCGCTCCATGTTGCAATGACACAGGTTCTCGCATTGACCCTGTTAGCTGGGTCGCAGCATGGGCCACTGCTTCACTGCGGTGCTTTGTACGATAGGGGACACTTGTTGACAAGCCCTCTCCAGTGCTGTTTGTAAAAAAAAAAAAAAAAAAAAAAAAAAAAAAAAAAAAAAAAAAAATGAAAAAAAAAGTGACCATTCACGAAACTCTCCAGACGTACCTTGTAGGTAGGTTTAAATAGGTTCATTTAATACTGTTATTATCTTTTTACATGCCCTATGACATTAATATAGCATGTTGAGGGTTAAATTCAGGCGGTTACATCAGGTAGTACATAAAATACCAACTTAATTCATAATATTGAAGATATAAAAACAGATTTTTTTAAAAATATTTATCACTTTACACAAAGAAAACTAACGAGTTTTACACAGCAGGAAGTCTTATTGAATTACGGAATTTGTAAAAATCTGTACTGAATTCGCGAACCAAATCCAATTTACTGACGGGTCATCATCCTCCATGTCAGCTATATTTTGCGTGGAATCGTTCCTCACTTTTAGTAAGTTACAGCAGTCGACAAGTAACAGGTCAATAGTTTGGATATCTCTGTTACATGTGCATGTTCCGCCTTCAGTTATGCTGAACCACTGATTACAGGCTTTCAGTTTCCCATGACCTGTCAACATTGCTGTAAAATTCGGAGCTATTGGGATTTTATTCATTAAACATTGTCAGGTCATAGGAAAATATGGTTTAGTGTTTTTCTTGTTCTAGTCGTTTCCACTCAATCTCCCATTTCTTCCTAAACTGTTCTCAAAATATTTCCTATACCACAGTACCATGTATTTTGTTGCAGCTTGTAGATTTTCGTGAAAGGATGCTCCTTTAGCGAGATTATCAGCTTTTTCATTTTCCCATTTCCCTCTATGTACTTCAACCCATTAGAAATGCTCCTGCCATTTGTGTGGCTACAATGATCTGACTTTGCATCGTATTTCTTCAATCAAGAAGTTGCTGTTTTTCGTATTTCGTAGCAAATCCAAAGTAATCCTGCTATTGGTGTACATTACTACAGCTTTGACAATATTAGAAAGTTTGGTTATTGACTCAATGACAGATTGTTTCGCTTGAACATAGAGCTTTGCTGTAATAGCAAATTACGTTATCAATTGATGAATCGATGTTGTAAATGTTGTCTTCGAACTGAACCTGCGATCTTGGTGTTGCTTTG
The DNA here is from genome assembly GCA_026315105.1 of Locusta migratoria. NCBI lineage: Eukaryota > Metazoa > Arthropoda > Insecta > Orthoptera > Acrididae > Locusta > Locusta migratoria. The sequence goes on along the minus strand of CM048749.1, from coordinate 275,728,717 downwards.
TTGATATCATCAATAATAAATTGTAGTAATGGTTTCTTTAATTGTAATGTCACTTTCTTATACTATGCAGTCAATGCGCCCGAATTGTCAAAGGAAAACAAATTTTATGTCCTTATTATTAATTGGCTTTTAGCTATTGGGGATCCGTGACTGTACCTTAGGGGTTAGGAATGTATTATGATAGTAATAAGACGTCTTTGGACACAATATTTTTCTTGTCCGACGCGTTTCAGAGCTAGAACACCGTGTTTGAGGACTTAATTAATATATACTCTGTTGCATCTGCTTTATTTTTTCACCCAACGGTAGAAGAACGACACAGTTGTTAGTTTCTGACGAGAAACCTGTCTCAGGTGTGTTTAATGAAAGGAGATTAAAATAAACACACAGTGAAGTATTGTGAAGTGTTACCTGCATTTGTTGACATAAAATTATCTCCTGCATAGGTGAAAAACCTTCCGCATTAGCACATATTTTATACAGGACATTTTCATAACTTAGCATGATTATACTAAATGACATTTCATTAAGGCTATGGAGTACTGAAGTTATACTTGCAATAATCTGTGTAGATTAATATGCTAAAATAAACATTAATTAGATCTACAAAGTTGTGGACAACATCATCATTACAAAATGTTACGGGACAATGATTTTTAACAAAACTAAGTGTAGATGACTCAGCCTCCATTTAAAACTATTCCTGTAATGACAAGTTAACTGAAGGACACAATAAAACTGTAAGTGAAGGCAATAAGCGATCTGTTGTAATAAGCAGTACCTCACATTCTGGTTTCAAGAATAACAATTTTCACACACAAAAATCCAGAGGACTGACTACAAGTGTTCTGATTTTTGTGTACCATCAAAACCCAAATTATAATGTTACCTCATAAAATGAAATGAGTAATATATTTGAGTAAAAAATTTGAAATATTACATAAGTATTTGAGTACATATTTGAAATGAACCAAAAATTCAATTGATATCAAGTTTTCTGCCATGTCTTAATTTGCACTTTGAAGATATCAGAAATGTAAAAATAACACTAAGAACATAAACATTGCATCACTTCTTTTTATTTTTGGAGTCTACAGTATGTTCAACATATAAAATATTCCCATTCACACCTGTGCAGTGGAGAAACGTATGTGTGTTCCTTTTTCTGTATTGATAAAATATCACAGATCAGGAAGAATACATTTATAATAATAAAATATCGATTGTACAACACAGGAATTAATAGCTGAAGCTCCGGAAATGAAATATTATTGGATGTATATACAGTTCATTTGTGTATTGCTTCTCTACCACTAAGGATACTGTGGATAATAGTAAAAATGAGATAGCCTGGAAAATGTGCCAAAACTATATCAAATGTATTCGCTGCTCTCTGCTCAATGTTCCTAATAATAATATATAGTTGCCTGAGTGGTTTTTGGATCTGCAGTTTTCTTGCAGGAAACAGAAACTGTCCTTTACATATTCTATCAATATTTACCCTATTTTTCCTCTATGGAAATACACTACCACTCATCATCTAATTAATGCACAGTAGTTACCCAGCAGTTAACAAAATAACTTAATACACCCAAAGAGACTTCCTCCAAGTCCGACAACTTGTTTCACTCTATTGAAAACTGCTGCCAGACATAGCCTCACTCTGACCTCTCACTTTTAACAGTGAACTTTCCAAGCTGTAAAATCTGTGTGTTATACATTTCTTGAAGAGCAGCGATGACTATTCTCAAGAGGTGATCATTGTGAAGTGTTACCTGCATTTGTCGACATAAAATTATCTCCTGCATAGGTGGAAAAACCTCCTCATTAGCACCATTTTATACAGCACGTTTTCACAACTTAGCATGTTTATGCTGAATGGCATTACATTTTGGAGTATTGAAGTTATTGTTACAATCATTAGTATAGATTACCAAACTAGGTTAAAAAACTAAATAATATTACTAGAAAGATTGAAAGTCGGTAATTTTTGTTTACATTTGACATTCTTAATTTAAAATTTGACGAACTTATTACCATACAGGGTTGTTTGAGATATGAATTGTTTATATTACAAAGTGTTTAAGTGTCTCCACCAGCAATGCGGCAACAGTTTGTATTATGTGAAGCAGGCCTAACAGCACTCACTGATTTCAGGTAGTCAGCAAAGTCAGTGTTACATACATTCTCATACAGAGAAGGCAGCTGATGTTTGGTGGCTGCTGCGATTGTGTAGTGGCAGCATTGGCGCGCTCTGTGGGTGTGTCAGTGACACGAGGCAGCGAGTGCAGTGTCGTCATGTATCTGGTTGTGGAACCAGCCATTGACAGCCACTAACCTTGTCGGTTGTTTGCCAACGGAAGTACCTTAAATTTTTAATGGTAGTTCTGCGGACAACTAAGCAAACCCTTGCACTAATAAGCAAATATCCGACACAAACATGGTATACAGCCTGTATATTCCAAAAAGTGAATAAATAAGTTAATAAACAAAAAATATTTAATAAGATAAATAGGCTTTTTAGGCTCGGGAAATGCAAATGTCCGTTCACCTCCATAGCCAAAAAATAGTGCCAAGGTGTCACCAAACCAAGAATATTTACTCCATGGAATTAGGACAGGAAAAAAATTTCAAGTTAGGTATTACGTGTACCCTGACGAAAACAACCATATGAAGCAGTCGTGTCAAACTGAGTAACTGAAAAACTCCCTAAATCAAGAGCATCGTCAAATCTGGTTGCTTTCAGTTCGACCTGCAATAATCAAACAAAATAAAAATTAGTGATTTGATGTCATTTAGATGTAGTGACAATAGAGCTGAAAAGCGTAATATACTGTGCAAAGAACCATTTGACAAAGGAAGGGAAGAATCTTGGGGTTTAACGTCCCATCAACAGCTTGTCCATTAGAGATGGAGCTAATGCTGGGCGTTTTGGATAAGGATGGGGAAAGAAATTGGTCGTGCCCTTTGAAAGGAACCATCCTGGCATTTGCCTGGATTGATTTAGGGAAATCACAGAAAACCTACATCTGGATGGTCCGAGGTGGTTTTAAACCACCATCCTCATGAATGCGAGTCCACTGTGTTACCACTGCGGCATCTCACTCGGTTTGGAACTAAGTAAATTTGTTACCTTTGATCCAAATTCCAAAATATTCGTTGAGTTACTTTCGACTGTTCATATTTATAATGTTAGAGGATGAAAGATGGCTTTTTTATAACTTTATTTTTTGCATTAGATGCATATTGGCGACTGCACAAAGCAGACATTTCGATATTTGTCTTGCAATTACAGCATTAGTCTCATTGTGCTGTAGAAAGTAAATCTAAGCTATATGTACTTTAAATTCGTCAATAACAACTTTTTTCAATTCCCTCATGTTGATCTGAATCACTTTAGGCATCCTCATGTTTTTCCTGAAACCACCTAAGTGAATTAACAATCTAAAGCTGATGATATATGTGTTACAGGTGTCCACCAATACGAGATGTGGTGCTCAAATGGTGCAGGCAGGGCACAGGCTTATCCCTGGAGTTTTTCATGTGTCCTCCCTGCTGGAGCTGCCTAAAGACTGTCTCTCTGGAAAAATCTGTATATATTGTTTTGTCTGTTTATGTTGGAAATAAAATCCAGAGTTCCTCTCATGTTTAACAAGTTTTCATTCCAATGGATCACACATGTTTTCATATTGCGCCATTTTACATGAATAAAGTGTAGTAATATCAGAACAAAGACTCACATTACACCTGAAAATACCAGTGCATGGTCAGTAATTTATTTTAATCTGTGCTCCTCCTAAAGAAACGAAAAAATTTGAAATTTCTCACTTGTTATTTCATTTTTAAATACAAATTAGATTAAGTGTACTTGAATTAAAAGAAAATGCTTTTTTGAGAAATATGGATGTGTAACATAAGCCTTGAACTTGTAAACTTTGGATTTATTTCGTTTCAGAAATTACTTCTACTACTTACACTTACATTTATCGTTAATTAAAAGCAAAAAAAAAGTTGTATATTTATGGAGTCTGCTGGAGAACGTAATTAAAAATTAAATATGGTTTTTCAAAATTTTTAAATTTCAAATATCTGAGTGGATGCTTTGAAAAGGCAGCCAAAGTACCCCATCCCTTTCAATTGTGTTGGTTAATAAGCATACTGTGTACTCTTTGTGGCATAATACTTTTTTCTATGAAGTAGCTTCAAAAGAAGTATTATATCTATTTATATTGTCTAAAGATTTTGTTCCTATTCAGTTAATATGTTAAAGTCAGACTAGTTGCCACAATGTACTCAGTATAGAACTTATGATACTTTAGATCACTTTATTTCAAAAAGCAGAGTAGTGTAATTATTGTGCACTAGCAATCACACATAAGGATAGTGGCTAGTTGAAACAAACAATATCATCTTGTCAGGATGATAAAAACCTGATACTTATCTCTGACTAACATCAACTTCTTTTATGCCAAGGAAAACAATGTATTCAAAACATAATAACATAAACATTTTATATATTCCCTAATATTAGCTGAAAACTTCTTGAAACTTAATGATAAAGAAGAAACAGTGCTCAGATACAAAGCTAATAAACTCATTCAAAAGTGCAAAGCAACAATATCAAATAATTTTGAAACAAATGAGTTTTAACCATTAATAACAAACAGAAAAATTGTGATTTTATGGCAGTCAAATTTATTAAAGATTTCACAATATTTGTTATGGTTAGGATGTTTTAGTACCATTACCAGAATTATTTACAAACAACCAAATAGACTAGGTTGTGTCATATCAAAATTAAAATGAGAAAATACCTAAAAATGGTAACTACTAAAACTGAATTTCAAAACCCTACATTGCATAAGATCAATACACCAATCTGATGTATCATGAATTTACTTAATAGCAAAGTGCACAAATTAAAGTTAGAACAATTCAAAATTACTATTTCTTAAAAGTCTTATTTCATGTAAACTGGCTTTGAATCTACAAAATATATGAAGGATTCGACTGCACCTTTTCAAGGTAATTCTTTATACCAAAAACATTGTAAACTTGTAATCCAGTATATTTGTAGAGAAAAGGATAGTGATTATATGATAGATCTTAATGAAAAAGCAAGGAAAAGTGAAGGAAGTAGTAATAGAATTTATAGACACAGATATTTATTAGTTTTCCTATAATTATTTATGTTTCAACAACAAAATTTAGAAGTAACACTAAGGGTTTATGATGGGAAACAGTGATAGTGAACAAAAAATAAATACATACAATTAAAATAAAAATAAAAAAAATTAAAAAAACCTCTCCATGTGGATAATAAGGTATGAGTATAAAAATAGCATCACAACCAAAGTTAAATTTTATGAGTTGTATGGGTGGCATACAACAGGTGATAATAAAATAAGTTAAAAATATTTGTAAAGTTTATGGGACTTAACTGTGAGTCATCAGTCCCTACACTTACAAACTACTTATGAACTACCTTATACTAAAGACGACAAAAACATCCATGCCCAAGGGAGGATTTGAACCTCCAACATGGGAGGCCACTTGATCCCCCCAATGTGACACACCAGACCGCTCGGCTACTCCCATACCGCAGTAAAATAAGTATTCTGCATAATAGTATAAAATTAACACTTACAAATGGAAGGAAAACACCATACCGTTTCTTAACATGAAAATAACAAAACATAACCTGTTGATGCCTTTCAATATTTAAAGAAAACATAGTAGTGCAGACAAAACTGTACCAACCACTGCAAGCATATATCACTTCCAATAGTAGCATACAGATAATCACGCAGATCCTACACACATCGTGATATAGAACTTCAATAGTAAATATATAGCATATTGCTTGATAAGAAACAATTAACATGATCTTTCTCACAGTAAAGTAAATAGAAAATCACTGTCACGCAGTATCGCTGTGTATATATGATTTTTGATGTGGATCCAGAATCTAGTATATTGTGTTAAGTGTTTAGTGTTTGTATCTAAGTAGAAATGTTTACACAGTGTCAAATTAGGTAGTGCAGTAGTGTATGTTACATAACAGCCTCTGCATTGTATTAACAATTTCTCAATGGGAAATACTTCTACACATTAGAAGAATTTTTCAATAAAACTTCGTAATTTCACTAAAAATAATAATTAATAATAAAAACAAAAGAATACTGCATGCTATGTATATACATCTTTTATGAAACTGACACATTCCATATCAGTGCAAAGTGTTATATTTATGATCTATGGATCAAGTATTATTCTACACTAATTAAGTATGCAAATAACATACTGGGACACCAAATCTGATAGTAAACAATTGAGACACGAAAAGTGTGTCACAATTTCAATACGAAATCGTGTGAATGGCACACAGGCTATGGTCTGCAGATTCAACCACAACAAACAACATGGAAAAGCTCCAGGCCAGCAGAAGATACCAGTGGAAATAAATTTATGGATATCAATTACCCCTCCCCCTTGTGAACATAACAAAATTACATTAATTTTTATTGAGGCAATATGCAGTTAAACAAAGGTAAGTAACTTGTTCAATACAAGCACTTCTTGATGAACACAAAATGTGAATCAGTAATTCAACATGCTTAATTAAACATTAATTCGACATACTAACATGTGGGCAATATCAAATAAGAAAAATAACTATTAGAGAATGATACTGGACAATGATTTTTAACAAAACTAAATTTAGATGACTCAGTCTCCATTTAAGACTGTTCCCATAATGGCAAGTCAACTGAAGGTCACCATAAAACTGTAAGTAAAGGCAATGAGGGCTCTTTTGCAATAAGTAGAACATGACTCTGTGGTTTCAAGAATAACAACTTTGACACCAAAAATTCACAGATAAGTGTTCTGATTTTTGTGTAACATCAAAACTAAAATCGTAGTTAAATGTCATAAATTTAAATTAATATATTTGAGATAATTTGTAATATTACATAAATATTTCAGTACATATTTGAAATGAACCAATAATTCAAATGATATCAAGTTATGAATTACACTGTAGTTTTCTGTCATGTCTTAATTTGCAGTTTGAAGATAGCAGAAATATAAAAATAACGCTAAGAACTTAAACATTGCATCACTTGTATTAATAAAATATCACAGATCAGGATGAACACATTTATCAGAATAAAATATCATTTCTACATCAGACAAATTAATAGCTGAAGCTTAGGAGATGAAATATTATTGGATATATATACAGTCCATTTGTGTATTGCCTGTCTAAAACCAATGATACTGCAGATAACAGTAAAAGTGAGCTAGCCTGGAAACTTGCCAAAATTATATGATATGTATTCGCTACTCTCTGCTCAATGTTCCTATTAATAATATAAAGTTGCCTGAGTGGTTTTTTGGGTCTGCAGTTTTCATGCAGGAAACAGAAACTGGCCTTTATGAATTCTATCAACATTTACCCTATTTCTCCTCTATGGCAATACACTATGACATATCACCTAATTAATAGACAGCAGTTACCCAATAGTTAAGAAAAGAACTTAATACATCCAAAGAAAGTTCTTCCAAGTCTGACAACATGTTTCACTCTATTGAAAACTGGTGCCAGACGTAGCCTGGGTTTGTTTTCAAGCTGTGAAATCTGTGTGTGATACATTTCTAGGAGAAAAGCAATGAGGTGATTATTTGTGTAATGTCACTCCTATGTTAAATCCCCTTGTATTCTTATACTGATTCACCAAAATTTCATTGCAAAGAGTATTTTTAGAGGATGAATTGTCCTTGCAAAAATCGTTTCTGAAACCTAGAGTCTTTTCCAACTGACTAAATAACATTTGTGTCTTTCAGGACTCATATGTGTTTACAACACTACATATGGTAAGGCATTGTAGCCTAGATTACTCCTTCAATTCAAGTCACTAGTCAGGTAGTCCATTACTATAAATGTAATATGTTTTATTATTGCCTTGTTAGGTACACCATTGTCATAATAAATTGGTCAACTGATGCTTGCATACTGGAAGTTAAGATTAGACAAGTTCGTGCATTCATGATAAAGCATTTGTAATATATCACTTCTAACTACAAATGTGCAAGCAGCAAATGTTAAGGATATTATGCCAATTGTGTACCAAACAACATCAGATGTGTACAGTGCTGTGTCAGTTTTCAATTGATATGTCATGCATTTTGGTATAATTATTTTATTAGTTTGATGAAATAATATTTGATCATTCGACAATGGCACATTGCTTACTGAAACTAGTACTGATATACAGTGAATGAGTAATTTATACAGGCAGTCTTGGCTTTGACTTCTTATTCAAGTCATCACATTAAAAAAGTAGAATGAAATTTAAAAACATTTGATAAGTGATATTACTGGATGAAAAGAGAAAATCTGATACTCTTCATACGTAATATGAGAAAAGCATGATAAAATGACAGGAAAATAGACAACACAGTTAAAAAAAAAAAAAAAAAAAAAACTGGAACACTGGAAGACTTGAATACACATTGACACTGGAGCACAATAAGAGACGAAATATTATGGAGTACTTTTACAAAATTTAAAATGGGTAGGTTCCCTCAGATGGATGGTGGACATTTAGGTGCTTATGGAGAGAAATAGAAAAGTGTCGCTGAAAGAAAATGGGTGACTGGTGCAGGGTGTTTATGGGATAGAAGAGTATAACACAGTGGTTAAAGAGAAAGGAACAATTTGCTTTCAGAGTTATGAATTGTGAAGGAAAGGGTGTGGAGTGAGAGGGGAGAGGAAGAGGTATGATGTGCAAATAGGGAGGAGGGGATGCCCTGGAGGGACTGAGGAGGAAATAGGTTTACACCAAGGTATTTTACAGTGTTATCTGGATAGGGCGATCATAAATGGGGATGTAGAGCTGAAAGTAGTGGGAAGTGTGTCCTCTTGTTATTGCTTGTGTTTTGGTGGGTTGATCTCGATGATGCATTGATTACAACAGCAGGTAAATTGATTGAGATGGGGTTGGGGTTTTTGGAGTATAGGATACAGGGTAAGTAGCACGGTGTCATCAGCATACTGAAGGTCAATGGTCGCTGTTTTGCATTGTAGATAATTTTAATCCCCCCTCCCAGGAGAATTAATTAAAATTTGAGTAAAGGTAAAAGTCTACCATAGACCTCCTGCTATTCAGCCAAGTGCTTAACATGCATTATTTGTAGGCATGTACATAAAACAATAAGACAGAATGATGTATGGAGGAAGAGAGACCGTAATGGAGCACACAACTCTGGGAGATAAAAATCCTACACAGTGATTCCATAGAGTTGAAAAGACACTGGTACAAGCACATGGGTATTGACTATGTGAGATAGAAATAAAATCATCTAAAGTTGGTAATCTAAGGGACAAAACTACTCTTTCATTGGTCCATAGACTTACAAACTACTTACACTAATATATGCTAAGAATAACACTCACCTATTCCCTAGAGAGAACCTCAGTCGCGAGTGGCTGTGTGATCTATAACGTAATGTCTCAGACTGCACGAGAATTCCAGCGAGGCGTTTACATACAATGTAAAGTAAAAGGTCAAGGAGAAAACAAAAAAGACATGATGTTAAAATTGCACTGACACCACTTCATTGTACTATAACTTTGAGAGAGGGGGGAGGGGTTGCGGTGCAGGGGCCCATCAGCGAGTACGAGAGCACTACTCTGGGAATGTCATGAGAGGGTCCGATAGGCAAGGGGGTGTCGCCGGGAAGTGCAAGAACTAGCAGAAAGAATGGAAAGGAAACAGGAAGGATGCCATAAAGTAGGTATGAGGGATATATGTGAGGACGGAGCTCACTGTCTGGTTGGGGTAGATGGTGTAAGTTGCCCTGGGAAAGGGTGTGGAGATGTAAGACAGGTGGGATACACTGGTAGTGGCGCAGCACTGCATTGGGGTGTATGAAGATAGAAGCAACTACAGTACTAAGGAAGTACAGTTTGCGGATGGTATATAATGTATGGAGGCATGCAAAGAACTGGAGACGGTGTGGATAGGGGATGAGATCCAAGAGGATGGAAATGTTTTTTTTTTCGTTATTGCTTTTTCGATCTCTCTAAAAAGTACAGGTGGTTTGGTTGCGTGGCTAAGTGGCGCTCTTCAGACTATACATAATGTAATTATACAAAGAAAAAATTGAAACTTAAAAAAGAAGATGTAAATATACATATTTAAAAAAATAACAAGGAAGATAACATTTGTGAACTTTACAGACATGCACAGACGAAAATTGTTGGAAAATTTTATATGTGACTGTACAGTGAAGCACTGATGGAAATAACGTATCACATGAGGATTGAAGCAGTAGGATCATTAAAGGACGGAAGTGTCGTCTATGAGCTGGATGTTGCAATATTTGATAAAATAACAATGACAAACAATGAACACCACATGTTGCACTTAACATTTTAACACTAAGTGGACAAACTGCAGGAGGTTCGGTAGGTGGCCAGGAGAGAGAGAGGGAGAGAAAGAGTTGGGGACCATAGACACTTACAAGGATGGGAGGGAAGAAAGGGTGGTTGGAGGGGAAACTTGGAAAGACTTTCTTTGGGAGACAGGGATGGAGAATTAAGGAAGGCGAATAAGGGGTCAAGAGTTTCTCAGGGGACGAGGGAGGGAATGGAGTGGGATCAAAGTTGATAAGAGCGATAGATATCTGGACGGAAGGCACCGTTTGGGAGAGGAAGGTGTTGGAAGTTGCTATGAGACTGGATGTGGAGAGGTGGAAGGTGGGGCAGGTTCAGCGAGGAGAAGTTTGACGATGGGATTAGGAGGGTTAAATTGATGGGAGATGTAATGGAGGCATATATGTTTAAGGAAGAGTTGTGGTTAGAGGGGGGATGCGATTGTACAAGATCTGTGTGGAGGGGGGGCAGATACGGAAGGTGACTTGGAGCGCCTGGCTTTATAGGGTTTGGAGGGATTTGCGGAAATGCAGTGGGTTACATATCCAGGGAAGGTTGGAAGAGCAAATGAAGAGCCAGAGAACGGATTTATAGGTGTAGATGATAGTGGAGGTGTACAGTCCCCAGGTTCCCTCGGAAACGAGAGTAAGTAAACGGACTCGGTTGTGGGCTTTCTCTTGGACAGATTTGAAGTGTGGATGGCATGAAAGGTTTCGGTCAAGGTTAAGACCTAGAGCGTAGGGAGCTACATGGAATGGTATAACGACGAGATGTAGGAAGAGCTATGGAGGTGCGCATGAGAGATAGGCAACAGCCATGGGTGGGGAGGCGTTCGCGGGAGGAAGGGTGCATGCCGCAGGCACTGTCCATCCTTAAGATGTTAGTACAGCGCCAGCACAAGGCACGTGCGGGAAGTTCGGCCTCACGGGGTGACATACAGCGGGGCGGCGAAGAAGTGGCAGGTCTGGCAGTCCATGACGGCCAAGGCGAGGGAGGGAAGCCGGCGGAAATTACGTGACAACTCATTTCGTTGTTTTGAGGGTATCCTTTGTGGTGTTTATGTGATCTCTGACTATTGTCAGTTTTTAGAAGACCCATTCTAGCTATTGCGTTCTTTAGAATGGAAAAATACACACTTTATGTTGACAATTGGCCGATCGAGCCAAGGCCGATCACAAGCAATTTCATTGTTATTCTTAATTTGGAGAAAGAGGAGTGTCACAATTTGTCCTAACTCGCGATTACAGGCCATGTTTTACATTAATTAAATAGGGAAGACTAAGTATGTACTGTACTCGCCAGATTCGATGAGTAAACTATCTGGACGAAATTTCAGAATGTACACAATTTGTAAATTGTTGGCAGAGAGAAACATATTTCATAAATCAATTTCCTTCACATTTAATTTCTACATGATATTGGATTTTAAAAGCCAGCCTATTAGGATCTTATAATAGTATTCAGAAAAGTATTGAAGTTCAACAGTTTGTATCAAATTGCAATGTAATCATGAACACGGTCTTTATTAAAGCAACACATAAAAGAGTTTCCGACTTTATCTGTCATTGAGCTTTGAATTAAATAAACGGGTAATCATGAAAATTTATTCTATGCCGCGTTTGGAAACCAGGTTTTGGGGTAACTTGACAGTCACGCTCACTACGTCATCTGCACACAGTGGTCACATCTGCACCGCTACCCTAGCACATCTCCTGCCAGACTGAAATTTTCATTTCATCGACAGACTAGCGACGTAGTGTCCCTAGCCATTCTCACTCAGTACTCAAGGTATTTCACTCTAACGCTTGTTGGTGGCCCGGCAGTAAAATCCTCAGTAGTTTGTGGAAGGCTTGCAGTTCTCTCACGTTGGCCCGTTCTTGCAGGAGCTTTTCCCGGCCGCAGCGATGTCGAAGATTCCTGATATGATATACATATCTAAAAAGTATAGAGTATATTGAGAATTATATCTTAAGAACATATGGTAAAAATTTCGACTATTTTAAATGGATAGAAAGTATCGAAGTGACCAATTTGCAGCAGGGTTTTGGAACATATCCTTTATTCAAATATTGTTTATTATCTCTAACAGAATGATCTATTAACCCAATTCCGTATTTCTTGATTTCCAGAAGGCTTTTGACACCGTACCTCACAAACGCCTTTTAATCAAATTGCGTTGTTTTGGTATATCGCCCCAAATTTGCGATTAGATAGGGATTTTCTTTCAGAGAGGACACAGTTCGTAGTAATCGATGGTAAGGCATCGAGTAAAACAGAGGTGATATTGGGCGTTCTCTGGGTAGTGTAATTGGTCATCTGCTGTTCCTTATTTACATAAACGATTTAGTGGAAAATCTAAGTACCTCTCTTAGGTTGTTTGCCGATGACGCCGTCATTTACCGTCTGGTAAAATCATCTGAAGATCAAAACCAACTACAGAACGATCTGATTAAGATATCAGTATGGTGTAAAAGTTGGCAATTGACTCTAAATAATGAGAAGTGTGAAGTCATCCACACGAGTAATAAAAGAAATCCATTAAACTTTGTTTACAAGGTAAATCAATCAAAATTGAAGACCGTAAACTCCACGAAATACACTGGAATTACTATTACTTCAGACTTAAATTGGAAAGAAGACGTAGATAATGTCGTGGGAAAGGCGAACCAGGGACTGCGTTTTATTGGCAGAACCCTTAAAACATGCAACAGAACTACGAAAGAAACTGCATACACTACGCTTGTCCGTCCACTTTTGAAGTATTGCTGCCCAGTGTGGGATCCTTAACAGGTGGGCTTGACGGAGGACATCGAATGAGTCCAAAGATGGGCAGCACGTTTCGTATTGTCACGATACAGGTGAGACAGCGTTACGGAAATGATACAGAATCTGGGATGGGAATCATTACAACAACGGCGCTTATCATTGCGGCGTGGGCTACTTACGAAACTCCAATCGCCAACATTCTCCTCCGAATGCGAAAATATATTGTTGACTGCCACTTACATAGCTAGAAATGACTATCAAAATAAAATACGAGTAATCAGAGCTCGAACGGAAAGATTCAGGTGTTCTTTCTTCGCGCGCTATTCGAGAATTGAATGGGAGATAAATAGTATAATGGTCATTCGATGAACCCTCTGCCAGGCACTTAAATGTGATTTGCAGAGTATCCCATGTAGATGTAGATTAAGATCCCCAGAATTCGTGTTTTTGGTACCCAAAAATCAAGGTTTGTCGTTATTTTCTCAGAAGCAGCCAAGGAATAAATGGTGCTTTTGTAAACCGTATAAAGCCCATCAAAGACAACACGTAATGTGTATACAAACCAACCGATTTCCTCAATTTGGATGTAACTTTGAAAATTTTGACGCTGTACTGTATGATAGCTTCGGTATTCCCATTCTTCTAATATGCATACAAATGATCACTAGACTAGGGGCTAACCAGAAAACTTCACCTTAACTCTGTGATCGATAGAACCCGACATGTAAGCCTCTGAAGAATCGTCATTTCGTTTACGAACATATTAATACCGCGCACTGCCTTGCATCGTATGGCAGTGGTCGACCACAGATGACAAATGAATCATACTACAATGCCTAAGATATAAGGTAGACTTTAAACTGTACTACCAATTGTGCAGGTGTGGTAGTGTGGTAGTGTTAGTTAAGGAAGCCCACCCAACACGGCATGGTGATATTACTACTCAAAAGACATCCAATGTGCTGTCCACTGTTTCCTGCAACTCAACATGGAGCGGCAATTAGGCTTGACCTGACCCTGTATTAGACCGGCAAATGACATATGACCGTAATATGACACATTTCTCTGGCACTTGGCTATAGACGCGCATGCACATCCGGCATTTTTGTACCTTTCCGTCGACGCGAGATGGCAGCACAAGGCAATCGGTATACTTTCAGCATGGCGGCTGTGCAGCTTCAAATTATTATTGTTCTAATTGTTCAGATGTTGATTTTATTTTGCCGTGGAACCTGAAAGCGGCAAAGTATTGATAATCAACTTTCATCTTGGGAAATATATACAAATAAGGATTTAAAAACAATGCGAAGTGGATTAAATCATATGAACTTACGCACGATTACAACAAATTGTAAGCGGCAGGTTTCAATACTTGCTTCTTGGCGAAGGGTCCGACACCCCACTTTTATTTATACTTATATTGGCGCTAACTATCAGTACCGCATCAACATATAGTGTACTAAAACATTAATTTCTTTTAAAGGTGCATACTGTTTTTACTAACTACAATGGCTCGTACTTGTAAACAATGTTCGAAACTACTGTGATGTTAAAATAGAGGAACGTCTGTGAGCCTACGTCATAGGTATGTTGTAGTTGACTATGTGTCTTACCCTTAAATAGGACCCTTCTTAATTTCCAGTTGGAAACATCTTCGTTCTTTCGTATGAATTTACTAAAAAAATAATTTTTTGTTTCATTTTGAAGACAGCCAATTTGAAAAAATAGAGCGAATGGTTGGAAATGATTTAATTTGACTGCAGTACCTAATATTTTCAGTTGTTGTTGTTGTTTATAGGGGACTAAACTACTTATCAACTAGTTAAGACTAAGGACGGCATAAATATCCATGCCCGAGGGGGGATTCGAACTCCCGACCGTAGTGGTCGTGCAGACTGTGACTGGAGCGCCTCAGTCCCCTCGGCCACCGCGGCCGGCAATCGTCCATCGGTCATGCGTGTGTGTTGTCCTTAATGTAAGTTAGCTTAAGTTCTTTGTAAGTTTATGGGCCGATGATGACTGAAGTTCTGTCCCGTAGGATGAACATTTGGATCGCTGACCTCGCTTTCAAGGAAGACACCACGAGTTATTTACATGACTTACATAAATCGTTGTAGGGTAAAAATAAATTAATTGGTACTATGTGCGACCGCATTCGGAATTTGGAAAATTTTCCCTTTCCAAATCCTTTAAATTAAGTACTCATGTTTACATCATGGAGTACACGAAAGAGTTACAGCCACTTGCACAATTTCTTTAAGGATGTTTCAAGAAATAAAATAACTAAACCTATACTCAAAAGCTTTTATGATGCTTTTTTCGTTGCACGCAGGGATACCCCTTCATGGCTCCAAATTGAACTGATAAAACTACAGTAAGAATCAATTTTGTCTTACCGCTACAACCATTACAATAGTGATTTAAATTCCTTCTTATAAAGGCAATGATCAACGAGAATTCGTAAGGAGCCATGCCCTTCTCCTAAAATGCGTTGCAATGTTCTGAACAACGTTCATTTGTGAACAAATGTTTTAAATCATGAGTATTAACAAGCCGCGGCAGAAAAGCCGTGCGCACTAAGGCGCCTTGGTGCGGTGCGCGCAGCCATTCGCCGTCGGGGGTTCGAGTCCTCCATCGGACATTGGTGTTTGTGTTGTCCTTAGCATCAGTTAGTGTAAGTAGTTTGTAAGCCTAGGGACTACTAAACAACGCAGTTCAGTCCCTTAGATATAAAAACATTTGAACATTTGATTTCAATATTAACAAAACAAAAACAACCTCAAGTTTAATATGTATTTCGAATTGCAACTGCCAAAACGATTCTGCCAAATATGAGAAAATTAGTGGCTTCAAAGCGATGCCACGAAAATTTTTGCAAAATAAGGAGGGCAATTAAACTATTCTTTCTTTCTATACACAAAAAGTGGCACCATTATGACTCTTTTTAATAATTCACTAAGAACATGACTCTCGCCCCGGTACGCCTGAAAACAACACGTCCCCCTGTGACCACAGCCATGACAGTACTGTGTCTGCCTCGCTCACATCACGTGCGCCGGCCGCGGTGGCCGAGGGGACTGAGGCGCTTCAGTCACGGTCTGCACGGCCACTAAGGTCTGGGGTTCGAATCCCCCCTCGGGCATGGATATTTGTGCCGTCCTTAGGGTTAGCTAGTTCATAAGTAGTTTGTAAGTTTAGGGACTGATGACCCCGTAGTTAAGTACTATAGACTCTACAAACATTTGAACATCACGTGCCCCACAACACTGACTACTGCAGCAGAGCACCGGTGCTTTTCCTGGTGCCGCCCGGTGCTCGCGAAGCACCCGAGTTGGACATGCTAGGAACAAAAATGGCGGCGAATCTGCTGCCACAGCAGAAGTTGATGCGCATATCCCTCTATATACGGGTGCTCTATACGACTGGAATGCTGACCTCTGCGTCGGTGCCCTGGTGCCTTTTGCGCCACTTTTTCCAACGTCGTTGCTGCCATTGTCACAGTTGTTACTACTGTTGTATTGTAAATTAATGACCAATTGTTCTGCCATAGTGTCAAGACTATGATCAATTATTCCTCTTCAAATTTACTTCAACGTGAAGCCTACTCGTCTGTACTTATTGTCTGAAACTTTTCCTGCACGATTTTAGCCACGGTGGAGTGACCGAGCGTTCTAAGTTGCCTCGTTGCGGAGCGCAGTTGCTCGCCGCCAGAGGTTCGAGTCCTCCCTCGGGCATGGGTGTTTGTGTTGTCTTTAGCGTACGTTAGAGTACGTAGTTGGTAAACCGAAGGACTAATGACCAACCTAGTTAAGTCCCCTAGATTGACAAATATTTGAATATTTGATCCACTATTTTAATTGCATCATAAAGAGTGCCGGCCGCGGTGGCCGAGGGGATTGACGCGCTCCAGTCACGGTCTGCACGGCCACTACGGTCGGGGGTCCTTAGTAGTAGGTAGTTCATAAGTAGTTTGTAAGTTTAGGGACTGATGACCCCGTAGTTAAGTCCCATAAGCTGTACAAACATCTGAACATTTGATTTCATCTAGAGTGAACTTAACATTCTACTTTCGTATATGTTCTTTTACTGAAGCCCATATACGTTCTATTGTGTTTAACTCTGGGTGGTCAGGAGAAATAGATAGGTTGAAGGCAGATATGGTAGGGATTAGTTAAGTTCGTTGGCAGGATGAACAGGATGTCCGGTTAGGTGAGTACAGGTTTATAAATACAAAATCAATTGTTGGAAACGCAGGATTAGGTCTAACAATAAATAAGAAAACAACACAGTGAACGCATTATCGTAGCAAATGTAGACACAAAACAGACATCGACCAAAGTAGAACAAGTTTATATACGAAGTAGCTCTGCCGATGTCAAGGATACCAAAGAAATGGATGTGGAGGTGAAACAAATTATTCAGACAATTAAGGGAAACGAACGCTGGTTGTGATTGGGGACTGGAACTCGGTAGTAGGAAAAGGAAGAGAAGGAAATGTTCAAATGTTGATTATAAGAGGTAATCCGACTTATGCTGACTGCAATTGAGAGATTTATTTTACACCAGACTCGTTTCGCATTTTACTTTAAAAGCAATTTCTGTTGTCTGTAAATGATACATTGTACAGTTTGTTTTCGATACATATATTAAGAACAGTTTTAAAAAACTTAGTGCACGTTAGGCATATGTGTTTTTAACTTGATATTTGGTCTACTCACTGTGTTGTCTCTTCTTTACATCTCACTGCTGCCTCTCCGTCGTGTTGGCTGCAGTTGGTTTGTTCATGGCGTTTCTTTTTCGGCTAAACTTACAAACTGCGTATGAACTACCTCACGATACAAACATCCATGCCCGAGGGGGAATTCGAACACCCGATCGGGAACGGCCTCGCACATCGTAGCATAGCGCCTCAATGCGCTCTGCCGCTCCGCCACGGTAAGGAAATGTCGTAGATGAATATTGACTGGGAAAAATGAATGAAAGAGAAGAATGTCTGGTAGAATTATGTGCAGAGCACCTACATTTGGTTTAGTTCAAATGTTTGTATAGCTTATGGAACTTAACTACGGGGTCATCAGTCCCTAAACTTACAAACTACTTATGGACTAGCTAATATTAAGGACGGCACAAATATCCATGTCCCAGGGGGATTCGAACCCCCGATCGTAGTGGCCGTGCAGACCGTGACTGGAGTGCCTCAGTCCCCTCGCCCACCGTGGCCGGCAACATTTGGTTTAGTCATCATGGAAAAGGGCTATATACGTGGAAGAGACCAGGGGTCTCTGGAAGGTGCAAGATTGACTTTATAATGGTTTAGAAACCGGATTTTAAACTTTAAGACATATCCAGGGGCAGATAAAGTCTCCGATCATAAAGTATTGATTATGAACTGAAGATTAAAAGTTAAGAGACTGCAAAAAGGTACAAAACTAAGGAGATGGTACCTGGACAAATTGAAGATACCAGAGGTGGTTGATAGTTCCTGAGGGAGCATTGGGCCAGGACTGCCTGAAACGGGGGAAAGTAATACAGTAGAAGAAGAATGGGTAGCTCTGAGAGATAGAGGATTGTATAGGCAGAAGGAAAAGGCGTAATAGGGCTCAGTCAGTATTTGTATAGCCGCCGGGTTACACGCAGCATACGCCACCTTCATATTTTGTAATTCAAACCGGCTTCTTTTTAGAAGCGACATATAGTATTTTGATTTTTGTCTGCGCGTTTCCATTTCAGTTTGTAAATTCATATTGTGCTCTCGTGTGTATTAGAGTCGTATTAGCGTTTTAAGAAATAGTATCGTCTTCCTTTCAGCGCATCGCGACAGTAGTTTGATTTGTTTTGATTTGTTTTCTCCGTACTATAATTTTGAGTTCGTGACATTACGCTCGCAGCTTCAAGCTGTGATATCCTCGGTTGCACAGCTTGACGCTGCGATCGAGAGGCGTCTTTGTTGTTGGCCTGTAGTGGGGACCGAACGGACTCCCGTCGTCTCCACCGATCGGGCTGCGGCAGCAACATGACTGATAACTGCCAGCAATTGCGAGAAATGTGGCAGACACTCCACCCATGGTTGCGAGGGACGTCTCTCCAGTGCGTGGCAGGCGGCTCAAGACATTCCGGGGGACTAATCGTAAGGCCTCCCCGGTACGTCTTGAGGAGTTATCTGCTCAGGACAAAGTTCTTGAGCCAGATGGTGTCATTCATCTAGTCACAACGCAGGCTGCTAGATCCAGAATTTCGCAGAGGCTGGATTTACTGGTAGTCGGGAGCGCCAACATTAGGCGGGTAATGGAGCCCCTTAGAGAGATGGCTGCCAAGGAGGGAAAAAATGTTCAAATGTTTGTATAGCTTATGGGATTTAACTACGGGGTTATCAGTCTCTAAACTTACAAACTGCTTAAGAACTAGCTAACACTAAAGACGGCGCAAATATCCATGCACGAGGGGGATTCGAACTCCAGACCGTAGTGGCCGTGCAGACCGTGACTGACGCGCCTGAGTCCCCTCGGCCACCGCGGCCGGCTATGAGGGAAAGGAGGGAAAGAAGACCAAAGTACACTTCATGTGTAGGGTCATTCCAGATGTGGAACGGGTTCTTCCGGATGCCATGAAGGGTGCGTGGTGAAGCCAATTGAGGGTGGTGGCTCTCGTCTGTACCAATGATGTGTGTCGCTATGGATCTGAAGAGACTCTCTCAGGTTTTGTGCAGCTATCAGAAGTGGTAAAGACTGCCAGTCTTGCTTGCAAGATGAAAGCAGCGCTCACCATCTGCGACATAGTTGACAGGACCGACTGTGAAATTCTGGTACAGAGCGAAATGGAGGGTCTGAATCAGAGGCCCAGACGGTTCTGCGACCGTGTGGACTACAGATCCCTCGACTTGCGCCAACGGGCATTTTTTCTGTTAGAGGGCCTCGGGAACACACAGAAAGCGTCTAAATCTCAAGGAATACTGGTCAAATATGGGCCAAACACAGATATAAAAACCATTTGCGTAACAGTTGTAAATTGTCATAGCTGTGTGGGGAAAGTACCACAGTTCCAGGCACTAATAGAAAGTACTGAATCTCAAATCATGGGTTTCGGAAGTTGGTTAAAGCCGGACATAAGTTCAGCTGAAATTTTTACGAAAGGACGAATCGTGTTCAGAAAAGATAGATTAAATAAAATAGATGGCGTCGTATTTATTGGTGTCACAGGCGGTTTATCATGTAGTGAAATTGAAGTAGATAGCTCCTGTGAATTGGTATGGGTAGAGGCTATACGAGACAAACAAAATAAATTAATAATAGCTTCTTTTAGTGACTAGCTGACTCAGATAATCCGATTGCAAAAAAGCTCAAAAAAAGCTTCGATCAAATTTCGAAAAAGTACCCAAAGCATACAATTTTAATTGGTGGCGACTTTAATTTACTCTGTACATGTTGACAAAAATGCATGTTCAAACCTGGAGGCTAACATAAATCATCTTGCGAAATCGTACTGAATGCATTTTCCGAAAACTATCTCGAGCAATTAGTTTCAAATGGTTGTGAGAACATACTTGACCTCCTAGCAACAAATAATCCGGAGCAAATAAAGACCTCCGATACAGATACAGGGATTAGTGAACACAGAGTTGTCGTAGCGTGACTGAATATCGGACTTTCCAAATCCACCAAAATTGAAAGAAAAGCATATTTATTCAAAAAAGTCGATAGAAATATGATTAACGCTTTCCTTAGTGAAAATTTCCACTCTTTGGAAACTAAGAATGTGAGTGTAGATCAGATGTGGCTTACATTCAAAGAAATAACATCGACAACCATTGACGGATTCATTCCAAACAAATTAACAAAAGATGAGGCTGACCCGCCGTGGTACACAAAACAGGTTAGATCAAAGTTACAAAAGCAAAGAAAAGAGCATGCAAAATTCAAACGCACAAAAAATCCCTAGGACTGGCTATCTTTTACGGAAACTAGAAATTTGAATGAGAGAAGCTTACAATAGTTACCACAACGAAACCCAATCACGTAATTTGGTAGAGAATTCTAAGAAACTCTAATCGTATGTAAAGTATACTAAAAGCAAAACATAAACATTAAACGATAGCAATGGTGATGCTACTGATGACAGTTCTGCTAAAGCAGAATTGCTTAACGCAGCGTTCCGAAATTCCTTTACTAGATACGACGAAGCAAATACTCCCGTATTCCTATTAATAACAGTTTCCACCATGCGTAATTTAGAAGTAAATTTCCATGGAGTATTAAAACAACTTAAATCACTTAACATAAGTAAGTCTCGCAATCCTGACTGTATGCCAATTACGTTCCTTTTCGAGTATGCCGATGTAATAGCCCCATACCTAACGACTGCTCCCTTAGCGAACGTTACGTACTCAAAGAGTGGTAAGTTGCACAGGTCACTCCAATATTCAAGTCTGACGATAGGAATGATCCGCAAAATTACAGGTCTATGTCATTGACCTCGGTCTGCAGCAAGATGTTAAAATACATACTTTCCTCAAACATTATGAACTACCTCGAAGAGAATGACCTATTGTCCAATAGTCAACACGGGCTTAGAAAACAGCTTTCTTGTGAGACACAATTAGCTCTTACTCACATGATGTGATGAGTGCTGTCTTTAAGGGTTGTAAAATAGATTCCGTATTTCTGGATTTCAGAACGGCTTTCGACACTGTACCACACAAGCGTCTTCTAATCACATTGCGTGCTTACGGAATATCGCTACAGTTGTGCAATTGGATTCGTGATTACCTATCATAAAGGACACAGTACGTTGTTATTGATGGTGTCATCGAGTAGAGCCGGCCGCTGTGGCCGAGGGGACGGCGACACGCCAGTCATAGTCTGCACGGCCACTACGGTTGGGGGTTCGAATCCCCCCTTGGTCATGGATATTTGTGCCGTCCTTAGTATTAGCTAGTTCATAAGTAGTTTGTAAGTTCAGGGACGGATGACCCATAAGTTCTACTAACATTTGGACATCGAGTAGAACAGAAGTGATATCTGGCGTTCCCCACGGAAGTGTCATAGGGCCCCTAATGTTCCTTATTTTCATATACGATTCAGGAGACAATCTGAGTAGCTCTCTTGGACTGATCGCTTATGATTCTGTCATTTATCGGTAAGTAAGGTCACCAGAGGATCAAAAGCGACTGCAAAATGATTTACATGAGACATCTGAATGGTGCAAGAATTGACAATTGACCCTTAATAATGAGAAGTGTGAGTGCATTCATATGACCATTTACAAAGAAATACGTTAAACTTCAGTTACACGGTAAGTGTAAATCCAACTAAAAACCTAGGAGTAACAATTAAGAACAACTTAAATAAAAAAGAACACAGATAAAAATATTGTAGTGAACGTGAACGAAGACTACGTTTCATTGGCAGAAAACCTGGAACATTTAACCGCTCTGCTACAGAAAGTGCCTATACTACGCTTGAGTGCCCTATTTGGAGTATTGATGCTCATTGTGGGATCCACACCAGCTGGGACTGACGGACGATTTAGAGAAAATTCAGAGAAGGGCAGCTCATTTTGTATTATCGCGATGTAGGGGAGAGAGAGTCACGGAAATGATAAAAGAGTTGGCGTGGAAATGATTAAAAGAAAGGCGTTATTTGCGAATTTACTTTCACTAACTTTCTTTTCAGAATGCGAACATATATTGTTAGCATCGACCTATGCAGGGAGACATGGCCATGATAAATTAGAGAAATTACAGAAATCGTATCGTAAACAGAAAGATTAAGGTGTTCCTTTTTTCCGTGAGCTATTAGAGAGTGGAACTATAGAGAAATTTCATAAAAGTGGTTCGATGAACCTTCTAGAGTTCTTTGTACTGACTTGGCTGAAAATCCTAAGAAATTTTGGTCTTATGTCAAAGCGGTAGGTGGATCAAAACAAAGTGTCCAGACACTATGTGACGTAAATGGCATTGAAACAGAGGATGACACTCTAAAGGCAGAATTACTAAATATCTTTTTCCAAAGCTGTTTCACAGAGGAAGATTGCACTGTAGTTCCTTCCCTAGATTGCCGCACAGATTACAAAATGGCAGATATCAAAATAACTGACAGAGGGATAGAAAAACAAAATAGCTCAAAAGAGGAAAGGCCGCGGGGCCTGATGTGATACCAGTTCGTTTTTACACAGGGTACGCGAAGGAACTGGCCCCCCTTTCTCGCAATGGTGTATCGTAGGTCTCTAGAAGAGCATAGCGTTCCGAAAGATTGGAAAATGGCTCAGGTCATCCCCGTCTTCAAGAAGGGTCCTCGAACAGATGTGCAGAACTATAGGCCTATATCTCTAACGTCGGTCAGTTGTAGAATTTTGGAACATGTATTATGTTCGAATATAATGACATTTCTCGAGACTAGGAATCTGTTCTGTAGGAATCGGCATGGGTTTCGAAAAAGGCGTTCGTGTGAAACCCAGCTCGCGCTATTCGTCCACGAGACTCAGAGGGCCATATACACTGGTTCTCAGGTAGATGCTGTGTTTCTCGACTTCCGCAAGGCGTTTGATACAGTTCCCCACAAACGTTTAATGAACAAAGTAAGAGCATACGGTCTATCAGACCAATTGTGTGATTCGATTGAGGAATTCCTAGATAACAGAAAGCAGCAGGTCATTCTCAATGGAGAGAAGTCTTCTGAAGTAGGAGTTATGTCAGGTGTGCCACAGGAGAGTGCTGTTCACGATATATATAAATGACCTTGCGGATAACATCGGAAGTTCACTGAGGCTTTTTGCGGATGATGCTGTAGTATATAGAGAGGTTGTAACAATGGAAAATTGTATTGAGATGCAGTAGGATCTACAAAGAATTGACGCATGGTGCAGGGAGTGGCAATTAAATCTCAATGTAGACAAGTGAAATGTGCTGCGAATACACAGAAAGAAAGATCCTTTATTATTTAGCTACACTGTAGCAGGGCAGCAACTGGAAGCAGTTAATTCCATAAAGGATCTGGGAGTAGTCATTAGGAGGGATTTAAAATGGAACGACCATATAAAATCAATCGTCGGTAAAGCAGATGCCAGACTTAGATTCATTGGAAGAATACTAAGGAAATGCTGTCCGACAACAAAGGAAGTAGGTTACAGTACACTTGTTCGCCCATAGCTTGAATATTGCTCACCGGTGTGGGATCCGGACCAGGTGGGATTGATAGAGGAGGTAGAGAAGATCCAACGGAGAGCAGCGCGATTCGTTACAGGATCATTTGGTAATCGTGGAAGTGTTACGGAGATGATCGATAAACTCCAGTGGAAGACTCTGCAGGAGAGACGCTCTGTCGCTCGGTACGTGCTTTTGTCGAAGTTTCGAGAACATACCTTTACCGAGGAGTCTAGCAGTATATTGCTCCCTCCTACGTATATCTCGCGAAGAGACCGTGAGGATAAAATCAGAGAGATTAGAGCCCACACAGAGGCATACCGACAATCCTTCTTTCCGCGAATAATACGTGACTGCAATAGGAGGGAAAACCGATAGTGGTACTCGAGGTACCCTCCGCCACACACGGTCACGTGGCTTGCGGAGTATGGTTGTAGATGTAGATGCCATGTACTTCAATGAGATTTGCAGAGTATCGATGTAGATGTGGATGTAGAACAAAAATCCCTGGATAATACGGGATATACTGAACTTAACTGATGAGAGGAGAAAGCATAAAAATGCAGTAAGTGAAGCAAGCAAAAGGCAGTACAAACGCCATAAAAATGAGATCGATAGGAAGTGCAGACTGGCTAAGCAGGATAGGCTACAGGAAAAATGCAGAACCGTAGAAGAATGTATAACAAGGGGGAAAATATATACCGCCTACAGGACAACAAAAGAGATATTTGGAGACAAGAAAAGCAGCTGAATGTATATTAAAGAACTCAAAACTCTTCAAATGTTTGTATAGCTTATGGGACTTAACTACGGCGTTATCAGTCCCTAAACATACAAACTACTTATGAACTAGCTAATACTAAGGACGGCACAAATATCCATGCCCGAGGGTGGTTGAACCCCCGACCGTGGCCGTGCAGAACGTGACTGGCGCGCCGTAGTCCCCTCGGCCACCGCGGCCGGCATTTAATGAAGTGGGAGAGAAAGCCATTGCTAAGCAAATAGGGGAAAGTTAAAAGGTGGAAGGAATATATCGAGAGCCTAAACAAAGGAAATAAACCTGAAGACAGTAGGCTAGAAATGAAAGACCAAGTGGAGGATGATGAGATGGGAGATGATACTGCGAGAAGAATTTGATAAAGTGCTGAAAGATT
Source organism: Locusta migratoria (assembly GCA_026315105.1). Lineage (NCBI taxonomy): Eukaryota > Metazoa > Arthropoda > Insecta > Orthoptera > Acrididae > Locusta > Locusta migratoria. Next base: position 275,703,219 of record CM048749.1, on the reverse strand, counting down.
TGACTCGCAATAAGGCTCCTGGAGTAGATGATATGCCATCTGAACTGCTGATATTGTTAGGAGAGCCAGTCGTGAAGAAATTGTTCCACTTGGTATGCAAGATGTATGAAACAGGGGAAATATCCTCCCACTTCAAGAAGAATATAGTAATTCCAGTTCCGAAGAAAGCAAGTGCTGACAAATGTGAAAATTACAGATCAATTTAATAAGTCATGGTTGCAAAATACTGACACGATTTATTATAGACCTATGGAAAAACGTGTGAAATCGGACCTTGGAAAATATTAGTTTCGATTTAGGAGAAATGTAGGAACACGGGAGGTAAAACATTACGACTTATCTTAAACGATAGGCTAAGAAAAGGCAAACCTACGTTTTCAGCATTTGTTGATTAGGAGAAAGCTTTTGATAATGTCAACTGGAATACACTCTTTCAAATTCTGAAGATAGCAGCGGTAAAATATAGCGAGCGAATAGTTATATTCAACTTAGACAAAAACCAGACACCAGTTATTAGAATCGAAGCAGTGGTTGGGAAAGGAGTAATACAGGGTTGTAGCTTTTCGCCAATGTTGTTCAGTCTGTACATTGAGCAAGCTGTGAAGGAATAAAAGGAGAATTTTGGAGAGGGCATTATAGTTGAGGGAGTTGAATTAAAAACTTTGCGGTTTGCCGATGAAGTAGAAATTCTCTCGGAGACCGCAAAGGGTCTGGAAGAGCGATTGAATGGAATGGACCGTGACGTGAAAGGAGGGTGTAAGATTACCATTAACAAGAGTAAAAGATGGATAATACAACGTAGTATTAGTAAATCAAGCGATGCTGAAGAAATTAGATTAGGTAAGGAGGCAATAAAATAGTGGATGAATTTGGTTATCTGGGTAGAAAAATATCTTATGATGGTCAATGTAAAGAAGATATAAACTTCAGAATGGCTATGGCTGAGGAACCTGTACTTGTCAACATCCAATATTAATTTAAATGTTAGGAAGTCCTTTCTAAAAGCATTTGTCTTGAGTGTAGCATTGTATTGGAGTGGAACGTGGACGACAAAAAGTTCAGAAAGAAAGATGGTAGACGCTTTCGAAATGTGGTGCTACAGATGAGTGATGAAGATACGATGGGTAGATCACGTAACTAATGAGGAGGTGCTTAACCGAATCGGGAGTAAAGGAGTTTCTGGAAAATTCTAATAGAAGGGATAGATTAGTGGGACGCATTCTGAGACATTAAGGAATCGTCAACTTAGCATTAGGAGGAAGTGTGTGGGGTAAAAATTGTAGAGGGAAACCGAGGGACAAATATAGTAAGCAGATTCAAAAGGATATACATAGGTTGCTGTTCTTATTCTGAAGTGAAGAGGCTTTCACAGACATGGTAGCGTGGAGAGCAGTATCAAACGAGTCTACGGACCGAAGACCACAACAGCAACAGAGTAAAACTCGCTCGCAAAAAATTTTAGCGATTTTTTGCACTGACGGAAGAAGTGGCAGGTTGTACAAGTTGGAACAGTTCTTCATTTTACGTGTATACCTGTAATCGCAAACAGATACTGTTGATGGAGTGAAAATGAGTCTAGAATAAGAAAGCACTTTGTTTTCACATTGGGAGAGAGGCAGTTATGCAATTGTTCAAGAATAGGGCTGTCCCCTTTTCCTGATTTTGAAACAGTTATTTATTAACGGTAAACTAAATGATATTAAGAGTTATATTTACGAAGAGGAATTGCAAGAATTTAAATGAAGTATCAATACCACAATAATTATAAATTATTTTTACACTGCTTTAGAACTTTATTATCTCTCATAAGCTTATTTCGGCCTTAGGCCATCATCAGGTGTTCTGTAAATACGAGTAATATAGAGAAGTTGTTACATATATTTTTATAACATAATTACATAAATTTTTTACAATGTTTGACTTACATTACTTATAATATTGTTGTCGTTATTTGCTGCCCAATTGATTTTAAAAGCTGATGTTATGCTTATCTGTTGCTGCTTATCTTTATAAGTCCAGCAGCACTGGTTATATTAATCGATTTTTATCAGTTTTTGTAGTGGCAGCCTAGCATAGACTGTAGTGGCAGCATTCAACAATATTATAAGTACATAGTTACCAGCTTCGACCATAGATACTAACAGACCGGGCAGATAGAACAGCGACTATACACATGGTGTGCTTCAAACATAGGATCACGTGACTGTTGGAAAAAGTTAGCTGGATATAATAAATAACTCCACAGCTTTCCAGAAATGCCATGATTTTTAACTAATAATACTTTCACTTGAAGTTTAATACTACTTGTCTTCACAAAAAGCTCTGCATTATACTAAGCAAAGCTGTACCACAGCTGTACACTACCGCGTTACTGTTGGCAAAGCAATGGTTTAGCTGCAGAGATGATAGTGCCATGAAAACGATGCCATGCCCAGTGTAGCAGTATCTATGGTCGAAGGTTACCAGTAATTTATACATTAATATCTTTGGTTTATTTATTGGTTTTGTATTGGAGTTTTACTATGGATTTGGAATCTTTGGTGTTTATCCATTCTCTTGTCTGTTTATAATGTGAATAAAATTTTAGATGTGTTTTTTTAAGGTTGAGTTCGGTTTGTTCATTTAGTGAATCGTTCTCGTTGTTGTGTATATGGGAATAAAGTTCGATTTCCTCGAGAATACTCATTTTTGGCCTTTTTTGTATAATGTGTAAATTTTTAAGGCTTCCTCTATAGGTTTTACGTCGTGTTATTCCGTGATTAAATGTTGGTAGAATTTAGATGGATTATTTTCACTGTCTCTTGTGTGTTCTTTATATCTAGCTTGGAAATTTCTACCAGTTTGGCCTATATATGATTTTTGACAGGTGATGACGTGTACTTTCTCCTTCGACGTTAAGCGCTTCGTTGTAAGAGGTCAACAGTGTCACTAGCGTTCATTCTGCACAATGCCATTCCATGTATATAACATTACATGTGTATAAAATACCGTATTTTCCATTTTACCAACAGAAAAATTCCTTTTTGCTGTGAACGAAATATTAGTCATGTGAACTGCCACACTAGGAACCCCTCTGTTGTACTAACACCTTTCTTGCTGTGTATACGGCTACGCGCTTTGAAACCAGAGCTGTATTTCAACTTAAGTTTATGCACGGACTTCAGAGTTTGTTCTGGTGTACACCTGATCCCACAGAAACGCTGCACAATCGCCGCTCCGTGTCGGCGCGGAACGAGTAAACAGTTTAGCGGAAACATCAGTCACGCGTACAAAGGGTACCACGGAACAATGGAAACACAAGCGAAGAATGCTAGGAAAACTTTTGAAACACTCTAGTGGCGTCCAGCGTCACTTGTGACTCGCCAAAGTGTAAACACGAGATGTGGGGGCAGGCATGCGTAATTACAGAGGTCAGTTTCTGGGGCAGCGACAGCCTAATCTGCCAAAGGAAAACAACAAATACAAGGTAGGTCTAAAATTGTGCCGAATTATCAGGAACCAGATACCACACTCTTCCATGGACTTTAGTACAGGTATCACGTAGTATGCCAGCGAACAATATAAAAACCGATCTAGGTGACCTGGTCCTTGTGTTCCCAATTGCATACCTGACGGCTTATAGGAGCAACAAATAATTCACAATTTAGCCAGATTATTGATCGAATGTAACACAACAGTGAGCATCAATTTACACATATCGCTTATTATCTGAAACTGTGTGATAATACGCAGGAAGTTTGTTGATTCCGCGTACCTATAAATGTTTTGGGGTTGTAAACATAAATTGTAGGTGCAAACGTAGGCTTCCGCGGTTGTCACTATCAATAAAATTCTTTCGGATATGAGACCGCGTCGTCATTTTATAAACTATAGCGACGTTTCGGCCACTGTTGCAGGCGGCCTTCATCAGGGACTGTGTCAGATGAAGGCCGCCTGCAACAGTGGCCGAAACGTCGGTATAGTTTATAAAATGACGACGCGGTATCATACCCGGAAGAATTTTATTGAGATACATTGTAGGCTTTCACGGCCGTCGTCAATTTCACTTAAAATTTTCGGGCTGGTAGGCCGTGGTCGATGGATAAAACTCTCCCCTAACGTTTCGTCTTCAGCTGTGGAAGAGATCTTGGGAGGCCAAGTGGCAACTGCGATGGGGCCTCGAGGGAGCGCCATATATATATATATATATATATATATATATATATAGGCTGTGTCGGGGGCGTCACAGTATATCACGTTACGTCGGCTGAACAACTGTTTCTGGTAATGCCAACCTTATTACTAGAAGAAGATCGATTGTCAACATGCTTGTGCAACGTTGAATTCCAAATCTTGTCTAATTCAACACCTTCCTTCTTTCTATTGAAATTATTACGATGTTTGTAAATTTCAATGGCTTCTCTGTATGTGCGAGCATAATAGTGAGACGTTTTTGATAAAACAACGGTCTCGTTAAATTTAATTGTATGGTAGCCTTCTTGGTAAACATGCTCCGCTACGGACGATTTCTGTGTATTTCCCAGGCTGTAGTTTCTCTTGTGTTCAATTAGATGAGTATTGACACTTCTTTTCGTAGTTCCGATATACACTTGGCCATAGCAGCAAGGAATTTTATACACACCCTGTGTATCCAAAGGGTGTCGTACATCTTTTACAGATCTTAAATTTTTTTAATTATTCTGGTAGGTCCTGGTAGGTTCAAGTCCTCCCTGGGGCATGGGTGTGTGTGTTGTCCTTAGGTTAGTTTACCTAGATTTAAGTAGTTTGTAAGCTACGACTGATGACCACGCAGTTTTGTCCGATAGATTTACAAACATTTTAATTTTGAACTTTCCCTTTGGATGGTTGAGGTTCCTTATTGTTTTAGTTTTCGTCGTGGGGTTGTGTTATTATACTCTATTTCCAGAGAAGACTTATCCACAAAGAAATTTGTGACAGTTGTTCGATAAGGAACGAGGTAGGTAACCAGTAGAGGGCTAAAGATCATAAGAATAATTTAACGAGTGATGATAACCCAAACAAAATTCAGGAAATGTTTATGAAATCAATACAGTACATTACCGTGTTTAAAAGTACGTGATGCAGTTTTGTCAGTCATTTTCTATCATTGCAAACAAGAGGTGTCTCGGTTATTGGTAACAAATACCAGGTGCTATGGACACAACCCACATGATGAATAGTGTTCAACATCATTTTTAAAAGAATATGCACGGCGACGACATATCACCTCCAAACAAGACCATGCCTAGTACCGCACTGTGGTGTTCAAACCGATCTTGGGATTGTTCACTACTTTACCTTTCCTAAACTCCGTCCGACAGGCCTCGAGAGGCGCACTGGGTATTGACCGGCCGAAGGTGTCAACGTATGTGCCGGCCGCGGTGGCCGAGGGGACTGAGGCGCTCCAGTCACGGTCTGCACGGCCACCACGGTCGGGGGTTCGAATCCACCCCTCGGACATGGATATTTGTGCCGTCATTAGTCTTAGCTAGTTTATAAGTTTGTAAGCTTAGGAACTGATGACCCCGTAGTTAAGTCCCATAAGTTCTACAAACATTTGAACATTTCAATGCATGCGGTATAGAGGGGGACGTGGTCAGTGCCCCACTCTCCCGGCCGTTATCTCATTCTTCGTGACCAGAGCCGCTACTTCTCAGTCAAGTAGCTCCTCAGTTGTCCTCGCAAGGGCTGAGTGCATCCCGCTTGCCAACAGCACTCGGCAGACCCAGACGATAACCCATCCAAGTGCTAGTCAAGTCCGACATTGCTTACCTTCGATGGTCTAACGGGAACCGGTGTAATCCACTGTCATATGGCCGTTGGCACTTTCCCTTTATGCGCAACATAATGTTCATGGTGTCTTTTGTCACGCCTAACGATTAACTTCTTATTAACGCAGCACAAAAACATCTACATCTACATCTACATCTACATGGGATACTCTGCAAATCACATTTAAGTGCCTGGCGGAGGATTCATCGAACCACCTTTATGCTATTTATCTCCCATTCCATTCTCGAATAGTGCACGGGAAGAAAGAACACCTGAATATCTTCGTTCGAGCTCTGATTTCTCGTATTTTATTTTAATCATCATTTCTACCTATTTTAGTAGTAGTCAACAATATGTTTCCGCATTCGGAGGAGATTATTGGCGATTGTAGTTTCGTAAGTAGCCGACGCCGTAGCGATAAGCGCCGTTGTTGTAATGATTCCCATCCCACATCTTGTATCATTTCCGTAATGCTGTCTCCCCTGTATCGTGACAATACGAAACGAGCTGCTTTTCGGACTCTTTCGATGTCCTCCGTCATACCCATCTGATAAGGATCCCACACAGGGCATCAATAATCCACAAAAGGACGGACAAACGTAGTGTATGCAGTCACTTTAGTAGTTCTGTTGCATCTTTTAAGGGTTCTGACAACAAAACACAGTCTTTGGTTCGCCTTTCCCACGATATTATCTACGTGTTCTTTCCAGTTATGTCTGAAGTAATAGTAATTCCTAGTTATTTTGTGGAGTTTACGGCCTTCACGTTGATTTATCTCGTAAACAAAGTTTAACAGATTTCTTTTCGTACTCATGTGGACTACTTCACACATCTCATTATTTAGAGTCAATTGACAATTTTTACACCATAGTGGTACCTTATTCAGATAGTTCTGCAGTTGGTTTTGATCTTCAGGTGATTTTACTAGACGGTAAATGACGGCGTCATCTGGAAAGAACCTAAGAGAGCTACTTAGATATTTTCCCAAATCGTTTATGTAAATAAGAAGCAGCAGAGGACCAATAACACTACTCTGTGGAACGACCGATATCACGTCTGTTTTAGTCGATGTCTTACCATCGATTACTACGAACTGAGTCCTCTCTTACAGGAAATCCCCTATCCAGTCGCAAATTTGGGGCGATATACCATAACCACGCAATTTGATTAAAAGCTGTTTGTGAGGTATGGTGTCAAAAGCCTTCTGGAAATCAAGAAATACCGTATAGATTTGCGAACCCTTGTCGATAGAACCCATTACCAAAAGCATTATAGTAGGTATGGTCCATGCAGAAATGGGAAGGAAGATTACGTCTTGAAGTCTGGTGACCATTAAAGACGAATCAGAGGCTCCCATGCTTTTGTTAAGGACAAATGCTATTTCAAAGGAACCATTGCCGCATTTACCTGGCACGGTTTTGGAAAATCACAGGAAACCGAAACCTGGATGGAATGAAGTGGCTTTGAACCGGCGTCCTCCCAAATGCGGCTCCAGTGTGGTAAACCACTGCGCCTCAAATCTCGGTAAATGAGTGATCTGATGAAATTGAAGCAAAAATAGTTACAGTTACCTATTTCAATTTTGTCACTTAGCAAAATTTCCTATTTTTTGGCGTAATGTATGACCTAATTCAGTCGAGACTTCCTAAATGTGTAGTAAAATCATTCATACCAGAACGGTCTTCTTTGAAACAAGACACTCCTTTAATGACCAATTTGCACAAAAACACACAATAGAAATGTTTCGAACAGCCTGCACTGCTTTCGTCCCTCTATTAGATCCAATGCTAATAATGCGTTTTGATATAAATTGAAATATATTGAATTATGTTTTCATCGAATGTTTCACATATGGCTACAACTGTGGTTTATAGGTTGAAACGGAGAAGAGTCACCAGTTGTAGGGTTGCAGATTTATTGACAACAGATATCAGGCAATTATTGCTCTTCTTCAGGTATCTGTACAGGAAACACTTACAGAATAATATACAAGTACAAATATTACAGAAAATTCTAAGAAAAATCACACAATTAAAGAGGCAAGAAGTACAGAGTACATAAAGTTCTCGTGAAAAGTGTTAAAATATTAAATATTAATACGCTATACAGTTGTTTTCTGATAAAGTAAGGAACTATAAAAAGAATTAAGTTATATAAACGAAAAATTTTTAGTTAATAATTTTTCATCAGTAGACTCTACACCTTGATCTACGTGTATTTCAAATGTGTTAGCATAATCACAAAGCCATGCTTAACGGAAGAATACATTGAAGTGCCTTTATTCAGGTAGCAAGACAAATTTTAGTAAACTACTTTATTTCTTCAAAAAAGATTACCATAAGGGAATTGAATGTCAGCTCAGAGCTAATCCACGGATTTCCTGTTCTTGTAATTCTAACGAAATATTCAGACTTTTCCCCCTCTCTGCTGCAATGGGTGACGACCAGCACAACAGTAAGTGTTATGGATTACTATGAAATTGTGAAATTGAAAATAGACACCTCCAATGTTCATTCTCCCGAATATTAATATTAATTTTTACCTTCAGAAAAATGGCAGAATATCCATTGAGAAATGCAGAAACAGCAATAAGCAGGTTAACGTAGGTAGGCCTGAGAGTCAGTATTTAGTGCATTAATTTATGAGACATCTACAGCAGGTTTGTCGCTGAGAGAGAGTGGTCTTAAACGATGGAGTGGGAGACGAATATTTGTTGATCGTTTTCAGATATGAGTGACAGTGTGCTGCGAAATAAATTAACTCGTCGAATCTCAGAACTCTGTCACGAATAATTTGCATATGCTATGATGTGTAGTGGTGTTGATACCGTTCACCAATTGCTACGAAATTTTTTCACAAACGGAACTTAATATGGAGTATAACTGGACGTTGTCATAATTTGGTGTTATCTACAACAAAATATGAATTGTTTCTGCAAATTCTAAATTCATCTGATCATCTGTGTCGTCAAATTGTAACCTGATAGTTCTCATAGCAATATTTGAAAAATCCAAGGGTGTAGACGTTTTAAAACGTCTAACGTTGAGATATAAAATTCGGCAATCGCTACATAGAATGTGAAACCCATCATACTTTCTTTTCTATCTTGTACGTTTCAATAATTGCGCTATTCGCTTTTATTAAAGCGTCATCAGCAGATAAAAATGTTAAATTGGTTGCAGACCTAAGGGACCAAAAAAGTCTCGTCCTGGTATGAAGACATCTTCTAATCTTCCAATAAGTACCAGCGTGGTTCTACCAGCATAGAACTGGTTTACTATCTGAGCATTGTTATATTGTTGTAGATAATGTGGCAGAGTGTTCGAAACGAGTAGAAGATGTTTGATGCAGGAGTATTCTTCTGAATCCCCCACCCCTGTCGATTTCCTGACTGAATACTTGTAGCTCGTCTCAAAAAATCTGCTTACTACGTGTAAAGATCAGAAAGACAAGACAAAGAGAAATTGGGGCTCGTACAGAGGCATATACACAATTTTTTTTCCCTCGTTCTATTCGGGAGTGGAATAGGAATGGAAATGCCTAAAAAGTGGTAGAGTGTACCCCCTGCCACGCACCTTACGGTGGATTTCGGAGTATATATATATATATATATATATATATATATATATATATATATATATATATGGTGTTTCACAAAGTGTGTTTCGCTCTGTAACTTATAAAATGATATGTGACGGGAAATTTTAATGCGGTAGGTCAACACAAGAAATGTTACACTTTCTGCGGAGCTATGAACATAGTTTATTGTATCATTTTCCAACGAGTTACACCCCAAAGATATAATTTTTTAAAAGGAACAATAGTTTTTTCTATCGTGTATTGGATTCGTTTAAACCAGCTGCGTCCAAATCAATTTAAACTACATTCCTATCACTGTTAGTTTGGGAGCTACAACCCTCCAAAGTTCCGGGGGCGGATGCTGCGATAGCGTAGCTCCTGGCCGAGCGGGTATCCCCTGGGGCACGGCCCACTGTCTCATGACCACCAGCCTCCACCCCCGGAACTTTGAAGGGTTGTAGCTTCCAAACTAACAGTCATAGGAATGTAGTTTAAATTGATTTGGCCGCAGCTGGTTTTAACGAATCCAATGCACGATAGAAAAAACTATTGTTCAATGTAAAAAATTATATCTTTGTGCTGTAACTCTTTGGAAAATGCTACAATAAACTATGTTCATAGCTCCGCAGAAAGTGTAACATTTCTTGTGTTGACCTACCGCATTAAAGTTTCCTGTCACCTATTATTTTATAAGTTACAGAGGCAAACACACTTAGTGAAACACCATATATATATAGACGTAGAAGCGGAGACGAGAAATTCTCCTCTGTTTTTTCTTCCGAAACACATTGTACTGGAAAAGAATAATTCTTTTCGACAACGGAAAATATACAGAAGATTAACCTAGGCACAGCCGGCCACAGTGGCCGAGGGGGCTAAGGCGCTCCAGTCACGGTCTGCACGGCCACTACGGTAGGGGGTTCGAATCCCCCCTCGGGCATGGATATTTGTGCCGTCCTAGTTCGTAAGTACTTCATAAGTAGTTTGTAAGTTGTAAGTCCCATAGACTATACAAACTAACATTAACCTAGGATCAAAATTTGGTTTGCGTTCATGAGGTCGAGTCGATTGCGCTGTCGTAGTGAAAGTGACTAGTATTTGCAAACTTTTACAATAAAATAAGCTGCACTACTAGGCCACTGTAGTTGGAAGCAGGAATATCGGCGATCGAATTCAGTCTTGGTCTGCGCATCTACGTCATGCATTCTTCGACAGCCAATGAGGGGTCAGTGTTGTTCTGAACCCTCTGCTGAAAGTATCATAGGCATTTCCAAAATTAAACATGACTGCAGCACGTTATTCAGAGGATTTTATTTATGTGTTGCAAGTTACCATCGCTGATATAGTTGGCATGTTACGAATTCTGTCTAAAAAGGTGAGAGCCATTATTTCGGGGAAAAGCACGTAAATACGCTTATTTCAATTTGACGCTTGGGAACTACAAAGATGATGTTTCTGTAAAGCCAAAATCCGGATTGTGATTACTAATACAGTCATTCAATAATTTTTCTAATTACTGCAGTTTTTCGCAATCATTACTCGAATTCCATAAATGAAACTATCACTCTGCAGTGGAGTGTGCCCTGATATGAAACTTTATGGCACACCAAAATTGTGCCTGCCCTAAGGGATGTTTCCAGAATGAAACTACCACTACCACACTCCTCTGCAGAGATGTAACATATTTTTATGTGTGTATTACATCAGACAAATAAGCTGAACTTTGAGAACGAAGACTTTCTCGACCGCACTCTTGTATAAAACATTCTGGGACTACTTGACTACTTGCCGCGCCGCGGCGGAGCGAACGAGGGCAATGAGGCCCTATGTTACGATGCGCGAGACCGTTCCCCGTCGGGGGTTCGAATCCCCCCTCGGGCATGGATGTTTGTGCCGTCTTTAGTGTTAGCTAGTCCATAATTAGTTTCTAATTTTAGGGACTGATGACTCCGTAGTTAAGTACCATAAGCTCTAGAAACATTTGAACATTTTTTGAACTACTTGCCACGTCAAATCTCGGTAAAACTTTAAGCTTTCGGCATTTACTTCCATCGCCTTCGTCAGAAGCAACTGACTGGCTGTGTCGCTCGCTATGCCTCCAAGATGACGTGGTGTAATGTGGTCCTGGCGAGTGTGGTTGTCCTAACGGTTGCAATCGGCTAGTTTGTTTCCCTTACATGCTACCCGTACCTAATTGTTGCGGAGCAGGTGTGGCCATCGTGTGGCACTGAGCCGCTGCACTCCGTTGCCGAGTACTCGAAGGAGAGCGGTGGACGACTGTGCAGCCTTCTGATAGAAGATCAGGGCATCTTTTGAAATCTGTCCTTGACGATGGGGACATCGGAGATCCTGAGGAGCCATTGGGAAATCCCTTGATACATGAAGGGCGAATCGAAACACCCGGTTCTGGAGGCTTTGGAGTCGGTCGATTTGGGACTGCGCCACATTCCCTCAGACAACCGCCGCACTGTCAAAGATGGGGCGGATGAGTGTGTTGTATATGGCAACACCAAGCTGAGGCGAAAGGGTAGAGGTCGGGTTGAGGAAGGAGTACAACGCCTTCACCCTTCCCCAATCCTGGCCGATGACATCATCGATATGATCTTTCCACGTAAGCCGCCTGTCCAACGTCACTCCCAGATATTTAGCAGTCCTGCCCCAGGGAACAGCTACTCCCCACATGGAGAGACGTGGAAGGCCGACCGCAATACGTTTCCTGGCGACGATGAGCGTCTGAGTCTTAGCGCCATTGAATTTCAGCCTCCATATCGTGGCCCATTGGTTGAGTATGTCAGTTGCTTGTTGCAGCCCAATGCCCAAATGGCGAGCATTCATGCTGTGGCAGAAGAGGGCCGTGTTGTCTGCCAAGTGAACACCTTCGATCCGTGTCATGCCAGCTGTATATAAGAGATACAGAATCTGACCCAGTATGGAGCCCTGGGGGACACGGCACGGATGATGCGTCGAGTGGTGAGCTCCTCGATGCGAACGCAGAATGTCCTGTTCTGGAGATAGGACTGGAGCAGGCGGACGTGTGGCAAGACAAGCAGCTTGGAGTCCTTCAAGCCAGACAGACTAAAACGCCCTCGAGAGGTCGAGAAAAACTGCTCCAAAATATTCCCGGCGCTCGGTGGCATCTAGGGCCTCTTCAACAAGACGAAGCAGCTGATGTGTTGTGGCGTGGCCAAGTCGAAAAACATACTGTTTGTCGGAGGTTCTTGCGCCAAATGTGTTGCAGGAGGTGGCGGAGATAGACAAACTCGAACACTCGGCAAACAGAGGCCCAATGGGCCTATAGCTTCCTGGCTATCAAGGATCTTTCCTCAGCTTAGGGACGGTAATAATTTCTGCTTGCTTCCATAGCTGCAGGTAGAGAGCCTCCTGTGCGCAGGACGGTCGTGAATAGCGCCGCAAGGTAGCCGGATGCTTCCAGTGGCAGTTGATGAAGCATTTCATTTGTAAGCTGGTCAGGGACGACCGCTTTCCGTATGTGGAGGTGACGGAGGATCCTGGAGACCTCATCAGCACGGACTTCTTCTATTGGGTCTTCGTCAGTGACAGCATTGAGGAATACCGGAAGACGTTGTGGAACAAGTAGGATATGGTCGTGGTCGACTGGTTTCTCGACGGGTTGGAAATTGGCTTTGAAGAGATTAGCGATAGCGTTCGCCTTTTCCGCGGGATCGCTAACAGTCGTGGAGCCAACCTGGAGTGGTGGTATGTTCTGCCTCCGCTGCAGGAACATCTGTGTTGCCTTCCAGCCGGTGTCATCGTCGACACGGAGAGTGTCCAGCCTGTTGAACCATTCCCGGTGGCGATGTTTGGTGACAGCGACTTTAATTTCACTACTAATTCTCTTGACCCACCTCTTTGTGGCGGGGTTGCGGGTAAGTTGCCACTCCCTAAAGAGCCGATTTTTGGCAGTGATCGCTGCTAGTACGTCCTGGGGAGTTGTCGCGACCGATCAGGTAGATCGTGCCTGGGGGGCGGGGGTCGGGGCCCTCTGCGCCTCTTGAATGACACCCCCAGTGAAGGCGCGCACACAGTCTTCAACGCCAACAACGTCGGCTGGCGGTGGATCTCGAATAAAGTGTTCTAGGTGCTCCCTGCAGTATCGGACGTAAGGCCCCCTCCTTGTCACTGGTGCAGCGTCCACTTCTATGTCAAAACAGGGAAGTGATCAGACGACAGAACGTTGCGTGTCTGGCAGAGATGACGTAAGGCACACATCGACAACATCGATCACGTCGGGCTGGCCACCATTGTCAGTAAAATGCGTAGGGTCATGATGACGATGGCTGATGATGCTAGAGTACCACTCATGGTGTTTAGCATTAAAGTCACCAGCATCGAAGATCTTCCCCTCAGGTGATAATAATAATGCTTCGATATCGGCCGAATAGACGACGGTCTTCGGCAGCTGGACTCGGTGATGTGCCAGGGAAGTTCGGACGTAAATGGCTGTACTGCCTGCATGTGTATGCCTGTCCGTTCTGTAGTAGGCTTAGTGAGCGGCTCGAACGTTGACCCCAGGTTTTAGGAACGTTGCGCCAACCAGACAGACCTCAACTGCGTCAAGAAGTAATTGCCGTAATTCTCCGTCCTGTGTGCGGATGCCCCAGGCATTCCAGGCGGCAACAGTGATCCCACGGTGCTACGAGTCATGACGCGGCGCCTGAAGTCCAGTGGAGAGCGCCTGAACGGCAGCCGTGACGGCGGCAGTGATTTGCCGCCGGATACTCTTGATGAGGTCCCGCAACTCGTGAAGGAGGACCATCATGTCCGGCATGCTAGGGACGGTCTCCTGTGGAGTTGCGGGTACGGCTGATGGACGCATTGATAGAGGAGCCACGATTGTTGCCTCTTGTCCCTGGTGTGCACGGTCGCGGTGTTCCAGTTGCTGTCCACAGCCAGCAGCAGTTGGAGTAGCACCGCCGCGGGTCTTCCTTTGTCGGCGTTCTTCGGTGCTGGAGCTTGCCAAAGGTGACTCGACTGGTTGTGTAGCGTTGCGGTGGTCTTAAATAGCAAATAGATGGCTTGTAATTGTTCGGTTTCTGATTGGCTGGCGGCTACGTAATGCCGTCCCAGGTGGTCCTCTACATCTGCGCTGGTGGCACCACCGCTCCCATAGTATCGAGACGCTGCACGGTCTCTGCCGCTCTTATATATAGAGCCCTCGTTTCCATGTACCGCTAACATTGTACCCGTGTCACCGTTAAAACTGTCTGCACACATTCTTATTTCTACAGCCTCTTTAATCATAGAATCCAAACATGTGCAGGCCTGGGACAAAATTGTCGTTTCATCGACTGCCGATTTTTCCCATAACTGCCTTTGGTGTTATGTGCAACGGTACCGATGGTCTGACCTATGTAGTTGCTTCCACATTCACATAGTATATTATAAATAACAGGGGAGGCCGATGCTGTTATTTATAGGGCGCAGCATCTCCTTAATTTTCCTAGGAGGTCGGAAGATTTGACGCAGCAAGAAGTCCGAGAATATTTTGTACAAGCTGTACTTTGTCATACTGTGCCACATGGTGAATTACACATCACGCCCTGTTGTGACATGTCGAACATTGTAAACAATTACATTTACTATTATGTCCTGTGTCATTTAATTTAACATTATATGCGATATCAAATCCTATGATGAGATACAATTCAACAAAATCTGATTATGATCAGACAGAATGACATACGTTAAGAGAGACTAAACAATTCACATTTCTGAGATTCAATTCTGAGATAGATAGTAAGCTGTCTCGGAGCCGGCCGCGGTGGCCGAGGTGACTGAGGCGCTCCAGTCACGGTCTGCACGGCCACTACGGTCGGGGGTTCGAATCCCCCCTCGGGCATGGATATTTGTGCCGTCCTTAGTTTTAGGTAGTTCATAAGTAGTTTGTAAGCTTAGGGACTGATGACCGCGTAGTTAAGTCCCATAAGTTCTACAAACATTTGAACATTTGCTGTCTCGGATACGTTCGGTATCCTGTTAAAAATTTAAGTGCTGCTTTATTAACCATTACATCAGTAACTGAAATAAGTGATCATCAACGCGGAAAGTAGTCTTCTTCGCTTATTTTTATTCGCTTATGACGTACGGTGTTATGTTCTGGAATATCTTTTTCAACTGATAAACGGAATTACTGCACAGAAATGGTCGGTCAGAACCTCTTGTCGACCGATGTTTAGTAACCTGGAATTCAGACATTGGCTTTTCAATACATATATTCTTGCAAGTACTTTGTTGTTAAAAATCATCTTAACCCCAAGACTTAGAGACTAACACTTCGTTGACATTAGACAGAAATTTAATCTGCATTTGGATCACTCGTCTTTGACTTGCGCTGCACTCATTTTCAATAAACTGCTGCAAAAATTAAAACGTCTTATAGGTAACACACGTGTACTTTAATACGAAAGTGAAGAGTCTCTTCATGGCTCACTCTTTCTATCCTGTCGAGAAATTGCTATCATTATATAGTACTCTAATTTTCCTGTTCCGTTCTTAATGCTTATTTATTTATTCTTGGACCTGTCGTGTGCATAGGATCCCAATACGTTTCAGTTTATCTGTTGCTAATATTCTATTTCAATTTCATGTGCTGACTCATTGCATGACCAAGGAGACGTGCTACTCCGTTGGGTCGTGTAGAAAATGTTAAATGTCAAATAGTAATAATAATAAAAAAATAGTAGAACCAAGAAAATGCATTCGGAAGAACTGCAAGAGAGGAATAGTTACATAAAATGGGGACGTCTATAATAAAAAGCGCGTGTGTAAAAATACAAAAATTAGGCACTATAGCAGAATAGTGAAACGGCAAGCAAATGTCGACATGAAACTGTAATGTAGATACATCAGAAGTACTACCAAGGCGAATTATAGGAATAATATTTCGGACCACTAAACACAGCAGAAATTTGGAAATTATGAAGTAATGCTGAGATATACCAAAATATATAAAATTTTCAAACGTAATGAAAAAAGAAGAAGACTACCGATTTTCGGGCATTTATTTCCAAAGTAAGACAGTAGATTACCGCATAAGGGTTTTAAACATATATATGGGGTAAAAATGAGTCAACGAAATTAAGAATGATTTACAACTGAACAGTATAAAAACTAAGTTAACCTACAACAGAAAGCCTTTCTCGCAAAAGTATTAAAATGGATAAATTCCAAGTTATAGTGGGTAAAAAGAGTGGTTCAAAATCGTCTGAAGATAGAAACAAGAAACATAGTGAACAGATGAAAGACTACTGGAAGTAAAGAACAGAACAAATCGTGAGTTTAATACATAGCAAATTAATAAAGTCAGCCTCAAATTGCACGCATTGCGGTTTTCATAATCTTGTACCATGGCTTCAACAGGTTCAAATTTGGGTTCTTCAGAACAGTGAAATAATAAAGATTGCGAACTCGTAATCGTGAAGTTAAATTAATCGTTGTATAAGGACTGTTGTCTAAAACGAGAGGGGACAATTTAACACGCATGGTTAAAACTAGCCAACAGAATAAAACTGGTAATTACTAAAAATTCATATTAAACATTCCTATAATTAAGGGGATGTCAAAGTAATGAAAACCGGCATTAATGCTATGTGGATTGAGAGCTCATTGCGAATCTCTGTAATACAACTTTTGGTTTTAATCATTTTAAAATTCCCTTGCTTATAGGGCCGTTTATTTTAATATGCATTTTGGTAGGTACCAGTTTTTATTCTGCTGGCAAATTTTAACAATGCATGTGACATTCCTCTCCTCATTTTAGACGTCTTTATACGACGATTAATATTAAATATTACTTTAACTGCCGTAAATTATTTTATCTCATTATCTTAGGTGAGATGTACTACCATGCGCAAAAATATCCGAACGACCTGAATTGCGTTTCGCCTGATGTGCATGCAACACAACTAACGTACGTGTCTTGCGGGTGCTCTGCTCGCTCCGCGGTATAGTCGTTCGACCATAATGGATCCACTGCAGACAACTGCTCTTTATGACAATCACTCCAGTTGTAAATTAACACCACGATTTTGCAAATACAAGGAAATACGTTATTAAGTTCTTAACATTTATTAAATCCAATTTATTACAGTGACATATCTTAAGTATTATCACACTTATTACAGTCTCATATAACAAACTCCGTCACAGAAAACATTAATTAATCCTTAAACAACATTTAATATTGTTACAAACAACAGATATTACTATAGTATCGGAAATCCTAAAGTCCTGTAGAAATTCGAAGTACTTTTGTTCTCTAAATAGTTTTCTCACAATTGCGCAACGTCGTTCCACTGGCGAGCGGATTTTTATTAACCGATTGTAGAACTAACCAGATAATAAAAACTCAATTAACAGCAGCAAACTCACTATGGAAACTTCAATATTAACTGCGTATCACCAACATTTTCTCCGTATTCATACCTGAACAAATATTGTACACATCTTGGAACTTGAATTGATATGACAAACTACCTTGTTCTGGAATCAAACCAACCACCTGTAACCGTAGCTAACTAAGCAATGCATTCATGTCTTATAGATACTTGATTATGCCTAAGATTGTCACAGCTGACGAAACATAAAGATGTGTGAAATATTGGAGATTTCCTCACAAATATCAAAACGCGCAAATCAAATCATATAAAATGCCAATTCTAAAATACTTTTATTTATTTATTTCTTACTGAACCAGGAACTTAATAATCACCGTTATGTCCCTAATCACAAGTGCCCAGACTCAGTTCTGTGTGCGACTTACATACGAGGCTGCTCCTGTCAGAGGCTCGAGTCCTTCCTCGGTCAGGGGTGTGTGTGTTGTTCTTAGATTAGATTAAGTAGTTCTAAGCCTAGGGACTGATGACCACAGTAGTTTGGTCCCATAGATTTAAAACATTTGATTTTGAGTTACATACCCGGTATCTAAATGGAAGATAACTAAGTGAAGTCAGATGTTAGTAGTCTAATTATTTCACCAGCAGCGGGACGTTTGAATCTGTAATCAGGATGTAATTACGTTATGCGTCACCGGGAATCGAACCCCGAACCCACCGGTGTCCTTTCTAAGCACGAATGGACGTTAAATCTCAAATGTTAACTCAACAGGAATGACGATGCGTGCGTGTCTGACTAGTAACAACAGCACATATCGTTGTTATAATAATAATAATTTCGTGTGGCTCAGAGTCCTGGTGTATGTCATCCAACTGTGCGCCTCTTCAGAGACTTCCATGTCCCTAACCTGCCCCAATTATCCAACCGGGAAAGGCGACCTACAGTTTAACGTGGAATCCAAACCACGTGTAGTTTATGACACACATTGTTGAGACGTGAGTGCTGGGTTAAAACACAGATTGAAAAAATCGGTGCTCTGACTAGGTTTCGAACCCGCGACCCTTCAGTTACCATTCAAGCGCTTTACCCCAAGACCACCGCAACACCTGAGCTTGCGTAGATAGAGCACGAAGAGACATTCAAAATATTTTTTTTAAGTAGTCCAGTGTGCACTATCTAGTGCGTCAAATGAAATTATGAATATTTTGTGCCGGACCTGGATTCGAATCCATATACGTGCCTTTCGTGGAGACCTACAGGAGTAGGCAGTCTTGGAGAAAGCAACGAAATGATTCCGAGAGGGTCGAGTGAGAAAAAGAGGAGATCCGAATTAGTATCCTAGTCCATCACCAAAATTTTTAACGTCTCAAGTTAAATTCAATACGAGACACGTGACCTCATAGGACTAGTAGTTTATAAAATAAAATAAATTTTGTAATATAAGAAAAGCTTTCTAGCGACAGAGTTACTGATTGCCATGTATTCTACCTGTTACTGGCAACGATAAATCGGCTCTGTCAAAGTTGATAGCGAAATAATTCGGTTTAATACGGATTGTTAACTACGGTGCAACTTGACGTTCTTCACTTGGTGTTACCAGCGGTGAAGTAGCCAGTTAAAAATATAAACATGTCAGACCCTCTCCTCGTTAGTCCCGTCAGTTGAAGCAGTATGATGTAGTGGAGACTATTAACCTCTGCTCTTTCTTACCGGGAAGTAAGGCATTGGATTATTTGGCTCCATAACAACACTACAACACTTATTGCGCGTGTATGCAATGCATAGGATTCGAGAATTTACTTGTACTGCGGCTTAAATTTCTGTATATGCTTGACCTAAACTGCAACTTCATTGTTTGTTTTACTTGAGTTTTGTACTCACTGAAATAAAATTGCCTGACCTTCCAGTACGAGACCTTTCTCTCGTCCTTACTTTCTAACCAGAGAAATAAACCCGGTAATTGATTCACAAACGACTAGTTCACGCTGTTAAGAAATTTCGTTAAGGAATTTCATTTCCTCTTAAAACGTGCTAAAATTTCGTGTGGTTCATTGGCCTGGTGCAAGTCTTTCGACTGCACGCCACTTCGGCGACTTGCGTGTCCCTAGCCTACCCCAGTTATGCAACCGGGGAAATGGGACCTACAGCTTATCGTGAAATCCGAACCACGTGTTGTTTCTGGCGACTCCTCACTTCGTTAAGAGGTGAAGGCCGGAATAAAACGCAGACTTAAAAGAACGGGACCCTTCGGTTTCTAGTCACACGCTTTACCCCGAGACTACCGGGCCAGACATATCATTTTTCTCAAATTGCCTTAATAAGAAAAGCTCGTTGTCAGGTTAGGATGAGGTCTGGGCCAGATTAATCTTTTCGTCTGATAGCATAAGTATTTTGCCGTAAGAAGTATCATAAGTTGTGTTTCCGTAGCTATGGAAATCATCAGCTGAAATAAAGACCATAAAGTGCGGTACAGATAAAAATGCAAAACGATTATCAACCGAAGGCAGAGCTAATGCCCAAACTGAGGTGTATTTTTTTCCTTGCCTTCCTCGACCGAGTATCGGAAGGCGTATGCAAAAATGTGTAATGTGTTATGAATACTTGGAACGCTACATTTACGTTGACTCTTCAAAAAAGAATACTTTGTTTACAATGAATTAAAATTAATAGGCATGACGGGATTTGAGTCGATTTATGATTACCAACTTACCGTCTTACTCACTACGCAAAGCTTCCATTCGAATACACTCCCCTTACTGACTGGTATAATGTCATACGTGAGGTAACACACTTTCTTAAGATGATACGATAGCCGGGACAATCTAAATTTTACTTTTAATCTCAGAAACACTGTCAGTATTACTACGTATGAAATTTAGAGGCAAAATTCATTTCCACGATATTCGTAATAATACTAGGAACTTATTTATGAAAGCTTTTTCAGAGCAAGTAGTTGGGAATGAATTTGACTTCTGAGGCAAAGAAAGTGTTTCCACATCGTATGGCACTTGCTTCCTCTTGCCTTGTCGATAGGTGCTTACTTGCGAAATGACACAACTCAAGAGCTTTGATAAATGTCGTATTCTTGCACTTTATGAAGAGGGATACAGTATCAGCGCCATTTCCCGTGCTCTAGGATAGAGCAAATCCACGATACACCTGTGGTAGATGAAGGCCATGTTAACAGTCATCGTCGCCCCGGACGTCCACGCACTATGACAAAGGAGCAAGACAATGATATACTCCGCTGCAGTGACGAAGACCCATTCCGCACCAGCACCGAAATTAGGAACGTTCTACAACTACCTGTAAGTAGATGGACCATCCACCGTAGTCTCAACGAGGAAGGAAGATATGGACAAAATCGGCCATAACGGAAATGTTGACAGAACAACATAAGACTGCCAGATTAAACTTCTTACTGGCATCTGGCATACGTAATCAAATCAGTTTCATTCTGGGAGCAGAGAAGGTATTTTCCACAGCACCAAAGGGTTCTGTCCATGTGATTCGTCCAACTGGACCGAGATTCGACAGAAAATATGTCCATCAGAGGCAAAGGTGTGGCCGATCTGCTGTCACAGTTTGGGGATGGATGTCGGCAAATGGTTGCGGCATTCTGTGGGAACTGGACCGTCCGCCTACCAGTAGTTACTACTGTGAAATACTAGATAACATAATGCTTCCTTCTGTTCGTGAGACGTTTCCGGAAGCAGAATAATATTCCAACATGACCGTTCCCCGGACTACACCGCAAATTGTGTGAAACAGTGGTTTCGAGTGAATGGAGACGTTGATGTGTAGGACTGGCCTCCCAAAGATGCTGACCTCAATCCCATACAGCACGTGTGGGCAGAGATGGAGAAGATTATTAGCAGCCGAAGACCTACGCCAGCAACGAAGGCAGCGCTATCTGAAGCAGTTCAGGGTGCATGGGAAGAGCTGTCGCAGAATAGTGGGTTTGTAAGAAAACTAGTTACCTCTGTTCCCCGGCGGCTAAGTGCAGTTGTAGAGGAGAATGGAAACTGGACACGATACTAAATTATGTTGTCATCAGAGACAAAGCTTTGTTTATATTAAATGGAAGTGTCTTATTTTCTCGATTATTTTTCTTGAAGATTTACATTACTTCGAAGAAAAAAAAATTATTTTGTGTTAATTTCAACCCTTCTGCAATAAAGTATTTCATCTTAAATTATTACACGAACTTTAAGAAAAACTAAAACCAGCATGAAAATTAAGAAGGCTTATGACGTCGATGCCAATGAAGGCATCAAAGAAAGAACTATTTACTTTTTTTATCAAGTGAAGAAGGCATTTTATTTATTAATGTTCTGTTTATTTAGATGTAGGCAGAGTACCAGTAAGGATAAAATCATAAGAGAGCTGTCATTTTTAAAAGTGTTGAAAGGCCAGCTGGTAGACGCAAACTCGAGCGTTTGGCTCCACTATATCCCCATATTTACTAACTTGCAGTCGAATATAACTCAGTGGTCAAAGCCTACTGTAATTTCATCTTAAAGCCCATTAAAACCTCTAAGTAACGCTTTTAGAGTAGACCCTGTTCATATTAACTTGGCGTCCAATACACCTGTTCATCGACTTTGTTGAGTATCACGTAAAATTTACGAAACCAGGAAAGGAGGATTAGGATTTAATATCCTGTCGACGTCGTGGTTATTTGAAATGGAGCCCAAGCTGGGATTGTTTCGTTAAGAATGTGGAAGGAAATTGGCTATGCTTTTGAAAAGGAACCATGTTGCCATTTGCCTAGAATAATTTCAGGAAATCACTTGAAAAACAGAAGGATAAACAGACATAGAAACTATACACTTTCGTCATTGTATCACTGAGCAGGCACAATTCAAATAGTCGAAAACGAAAAGTGAAATACCGAATTTAATACTAATTATACCTGGAGGCAACAGAAACTTACATGATACGAAATTAAAAGTCATTTCTACGCGTTGCCGTTAAGAGTGATGTTGCCTTTCTATTGAGCACTGAAATCTCCAATAATGATTACTGAATCGAAGTTTTAAAATAATACCAACTTCTGGCCTGTGTACCGATCTGGTTTTATGGTAGAAATGACATATAAAAGTAGTAAGGTTTTGTGAAATCACATTATATAGACGTTTCGGTTAAATGGTTTATTTGCAGTAACACTCGTACAACGCTAAACTACAATGTCACAACATCTAGTTTTACGATCTGGTCAGCAGTGGAAATCAAAACATCTTAGTAATAAAGTCTGTAAATAACATTGCTTCTTGCTTTCGTTATTTCGCTTTCTTTATCTGTAAGAGAAGCTTCCTCGTCACCTTCTTATCACATAATCCTATGAAGTTCTTAAATTTCTATTTCCTTAATTCCCAGAATCTATGACGAGGTAAAGAGAGGCAGAAAGGAAGAGGAGACGGTGAGAGAGAGAAAGGAAGAAGAGAGGGAAGACAGGATGAAAGGAAGTATAGGACGGACAGGATTGCGGGATGGACAGAGGGAAGAGGAGGAGCTGGAGGAGGTAGAAGGGGATGAAGAGACAGAGGCAGATCGTAAGAGAGAGAGAGAGAGAGAGAGAGAGAGAGAGAGAGAGAGAGAGAGAGAGAGGGAGGGAGTTCTCAGGGGCAACAGGGTATTTGACTGTTCTCTGGTAATCATCTTAAATGGGTGATCATGTCATCTTACGCTCATAACATGAGCTGCGGTGGAATGGCCGAGCGCTCTAAGGCGCCTTGCTGCGGAGCGCGTGGTTGCTCTTCGTCGGAAATAGCGTCGCACCTCGGGCATGTGTGTGTGTGTGTGTGTGTGTGTGTGTGTGTGTGTGTCTGTGTGGTGTTATCCTTACATTACGTTAGTTTAAGCAGTTTGTAAGCCTAGACTGATAACCGCGGCAGTTCAGTCCCAAATATTTACAAACATTTTGAACATTTCATAACGTGACTTGTTTTCCTCGTCAATTGCAGTATTCTTTAAAAACAAACGGAAATGGAATTCAAATATAATTTGAAATCCAGCTAAAACGCTTTCTTTTGAGTCATGTGATGCCTGTAAACTCAACCCACATGGTGTGCTCCTACTGTTGTAACATGCCGGCCGCGGCGGCCGAGGGGACTGAGGCGCTCCAGTCACGGTCTGCACGGCCACAACGGTCGGGGGTTCGAATCCCCCCTCGGGCATGGATATTTGTGTCGTCCTTAGCATAAGGTAGTAGATAAGTAGTTTGTAAGTTTAGGGACTGGTGACCCCGTAGTTAAGTCCCATAACCTCAACAAACAAACAACTGTTGTAACATACACTAACAGTGGTATATTTCTGTGCATTCGTATTTTTGGAAAAGGTCTACAAATATTGCGTAGGCCGAACTGTAAAAATAAATCTAGAAAATATGATTTTGCATGTTCCAAGCAATGATAAAGGCATAAAATGTAGTTTATTCTCCCTCGTAGAGATCCTAATCAGATAGCGGTCACTTGGTGCGTTTAATTTTAGGAGGATTACTTTGATGTAAGTAAACACTCCGTACAACAATTATTATTCTATTAGTTCACAACCGGTATTAAGAATCATGCTCTGCAGCCACAAAGTTGTATAGTTTTTTTTTTTTGGGACTTAACTACGGGGTCATCAGTCCCTAAACTTACAAACTACTTATGAACTAGCTACAACTAAGGACGGCACAAATATCCATGCCCGAGAGGGGATTCGAGCCCCCGACCGTAGTGGCCGTGCAGACCGTGACTGAAGCGCGTCAGTCCCCTCGCCCACCGCGGCCGGCAGTTGTATAGTATTTTTGTGTACACATCAGTGCACTGGTGTTTACATTTGTGAAACAGGTGTTCACGATATATTTGTATTTTAAGTCGTTTACAAACGTAGTTGGTGAAAGTACAAATTTCATGATGGTTGTCTTTTCAATATTTACTTCGGTGAGGCAGTGTTTCGGTATATGATAAAGACATCAATAATTTGTCTCAAAAACGCCTTTTTAGCGCATATACTGAAACCAACTGGATTTGAACACGGAATGCAAAATTTGTGAACGATACTGGAATCGCATCGCTACCAAGCTTATGTGGAACTGATTAAGTCTATTCAAAACTTCGACATTTTTTCTTGGAATATTTTAATTTTGGCACGTAAGCCAAGATAGTTATCCTTTTAATTTCATCCTTCTTTAGCCTAACAAGTTCCGACTTAACTTGACAAATTTCTTTGTAACCAAACAGCTCGAGAAAAATGCATAGTAATTTGTGGAAAGTGGCTAGTGCGCAAGATTAAATTGCGTATACACATGAATTAATCGGAATCGGAAATGTAACTACGTAGTAGCGCACTTACCGTGTAATTTTTATAACAGTAGCTTTTATAACAGAGTTAATTTAAATGTGAAATGCATTTGGTAGAAAAACGAAGACTTAATCTATGACGCAATCCATATTTACACACGTTTATGGTGTGTAATAGTTTGTATCTTTGGACTAGAGTCAGTCTGTTGACATAAACAAATATACGTATATTTTACTTTAAATGCAACTTTCACCTTTCTTACTTACGGTACGTAAAAATCTGGATTGTTGTCGAGAAACTAAGATACCTTAAGCGCATCAACTTTCGGAAGGTTTTTTCACTATCAGACTTCACATAATTTTCTCCCTTCTTACAAAAAAGTTATAAATGCGGTTTCCATCACAAGTAACTTAATTGTACACAGAAAAAGTCAGGAAAAATTTAGTAACCTTCCCTAACACTGCTCTAACACGCATATGGCTTCTTCTTCCTCGTGTTGTGTGAAATCACCAGAGCTTAAGCCAATAACAGAGCGTTTTTGTTCACGTGACCTAAACTTGAAATTTAATTATATT
The DNA here is from genome assembly GCA_026315105.1 of Locusta migratoria. Classification (NCBI taxonomy): domain Eukaryota; kingdom Metazoa; phylum Arthropoda; class Insecta; order Orthoptera; family Acrididae; genus Locusta; species Locusta migratoria. The sequence goes on along the minus strand of CM048749.1, from coordinate 275,677,648 downwards.
CATGCTATAATTTCAAAATAATAACAAATGTTTTGTAAGAACAACGACGAAATATTCTATTTGAACATTACAATCATCCAGATTGAAAATAATTCGAACCCAATTTTAAACATAGCATAATAGCCTACTATATATGCCACATTCCATATTTGGTAACCCATTTCAATGCGTAAGTAGGAAAAGTGGAACAAAATATTATGTTCTCATTAGACTGATGTATTTTCTCGGTACGTCTATGTTAGCAAGAATACTTTTGCTTACTGTCCCATTCATTTCATACCAGACTGAGCTACAGTAAAGCGTAGCCAGGTTTACCTTGTTAACATGGAAATTTCGAATGTTGGTAAGGCAACAAAATCAGAAGAAGTAAGGATGGTGAAATTAATAAAATGCCAAATGTGTAATTAACCCTTTAACTGTAGTGAACTTCTACAGACGTTCATTGTAATCGGACCTTGTAGAAGGTAGACTGTTGTAAAAGCTAGGGAAAAGAAGTCCCCTCTGATGAACTTCCGTCTCTAATGACCACTCTGTCGACGGGACGTTAAACGTTAATCTTCCTTCTTGTTTTCGCGTGAACTGGTGCAGTCCTCTGGAGGGAAAGACTTTCCAAGGCAATTTCAAAAACAGTCCACCTCTGCAAGGCCATATTATTGTGGTATTTTAAGAAGTCAGCAGTTGTTACAGAGCTAAACGTCCCTCTCTGCGTGACATTCAAGTAAAAGCCGATAAACAACTGCATCGGGTGACCATTTGATAAATACAGGACCTATTTTAAGGCGTTAATATCACTTCTCACTCTAAAACAAAATGAAAATGATCGCTTTCCAGTGAGTTAGTCACCGACAGTGACATCTTTCCAACATTTCAGCGTATTGTAACAATTACATATCGATAATTATTGTTCGCGGTGGGTGTCAGACTAGAACTACGAACAAACTATACCAACTGCGAGATACTATACAGTAATCCCCATCTCACGCACTCTTAGGGGCAACCTCTTCCTGTTCCTTTCGCACCTCTCTGTTTCTGGGAGACTGGAAACTGGAGAGTTCATTCATCAGATGCTTTTCACTTTTATTTAAACAGCATCACCAGCAGTTACACTGTAATCTTTACGAGTAGACCATACTTATCGTCCCTTTCGATTTTATAGAATGAATTACATATTCTAAACATTACTTTCGCGCCTTTTTTTTTCTTTTCTCATATTCTTATCACAAATGCTTCTCCTGTCACTTATAAGCTTGAATCGAATTATCATTGAAATTGTTCAGATGCTTAATTTTTTTGCGGATGATCTATTTTTCAATCACTGGAAAAGATTTATTTGCACGGTTCGTATAATTGGAAACTATGTGCTCGAAACTTATGAAATATGTTTGTGAAGTTTGCATTTTGTAATCAGGGTAATTCTATCTTTACATTTCTGCAGTTATGTGTTAGAGGTGGTGCCAACGAAAAAATTCACAAGGAAAATAGTATTCAGGTATATAACATAAAAAGTATTGTGCAGAAAATGTTAATAACGTCTCGTGATGCTATAGTTAAAGAAATCGATGAAGACTTATTCTTCTATGCTGGGTATATCTCTTCTCAGTCAACACAGTGGCAGGCTGCGCGCCGCGCCTTCGAAGCCGCTATCTCCGTCAGCGCTAAGGCAGCGCGAGGAACACAGACGCCGAGCAAACGTATTCTGCCTGTCGCTAGTCTAATGGAGAGTTTGGCAACATAGCAGAGTACGCTTGGCAACTCTGTGAGCGGAGAGTTACTTCCTAGTAAGCACAGAATTAAGCTGATAAATTCACTTGATTTTTCATGTCATTTCCATTCAATAATCTGAGTGATTTTCACTTAAGGTGTGACATAAAGTTATTAATTCATATTTTTGGGTCCGGGAAATTCGTTCCACACGAAAATTGCAACCAATCTCTTCTTTTAAAGTTACGCCTGATCTGGTCTCCTAACTTGTCGACCAGTAAGGAGGAACCAAATACCCGAAGTCCTCGCGAGCCTTCGGGTAACGTAGTTGGCTGCGAAGCGAACGTGCTGTCAACTTTCGATGCCAAGCGTGGTGAGAGCAAATATTTTTAGCTCTTCTCTGACAGAGCTACAGGTATCCAGATTGAAAATCAATAGGGAATTCTTAACAAAACTACTCAGTCAAAAGGTGTTTAGCTGTTTCCAGGACGGCATTCTCTCATATACTCTGAAAGTGACTTACAATGCTCAGGTGGTTTACCGATTCCGTGCGTGTAGAAACCAATTCCTTTCGAGTTAAAGCTGTCGCCGAACCATGTTGAAGTCAATTTGTCGAGAAATACGTTTTCTTGACGGTTGGACAGCTACTTCCAAAAATGAGTAGAAAGTCTTAACATGAGACTAGTATAATTTCTGTGTCAGATGCTTGCTTATAGTTAATCATTCCATTGAGCACCAAATTGTCTTAACTGCGTCTAATCGATATGCTAAGTGCAGTTTCCGTTACATTGACGTAGTAGTCTGGTGGACCGGTTGTAGTTTAGAATCTGTCATGTGTGCGTACGATTACACCCTATAAGTGTATATTTTTAAGTGGCACGATCATGTCTACTTCACCTCTTGTAACACCAAGTGAAGAACGTCAAGTTGCGCCATAGTTAACAATCCGTATTAAACCGAATTATTTCGCCATCAGCTCGGACAGAGCCGATTTATCGTTGCCAGTAACAGGCAGAATACACGGCAACCAGTAACTCTGTCGCTAGAAAGCTTTTCTTATATTACAAAACTTCATTCTATTTTATAAACCAATGGTCCTTTAAGGTCATGTGTCTCGTATTGAATTTAACTTGAGACGTTAAAAATTATGGTGCTGGATTCTAATTCGGATCTCCTATTGTTCGCACTCGACCCACTCGGAATTATATAGCTGAATCATTTCGTTGCTTTCTCCAAGACTGCCTACTCCTGTAGGTCTCCACGAAAGGCACGTCCAGCACAAAATATTCATAATTTCATTTGGCGCACTAGATAGAGCACACTGGACTACTAACAAAAAATTATTTTGAATGTCTCTTCGTGCTCTATCTGCGGAAGCTAAGGTGTTGCGGTGGTCTTGGGGTAAAGCGCTTGAATGGTAACTGAAGGGTCGCGGGTTCGAAACCTAGTCAGAGCACCGATTTTTTCAATCTGTGTTTTAACCCAGCATTCACGTCTCAACAATGTGTGTCATAAACTACACGTGGTTTGGATTCCACGTTAAACTGTAGGTCGCCTTTCCCGGTTGGATAATTGGGGCAGGTTAGGGACATGGAAGTCTCTGAAGAGGCGCACAGTTGGATGACATACACCAGGACTCTGAGCCACACGAAATTATTATTATTATAACAACGATATGTGCTGTTGTTACTAGTCAGACACGCACGCATCGTCATTCCTGTTGAGTTAACATTTGAGATTTAATGTCCATTCGTGCTTAGAAAGGACACCGGTGGGTTCGGGGTTCGATTCCCGGTGACGCATAACGTAATTACATCCTGATTACAGATTCAAACGTCCCGCTGCTGGTGAAATAATTAGACTACTAACATCTGACTTCACTTAGTTATCTTCCATTTAGATACCGGATATGTAACTCAAAATCAAATGTTTGTAAATCTATGGGACCAAACTACTGTGGTCATCAGTCCCTAGGCTTAGAACTACTTAATCTAATCTAAGGACAACATACACACCCCTGACCGAGAAAGGACTCGAAACTCCGACAGGAGCAGCCTCGTATGTCAGTCCCATACAGCACTGAGTCTGGGAGCTTGTGATTAGGGACATAACGAAGATTATTAAGTTCCTGGTTCAGTAAAAAAATAAATAAATAAATAAAAATATTTTAAGAATTAGCATTTTATATGATTTGATTTGCCCGTTCTGATATTTGTGAGGGAATCTCGAATATTTCACACATCTTTATACTTCGTCAGCTGTGACAATCTTATGCATAATCAGGTATCTATAATACATGAATGCATTGCTTGGTTAGCTATGGCTACAGGTGGTTGGTTTGATTCCAGAAGAAGGTGTTTGTCATATCAAGTTCAAAGATGTGTACAAATATTAGTTCAGGTATGAATGCGGAGAAAATGTTGGTGATACGCAGTTAATATTGAAGTTTCCATAGTGCGTTTGCTGCTGTTAATTGAGTTTTTATTTTATGGTTAGTTCTACAATCGGTTAATAAAAATTCGCTCGCCAGTGGAACGACGTTTCGCAATTGTGAGAAAACGATTTAGAGAACAAAAGTACTTCGAATTTCTACAGGACTTTAGGATTTCCGATACTATAGTAAAATCTGTTGTTTGTAACAATATTAAATGTTGTTTAAGGATTAATTAATGTTTTATGTGATGGAGTTTGTTATATCAGACTGTAATAAGTGTGATAATTCTTAAGATATGTCATTGTAATAAATTGGGTTTAATAAACGTTAAGGACTTAATAACGTGTTTCCTTTTATTTGCAAAATAGTGGTGTTAATTGACAACTGGAATGATTGCCATAAAGAGCGATTGTCTGTAGTGGATCCATTTTTAATAGTCGAACGACTATACCGCGGAGCGAGCAGAGCACCCGCAAGACACGTACGTTAGTTGGGTTGCATGCACATCAGGCGAAACGCAATTCAGGTCGTTCGGATATTTTTGCGCATGGTAGTACATCTGAAGGAGACACGTTTAACCATATTGAAACCATTGATGATTAAACTATTGCAAATATTGTTGATGGACATCTCAGTAAATTAGCATACTATGCATATTTGCATTCTCCTACGATATAAAATTTTGGAGTAATTCATCACTGAGTAAAAACGTATTCAACGTACAAGAGCGTCTATTCAGAATAATAGCTGGTGCCCACCCAGAATCATTATGCAGACATTTCTTTAAGGAACTAGGGACCTTCAGCTTAGTCTGACGTCATACGTATTTATTTATGAAACTGATTATTAATAACACAATTCAGAAGTAATAGCAGGGTGCAGAAGTACAACACTAGCAGAAAGCATAATCTTAACTGTTCAAGGTTAAGAACTACTTTGTCTCAGAAAGAGGCGAATTATGCTGCCACAAAAGTCTTTTGTCAGTTTCCAAAGAGCATCAAATTTCTGACAGATAGCCCACTACCATTTACAATATATTAAAAGACTTTTTAAATGGCAACTACATCTACTCAGCAGGTGAATGTTTAGATATAAATTAGTAATTTGACTGAGGGAAAAGGAGAAATATAAAAAGAAACCATGTCCTCAAACGTCATGTGAAGGTACCTTTTATTAGACTGACACATTCAAATTCGTTACGAAATATCACCTTGGTGGTCTATGGAACAACCACTAATCTAAAAGTTCATAGCTGGTCAGCTATGCAGGGCTTCCATGATGTACCCGATGCAGTAAATGTCACTGTTATGCCTCTAATATTTCCAGAAAGTAACTCATCCCATCAAAAACGTAAAATGTACAAAAACTAAAGTCTCGCGACGCATTTATTCCACCATTAAAGTCTTGAGATCTCATGGGAAAACAAGTTGGTTATTTTAGTTCCTGTTCATAGGACCACCTATTCAACATCTTGTCATAACCTTTCATCTAATTAGTTATCTACCAACATCTGTAGCGACTTTATCAAAATGACACATCTTTATTTCTATAATAAATATTCTAGCTTGATTTCAGTTATAAATGAGAAAACTGTTGCTCGTGATGTCGAAAATTCCGTCACATGACTCGAGGCAAAATCTTCAGACCGGGAGCAAAAATGTTAGATGGTTTCAAACCACAAAACGGCAAAACTAGGGAGATGCCAGTGATCTGGGAGATGCGGAGTCTATGTTATCTATGGTCTGAGTCACTCTCCGGGGTGAGTACTGCGTTCTGTATTCTCTAGGAGGTGCTGGTTCTGCTCATGTTACGGTCAATCTGGGTAACTATGTACCAATCAGGGTATTCTTGTACCACTTAATACTTCGGTTTCAAATGACTCTAGTTCCACCTATTGACAATATTTTTTTTTTTTCTAAAGGTAATTTTTAATACCTCCGTTATAAATAATTCCCCAATAGATGGAATATCACCCACAAGAAAGCCAAATATTAAGTGGTAAAAAGACACCATAATTGCTAAAATGTTGCCCTGATTGACTGTACCAACACTGAGCTAAGATTCTCACGTGATATCATTATATAAAAACGCGAACTTGAAAATTTAAGTACCGATTTTTTTCCATTCTTTTATCAGAAGGCCATTGAAACTTATATAATTCGAAAAATGGTTTCCTGTAAATGTGCACAATACAATAATCATTAATGTATATAGCCGTTAAAAGTGGTAAAACGACGTTTTCAGATCTACAACTCGGATCATGATTCAAAGTCTCCAACTTGAAAGGACGCCGTTAATTGTAAAATTAACTCTAGCTGAAGGGAGCCAGTTAAAAGCTTACTTTTATCATATAATTTTGACCGTAAAATCAGCTAAAGGATTCGCATGAACAACTGACTACTTCCTGCAACAGAATCTTGTTCCCTGGTCCAGAATTTAGAACTGACTCAAACTTTACTTGAGCAGCAGGAAGACAAAGAGACGGTGGGCAACATACGTCGTAGGTCACGAGAATTACACCCAGAATGAAACCCTTTCATGAAGGTGGCTATGAGAACATTTATGGCGTAACAGAATTAAAAATATGATAATTTGCATCTGAATTTGTTCTCATCACTGGTCAAAAAGCAACATTATATAAAAAAGGGACGGTATTCGTTAACTAATATTCATATTTAGGATAAAGTTTCACTGATAATAAATTAATTATTCACTTCAAACATGAGCAAATGGGGGCACAAATTTTGTTAAACAATAAAAATGCACCCCCATTTAAATAACTTAAAGTAATCGAACTGAACTTCGTCGGAGGAGCGATTTACAATCAACAACCATTCAGCCACCCACACGCGCGAAGCAAAGCGAAACTCACCCAACTCAGTGTGCTGATACGAAGCAGAAGCAGGCGCCGCTATCGTATGCGGAATTCAGCGAACCAGGATGTTCCACACAACACAAGAAAAAATAAACTTCGTTGGTCGCTCTGGTCTTTCTTTACTTGAGATGGTACGCGATAATAGCGAGATTAATTTCCATTCAAATCAAACCGTGAGCATGCGGAATTATTGAGACACACAGCACGTGTCTGCTACATTACATATTCGCACCCCACTGAAGGCGAAGTACTAAAAGATTGTATTCGTTTCAACAAAAACCAACGGAATCACAGATTACGAAGCAAGAATACACAATAGGAAGGCACTGGTGTCTGAGCAGTGGCGAGAACTCAAGTGACTAGCTATAAACCTTTGAAGTCGGAGTTCGGAACCAGGTGGTTCCGAAAACCCGTAAAAAATACTAAATTCAATTTCCGAAAAATAAAGAAAAATAGCTACGGCATGCAACCCTTAGAAATACGTAGGCTATCATAAGGAAGCTAAAGATATGCAGTTAGACGCGATTGGAAAGGTTTTACACGGGTGGACGAAGTCCAATCTTCAAAGTCAGAAAAATGGAATAAATTCAAAGTCGGAGTAAATCATCTAGGAAATACGGCATGCAGCCCCTAGAAATACGTCGTATTTCATAAGCAAGCTAATAAAGGGCTAGAAGAGAATTTATTAACGGAGTCTGAAAGCACAGTACAAGTTTGAAAACGAAACAGCAATTATAATAGGCGGAGAGGAGATCGTGATGTACTAAAGGAAATCAGAAAGATACTTGCATAATTTCTTGCCTGAAGGGCATAGAAACAGACATAGGGGTAGCTGAAGGCTTTGTTGCAAGAACACGCCACATGGAGTACATATGACTTGCGTAAGGAGAAAACGGAAAAGAATATTTCACATGCACTACACAGAATAAAAATATTCCTATTCCACAAAGCTACAAAAAATTAAACGGAGTTCATACACCGCCAGCTAGTCTCACACAGGTTACCGATTCTCAGCCGTTATCAAACCGAATTAGTTACATATTCACTGCATTCACATATGCAAAATCACCGAAATGAAATTGAACACACTTTTGTACATGATCAGAGAAACTTATCCCAAGAAATGAACATAAGGTCTGAAATCTAACTTTAACAAAGCAGACAACGAATCGCTACCATCTCAAGGGAGGAAAGAAAATTCGGAACGTCTTACCAGGTCGAAGTGGGGCCACAGAATGTTCCGATCGGCCACCCAGTCCCCTCCACCAGCCGCTGGAAATCGCACGAGAAATCGGTAAAACCCAGGAAAGGTGGTGGGGAAGAGTATAAACTTGTGCGTCTTGACGAGACTGGCTAACTGGGCATTCCCAATCCAACTTGTGACCAAAGGGTGGAGTGACCTCTTTTGTAGCATCAAATGCAGAGGTTGGCAACGACTACCTATCGATACAAAGCCAGAGAAACACTAGTACCGAGCAGCCTGCAACCGACGACGAAAATTCTCATACATACACTTAGACTCCCATGCTACAACATTCTCATAATATGCACATACAGAAAAAAAACAAGTACACATTATCACAGGGACATTGGCGTCACGGAGAAACCGGTCATCTTGCCACATTAATAGACACAATGATAAATTATTAGCATAATAAAATCCCAGCAATATTACAGAAACTAACATTTAAAAACAGGAAATGGAATGCTGTTCCTCATGCCTCTGAACGAGAGAGGTTCTCGTTTAGCAAGAAAAGGCCGTCTAGTGAGCTTAGATAAATTGCAAAGTTAAAAACCTTTGGAAGACGGCAGACAGCCGTCATTCAAACTCTAATAAAAATTGAACGTGAAAACTTTGAAGCGCTGCCAACTATTGCCCTATGGCTGATAGAAATTACAAAAACATCGACGATAACGTCAATGTTAACATCAATTCCAAGAAGTCGATGTACAATGAGCATAAAAAAGTCTGAGAATATCCGTGTTCTGGGTGCCGAAACAAACAATCCTCGACGGAACCACAAAGACACATTACTAGACTGGCACTACTGAACACAGAATTATTGGTCTCCCTGTCACTTTAAACACCGTATCAACAATTATTTGTGTAAAGATATAACAGTCACGAGAAATAAGGATAAACCGATTAAAATATCTCCACACATAGAGTTTTGACATAAAGGCCTAAATTTTACTGACGGCACTGACATAGTGTGCAAATGTTGGCAACGAAATGTTCGTTTTAGGAGGGGTACATACAAGAACTTGTCAACTGCAGACCAGGAAGAGAATTAATTATTTACCTCATGGTCGACACGAAAGACTACGCCCCTCATTCTACGTGACTATTTTTTCCGAAGTGTCTCGTTCTACTGTAGTGGTAATGTTTCCATTTGCAGCAATTTGAGCTACGTCTTACCAGTTAGGCCTTTCTTCATTCTCTAATCTGGTGCCTCCTGTCATTTCTGATAAAACAAAAAGTTCAAATGTTTGTAAATCTATCGGACCAAACTGCGTGGTGATCAGTCCGTAGCTTACTAACTACTTAAACTATGGTAAACTAACCTAAGGACAACACAAACACACACCAATGCCCCAGAGAGGACTCGAACCCCCGACGGCGGGCAACCGCGCGCTCCGCAGCGAGGCGCCTTAGACCGCTCGGCTATACCACCGCGGCATATCATTTCTGACGACTATTCACTTAGTAGAAAGGTGCCGGCTACGTCAAAATGAAATGGTAAAATATAAAGTTACAGAACTAGGAATGGAACCCATGATCTCCCGCACGTGAACCTATCGCTCTAAAACAGCAACACAGAAAGTGCAATGTCAAGATAGGACATACTATTCCGTCAAGATAAAATGTGTTCGAGAACGGAATTAATATTTACTGATGTTTGAAATTTCCTTCCATTACAGGCTAAACAATATCTAAATACAAATTTTGACGTTTGTGTGTCTGCTAGAAGTACCCTAGTAAGTTGATGATAGGTGAGTCAATGAATGACAGAATTAGCGATTTCGATGCTAATATTTCATAAACTATAAGATGTAGACTAGTATAATTTCCTGGTAATTCAGGCTTCTAGATTTATCCACAACGGAGATACAGGGGGATTGAAATTGACGTGAATTGCTTAGAGAAAAGGATGGCACGACCGTGCGCTCGACTTGGCGGTGTGACAGTAGTACGTCATTGACTACTTTTACATGGCAGAGGAAGGATACTAAAATAAACAAACGCACATGATAGGAGTAACTCAATGCAGCTAACTGTCACTCTGCAATTTATAATTTCTAGGACGAGGTACTGGCACATGTAACACTATGTATAGAAGCAGTTACAAATTAATTTGTGATAAAATTTTGATCAGTGAGAGAGGTGATGGGAAAAATAAAGTACGTAGCTCGTAAGGTCCCTATAGTCCCGATATAGTCGGTTTCATGTAAATTTTTATACGTATGTAAACTGGCCACAGATGTATATTGTGAGTGGTACAGTAATCTTTGAAAATTCGGTTGTAGAGTAAGCGCTCTGGCTGCGAGAGATGGCAGTCAGTAGCAAGTCAGTTGAGAGCTGTGTTGCGGAGAGTTAACTGTTGGGTGAGGTAGCGAGAGGACGCTGTTGGAGAAGGCAGTTGTTAAGTATGTGTTGCAGCACGGCATTATTGTAATGCCTGACGTTAATTTACTTTTCTGTAATATTTTTCTATTTCATACATTTTAAGAATACATAATTTCTAATATTTAATTTCTGTTCTGTGTCCTCATTTGGTAGTTAGTTTCTCCTTCCTTTCGTTTACTTATGATTATTGTTGGACTTAATTACTGCCCATGTATATTTTTGAAAATTTTAATACTAAAATACTGCATGACGCGAGCTGCTTGCTGTTTCCTGTTTCTATTTCTGTAATAAGAAGATAGGAGGTAAGTCAATTTTTATTTTATTTGTGTCGCAGTCAGATTGTTTCCCCCTTTTCATTATCAAGTTAATCAGTTTCGTTATACCCTATAGGAGTACCTTAGTCAGGGCCATAAATTCTAGTGTTTGAGTTTCCCCATTTCCCGGGCGTGTGCTGATCAATTTCAATCAAACATTAATCTACTCTAGATACATTGCAAATTTCTATAAAACTTTTTATTTCTTGAATTTATTCCGGATACCTTGCACTTGTCGCCAGGATCTATACTTACGTTCTTTATAACAAAATTGGAAACAGGAAACAGCAAGCAGCTCGCGTCATGACGTATTTTAGTATTAATTTTTTCAAAAATGATATATGGGTAGTAATTAAGTCCAACAATAATCATAAGTAAAGAAAATGAAAGGAAGGGGAAACTAACTACCAAATAAGGTTGCAGAACGCTAATTGATTATTAGAAATTATGTAATCTTAAAAAGTATGAAGTAGAAAAATATTACAGAAAATTAAATTAAAATCATGCATTACATTAATGGCGTGCTGCAACATATACTTAACAGCTGCCTTCTCCAAAAGCGTCTTCGCGCTACCTCACCCAACAGTTAACTCTCCGAAACTCAGCTCGCAACAGACTTTCTACTGACTGCCCCCTCTCGCAGCCAGAGCGCTTATTCTACAATAGAAATTTCAAAGATTACTGCGTCACTCATTATGGCTGCCTCTCCTAGGGAACAGCTAGTCGCCAGAATAATTTTACATCCGCTCTGGTGGTCTTGAACTAAGTGGCTACATGCAGCCTTGAACGTGCCGACGATCGAACAACAAGTCAAGGATAGGACGAGGAAGTTATTTGACAAACTCGACACAATCCGTCAGGACACCTACCAACTGGGAGACGTCGGGATTATCCAACCACGACACTGGCATAAGATTAAAGTTCCTCGTACGATACTCGACAGATAAATGTGACATCGGGAATGCAAGACATAAAGGACCCCTGTGAGCCCTAACCCCCTGCAATGAGAACAATAAAGATAAAAGAATCCTCCTACTTTCACCCTTTCGGCTGCAAAAAAAAAAAAAAAAAAAAAAAAAAAAAAAAAAAAAAAAAAAAAAAAAAAAAAAAGTGCCACTCGCAGTCATCGGACGCAAAGGATGCAATGCTCACGGGTGCGTTTTTTTAGGGGAGCTTTAGGCGGGATGCTTGTCCACTGTTGGTCGAGCTGATCTCTACGAGTTTACGAGAGGAACTCGGGCGTCTGATCCTTGATTGTCGTGAGTGTACTCTTGCTTTCCAGATAATCCATTTGTAGTCTGGGGCAACGTCGCAGAGATAAATTAAATTGCTCCCAATCCCCCGGTTCCAGCCAAGGTTTTCGGGAGGTTTTCCGTGGTTGTAAGGCGTATGCCGGAACTGGTAAGCCGCTCCCAGTTATTCCTGATTGGGATCGTCCCTTTGCCACACTATCAGCTCGTCTGATAATTGGCTGAATAGAACCGCGACTCTTTTATGGGCCGGATCTCAAACAGCCCGCTCCACTCCACGGAGTGGAGAATGAAAAGAATAAGGTTTGCGCCACTCACAATATACATATGTACAAAAATTAACATGAAACCTACTATGTGGGAACCATAGGGACTTTCAAATGTTCAAATGTTTGTATAGTCTATGGGACTTAACTACGGGGTCATCAGTCCCTAAACTTACAAACTACTTATGAACTACTTACGAACTAGGACGGCACAAATATCCGTGCCCGAGGGGGGATTCGAACCCCCGACCGTAGTAGCCGTGACTGAAGCGCCTCAGTCCCCTCGGCCACCATAGGGACTTTACAAGTTCATCAGCTACATTAGGCATTAAAGGGTTAAAATATTGAAAATACTAATGATCCATATAAAGTGTAAGGCAACCCACAGTGTGCATACAAAAGTTACGTTACACGCCTTATCCGCCGATATCGGAACAACGACATAAGGGTTTCGATCGTATAATACCGATTCGTTTGTCCGACCGTAAATTTCGCCGAATCGCCCGACGTTAGTAGTTCTAAACGTCGCAACGCATTCGTCACGGGTGACAAATGAGAAAACGAATGGCAGGACCGAGAGTCGACTAGGAGACCGGCAGCTGGCGGGGACGCGGAGGGACCCCTGCGGTTGCGGGCGCCGCCGCCAGATGGCAGCGCTGGCGGCGGTCCAGCCCGCGGCGGACCGGTCTGCGGCCGGCGGCGGCGGCGGCGGCGGCTGTCAGTCGGTGCGCGACCGCCGCGCGGCACACAGCGACCGCCGCCTCGAGCAGTGGCCACCTCGCGTGGCGTGGCGCCGCGCCGTGCCGTGCCGTGCCGAGCCGCGCCGTGCAGAGCCGAGTGCCGTGTGCCGCCCTTCCGGCCGCGCGCGCCGCATGCGGTGACATGCGGCGCCGGCCGCTGCCGCTGCTGCTGCTGCTGCTGACCGCCGCCGCCGCTGGAGTCCTCGACGGGCCGCGGCGCCGAGACGCGTGCGCCGTCGACGGCTGCGTCTGCTCGGCCGGCGCCCGCGAGCTCTCCTGCCGCGGCGCCGCCCTCGGGGACGCCGTCGTCGCCGCGCTCGACCTGCCCGCCGCCGCCGTCAAACTGTGAGTAATGCGCGACTTCGACACACCGGCCGGTCGGGCGCTCGTGGCGTCGCCGCAGACGCGGGTGTTAATGTTTACTTACCCGTCCCGTTAAAGCTTACCTCGCATTTGTGTCACGGTGGGTTTAGCCGATCGCTCGACACCGCACATGTTTTCTCGTGAACTTACAATTACGAACAACTTTGACTGGAGAGAACACATAGAAAATATTGTGGGGAAGGCGAACCAAAGGTTACGTTTCATAGGCATAACGCTTCGAAGATGCACCAGCTCCAGCAAAGAGACTGCCTACATCACACTTGTGCGTCCTCTCCTGGAGTACTGTTCCCCCTTGTGGGACCCTCACCAGGTGGGACTGACGGAAGACATTGAGAAGTTTCAGAGAAGGGCAGCTCGTTTTGTTTTATCACGTTACGGGGGAAGGCGTCACGGAAATGTTGCAAGAATTGGGGTGGAAATCATTAAAAGAAAGACGTTATTCATTGCGGCGTGATCTGTTTGCGAAGTTTCAATGCCGGCCGCGGTGGCCGAGGAGACTGAGGCGCTCCAGTCACGGTCTGCACGGCCACTACGGTCGGGGTTCGAATCCCCCCTCGGGCATGGATATTTGTGCCGTCCTAGTTCGTAAGTAGTTCATAAGTAGTTTGTAAGCTTAGGGACTGATGACCCCGTAGTTAAGTCCCATAGACTATACAAACATTTGAACATTTTTGAAGTTTCAATCATCGACTTTTAGTTCTGAATGTGAAAATATTTTGCTAGCACCCACCTACTTAGGGAGACATGACCATCACAATAAAATAAGAGATATCAGATCGAAAACGGAACGATTTAGGTGTTCTTTCTTCTCGCGCGCTATTAGAGAATGGAACGGTAGAGAAAAGTTATGAAAGTGTTTAATGAATGTGATTTGCAGAGTATCTATGTAGATGTAGATATTAAGAGAGCAATTACTCAAAACCATTCATGGACTCTATCCAATACTTATCAGCAAAGAAATGAATGTTCCAACGAAATTACGACTGTACAATACTACAATTCCTTCCATGATGCTCTACGGATGCCTCGGGGTACTGCTTGCAAGATCACCATCCAGCAACTACAGGCACTCCAAAACAGGTGTCTAAGGATAATTCTCACAGCGCACAAGTGGTCTCGAACGCGTTGGCTATATGTAGAACTCAACATGAAGACCATTGAGCCATAGATCTAAGCTAGGACGGAGAACCTACTGAACAACATCGACACTCTCAGACACAGCATCAAGCAGCTGGAAAACATCGGACTAGTAGATCCAAGACCGTGGCATAAAATCAAAGTCCCTTGAGGCATAATAGCACATTAAAAATATATAAGTATAGCGGGTCTATAAGGACCCCACTGAGACCAAATCCCTACAAAAGTTGACAATAAAGAAATAAATAAACTAACTCCTTACCACCATACAGGAAATCAGCCGCCAAAGGCGGCATCACAAAAAAGGGGGAGGGCAATTACTTTTACGAATTCTGAATTCTTGAATAAATGAATGTCTTGGTTGCAATAATTTTTATTTATATGACACGTTTCGCCCGGTTAGGGCATCTTCAGATGTCTGACAGAGAAGAAAAATGAACCAGAACTTACATTTATTTACATGACAATATTGCAATATGCCGGGTGATACAAAAATCTGTATAAATTTGAAAACTTAATAAATCACGGAATAATGTTGATAGAGAGGTAAAAATTGACAGACATGCTTGGATGACATGGGGTTTTATTAGGAATAAAAAGTTTAAAAAATGTCCGACAGGCGGCGTTGGACAGCAAAACGGAGTGACTGCTATCGTGAGGGGTGAGAGGTACGCCGATATGTTACAGAATCGCATCATCTCCAGCCTGGCTGATAAACACCTGCTGGAACGTTCGATTTTTATGCAGGATGGCTCTCCATACCATATTGCTAGACGCGCGTCGTTTGGTGATGATCGTATGCTCAGCCGTCACTTTTGTCGTGCTTTGCCTCCCAGATCCCCAGACCTTAGTCCGTGCGATTATTGGCTTTGGGGTTACCTGAAATCGCAAGTGTAGCGTGATCGACCGACATCTCTAGGAATGCTGAAAGACAATATCCGACACCAATGCCTCACCATAACTCCGTACATGCTTTACAGTGCTGTTCACAACATATTCCTCGACTACAGCTATTGGTGAGGAATGATGGTGAACATATTGAGCATTTGTTGTAAAGAACATCGTCTTTCCTTTGTCTTAATTCGTTATGCTAATTATTGCTTTTCTGATCAGATGAAGCACCACCTGTCAGACATTTTTTAACTTTTCTTTGTTCTAATAAAACCCCATGTCATTCCAAGCATGTGTGTCAATTTTTACCTCTCTGTCTACATTATTTCATTATTTATTAAGTTTTCAAATTTATACTGACATTCCGATCACCCGGTATAGCCGCAAAACAATGCTAAAATTGGTAATAAGGTATTGTAATAATGTACGGTACTAATGTTTTACGTACATTGTGATAGAGGGTGCTTAGATTAAATGCAGCCATAGGATATCTTACAGAGACGATGATCCTATGGCTGCATTTAATCATTATCACCCTCCATCAGAGAGTAGGTAAAACGTTACTAGCCTACATTATTACAATTTCTTACTACCATAAAATACACTTTTAAAACCATCGGCTGTTTACTAAACCTTATATATCAACCAGTTTCGGTCAATAGACCATCTTCATAGATAAATAGGTGTTAAAACTGAATGGTAAAATGCATCAAATAAAATACATTTAGTTGAGACAAACAGGAGTCTTACCTAGATGTATTTTATTTTATGCAGTTTACCATTCAGTTTTAACATCTTTTTATCCATGAAAAAAAAAAATTGTTCAAATGTTTGTAGAACTTATGGGACTTAACTATTGGGTCTTCAGTCTCTAAGCTTACAAACTACTTATGAACTAGCTAAGACTAAGGACGGCACAAATATCCATGCCCGAGGGGGGATTCGAACCCCCGATCGTAGTGGCCGTGCAGACCGTGACTAGAGCGCCGCATTCCCCGCGGCCACCGCGGCCGACTTTATCCATGAAGATGGCCTAGACCGAGACTGGTTGATGTATGTTTTTAATAAACAGCCGATGGTTTTAAAAATGCGTTTTATGAAGTATATTACTACTGTTGACACTCGCCTCACCAAAGCACTCCTTATTACCAATTTTAGCAATTTGAGCATTGTTTTGCAGCTAATATATATATATAAAAACAATGCTCAAATTGCATTATATATATATATATATATATATATATATATATATATATATATATTGTCATGTAAATAATGTAAGTTCTAGTCCATTTTTATTCTTTTTCAGATGTCTGGAGTTGCCCTAACCGGGGGTAGCGCTTTATTAAATAAAAATTATTGCAACCAAGACATTATTTTATTCAAGAATTCGACTTAACTCGGTTGCTGTACCACACCACGAAAAAATGGAATGGGCAGTTACTTTTACTGTGCAGGCAAGGGTATATACAAAAGCTTGTCAACCATAGAACAGGAACAGCATTATTTACTTCATGACCTGTACGAGTAACTAATAAAGTCATTGTGTATGGATCGGATTTTTAACAATATTTACATCTTGGCAGACTTTCTACCGTGTTGTTGATGTTCCCAACATAATCTCGAGATGCCGCCAGGACTCACACGGGGCATACTGAGTCTCCGAGCGGCAACGTGACGTGCTGGTCCCCTAGTCCCCTGTTATCTTGGTTGCATTCGTATCATTTGTAACTGCGGAGGAATTCCGCCTTATGCAAGACACTTTTTGCCCTTTTATTGCTCAGACATGTTTAGGAACTTATTGTTCCATCTTCCGTGGGTTTCTCAGTTTAATTTCTACATGTTGTTTAATGAGGCAATAACACGTTTTTCAGTTTCCCGTTTATGATACGATGGTGTCCTCTCTTGTCTTCGATGCCTTATCACGTTTTATTTTTACTTTTTATTATTTTTTTTATTGTTTACTGTTTGTGATAGACAATACTGTAATTTCCAAGAATGCATGCAATCGAAGTATCTCATCCTGAAACGGTATATATCTAACGTGCCAAACTAAATCGATTACGTGGTCATTGATGCGAGAGATCACAAAATATTAATGTTTACTTACTAATTATTTTGAAGAGTATTTGCTGTTACAATGGGGGGTGGAGTGGTATGATACCAGGGGAGGGGACATAATTTATTTTTTTACTTTCTAATATATTTCTTTTTTGTTGTATAGTCTATGGGACTTAACTACGGGGTCATCAGTCCCTTAACTTACAAACTACTTATGAACTACTTACGAACTAGGACGGCACAAATATCCATGCCCGAGGGGGGATTCGAACCCCCGACCGTAGTGGCCGTGCAGACCGTGACTGGAGCGCCTCAGTCTCCTCGGCCACCGCGGCCGGCTAATATATTTCAAGTTGTAGAAGTGAGAGGAAGTAAATTTTAATGAATCAGAGAAAACAATGTGTTGCTCACTATATGGACTTAAGAATAAGACGAACTTTGGATCTGTGATGCGCCTTTTTTAAGAAAAAAAAAAAAAAAGAAAGAGACAAAAGATAGCTAGATTAATAAAAATAAACTTTCGTCTGTCTGTAACTAGCCATTGGCATGTGTAGATGTATCTGGATGTACGGTATTAGAAAGTTCTGCAAAATATACATACATGTGAACAAGACGGGTTGATATCTTTATTTCGTTTTAGTTGCATTTCCTTTAAGTACTGGCGTAAAATCCCGGACCTAAAACCCTGAGAAAATTGAGACATAACAGGAGTCTACAGCTGATTGAAAATGTCGGTATATGGAGAAGAACGTATTAAAATTTAATTTTATTGTGAACCGAGACTAACACAATTTTTTTTTTTTTTCTGAGTGACGTTTCGTGACGTATAAACTACATACTGACGTAAATGAAACTTTATTAAATTTATTCAAAATTCTCATTATGAAATTGCTATATATATCTATATATAAAAAGTATTTGTGTGTTTAAAGTCACTTTCTTTTAATTAATAAATAAGAACTGTTTACAAGTGGTAATGACGTTGACGTGAATATTTTTACAGCAGAATCGTAACACATTCATAGGATATTTTTGTAGAAATTTCTTGAATATTTCTGATGACATCCATTGTAATGTACTGTAGCATAAGCGTTAGGTATCCATACAGTATGAATTTCTGAGATGAGCGACGACAAAAGGACAACAATTTTATTTGTACAAATAAATGACAATTACAGATGCGGCGGCTCATCTGAAGACGGCGATACCACCCGTCGGCTTTGACCAGTGGCATCGGCGTGTTGACGTGTGAATGCGTGTTTTGTAGGTGACGTGAGTAATTATGTAGTGTCTGACTTAAAGGCGATAGTTTGCTTACAAGCGGAATACAGATTATACATTAACCTTTTGTGTTTACATATGAAGTATTAAAACAGTAAAAAATATTTTCAACAAGGAACTGTGGCTTGTAATACATTCGTATTCCCTATCTCATAAAAAGTGATCTGTAGCTTCACTCTGATAGTAAGGTATAGGTTAACAGGGTTTCATTTTTCGCAAATTTTTGGGCCGAGATGTGATTGATGGTACATTCTGTTGTTGTAATCTGTAATTTAGGAGGATAACCACAGATTATTATCTGTCACTAAATATGTGTGACAGTTTTAGTTTTTCATAAGTCGCGTGTGAATAGCCGCGTAGTCGATTTAGAGTTCCACATTGGATACATATCGTTTCGGGCCGAGATACTTCCATTGCAAGCATTCTTGGAAGTTACCGGCAGTGCTGAAGAACTCGATACCACCTGTCTGCTTCCACCCAAGACGTCATCTGCGGGATATACTAAATGGAAAGAAAAGCGGAAAGCAACATTCCGAAACACAAAACTATACTCGTAAACTATCCATTTCGCCACACAAACAAACTTTCCTTGACAATAGTGTTCTGTGACGCAGTTGCCATTACGAACGAATGCAGTGTATCCTCCGCCACACACCATGAGGTTGCTTGCGGATTATGGGTGTAGACGAAGATCAACGTTTCAAGTGATTAGAACTTTGTAATTAAAACGAGAGATTCGGAAAGTTGGAAGGGTCAACGTAAATTGGTCAGTTTATATTGTAAAAAATAATGTCACGTTTGTAACAAAATGAAAATGATCAAAGTGAGGAGTTATAAAATATGCCGACGTCAGTGATAAATTGGACGGGTTCTATTGATTGTTTTAAGTGACCCTTGTCAGTGTTTATGTTGCTCTCTGCCGAATAACAAATATTAGGAAACGAATATCAATAATTCAGAAATTATCAATATTATCAATAATTCAGAAAACGTGATACGGCAAACAAAAGAGCACACCACCGCAGCACAAAAATGACAACATGTAAAACATGTTCTAGCTTCTTTAAAGTAACAACTGTATGTTGAAATTAAGTGCAAAAATATGTTTGTGTGATAAAAGGGCTAAAGATATTTTGCATAACGGGGAATTCTCTTGTCTTTGGCAAGCTCGGAAATAAGAACTGCAACATCCACAAGATGGTCATTATGTTGGGGAATATATGAAAAAATGTTTCATTTGAAATACGTGGCAGGAAAAGGTATTTACTAGTTCCCCGATAATTTGTAAGCCTCTATCAATATAGGTCACAACATGCGGAACCGTTTTCTTATCTGGTGTGCGGCGAAGAGCAAGTTTTGTTCGACTGTTATTTCCCTCTTTCCGTGTTTCTACTATGAATGTTTACACTCCGTGTGAGCCCGAGACTCGCTAGTTTTTACCTTCACCAACTTTTCACGAAATGCATGTAGGACGAAGCAATATATTGACTGATTCGCAGAAGAAAACTAGAATTAACCTGAAAGTTATATGTCTGAGGTAATTTCTTCATAAAGTTGTAAATTGATTTAAAAAGTCACACTCATAACACGAAAACCCAAAAAATTGTTATTAATGTTTTTTACAACATGTTCCAAAAAGAGACTAAACTCTATAATAAATTTCTCCTAATCCCATACAAATACCTGACCTCCATAGAAATGGAAAATTTTTGGTTTTGTATTTCAAATAGTTATGGAAACAATTTGAAACGAAAACCGTGGGATGCACGGTATAGATAATAGTAGCAAATAGATATTACTGGAAAAAAATCACACAACAGTTCATATCATTTTTAGCGCAACAAAATCTTTGGCGAACTATTCGTGTATCAGTCCTCTAATACAAGAGCCCTACGTTCTTAGTTTTAAATATTACAAATACTGTGATACTCTTGAAAACTAGAGAATTTTTTTAAAGCTGCCTGCTTGAATCAGCGATAGTAATAAAAGCGTAGTATAATATTATCGTCACTGCTGGAGTCACTAGATATTGTACTACGAGGGACAAGCTACGAAGAAAAAGGCGCTCCCCTCACCCTCAGTCAATGAAATTGATTTCATTTTATTTCACACCGCAAACGTCTTTCCTGTATGAATGTGCAGTCGTACAGTCTCCCGGTCTCTTAGTGCCGGCCGCGGTGGCCGAGGTGACTAAGGCGCTCCAGTCACGGTCAGCATGGCCACTACGGTTGGGGGTTCGAATCCCCCCTCGGGCATGGATATTTGTGCCGTCCTAGTTCGTAAGTAGTTCATAAGTAGTTTGTAAGTTTAGGGACTGATGACCCCTTAATTAAGTCCCCTAAGCTTAACACACATTTGAACATTTGGTCTCTTAGTCGTCACGTAACTCTATTGGCGATATGCATATCCCCGTGTGAATACGGCCTAAGGACACAAAATTGAAGACGGTGACAACGCAGCGAAGACATTATCTGCTTGAAGCAAAGCGACTACAATGAGACAAACTGCACAACCGTTTTTGGCGTCATATTTGGAAACTAAACGTAGCGCTACAAACTCCGCTTTTTTAACATCACGGCAGCGTTAATCAGTTTGTCTGCACCGGACTATGTGTAGGGATTATTAGAAATGTATGACAAGTGTAATAATTAAGGGAAGGACGAAACAGGTTACACATCGGGTGCTTGCAAGTAGAGTTTCATTTAAGCTTCAAAGAAGACCGAATATAAAAGGTCCATTTCATTCTTAACAATTGCTTATTATTTATAAAGAGTGATTCAGAAACATGTTTATAGAGTTCGAGGAATTGAGAGTTAGCCGCGGTGGAGAAACCGAGCGGTCTAGGCATCTCGCTGCGGAGCGCGTGGTTGCTCGCCGTCGGAGGTTCGAGTCCTCCCTGGGGCATGAATGTGTGTGTGTGTGTGTGTGTGTTGCCTTACGTTAGCTTACCTTAGCTACCTAAGCTACGGGCTGATGACCACGCAGTTTGGCAGATTTACATATATTTGAACATTTTTGAATTGAGAGTTATATTCTTAATAAGAAATGTTCGCAAATTTCATTTAACGACACTTCGAAATTGTGACAGAAATCTCTTCTATTGCAATCCCTGTTTTACATATTTTTGATGTTGTAGTGTGGATTAATTAATTTAGACGCCATTGTCACAGGACTAACAGCAATCTTTCTTGGAGATATTTATCTTTAAAGAAAAATAAGTCTTGACCGCTGCAGGATATTTCGTTTAAACGTTCATGTCATGTTCAGAAACATTCATGCAGCCCATGTGGCGTTACTAACGTGCCTTCAGACTGCAGTTCCGGCAGCCCTGCGGATGTCAGCCCCGGCCACATGGGCTATATGAATGTTTCTGAAGATGACCTGCAATACGTCGAAACCGGTTATTGACATAACCTGCTGCGATCTAGACTTTTTCTTACAACATAAATAATATGGATCAAAACAAGAAAACACAGGTTCAAGTAAACATGACTGTAAAGAGCATTAGTTTTATACATATGAGCACCTTTTAATCCCAGATATCGTCAACGACATCTCTTCTAGTGCTCGTAGCTGTTAACGTATGTATTTTGCAGTCCATGTTGATTAGATATATTTTTTTTAAATGTTTTGACCCACATTATTTCTTCCTAAAATATGGACACGAAAGGTATTAGAAGAGATTTGTTTCACAGTATAGATGTACTCAAGGCATCGTTGGATGACATTTTCGTACATGGGTTCCTATTAAAAATATTTTTCACTCTCGCCCTTCCAAAAGTCCTCCAAGTTTGTGAAAGAATTTTGGAATCGCCATGTACATTTCTATGAAACGTAATTACATTCACGAAATAATATCCAGAAAGATATAGGATCCGTCTTTGCTGGTTAAGAACACATTCAATAGTATTATACATCTGAAGCATTGAATTGAAATTTGTGATGCAACCGGGAATCGAACCCGGACATCCATGCTTACTAGGCAGACGTCTTACCGCTAGGCCACCGCATCACTAGCTATTAAGGCGCCTCGGAATAGTTTAAGCACGATTTTCTTCACGTCACAAATTTTAATTCAGCTTCTGTGTTCCATAGAACATTTTCACTACTGCCAAGGCTCTCCTTGCAGCGGAATAGCATCTCGCAATGGACATATTGGAACACAGAAGCTGAATTAAAACTTGTGAAGTAAATCGTGCTTACACTATTCCGAGGCACCTTAGTGATGCGGTGCTCTAGCAGTAGGACGTCTGCCTAGTAAGCATCGTGGTCTGGGTTCGATTCCCGGATGCATCACAAGTTTTAATTCAATGCTGCAGATTTATCATTAATGTCTTTGACCTATTCGAGACGAAAATCCGTCTCAGGGATTTCAGTAGTGTTGTACTGAGCTCTGTGATATGTGCTGGATACTTTGCAAGATGTCTTCCTCTGGGGTGGTGTTCAAAAGCCGCGACACATTTCGTTGGCTGTCAGGAATATCGTCAAACGTCTTCCCTTTGAAAGCGAGTTTAAGTCGAAGGAATAAGAACAAGTGTTGTGAACTGACATACGGCGGATATGGTGGGTGCTCGCCCACTCACAGGAAATATCGTGAAACAGCTCCTGGCAGAAAAGAAACGGTGGTGCAAGCCCAACATTCACCATACACGCCGGATCATCCAGATTTTCACTTATTTCCTCGACTTAAACTCCTTTGAAAGGGACAGAGATTTGACAATATTCTTGCATTCAACGAAATCTTAAGAGGCTTCTGAAAACCATCCCAGAGGAAGACTTCGTGCGAATAATCATCTCTTGATGTTGCTGTTCTTATTCCTTCTGTGCTTGCTTGGATAAATGGTGAGGATTTTCCGCCGTATGCAAGGCACCTTATTTTAATTATTCTTTCCAAACATGTTTCAGCACATTTTGTGCTTCATCAGTGGGGTGGTTTATTTTTGTTCTGAAAAATTATAGTCACTGTACAATAGCCTTTTCAGGTGCATCTAAAATGTTTTAGTAGTTTCATTCGTTTTGAATTTTGCTTAGGTTATCAGACGATATAACTATTTCAGTTTAGTGAAAGTAGGCCTAGATATACGAGTATCACATATTTTTACATACCTTTTACATTAGGCTACATAAAATTCATCAAGTAGCCTACTTATTTGTTGTTTTGGTAATATATTTACAAATCGTGTCATCTGAAAACATTACAAACAGTTTAAAGTTCTCTACTTTCTAATTTTCGGTTCGAGAAAAACGCGTCATTTCTGTTTAGTACTTACGATTCTTTTCCATCTCTTTAGACTCTGGTTGTTGCTGTTAATTTTGTAATGTGGATATTACTTGTTTTACACGTTTTGTTCGTGGTGCGCATTACGCCAGTGGTAATATTCGGCGTATGAAGACAGCTGGCGTAAGCATACCACGAAAAAAACGTGTAAAACAATATCCACATTACAAAATTAACAGCAACAACCAGATACTAAAGAGAAGGAAAAGAATCGTAAGTACTAAACAGAAATGACGCGTTTTCTCGAACCGAAAATTAGAAAGTAGGGAACTTTAAACTGTTTGTTATGTTTGCAGATGACAAGTTTTGTAAATATAATACCAAACCAACAAATAAGTAGGCTACTTAATGAATTTTATGTAGCATAACGAAAAAAGTATGTGATACTCGTATATCTAGGCCTAATTTCACTAAATTGAATTAGTTATATCGTCTCCTAACCTAAGCAAATTTCAAAACGAATGAATCTACAAAAACATTTTAGATGTAAAAAATGTTCAAATGTTTGTTAAGCTTATGGGACTTAACTACCGGGTCATCAGTCCCTAAACTTACAAACTACTTATGAACGAGCTAATACTACGGACGGCACAAATATCCATGCCCGAGGGGGGATTCGAACCCCCGACCGTAGTGGCCGTGCAGACCGTGATTGGAAAGCCTCAGTTTCCTCGGCCCATTTTAGATGTACCTGAAAAGACTATTGTACAGTAAATATAATTTTTCAGAACAAAAATAAACTACCCCACTGATGATAGCACAAAACGTGCTGAAACATGTTTGGGAAGAATAATTAAAATCAGATGTCTAAGATACGGCGGAAAATCCTCATCTTCGTGAGAAGTTTACAGAAAGTGTTTCGCAGAGCTCAGCGGTGCATAGTTATGCGAGTATTTCTAAGGACAGTAAGATAACTGTATATTCATCTAGGTTAATGTTAAACGACTAACCACTGAACTTTATTGTCAGAGATTGTATTTTGACCCATTGCAGTGCCATTGGTGCGATCAGCAGATGTATTTGCGGCGAGGAGAACGTAGCGTTAACGTCGACGGACGGCAGCAGTGGCGCTACAATAAGGCGGAGTATACGGGTGTTTTAGACGTCGGTGGATATGCGTCAGCGTAGGCTGCAGCGCCAGACGCGTAAAAACTCGCCGCCAGTAACGCCAGTGCGCCACTAAACAAGGCACGCAAACGCCCAGCTTGTGTGCGTATAAATTTTTTGTAGGTACGTGTACTCGGAACAGCTGTACGACTCAATTCCACACGTAATAGGTTGTGAAAATATCGTACCTACTATTCCGCCAACGAAAAAATACAATGTTTTAGGAAGTAAAACAAGACACCTACCTGAGGCATAAGTAGCAGCACCTATTTTTGGCAACAAGCCTTTCTTGCCGACTTTTGTTACTGCGATGGATCAGTTACCACGAGATCTTTTGTGTGACACTGAAAGTATTTAGATATACGGCCATATATCCTGAACATGCCTCCAATTCTACATATACATGGCCCGTTAAAAAAACCTCCCGCATTTGACGTAGTTCGTGTGCGAGTTCTTGTGAGGATATTGACGTGGAGTGTGTTTTGTTTGAAAGCATTGCTGTTGGCATTTTCAGTGTGCGCCATGACGAGGCTTGGTGAGCATCGCGCGTTTGTTGTGGAGGAATTTACTCGTAATGGTGGTTCTCTGATTAGTATTCAACGAGCATTTCGGAGACGTTTCGAATTTGGTTGACATGATCGTGTCCCTGTTGGAAAACTATTCAACTGTAGGTGTAAAACTTTAGAAATACAGGTTCAGCACTGAAAATAAAACCTACGTCCGTCCTCGGACTGCAAGAACGCCGGAAAATGTGGCGCGTGTGAGAGTGTGTGTGCAACAGTACCAGTCAATGAATGCATTGTAGAGTGCATGGAATATGCGAGAATTTTTGACTTCAGGATTTTGCTAAGGATAGTTAGGAGGTGAACATACTAAAAGTCCCGCCCCTAGGGGGTGAGCTTAGGCGGGGAGGGGGGTGGTAAGGTACCATTTTTTGGTTTTCCGCTTATATATCGAAAACGGTCCGCTTTCGGAAAAAATTGTCCCAAATAGAAATGAAAGATAATTGAATTTTCTATAAAATTGTTTAGATACATATACGTCGAATTCCCAACAGTTTTCGAGCTATACGATATTGAAAATCGACAATTTCGGATAAAATCATCTTTACCTCACTAATTTTGTCAAACATTTACTTCTAGTGACTCACTCGATCGTTTCACATAAATTTTCTCAGGAAGAACGTTGTAGAGCATTACATTTCCTTCAATTTGATATGCACATTTGCTATCTTATCTTCAGCCAGTCAGAAGTTACATCATTTATAAGATGTGCACTCAGTTTCGATGTTCCTCCAGAAATGAGTGTTTTGAGGGCTTGTAACGTTTTTACCTTATGAAACGTGCTAGTATGGTAAATACCGACAGTTTAACAATGACAAGAAGGTACTTGCAATTGAAATCTTTTCATAGTTGTAGCTTTTATTACAATATTATGAATCATACAATGAAAGTTTTTAGAAACACAGTGGGATTCAGAATGAAAAATAAGTGCATTCAAAGCAACATCTTCGTTTTTCTGAGAAGAAAAGGTCAAGGTTCATTCATCTTCTTCAGTAGTGGAGACGTTGTCCAACGAGATTGGTGGAGTCTCGATGTCACTGTCGTCATCTTCATCCTGTGTAATTCTTACCTCTGTGTTCACATGCGGCACCAAGAATATCCTCATTCTATAATATTGGAAGAATGTATCTCGGTTCATTCGGTATTGTTGTAACATTATATGTAACAGTCTCGTTGATGGTGTAGTTGCAAGCACCGGTTCTGTGCACACTTTTGCCTCATCTTATTATTAGACTTTTCATTAATTTGTTATGAATATTGCCTGGCGCAGACCAACTGAATAGTGTCCACTATGAAATTGAGATGTAGTCAACACCAGCGCCCGAAATACGCTGTGTTTGCCTTGCGCTCAACTCAAACGTAGCTGAAAGACGTGGCGTTTTTAACGCCCCGTTAGCTTGTGAATTGAACAGCCAGTTCTTTGCGTTGTCATCACTGCGATCGTATCTCTTGTATAGAATAGCCCTAATGCGCAGACAACACCCACCAATGACACGGCACGAATTGATGCTGGCGGAGTCAACTGAGGATACGCCTTAGCAGCAAGTGTGTCGTCGACACTGTGTCACAGTGGTTTCACTGCGGAACTATCCGTTGCTGTAACTCAGAGTCAACAGGGATTCAGAATGTATAGTTCATAGTAACAGTAATTTCATATTACTCATTGGCCTCGTGCAAGCTTTCAACTGGACGCCACTTCGGCGACTTGCGTGTCCCTAGACTACCCCTGTTATCCAACGGGGGAAAGGAGACCTAGAGCGTAACGTGGAATCCGAACCACGTGTCGTTTCTGGCGACTCCTCACACCGTTGAGAGGTGAAGGATGGGTTAAAGTGCAGACTGAAAGAATTCGAGGTCCGACCGGGTTTCGAACCTGCGACCCTTCGGTTTCCAGTCGAGCACTTTACCCGGTGGTCTTGACGATATAGTTCATCTGAAACACAGTTAGATCTTTACTGACATGAAGTGATGAGTGATATATACAAGGGATCTCAAATCGAATTCATGGTTCAAGATTCGGGAAGGCTTTTGACACTGTACCTCACAAGCGGCATCAAATAAATTTGCATATTTAAGGATACCACTATGGTTGTGAGATTGTATTCGCGATCTCGTCACAAAGAACACAATACGTACTCACTGACAGAAAGTCATCGAGTAAAACAGAAGTGTTATCTGACGTTCCACAGGGGAGTGTTATAGGGCCCTTACTGTTCCTTGTCTTTGTAAAGAAATTAGAAGACAATCTGAGCAAATTTCTTTGTCTGTTCACGGATGGCAACATTTTCTCTCACCCATCTACATCGAGAGGCATGATATAATAGTAAAATAACAGACATTAGATAAAAAACGCGAAGAATTAGGTTTCTCTTTTCTCGCGCGCTGTTACACAATAGCACAGTTGTAGAGAAATATTATGAAAGCAGTTCGATAAATCCTCTGCCAAGCATTTCAGTCTGATTTACAGGCTAAATATGTAGATGTGTCCCGTTTTGGCACAGTAAAATCACTACGAAAACCACCGCCCATACATTCTGTTACTTACACGTGAGATAGTGGTTTCACAGTGATTTCCAGTGTTAAAAGGGGATACAGTAAAGCGTACAATGATTATGCAGTGAAACAACGACGTCGACGTTTGGTGGTGTAAAGCTTATCTGTTTTACGAATTCGAAATATTTTAACATTTCGACCGTTTCAGGGCATTGAAACAAATCCAATGGTAAGAATTAAAATTTGTGCTGGACCGGGATTCGAACCCGGATTTCCTTCTTTTGTCCAGAGATCGCCTTAACCACTTTTTTTTATCTTTGCTTCGCGGTCGTCGGTACAGTTCGTTCTTGACCGTTGAGTTTTTGGCTCAGCTGTTTTATTAGAGGGAGCGTTCTAGCCTCCTTACCGAGCGCGCTGGGCCACGGCGCCCGGTGCCAATTAGGGTATCCATGCACGCTTCCCTTCCAAGCCAAATTATCACCTTGCATCACACTACCATCGCGGGCCCCCTGCCCATTTGATTGCTCGCAGCCTATACTCGATTCCCGCAAGAGATCGAGTGTACTAATGCGTCCGCATTGATATTGTCAATTACCTGTTTGGGAAGATATACGATTACTTATATGGTGTCTGTTCTTTCCAGACATGTCAGCAAACAACAGACACCATATCAGTAATTGCCTATTTGTTTGCCGTGTAGCGCACTTTGACAATACATTTCACTGAAAACTTCATCTTAGTTCTTCTAAAAATCGCATCCCATTCACCACAGGTGAGAAATGGAGCCTCGATGGAGTAGCGGAGCGGTCTAAAGCGTCTCACTGCAGAGTGCGTGGTTGCTCGCCGTGGAGGTTCGAGTCCTCTCTTGGGCATGGGTGTGTGTGTCGTCCTTAGGTTAGTTTACCTATGTTTAAGTATTGTCATTAAAACTTTCATGCGTTTCATTCCGTAAGGAGCCCTATAAAGATAAAACATTCTCCAAAAACTATTTAACTGTAACTAGGACAATAATTGAGATTTTGTTCTTACTCCCGCCTGTTCAAGAAGCAAGACCATCCTACACAGTGTTTCTAACTAGGGTCTAGACTCTAGAATAGGCCTATGGTTTTATGCCCTCCGTTTTATCTTTTACATGTTCTAAAGGTATGATTTTTATACGTCGGAAAACTCCGTCCGCTATAAGACAGATCCCGTCGGGCTCTGTTCACAGAGTTTTGTGTTCAGCCCGGCAATAGCCGTTTCCTGTTCCGGAGAGAACGTGTAACTCGGAAGAATCCTGATAATGTGCAGGACGGTGGACGAAAGATGTGGGCAATATTGCCTGACGTATGGACCTCTATGTCGTTGAGAATAGCGCTTTATCTGTTCAGAGGTATAGAGACGAGATCTTTCGGCCTTTTTTGTGTCCTATGCTAGTTCCTGTAGAGTTGCGCTGGTGGACAACATGATTGAAGCTGAGGGAACTGAACGAATGGGGTGGCCAGTTTGTTCATCGGACTTCAGTAGATTAAGCATGCCTTGGACGCTCTTGGCAGACGCACTACAGCGAGACCAGCACCTCCCACAACGATTACAGGACAGAAGGCGAGGGATGTGGCTGCAGCTATTGGAGTGCCCCGAACTGTAATTTCCAGGACCTGGACACGATTTCAGGCAACGGGAACCATTAAAATAAGGCAAGGTCAAGGTCGTTCTAAATAACAGCAAGAGATGACCGGTCAACAGCCCGTCAAGACAGGAGGCTGAATGCAACTCAGCTGCTACGTACCCTCCAGGCAGCAACAGAGCGTGCAATATCAACAGAAACAGTCCAATGGTGTGTGTCCCATTAAATCGACGACATCGTTTAGCCCGTAAAAATTATGCGGAGGGATATCAGGATTGGAGTTGTAACGAATGGCGCCACGTTTTGTTCTCAGATGAGTCGACATTTGGTTCAGCTGGACAACAGACGTTCCCTCACCTGGAAAGAACGTGGAAGGCGGAACAATCCATCATATCATGGTAGTGGACGAATGGTGTGTGCCGCGGTGGGATTCGAACCCCCGACCGTAGTGGCCGGGAACGCCTCACTCCCCGCTGCCACCGCGGCCGGAGGAGCTAGTTCATAACTAGTTTGTAAGTTTAGGGACTGATGACCCCGTAGTTAAGTCCCATAAGCTATACAAACATTTGAACATTTTTTAGCTCTATCGTGTGCCGCGGTGGAGTAGCCGAGCAGTGTAAGGCACCCCGCTGCGGAGCGCGCGGTTGCTCGCCGTCGGAGGTTCGAGTCCTTCCTGGGGTATGGGTGTGTGTGTTGTCTTTAGGTTAGTTTATCATAGTTTAAGTAGTTTGTAAGCTACAGACTGAGGACCACACGGTTTGGTCCGATAGATTTACAAACATTTTTGAATGGTGTGGACAGAAGTCCTTATTGACGAAAGTATGGTACTGTATGTCGTTCAGAATGACACTATGACTGCTCAGAGGTATATAGACGAGATTCTTCGATCCCTCTTTTGTTGTGCATTACACGGTGCCACTGGAGATGCTTTCCTCACGGAAGTTGCACTGATGGACAACATGCTCGAAGCTGAGGGAACTAAACAAATGGAATGGCCTGCTTGTTCACCGTTTAGCACGTCTAGGATGTACTTGGCAGATGCATTCAAGTCCGACCAGCATCTCTCACAACCTTTGCAGAGCTGGATATTGCACATGTTGATTAATGGCCAAATATCCCTCAACAGCTGACTGATAACCTTTAACTAACCCTGCCACGCAGGTGTGGATGTGTACTGGCTGTACGAGGTGATGACACAGTGTATTAGAGGGTATCGAGAATGAATCTTTCTCTGTTATGGTAGCTCTAATACCGATACCTGCCATCGCATCCCTCCGTCAGTGGTTAGGCCTTGAAAAACTGAACGGATCAGTCGAGAAAAAGATGTTGTGTGGAACTGTGAAAAAAATAATATATACTGAGCAGAATATATACTGAAATATAAGCAACGTCGAGCACATTGTCAGCACAGAAGCACCGTGGTACTGAGCTGCTGCGAAACGAGAAGTCCTGGGTTCGAGCCTTCCCACAGGCGAAAATTTAAATCTTTTTAATTTTCAGAAAATTATTATCTATCCGTCCAATGCGAGGTAACTGCACCGTAATATGCGGGCGCTACGCCTAATGCTAAACAAACATATAAATAAACGACGTCAGTCGACTGTAAAACTGTTGCATTCATTTGTTGCAGTTTAGGTGACAAACTCCTATTTTTTCATCACCTTTTTGGGATTATCACATCCACAAGAAAACCTAAACCGTGCAAGGTAGAATCTTTTGACCCATTGACCAAGTGTACAAGTTAGGTGGGTCGACAACAGATTCGTATTATATGACGCACATACCGTCACCAGTGTCGTATAGAATACATCAGGCGTGTTTTCCTGTGGAGGAATCGATTGACTTGTCACATAGCGGTCTAATGTATCGCACGGTTATGCGGTGCGGTCCCAAAACACAGACACTAATTTGATTACACGGAAAGGAGACGTCAATGAACGGACGGACTGATCATAATTATGTGAAATTTTCCAATTTTCTTTCAAGGGAATGCTAACCAATGATCTCTCACTCTGCAGCTCCTCACGCTAGCAACAGGACCACAGCGTTACAATGCTCATAACGTGCTCGATGTTGCCTATCTTTGTCATGGACCGTTCCGTTTTTTACATTTTGCTTATTTTTTTCATAGTTCCACACAACTTCTTCCAGTTTTCTCAATTGATCTGTGTTCAGTTTTTCTCGGCCTATCTACTGCACCAACTTATAACTAAATATGAGGGGGGTGCGATGGGGAGGTTCCCCTGTACGTAAATGCCATGTAAGCATAGATACAGCAAAATACGGTAATGTATCATTCACAAATTACAGTTGTAACCAATATCTGGATAAAGTACGTTAACATTTCATATTGTGTGCAATATTTCACCTGATCCTGTAATGCTGCCCGTTGCCCCCAGAGACCATTGTAAACACAATTGGTCTATTTTAGACCGCAGGCAATACTAGTACTAAATATTTGGCTTAAAATGACATAGCGAAAATATTTAGCAATGGTTTGAAATTGTATGTACAGCTTTTTGGAAGTCCCTGAATGCACACATAGAACCTGTTTATCGGCCACGGTGGCCGAGCGGTCTGCGGCGCGGCAGTCACGATATGCACAGCCACTACGGTCGGGGGTTCGATCCCCCTTCGAGCATGGATATTTGTGCCGTCCTTAGTATTAGCTAGTTCATCAATAGTTTGTTAGTTTAGGGACTGATGTCCCCGTAGTTTAGTCCCATAAGCTCAACAAACATTTGAACATTTGATCCTCTAATTGTTTAGAGCAGTGTAGTGCGCCCTATAAAATAGTCGCCCAAGGAGGTATTTAAACTTATTCTCGCAAGAATGTACCGGGTGATCAAAAAGTCAGTATAAATTTCAAAACGTAATAAATCATGGACTAATGTAGATAGAGAGGTAAAAATTTACACACATGATTGGAATGACAAAGGGTTGTATTAAAACCAAACATCTACCGTTATCGGGCCTTTTTTTTTCGAGGAACTACAAGATTCTACTTTTGTAACTGCTACCGTGACGGGTGAGTAGTACGCTAACATGTTACAGAATCGCATCATCCCCAGCTTGGCTGATAAACACCTGCTGGAACGTACGATTGTTATGCAGGATGGCGCTCTACCCCATATTGCTAGACGCGTGAAAGATCTCTTGCGCGTGTTGTTTGGTGACGATCGTGTGTTCAACCGCCACTTTCGTCATGCTTGGTCTCCCAGGTCCCAAGACCTCAGTCTATGTAATTATTGGCTTTGGGGTTACCTGAAGCCGCAAGTGTATCGTGATCGACCGACATCTCTAGGGATGCTGAAAGACAACATCCGACGCCAATGCCGCACCATAGCTCCGGACATGCTTTACAGTGTTGCTCACAACATTATTCCTCAAAAATGTTTGTATAGTTTATGGAACTTAACTACGGGGTCATCAGTCACTAAACTTACAAACTACCTATGAACTAGCTAAGACTAAGGACGGCACAAATATCCCTGCCCGAGGGGGGATTCGAACCCCCGATCGTAGTGGCCGTGCAGACCGTGACTGGAGCGCCTCAGTCTCCTCGGCCACCGCGGCCGGCGCGCAAGTGTATTGTGATCGACCGATATCTCTAGGGATGCTGAAATACTACATCCGACGCCAATGACTCACCAGAACTCCGGACATGCATTACAGTGCTGTTCACAACATTATTCCTCGACTTCAGCTATTGGTGAGGAATGATGGTGAACATATTGAGCATTTGTTGTAAAGAACATCGTCTTTCCTTTGTCTTAATTCGTTATGCTAATTTTTGCTTTTCTGATCAGATGAAGCGCCATCTGTCTGACATTTTTTGGACTTTTGTTTTTTATTGGTCCTAATAAAATCCTATGTCATTCCAAGCATGAGTGTCAATATTTACCTCTCTATCTATTTTATTCAGTCGTTTATTAATTTTTCAAATTTATATTGACTCTTTGATTACCCGGTAGTTCCACATAGAGACGTCGGTTTTGGATCGCAATAAACCCCAACAAATTAGATGGAAAATTCCATTCTGTTGTCTCACAGTTCGTGGCAGAGACGTGCATGAGGAAGGAGTGCGTCGCTTACGGGTGCTCGCCCAGCGAAACGGCGTCGTGTCAAAGGTCCGGTTTTTGCCGCGACACCGCAGTAGGCCACACTGTAGTACGTCTTCCTGAAGAGCGACGCTGGCAAGCTTCCAGGGGCAGGCGGGGGACAACTCTCCTTCGAAAACCGCGACATAGAGAGAGAGACAGAGAGAGAGAGAGAGAGAGAGAGAGAGAGAGAGAGAGGAGGGGAGAGAGGGAGAGAGAGAGAGATGGGGGAGGGGAGAGGAATGAGGGCACATGAGCAAATGTTGCTGGATCCGCGTCCGCGGACGCGATGGGGGATAGAGTCCTTGAGGCCGCTGACAAGCCTTCGCGCTTGCGCAACGCGCTCGCCGGCTGGAGCGGCGCGATGCCATCGCGGGCTGCGGCTGACAGCTGACGGCCGGTTTTTGCGTAAGTGATCTGCGAGCGCGGCTCAGCTGACCGCGGTACCCTGCAGGCCGCGCGGGCAGGCGCCGAGGAAGCGGGCGAGTGGGCGACGACTTACCTGTTAGGCTCTGGTCGCAGTGGCTCCGATATCGGTGGGTTTTACCGACGACCGGCATCGGCGGAAGATGGCCCATCGTATCAGTACTCCACTGTGGGAACGGTCCAGTGTAGCCGTACTCATCGCCCGACTACAGTCGGTGAAATTCAAATGTTTTCTTCGGTCAAATCAAAATATTCAAATGTTTGTATAGCTTACGGGACTTAACTACGGGGTCATCAGTCCCTAAACTTACACTTACGAATTAGCCAACTCTACTGTTTGTTTGTATAGTCTATGGGACTTAACGACGGGGTCATCAGTCCCTAAACTTACAAACTACCTATGAACAACTTACGAACTAGGACGGCACAAATATCCATGCTCGAGGGGGGATTCGAACCCACGACCGTAGTGGCCGTCCAAACCGTGACTGTCGCGCCGCAGTCCCCCTAGCCACCGCGGCCGGCTCGGTCAAATCGACCGACGTTCTCACACAGTAGATATCGACTGATACGCTTAGTGAAAAAAAGAGATTCTGGCGTCCAGAAGACGATAATTATTACAGTCGGGATATACAATCCTCGCCATTAAAATTGCTACACCACGAAGATGACGTGCTACAGATTAATAATTTTACTGACAGGAAGAAGAGTCTGTGATATGCAAGTGATTTCCTGTCAGAGCATTCACACAAGGTTGGTGCCGGTGCTGACAGGAGGAAAGTATCTAACCCATTTCTCGTACACAAACAGCAGTTGACCGGCGTTGAGTGGTGAAACGTTGTTGTGATGCCTCGTGTATGGAGGAGAAATGCGTACCATCACTTTTCTGTCTTTGATAAAGGTCGGATTGTAGCCTATCGCGTTTCCGGTTTATCGTATCGCGACATTGACTGTTAGCAGAATATGGAATCTGCCGGTTCAGGAGGGCATTACTGAACGCCGTGCTGGATCCCAACGGCCTCGTATCACTAGCAGTCGAGATGACAGGCATCATATACGCATGGCTGTAACGGATCGTGCAGCCACGTCTCGATCCCTGAGTCAACAGATGGAGACGTTTGCGAAGACAACAACCATCTGCACGAACACTTCGACGACGTTTGCAGCAGTATGGACTATCAGCTCGGAGACCATGGCTGCGGTATCCTTGACGCTGCATCACAGAGAGGAGCGCATGCACGAATGGCAAAACGTCGTTTTTCGGGTGAATCCAGGTTCTGTTTACAGCATCATGATGTTCACAACCGTGTTTGGCGACATCGCGGTGAACGCACATTGGAAGCGTGTATTCGTCATGGCCATAGTGTCGTGTCACCCGGCGTGATGGTATGGGGTGCCATTGCTTACACGTCTCGGTTACCTCTTTTTCGCATTGACGGCACTTTGAACAGTGGCCGTTACATTTCAGATGTGTTACGACCCGTGGCTCCACCTATCATTCGATCCCTGCGAAACACTACATTTCAGCAGGATAATGCATTACCGGATGTTGCAGGTCCTGTACGGGCCTTTCTGGATACGGAAAGTGTTCGACTGCTGCCCTGGCCAGCACATTCTCTGGATCTCTCACCAATTGAAAACGTCTGGGCAATGGTTGCTCGTCACAATACGCCAGTCACTACTCTTGATGAACTGTGGTATCGTGTTGAAGCTACCCGTACAAGCCCAGGCGTATCAAGGCCGTTATTAGGGCCAGAGGTGGTTGTTCTGGGTACTGATTTCTCAGGATCTATCCACCCAAATTGCAAGAAAATGTAATCACATATCAATTCTAGTATAATATATTTGTCCAATGAATACCCGTTTATAATCTGCATTTCTTCTTGGTATAGCAATGTTAATGGCCAGCACTGTAGTCCGGTATCTATCCTCTGGAAACCGCAGCTTGGTTAAATCCTTCATCAGAAATATTTAGCGTAAATTATAATCTCAGAAATGTGTTCAATTCGGAAATACGGCATATCTTAATGTTATACTGGTTCTGGTGTTCTTTAACAATATGGTGATGCTGCTCTATGAAGTAATCTGCGAATGTGGTGTAGATGTACTTCCGCTTTTCAGTGGCTTTCATGTTCAAAATAATCTTATTCTTCACACTTGTATCACAAATATATTGAGTGACAGTCATTCAAGAACATTTCGATGATCATGATCGGACGTTTCTGAATAGTCTATGGCAATGGATTTAAATTCTGAAAAACTACACCAATATGTATTTTTATGCTTAGCACAACGCAATGCGAGAATTTTTCTCCATTTTATACAATTGTTTACATAAATACACCGTGACGTTTCATTGTGTGATTTTATGCTGCCCTTACAATGACGGTAATCGTACATAATAAGTATTGGCAGATTTTTTATATACTAAATAATTCTTCTTCTGTCTAGTCGCTTACTGTGGTATTTGTATAAAGCTAGACCTAAAATTGCTAAAGAGGTTTGTTTCGATCCCAAAAGACCTCTAAAGCTATGACGTTATCACATAAGACGCAGTACCTGATTCGGAATGGTAAATAAGCCATTTTCGTATGTTAAAAATGTGGTTACTTAGAATTTTTCAACGTTGAAATTGCATTTTCGGTCATTACTCTACCAAAACATCTCTTACTTTCTCTGAAATTAAAGCTTAAAACTAATTAAATTTCACGATTAGGACATGTGATCTGAAACGCTCTGTTATTGGGGGGAGCTCTAAGGATGGCATACAACACGAGGAATAAGGTGTGAGCGTGAGTTACAAAATTATTCTTTCATTTTCTGCGAACTTATTTTTACTTTTTATTTACTTATTTATTTTGGTGGAAACAAATTTACAGACTTTCTTTTTAAGAATGTGAAAGAATGCGAAGACTGATAGTGCTTCGCTTCCGGTTTTTTTTTTCAAACGACTCAGATTTTTGGAGCCGGAAATAATGAAAATGAAAACTGCTTTTGAAGTAAAATATACCAACATTTAAATGTACCTTTCGGTTGCTTGCGTGAACAGAGTCACTCTTAATGACGAAAACAATTATACATCACGTGTGTAATTAAATATTTCGTCTTGGATCCAGTCTTCGTTATCGACCAAACGCATTTCACTTTAAAATAAACGGTGCTCTCAGTGGCTACTGTAAAGTCTGATGGTAAGGGCACACCTAAGTAGTTACAGTTTGGATTCTGATTAATTTGTGTGTATACATAAATGTATCACCGATGTAAATATAAAAACTGACCACCAACGTGAATTTTGTTCTTTCACAGAACAGATCATAAAACTACATGAAATACAAATCGTTAGCGTGTCATACCGTGAATACCAGTTTTCCTAATGCAAAGATTGAGAGTTTCGCGTATGAGTGTGCTTGCCGGAACATTTCCTTTTTACTGCTGCACAAATGTTTATGTTTATGTGAAATTTGTTTGTATACATGTATGTAAATTGTAACTCGATCCTCCAACACACTGTGTGCAATGAATAAAGTAGTTGGTCCAGACTACAGAACAAGAACATGGGAAAAGAGATACAGTTGAACTTCTAGACACGTCTTTGGCCTCTTTTCAAGTCTAGGAGGCCATTTATAAACTCCTCTCTTCGCTCCCCAAAATAATTTATAGAAAACATGAAAACACAGTTTAAAAATTCAGGGATTTTTAATCTTTTTAGAATATATGAGTTTGTTTGATCAGCTTCTTCATACAGATGCACCTCCTGTGACCCAGTTAAGTAAATAACTTATATAGTGCCGTGTAGAAACCGAAATGTACTGGATTGTTCTAATGTCCATTTCGCGAGAGTATATTACGTTCAAAGTTCAACCTTCCAAATGTGAATACACGAAATTCGTGTGTTCGAAAAAGAGTTAATGTTCCTAGTCACACGTCCGCAGTATTCCCCGGTAAAATTCAGCAGTCTTTCGAGAGACTGTGTAAAGTTCCCGCCCACGGGCTTCCACCAGAAAAATTATTAGGACGTACCAGATTTTCACGAAAATTTCTAGGTCCCTAACTGCTAGACACAAAAATTAATGTAAGTCCACAAGCCAATCGTATTGTAAATTTTAAACTGCTAGTCGCGCCGCAGACTGTCACAGATCGTGTCCCTAGAAGGTCCAGATACGAACTGTCTCCTTTCTACAGGAATTCTCTGAACTGGACAATTTTTCGAAAAACTTTAAATCGGAATGTTCAATATGTTTTATATCAAATTAAGCATAAATTTCATCAGCACTCCATGATGTGATGAAAACGTTAAATAGTTCTCTAATAAATGCATGTTTACGTGCAAGTTCACAAATGTCATTTAAGGGTTAGTTACATAAATATGAACAACTTATTAATGTATTCTAGATATGTCTCTACTATACGTATAACACGTGTATTCTCATTTTTATGTTCACTTTATATAAATCCCATCCTTAAACAACAGAAGTTCGTTACAAAAAATATATGTTATTGAATACTTCGTAAATGGTAAAGGTTACAAAGCTTTTGGTAGTATATTCCGACGGAGCTCTGCCAGACCTGCCCATTGCCACTTTATATTTTAAAATCGGATCACTGGCTCTCTAAATCTGGCAAACCACATGCACTCTCAAACTTCCGACAGCGCAATCGCACACATACTGCCACCACCTCACTCGGCGCGTGTGTTTACAAAATTCAGTGCTAGTTCAAGGGCTTTAATGCCACAATACCAGATCACTATTCTGTACACCTTAGCAGTTCCTCGTCACGATAGTGGTGAATTAATCTCTGTATATTATAGAAATGGCTGTTTGTGTGTGTGTGTGTGTGTGTGTGTGTGTGTGTGTGTGTGTGTGTGTGTTGTATGCATGTTCCACATCTCCTCCAAAACTATTGGATCTCTTTCAATGAAATTTGGTACACATACTGCTTGCATTACGAGAATCAGCACCGAAAGGTTTATAGCCTCAGAGCTCCCATAACATCGTAGAAACGGGCTAAAAGTTCTATCTAGCCCCTTGCGTAAAAGTTGCCCTGCACAATTGGTGAGTGTATCGAAATAGCGTCTTATATACCTGTTCTACACGTCAGTATGTATGTCAGGGGGAAGAAAAAAATGAGAGGAGTGGAGGATAAGATGGACAGAAAGAATCAGGATGAGATGGAGATGAGGCAGCAGCAGGTTACGAAAAGAGGGGATAGGAGACACCGAGACACCGAGAAGAGATATACAGAGGAAGGGCCGAGGGGAATCGAAGAGGTTGGGGTCAAGGAGATGATGGTCAGAGAGAGTGATGTGGAGAAAGTTGGAGAGAAAGGGAGGAGGAAGGGATGGACAGAGAAAGGGATGACGAGAAGGTGGACAAACAGGAGTAGATGGAATGAGAGAAGGGGTACTAAGAAATGAATATAAAGAGATCATGCACAGATGTAAATTTGTGTGTATGTGATAATCATACAGGGATATAAAGTTAAAGATAGATATAGAGCATGAGATGGAACAGGGAGGAGTATGGAGAAGATGGGAAAACATAGAGTGGGTAGAAAAAGAGATATGAGGGATAACTGGATAGAGACAGGATGGGGTGTTGGAATGAGACATTGGGAAGGAGAAGACTGGCAGTTAGGGTGGGGATGGGGAGATGCAGAGTGCAGAGAGAGAACGAGATGGAAAAGAGAGAGAGAGAGAGAGAGAGAGAGAGAGAGAGAGAGAGAGAGAGAGAGAGGACAGAGATATGGAAAGGAGGGGTGAGGGTGAGGTGGACTAAAGGATGATGAGTTGGATGAAGTTTAGGGGTAAATATGTACAAAAAGTCACTTACATGTGCACATGCAGGTGGACGTGGGTAAGCATAGAGAGAAAGGGGGGGTGGATGAGATAGAGGGTGAGAAAGAAGGAAGGAATGTGTTAACAGAGAGAGTGGGAGGAGACAGGAATACGTGAAGATTAAATCCTTCAACATTTTTTACTTTCGTTGTTAATATATGACTAGTAAATACATATCTGTGCAATTCCAGGTTTCACTGTTTGTATAATAATAATAATAATCATGTGGACTCTTTAGTTGCATCAAAACTATACTGACTGAAATGAAAGCACAAATCACTACTGCCTAATTTGTATATGTACGAGCGAATTTCAACCATATTTTACACTTCTCTCATTACATTTATTTTGAGGTGGTTTTATACACGGTGTCCCATAATTAAATGCCTAAAGTTAAGGAGCGTATTTGGGGATTACAAACAAGTTAAAGTCTCTAAAACATTTTTGTTTATTTCCACATCTTACGGATATAATGAAAAATATGAAATCTGAAACAGGAAGTGTACAATTCGTGTGAACGAATGTTTCTTCAAGGCTACCAGAAAGTATCTAAATGGGAAACGGAAGGACACCAGCTGGAAATTCTTACCACAAAGACATACCACACAGACTTGCACGGCTTTCCAACGCCCTGCCGGGGTATCTTGAGGAGTTCACATTAGCGGCATGATTGAACCTGTGGATCCAGTTAGATCGAGGTACAGCTCATTATGGTCGAGTGACTCACAAATGGCTGAATATAAATAATTCAACTTGCTTGATTGGTCAAGGAGGACATGTACTATAGTGCAAAAAATGCAAATGTTCTTAAATCTGTCCAACAAAACTACGTGGTTATTAGTTATAGCTTACAAACTACATAAACTAAGGTAAACTAACCTAAGTATAACACACACATCCATGCCCGAGGGGGGGGGGACTCGAACCCCTGACGGCGAACGGCCGCGCGCACCGCAGCACGGCGCCCCAGTGCGCACGGCTAATCTGCCGCGGCTACTATAGCGCGCGCACTCACCTGACAATACTCCGTTGAACTTGTTTGCATAGGGTACATTACAAAACGAAGTGTATTCGACTCCAGTAACCTCATAACAACAGCAACTTAGGGACAGAGTCACGGCTGCAGCTTAGCGAATCATCCCAGAACAATGTTAGACAGCAGCACGAATTGTCATATCACAGTGCAACGGCTATGTTCCACACATACATTAATGGAATGTTTTTACTATAGTTTCTTCCTACGTAACTTCATTGTATTATTATGTAATGAATAATGATTTGTTCATTATTTTCATTACTGAAGTTACTGAGTTCTTTTATGTGTTTGTAGATAATTTGGTAGCTTACTACTTCCATCTACTGTCAATAAAAAGAAACATTAATTGACACAAACTGAATTTGAGTTTACCGTTTCCAGTTTAACTTTCCGTATTATCTCTGTAAGATGTGATAAAGGAAAAATGTTTCGTAGGTACTGCTTGCTTACGTTTGAGCCCCAATTACGCTCCCAAAGATTGGACATTTAATTTAGGGAGACCCGGTTTCTGTATTTTTACAGTGCGGCACTATGCAGTATTTGTATACCACTGTTCTTGAAACATTAATGCCCAAACAATGCATCATTGATAGTGATTTTTACGACAGTATGAGCAGTATCGAGTGGGTTGATGCCACGGGCATTTATGATGCAAATTGTTTTAGAATGCTATCAAATTATTGGTATTGCATTTCCGTTTTTAAAATTTTAAATATGTTAATGCACAATGAATACTCAATTTCATTAGCATAAGACGACATAATAAAGCATTTAAAACGATTGACAGCGAACAGTGAAGTATACTATTTCCATCGTTGTGAAATCAAAGGCTGGTGTTGAGCATAAATAAATATCTTTGACACATGCCCTGCAGCAATCTGTCGCTGAAATTCTGGAAATGTTATCCTATGGTTAGAATCTCAACTTTGTTTTTGTAATTTCACCTCTCATTCTCCTTCGTCAACCATGACACTTGAAGCAAAAATAACGATCATAATTCCAGAGAAGCTGAACTGTTCACACAATGCATTAAAACATGTCTTTAAACTGAAAAAATTATAGGGATAAATAAACAGAAACTGCCTTTTTACAATCGTGTTTTTACCCCAGAAAACGTCAAAACAAGGATAAAGTATACAATTTGGAAACAGTAATAAAATGGTTAAGTTCAAAGTTCAAGCATTGTCCGACGATGATATAACTACATAAATTTGTATGGAATTCTCATCCTTTGTGAAAACTGTTACAGTTGTAAAGTTTATAGTTTGAAACAGCACCACGTCGCAAATCTGATGCAGAGCGTGTATTTGAATCAACTATTACCTGCGCCATATTTATACAAACCCATCCTCAGATGGTATTTTCCTTTCAAGTCGCGTTTCTTTATTTCTGAACGAACTGTTCAACAAAACTACCATACGATTTCCATGCACCGTCCGCGGTGGCCGAGGTGACTGAGGCGCTCCAGTCACGGTCAGCGTGGCCACTACGGTCGGGGGTTCGAATCCCCCCCCCCCCCCCTCGGACATGGATATTTGTGCCGTCCTAGTTCGTAAGTAGTTCATAAGTAGTTTGTAAGTTTAGGTACTGATGACCCCGTAGTTAAGTCACATAAGCTTTACAAACATTTGAACATTTAATTTGATTTCCGTACAATTTGTACAGGTGACTTGAACCTAATTTGGTTAACATACAGGCATTTACTTCATCATAAGTGGGTCGGAGATCAAGTAGATGCCATTTGTAGGGTGCTCGATTATTTTTTAATTTATTTTCTCTGTTTCTAGTGCCTTTATGTGCGCTGTGTGTAGTGGGAGTAATATGCAAGTCCTTTTATTTGTTTGCTGAAGCTGCAGTATGTGTCTTGGATGACAATTGTCTTGTTGTTCTTGGGAACTGTAACCGTTAGCTGTTAAGCACTGTCCCTGCCTGCGGAATGCAGAGCTGGGCTGTCGTTGTCAAGGGAGGCTGGTCGCTGCCGACACGCTTATAGACCAGTTTGGGAGGTGGGACCTATCCGTCAGTAGGCTCACTACCTGAGTTGACTGCACTCTCCAGAAAACACTCGATAATTTATCGTATCCCTTTTAGACTGTGGGCAGTGTGGGCCGCATTCCACGGGAGTTTCTATCATCACGGAGCCTGTTAGTGTACGCCTTTGGGGAGGTTATCTTCTAAGTATCCGCTAGCCTTCTGTGTCTTCACAATTACAGTCAGAGGCTAA
Source organism: Locusta migratoria (assembly GCA_026315105.1). NCBI lineage: Eukaryota > Metazoa > Arthropoda > Insecta > Orthoptera > Acrididae > Locusta > Locusta migratoria. The sequence goes on along the minus strand of CM048749.1, from coordinate 275,634,017 downwards.
CTCGGACCATGTTCTTTCAGTGTGATATACTTCCTGGTGTACTGTGGAATTTTGGCGCTCAACGGATTCTTCTCTTGTCTGGTGTTTCATGTCCCCTTTCCAATTTGTTCCTTTATCTGTGGCTATTTGGGCTACAAGCTCGCCAGATATGACTTTAAATTCCTTTTAGCGCAAAAGGGCGGGAAACAATGGGTGTGTGGAATTCTTTTCCTATAACTAACTTCTTAGTGTTTCTGTCCACCTTTCCATTTTTTTCCACGATACATAACTCCACATGTATAGGCAGATATTTCTTTACATGTAAAAGTTAAGACTCCATTTGTTTCATTCCTATTAGACTACGTATATTGATTTGTAAGCTTATTTGGTAAAATTCAGACAATTTGCTGGTCACACATGTATTCCGCGGTGTTAACCGATTTTATTGCATTTGATGTTCTTTTTATAAATATTTGTTTTCATTTGTAACCTATTGCTTGACTACACTTTTAACTGTGATTTCATTTACAAAATCCTTTATGCCAATTCTCGGAATTTCTGTGCGCTTTAATGAATAAATTTATTTGTTTAAGTCAAAAATTTATTTTCCCTTACAAAATCCTAATTCACTATTTTGGAGGGGTAATTAGATAGATAGATAGAGAACTGTGTTTATTATTTGGTGCACTCTGATCAGTTATCTCGCCACTGTGCTGGTAGATTTAGGGTGTTGTATCTTTTTCCACGTTTTAATAAAAGAAATATGGTGGTGACCCTTGATATTAACATTAATGAGGATTATATTTAAAATTAATTTGCATATCTGTGATTTTGCACATTTACATATCAGTTGACCGTCTCTGACGTGGTGGGGTTATCCCTTCATTTTTTACGCAAATCATATACATTATTTAAAATTTCATCTGTGACCATAGTGTCTGGGTGAACATTCTGATCTCCGAATTCTATAGTCTCAATGTAAATGCTGCCAAATGGTTCCTCATACCTCGCTAAAAGGTAACAAAGGATATCAGTGCAAGAGACCAGTGAATTACGCCATCAGTTATCATCAGATTCAAAAGAAATTATATGTGGTTTCCCACAAGGATCCATCTTAGAGTCATTTCTTTTTCTTGTGCACATTAATCAGTTATAGCGCCAGAATCAGTTTTATTTGCAGATGATACAAATATTGCAATAAATACCATGTTGAGCATAGTTGTACAAAGGTCTGATAATGATATTTTCATAAACCTTACCAAATGTTTTAAAGACAACTCGTTGATATCGAACATTGAAAAGACTCACTACATGTACTTCAGAACAATCAAGAGATTTCCACCAAGCACACTATGAAGGAGAGCAGATAGAAGAGGATGGCAGTGTTAAATTCCTGGGATTACAGCTTGATAATAAACTCATTTAGGAGTGGCTTACCACAGTTCTGCAGAAACTCCTTAATAATTCTGAATTTCCAATTAGTATTAGCAGACGTAGGCGAGTTCAAAATAGAAAACCATGCATAATTTCCTTGTTTCAATCCATAATGTCATAACGTATAATATTTTGGATAACTGAAACAAAAGTTTCCAGAATACAAAGGCGTCTTATACGTATTATTTGTGGATTAAATTCATGGACATCTTGTAGAGGCCCCTTTAAAGAAGTGGGTATACTACTTAACGCCTCTCAGTACATTTCTTACTTAACGAAATTTGTCATAAGTAATACACCTCTTTTTCCCACAAAAAGCTCAGTTTATACATACAGTACTAGGAACTAAAACGTTCTACGGCATACAAGGACTTAAGAGCACTTATTTTAGTTTTAAAAAGGGTTCCGCTACTCAGGAACGCACATTTTAACAATTAGCCAGCAGACATAAATAATTTAGCAGATATAAAGTTGAATTTAATGGGAGCCTGAAAGACTTACTAATGGTGAACTTCTTCTACTCCAATGATGAATTTTTGAATAGAACAACATTTAATGAATGCTCCCCGAAAGAATTATAATGTGAACCTCCTTAAAAATTTCGGTGCAATATTCAAGTCCAGTCACAGTTTGGATCAAACTATGGGCAGAATATCGATTAAAGGGAAGGAATTTATGTATTCATATTTGTGTAAAAGTACATTATCTAGGTATTTTTCAAACACATGTAGAAAGAAATTTTACCTAGCCAACCATAAAAAGCTTAAAAAATAAGGAAAGTATCATTAAAATAATACTAAACAATACCGCAAAGCCTACTGACTTTATCATTTAATCTGTATTAATTAAATGTCTTATTACATATAGTTGCTTTAGGGTTTTCCCCTTCATCATTTTGTGTTGGGACATATCTCACTGCTGGTTATTTTCTACGCTCTGTCAAAGTTGTACTTTATCCACATACCACGAAGACAGGTTCATGGTATGTGATACATACATATGTGAAACTTAGCTAAGTTCTGTAAATGTTTAGCGTTTGCCATAAAATATGGAAAAAGTGTTTCGAAACAGTCTCCAGTGAACTTATCAGAGATCACATAGTGCATGTACTAAAATATATCAACTTTAAAAAACACTACTACACGTTGAATTCGGCGCACAGAAATACACAGTTATCGAGAAATTGCTTTATTTGTTAACTATGTACTAACTGTACATGTTACACTGAAGTACAGAAGGGAAGGAAAAAACTCGCTTAATTTTGCCTCATTTTGAATACTTTTCTTCATTTTAATGCTTACAACCAGCTACTACTACGAAACGTAGCTCCAGCAGGAAAGAAAGGTAATCTGGAGATTTATTTGCCAAAAATAAATAAATAAATTAAATAAAAACATTTGCTATTTAAATAAACATTTAAAGACGACATGGAAAGATGCTATTTTAAATTACGGTTCATATAAAAGAATAACTGACATAAAATCGCGAGTACGCCGCATTACTTAGTGTTAGAATTGTGTCATAGAGACGTCACATGAAAAATGGTAAGAGGAAACGAGACTTGCCGAGTAGGTAGGAACACGCTTGACAAAGATAAACGGGTTGGTCCATATGAAAGGACCCAACATCAGTATGAGGACATCGGAGGTTCAGTGTTGTATATATAGGTTGTCGTACGAAAGAATGGTTGGAACACTATAGTCGTGATTTTTAAATGAATTACATAATTAGGTAATTTACTATTGTTAAAACAATTCGGGTTTAAGTAGTAAATTTAATTGTTGAATATAACCATTATGATTGTGTGATTAATACAATATAATTATTGCAACAGCAATTCCGATATTTATTTTCTAGCGTGGTGAAAGCGAGAATTTTTAAAAAAGAAATACATTTGCATTAAAATGGTGTAACATAACGTTGAAACAAATAATGATAATAATAATAATAATAATGATATAATGTGTCGAATAATAGCTCAAGTTTTTCAGCAGCCTTAATGTAAATTCTTATGACGGTATAATTACACCCATATCTTGGCACACTAGCCATGTCGTACCACACTTACATAAAAGTAAAAATATACACAGAAACGAACGGTTCATTTAGTCAACGTTGTGTCTTGAGTACGACAGTGCTAAAATTTCGGATTGTAAACACAAAGAGTGAGACTTCGGGAGTACAATAATAATTAAGAATACCGTAATACCCCTTAGTAAAAACTACATTCAACCATAAAATCACTAAAACTACCTTCATTAACTACAATTTACGTGGTTAATAGAACTCTGTAGAAGCGTTTCAATGATAAAGGTAACAGATAAATTATGCGGTTGGACATTTGATATATGCCACGAGGCATATGAACGACGATTTTAGACAGCGTTATCTCTAGAAATCAGAGCATGGCGGATGTGGGAAATACAGTACCATAAAGAAATTCTCTTGGATTGAACTTTCATTGCGCTAATACGGTGCTGTAATATTCATGTAGAAGTTGATAAAAATATCAGCTTAATGGCCAGCGTAAGTAATTAATTTTAAATTGTAGCTCAACAATCATACCTACCAATTTTTAAAGAGGCAGTCAAGATTACGAGACAATTTTTATTATTTACGTTATTTGGTATATTATTAAGTATAGATATCGTAAAGTAATCTAGGATACTTCGGACCTTACTAAAGCAACGATGGAAAGTGGTTCCCTGGAGATAAACTAGAAGCTTTAGATATAAAAATAACAATTAAACTAGATCTAACTATAAATAAATTTGATACAAATAATTTAAAATGCAAATTGTGAAGTAATATTTTAAACTTCGATTTTTGGAATAACAGAGAATATATTTAGAAAAAACAGCACAGATTGATGTTCTCTGTAGTAGCTGGTAATATTTGCCACATGTACTATATGAAAATCTTACGTGTGATGTCAAATAAATGAATTAATGCATTCCTACGGATGAGAAGATATTCGATCAAGCAGAGAAATATAAAATGCAGGAAAGCAGTGGGAAATAGAGAATTTCTAAAGAACAAAAAATTGTTGGCCTCCGATATCGTGTTAGGAAATCATTTTTTAGGCAGCTGTCTTGAGTAAAGCCCTCTACTTGAATAAAACTTAGGCTAAGTGTGTACTGAAGTTTCCCTGTCTGAAATTTCGTCTTCTCCTTCAGATGCTATCAAATGCGTTTCCTGATTGTGAACTTCAGCGTCATCATCATCATTTTCCTCCTCCTCCTCCTCATCATCATCATCACAGTCAATATCCGATATCAGAACAATTAGCATCAAGCACCTCATCCAGAATCTGAGCAATTTCTGAATCAGATAGACCTGTCAATAATATTCAGATTTTTAGTTCATGTCTGTGAAGTTATATTTGTACTAGAAGCATTAGTAATTCCTATCACATTATGAAAGCCTCGAAATACGCACGAAAAGCAATAAAATAACGCTGGAGTAACGAATTAACTACATAATATGCAGACATCCGCCATTTCCTCACAGACATATGATATATAGTTATACACTCGATGTATCATACTAAAGTGCGATTTTTAGAAGAAAAACGGTCTTTCACGTCACTTTGATAAAATTGTAATCGGGAATCTGTTAGCAACATTTTAGTACTGCTTTAAAAGAAATAATTACCTAATTGACATTATTAAGCTTTCTTTCTTGAGGCCACGTTTACTCGTCCATACACACTTGTCGCCGACTGCTTCTAACAGCTAGTGGTCATTCTGACAACAACGAGCAGGCTACCTAGTTGTTTTGTGGATTGCAGAGAATACGATACAGTCGGGAATTTTACAATAAACAGCAGGGACACTTGTGTCGCCCAGTGCTGACATTTTGTCGCCCAGTAGCTGTGGGTAGTGCCGGCAATTTATTTTTATTGAATGACATATCAAATGTACCGGGAATTAAAAACTAACCTCTTGTAAATCTTTTAGAGCATAAGTTCCCGTGGCGAAGTTCCTGGAGAAGAAAGAGAGAAGAAGGAAGCTGCCTAATTTTGAAATGTATCAAGACCAAGAGTTGGTAAAAAAGTTTTTTTGCATATGACAGTAACCATTAAATTTGATGTTCTTCGATTACTTTAGTTAGGGACTTTGTAACTTTTTTTATCAAAATAAATTGTAAACACAGCAATTTCATTATCCTTTAAAATTTTGTTGTAGACTTATTTTAAAATATGTCTTGAAATTTATTTCTTGTGTGCATTAAAACATTTATAAAAACGGAAAAAGAATTGTTTTTACCTACGATCTTACAAGTGAAGGTATAAACTTACTGCTCAACACTCTATGAAAGTAAACTGTTACACTAGAACTTTACGTTCTTTTTTATAGACGTTTTTAGCACCAGCATCTCATGGCTCATTTTCTTCAGAATTAAGTACTTTTCTTAGATAGTTTATAATTGTAATTGTGTTTCTGTCCCATTGGTGTACAGAATTCTCTAGAGCAAAAATACAAATTGAGGAACCATAAGGTACTATGAACTTTTAAGACAAATAATGATTTATTAACTTTTACAGAAAGTGCACAGCAAGGTATTTTAAGTAATCATAGTACTGATATTAGTTTAATTTAATACTATTTTCACTTAATAGCCATATAAAATTAAAGTGAACTTAGAAAAGGTACTGTATTCTATTTAACTAATTAACAAATAAAACACAACAAAAACAATTGAATGATTGTTTAACAAAACTAGGAGACATAAATGATTTCTTCAAAATCCAAATTTGGTATTGTTCCACAAACCATTGTTATTTATCATTAAAACATATATGAATAAAAATCTATTAAGGAAAAATTAAGCAGCTTTGATTTTAATAAAATAGGCTTCAAAATACGGTTTTAGATATAAATATCTTGAAATTTTTCCGGGGGAGGGTCCCCGGATCATCCTTCCAATGTCGCCCAGTGAAAAGCCCTTAAAATATGCTCTGATAAACAGCACCGAATGTGAAGGAACGTCGTTTGAACTGATGTGTCACATATGATACATAAGGTCGCTAGACGCTATACAGGACTGCGAGGGGAAAGCGCAATAACATTAAAGATTAGAGATAGAACGACAAACGAGCCAACACTACAGCACGACTGCACAATAAAGTCTCGTCTTCGGAAACTGCACATATTAAAACATAAACAAACTGCTGTACTGTCTGCAATTTAGCCTAGGGGTATGATTGTGCACAGTTCCTGCCTTTTCCCTGCATATACAACAAATAAATAAAATATTCAAAGTTCTGAAAGATGAGGGTGTGTAAATCGAAACATCAACACTATTTCAGTTCAAATGATGTAGTTTGGTTTATTTTTAATTCCTTAATCCCTGATGGCTGATGCCTCTGGCGCATTTAATTTAACACTGTTCATAGCTCGTGAGCCCCCATAAATAAAATGTTATTTGTCACTGACTGTTTTAGTGTCTTGAGGCTATCAAAACTAAAGTACTACTACTATTCAAGTCGTCTCTCCACAATTAGCACTGTTTCAAGACACAAATTCACACGGTAACATTCCGCTTAACTAATATGTACTTCACTTCAATACGCTCTTCAGCAAGCTATCTCCAAGTAAACACACGCACTCCTTCTTCTTATTGCAGCTACAAAATGTCTTCCACCTCGATAAACTTACACACGTAGAAATCGTTGCACTGACTGATGTTGTGGCCCGCCTCGGACACACATACACACACACTGAATCAATATAAATACTGCCGTCGTAACGGCGAGTAACAGAGCCTCCGGCCAAGTGCTCGGAACACTGACTCGTCTGCACGAACAAACACAGTGCCAACTCGAGGCACAGACCGACGCAGCCCCCACGCAGGTAAGTTACCCTCCGACTGCCCCGTAGAAAGGCCGCGTGCGCCCTTTTATGCGGGCTAACTGGTTTTACCCCTACGTCATCAAATTCCCAGCCTGAACTTCCCAAAGCCTATCCAAGATGCACAGAGTTCAGCCACATACATTTCTAACATCTGTATATAACATTTTGTTCATTGGCATGGACAATGTCTGCAGTGTATTTAATGCTATTTAGATCTTATATTTTATGACCTAGTGGACGGTAATCTCACAGGACGCGATACTGTCGCCATCTGTATGGAGCAAATCGCTATCCAATAACTTTCGCCTCCTCAGTTCATTGTGAAAGCAACGCAGGGAAAATAAATTAGCGCGATATATTAACGTTCATAACAAGGTATATATGAGTCTATCAAGCGAGTTAAAGTACGCTAGCACTCTATTGAAGAACATAACTGAATCCACGTCTATTTCAGGCAGCTGGAATGCAGGTAATTGATGGCTTACATCCGCCGTGATGTAGCAGTTCAGGTCGTTCTTTTGTCACTCGCCTTTGTGTGTGTGTGTTTGCAGCGTCACGGCGAGACCTTTGACCAGGCTGTGGGCCGCTCGCAGTGCCCCACTTAACTGCGTTTCTATACGGGCTGCCGCTCCCCCCCCCCTCCCTCTCTCCTACCCAGCCAGCCTCGTGTGTTTGGGTGGGCTGTGTGTGCGCGCGCACGCGCCGACTGGGCCACGCCCATTGCCGCACGCGCCTGCCCGCGTGGCTGCGAGCGCTGCTCTACAGAAGTTACCAGAACCAGTGTTGCCAACCGTAGGGACATGTCCCTAAGCATAGGACTTTAGACTCTTTTTTTTTTTTTTTTTTTTTTTTTTTTTTTTTTTTTTTTTTTTTTTTTTTTTTTTTTTTTTCAAAACTGTCGAGTCGTAGGAATGAATTTACGATCTCTTTGCAAAACGTACGGACTTTTCTAAGGGACGATGCAGAATGAAACTTCTTTAGTATTTTTTTATTTTTATTCTTTATTTTATTTATTTATTATTATTAGAAAAATGCCATTACGGCTGACCAAAGCTGTTTATTTGTTGGCACAGTGCTATCGGTTTCAATTTCAAACTACTCTCAAGCGTCAGCACGGTGTCCGGACACTTGCAACGCCGGACACTTGCCACGCCGGACACTTGCACGCCGGACATTTGCCACACTTTTACCTGCTCCGAAGGGTCGGGTGCCCCTGTTTCCTCCTCCTGCGCCCCCCCCCCCCCCCAGAGCCCCTGCCACCCGGCCCGAGAACTCAACTCGGTGGACGGTGTCACAGACAAAATATGTTACTCTGTGACGGTGTCCCGGCTTATGCACACTGGTCACTTCCGCATTTCGTAGTACAACCGTCAGTATGAAAGTTATTACAACGGCCAAGGCAGGCCTTTTCCCTCTACAATGGTTACGCGATAATAAGGTGTGGATGTGCTTACGCCGAAAACAGGATCATTGCAAGGGAAAGCTGCTTTCGAAGAACGGAGACGTATTGAAAGAAGAGAACACCTGTGAGGACCACCTAACGATGCGACCTTTATAAGATGTAAAAATAAAAAGAGTGTATCAGACGTCAGTGTCCTTAAATAACTTAATGGTGAAGCTAGCTGGTCACAGTTCGGTTCACAAGCGTTTAACCAATACGCATTGAAATTTGACCTAATGAAGAAAATACATTAAACATCACTCAAATGATCCTCCTGCAAACGGAACTTATAGTTAAATCTACCGCTTTTCAATTTGCAATTTCCTATATAGGTAAAAACTCCTACAGTTGACACGTTAAGAGAATTTTTTTCTACCTTCTAATATTATGGCCATACCGTCAATGATTGTGTTCTAAGATTATTCCTGTAACCTCAGAGCCGCAGTTAGCTCCTAAAAATATCATTTTTGTTAAATAGATAAGATACACTTTAGATTTTAAGAAGAATCTTAACTTTAGAATTGCACCTAAAATAACACCCTAAAACAGATCTGCTCTTAAGATTGGCAAGTTCGGCGGCTGTAGTGTTGAAATAATTCCCATATGTCCAAAATTAGACAAGGATAGAAATAACATAATAGCAAACGTAGATCTCATGAAGTACATTTAGCTGTAGTCCTTAAAAATTAAAGTTCCTCACCGTGTTGTTGATTATGGAAACAACGCAAGGATCTTACTGTTTAAAAATAATTGTTACGAAAGAATATCCTGAACAAATGTATTAGACGTATTTTTCTTATGCATTAGAAACTTTCGAAAACATATTTGATCATTTCGTCTGCACATCACTTATTAGATAGGGTGATTTGCTTTGGATCACCAAGGATATTTACTTATATGTTTGCAGCAGTTCTCATTTAGAATTGTGGAGTATTTACTTCGTCTTATTTGATGAAAGAATTTCTGAAAACTGCATTTAATAAACTCTGCTTTAGTGGCACTGTGTTCAGTAACATTACCGTCGCTATCGCGCAATAAAGGCATTCACTTAGTCTTTCCGCTGCTGTAGATAACATAGGACCAGAATCTCCTTGGAATTTCCACCACATTTCTACGAAGATTTTCGTTGTGAAAAATATTAAACGTATGTCTCATTGAACGCCGCGCTAAATTTCGAGCTTCAGTAAAACATCTGCAATCTTCGGGATTTTCAATTCGTCCAAATTTTCTGCAGAACCTTTCGGTTCTATGTACCATGGGGGACCAGTTCACTCTCTTGTTAATTTATTTGGTAGGAATCCCTACAATGCTGTTGATACTATTCCTTTGAATGTAAGTCACATATGGTCTTCACTTACATAGTTAATTTAGAAAAAATGGAGACTGTCTCCTAGGAAGATGTAAAACGATTTTTTTTTTTTTTTTTTTTTTTTTTTTAGTAGACGTATTTAGCGTTTAGTTTTGGTGAAAAACTTTGTTACAGATTTGAGCTTGATACAACTTTGGGTTCACTTATCCCTGTATCCGTCGTGATGCTCAGGAGTATTTGTGGCAAAGAGCTTAAGTGTGTTTCCAAAACCATTTACAGTTTTAATGGGCTCGTGAAATAATTGTTCAAAATAATTTAAAAAGAAAAGCATTTAGAACAATTTCGGAAGATGTATCTGGTCAGAAGGTGTATTTTTGTCAACATACGGATGGTAGATTTAAGTCATCGCCAACTATAATTGTATGAGTAATGTACCTATTTGTGTTGAGACTCACGTTTTCTATGAACTGTTCAGCTGCTCATTTTTAAATGTTCAAATGTTTGTTAAGCTTAAGAGACTTCACTGCGGGGTCATCAGTCAAACTTATAAACTACTTATGAGATACCTTATATATAGGCGACACAAACATGCATGCCCGATGGGGGATTCGTACCGCCGACGGGGAACGGCCTCGCGCATTGCAGCATAGCGCCTCAATGCGCTTGGCTCCAGTTACGGTCTGCATGGCCACTACGGTCGGGGGTTCGAATCCCCCCTCGGGCATGGATATTTGCGCCGTCCTAGTTCGTAAGTAGTTCATAAGTAGTTTGTAAGTTTAGGGACTGATGACCCCGTAGTTAAGTCCCATAGACTATACAAACATTTGAACATTTGAATGCGCTTGGTCGCTCAGCCGCGGCAGTTATTAATTTATTCCGGCAGTCGAGTATAAGATCTGCTCACACTGACAGGAACTATCGAATTCAGTTTCGCTTGTGAGCTAGTACACATATTGTATTGTGCTTTAGGTTTCTTTTGTAGTGCAGTTCATAGGAATTATGGCATTTCCATTAAAAAACTGGGGTATTTCCTCTGCGACTCAGCTAAACAATGTAGAACAACAATGTACTTTACAAGCCTAGAATTCTATATTCTTTCATTTCTTAATTTCAAATCTGTGTGTCGTTTTTAAGTGATCTGTCAAACATAGACGCTCTTATCTATATTTTGTAAACGTATTTTCTGTCATTGATTTGAACATTGTCCCAATTCCCTTTATTAACTAATATTTTGCAACAAAAGAGTAAATTTATGAAGTGTAACATCCTATTTTTTTTTGTCACTTAGTTGTAGCAATTAATATATGTACAAAACTTGAATATAAGCGAACATTCGAATTACCTTTATATCTTTCCTTTCATGTTCCTTCCATGCCGATTGACTGTTTCTATCGCATTCAGTAAGTGTGGAAGAAAGCAACCGTACAAACGGAGGGAGAATGGATCCATATTTGTGGTTGGAAGAACTAATTACACACTGACATAGCCGACGATATTGCTTTCGTTTCCCAAAAGTTATGAATATTTCGATTTCGGGATATTGAAAAGAAGTTGTAAATTTCGGCGAGATGTCGAACAAAAATATCTCTTTTAGTATTGGCTGTATCGTGTAAGATTGGAGACGGAGGTTTGAAAGCAAACAGCAGCAGTTCGGGGACGGGCGTCCCTTGCCTGAGGGGTCGCTAATCCGACTACCTGGCGAAGGGTCAGGTGTGGCAAATGTACGGCGTGGCAAAAGTCCGGCGTGGCAAGTGTCCGGTATCCGTCAGCACAGCTTAAAGCTATCACACTAACCCTTGTTTCATCTCTACCCGCATCATTCCGCTTCCCAAGTACCCGGTGGCAGACAGTCATACATAAAGAGAAAAGACAATAAAATTAAAACATATATAAAAATTTACACATTGAAACTAAAAACTAAAAATGAGCCGCGGTGGAATAGCTGAGCGGTCTAAGGCGCCTCGCTGCGGAGCGCGCGGTTGTTCGCCGTCGGAGGTTCGAGTCCTCCCTGGGGCATAATTGTGTGAGTGTTGTCTGTAAGTAAGATTACCTTAGTTTAAGTAGTTTGTAAGGTACGGACTGATGACCACGCATTTGAACTAAAAATGAGATTTTCTCTTCAGACGTCTGCAGTGGAGAATAAATGTAAATAGATCCAAAAGTCAACACAGTTTCAGCCGACCAGTTGCATAAAATGGTTTACATGCATAAACCTTGACCTAGGTTTCGGCAAAAGTAATTTTGCCTTCTTCGGAATTATTACATAAAGCTCACATTAAAAAAAAGTTGTTAAATAAAATGTGGCTGCCTCCATGTCAATAGAATAAAAAGTAAAATTTGAAACAATGTCACATTATAAAATTGTAGAGCTCGTCCAAACACAGGTCTAATAATAATTTTGAAATGTAAATAGGTTGGCATTTCAAAAATAAATTCTCCATTTCGCTTCGTCTGTTGGTGTCTTTAATAGTTAACCCAAAATGATGTTCAGTTGCACATGGCGCACACACACTAATAGCAGCAAGCTTCTGAAATTTGAAATGACATTGTGTGTTTATTGTACTATAATGGCAATAAAGGATATATATATATATATATATATATATAAGACTAAATTCGCGCACTCGGGCTTCGCAGCGCGCTTCCTCACCTGCCAAAAATGAAAAATGTCATCCTGCGCATATTTCCGCCACTAAATGGACGTCAAAGACTGGGATGGCTGCGTGTTCCATACGTCAGCGTGTTTCATAATTACACCAACAAACTTGTAAGGGATGTATTAGGCGTCTTGAGGAAACCCATGCCCGGATTCAGAAGTGATCGTCACACGCGCTGAGACTATCCCACGGGGAGGCGAGGCGCTCGATTTCTGTTTCGCAGAATGCAATCGGCGCTACCGCATCCAAAATAGCGACAGTTGTTCTTTTCGATATAAGTTCCCAAATGCTAAAACTGCTAAAAATCAAATCAAATGTTTGTTAAGCTTATGGGACTTAACTACGGGGTCATCAGTCCCTAAACTTACAAACTACTTATCAACTACCTTATACTAAGGACGGCACAAATATCCATGCCCGAGGGGGGATTCGAACCCCCGACCGTAGTGGTCGTGTAGACCATGACTGAAGCGCCTCAGTCCCCTCGGCCACCGCGGCCGTAAAACTGCTAAAAGTAAGCGGTTATAGAGAGACTGAAAAAAATTTAAAAAAACGTAGACGAAAAGTCGATATAGTGTTAACCCCGAGTTCCTATCGATAGTTTTAGCTACTATCGTGGTGTCATTAGTTACGTAAAAAATTATTAGTCTCTCCATGTACTATGTTTTATTTTTTTATGGTAAATGTTTTGTATACATTCAACTTGTTTACAAGTGCTTTCATCAAAATGAGGTGCAACAAACAGAGAAACTGAACCAAAACATTTTTATTTGAATGTCTACAGTTTTTCAATCACGGTGCGAGTGAAAGTCATAAATTTTTTTCTTTTAGTAGTAACTCTTCTTTTTTTGCTTCATCTTTCTAGTTGCTTAAGGACCAAATTAATCTTTGAAAAGGGAAAATTCATGCAACTGCCGGACGGGTCCAATAATTCCCAGTAAATGAACAATAATATCAGATTTTCTCATTCTAGAACTACTCGTCGAATTTCGGTACCATTTCAATCTGTTTTCTTCCGTGTTGTTAACTACTAGAATCATTTTCAGAGAGTCATCTTCTGAGACATCCAAATGAGGAACTGATGGAAATCAGAAATTGATGTATCTGTATTGTGAGCAGTGTGTTCACTTTTACAATCACTTATACTGGAACGGTTTTCATGGCTTCGTTCTTCACCTGCAGATTATCCGCTGCCATAACATGTCCATCTATTGTTAGATCACACACACAACTCAGTAAACACAATGTAATGTAAAGAAATAATGCGCACGTACTATCGTGGGCTCTTACGTGACCCCAAAAGTCTAATATATCCTTAACAAACAATGTCAGAAGTTCCACTGTTTTCTTGGAGATAACTGGCTTCTAGGAGACTACTTAGAATCTTATCTTTTGCACGAAAGCGGCGCCGAAAATGAATAAGATAATATATATATGTTGGGGTAAAAAACGATGCCCCTTGAGAAATTATTACACAATCCTCATTTAAGTGTAGGCTACACCCAACCTGGCAACAGTTAAATCATTGTCTCAGCAGTCATGTACCAATTTGTTGCTAGACCAGTGGCGACGGCTTCAAAATATTATAGGTGGGGGTGGGGGGCAAAGGTCACTGTATAAAATACTACGTTTGACAAATAACTTTGCATCTGTTTATTTGCTCCCAGAGTTTTGTAGGTATCGTGAATAGTCTCAAACACCCAGCTTCATGTAAACATAATATTACCACCATCAAATTGTGCGCCAAGTTATTTCACCACTTCAATTTGTGATACAACTAGGTATCTCGGATTTGTGAAACTTTGAGTTATCGAAGTCAGTCTTGTTTTCTTAATAATGAAGGGATTTCTTCAATGCTGTGGCATTCGAATAAATTTCCATCACAAAGTCCATCGTGTAAAACGCGCTTAACACCGCACTGACGAATTTCGAGATTTACTACAAATCAAAGAATTGTGCTGATATTCATTTACTTTACTAACGAATAGATAGAGTAGGTATTAAATCATTTATTAATATACGCACATGAACTTATAAAAACATCGAGCCTTAGGCCCACGTTAAAATTATTCTTAAACAGTTAAAAATATTTAATACCAAAATTAAAAAAGATCAGTGAAGATTACCAAAGTCAAATCTAATTCTTAAGTACCACGATTTTCTCAACGTAAGCCTAACAAAGTAAATAACGTATCTGCTACAACTTCACTCGTAGTATTTGGTTTTTCCAAGGATGACGATTCAGAATACAGCATGAGAGTAGCTGTGTAGCATTTCAAAATAAGTTTCTGCTTCCCGTAATATATTTCCAGCATTTATCCACATTCAGTCAATGTGCAGCGCTCGACACGAAGTAAGCCTACTCATTTTCTTTCTGTAAACCCCGGGATTTTGCTGCTATGCTGGCACCATTGACGTAAGACTGTCGGCAACTTTCCAACTCCAAGCCATTACTTTCGATTTGCTGCAATATTTCTATCAGAAAGTGCCTACTACAATTTGTTAAAAGAATTATAAATTTTTACAAATATTTGCACCACTTTTATTTAATTTTAAATACATTATAATTTGCGAGATCTGCTCAAAATCACTTTCATAGATTTGACAGAGCACTGAAGGACTCGCGTCGAAACAAGGCACCTGGAGTAGGTGATATTCCGTCTTAACTGCTGATATCGTTAGGAGAGCCAGTCGTGGAAAAATTGTTCCACTTGGTATGCAAGATGTATGAGACGGGGGAAATACCCTCCCCCCCCCCCTTCCGACTTCAAGACGAATATCGTAATTCCAGTTAAAAAAAAAAAAAAAAAAAAAAAAAAAAAAAAAAAAAAAAAAAAAAAAAAAAAAAAAAATGCAGACAAGTGTGAAAATTACAGAACTATCTGTTTAATAAGTCAGGGTTGCAAAATACTAACACGAACTATTTACAGACAAATGGAAAAACTTGTGGAATCTGATCTCGGGGAAGATCAGTGAGGATTTAGGAAAAATGTAGGAACACGGGAGGCGATACTCACATTACGTCTTACCTTAGAAGA
The DNA here is from genome assembly GCA_026315105.1 of Locusta migratoria. Lineage (NCBI taxonomy): Eukaryota > Metazoa > Arthropoda > Insecta > Orthoptera > Acrididae > Locusta > Locusta migratoria. The sequence goes on along the minus strand of CM048749.1, from coordinate 275,618,304 downwards.
TAGGCTAAGGAAAGGCGAACCTACGTTTTTGGCGTTTGTAGATTTGGAAAAAGCTTTTGACAATGTAGACTGGAATACACTCTTCCAAACTCTGAAGGTATCAGTGGTAAAATATACGGAGCAAACATTTATATTCAACCTATGCAAAAACCAGACAGCGGTTATTAGAGGCGAAGAGTAAGAAAGGGACGCAGACGTTGGGAAGGGAGTAAAACAGGGTTCTAGCCTTTCCCCAATGTTGTTCAATCTGTACATTGAGCAAGCAGTGAAGGAATGGAAGGAAAATTAAAGTTCAGAGACAAGAAATAAAAAGTTTGCGGTTTGCCGATGACATAGTAATTTTTTTAGAGACTGCAAAGGATGTGGAAGAGCAATTGAATGGATTGGATAGTGTCTTGAGAGGAAGATATAAGATGAACATTAACAAGAGTAAAACGAGGGTAATGGAATGTAATGTCAGAAAATCATTCTATGTTGAAGGAATTAGATAACGTAATGACACAATAAAAGTAGTAGGTGAGTTTGTTATTTGGGTAGGAAGTTAACTTCTGATGGCCAAAGTAAAGAGGATATAAATTGCAGAATGGCTATGGGAATAAAAGCGTTTCTAAAGAAACGAAACTTGTTAATATCCCATTTTAATTTAAATGTTAGAAAGCCCTTTCTGAAAGCATTTGTCTGGAGTGTAGCATTGTATGGGAGTGAAAAGTGGACGATAAGGAGTTCAGACAATAAAGATGATAGAAGCTTTTGAAATGTGGTGCTACAGACGAATGATGAAGATTAGATGGGTAGATCATGTGACTAATGAGGAGGTGCTTAACCGAATTGGGGAGAAAAAGAGTTTCTGGCATATCCTAAGAAAAGGGATAGATTGGTAGGACACATTCTGAGACATCAAGAAATTGTCAGCTTAGCATTAAAAGGTGTGTCTGGGGTAAAACTCGTAGAGGGAGACAGAGGGACGAATACAGTAAGCAGATTCAAAAGGATGTAGGTTGCAGAACATATTCTCAGATGAAGCACAGGACAGTTGCGGACCGCAACAACCACAACAACAACAACAACAACAACAACAAAGTGTGCCATGAAACATGGCAGAATACGATTTTAATATCACTAACTATTCGTTCTTATTGTGTATACAATTACATTCTTAGAGAAGAAAACAGACCACCTTGACTGAAGGTTGGAAGTACATATCCACGCAACACGTTCAATAATATGTTCTGAAGAAATGATTATCATTGTAGTAACTGCGTTCAGCCTGTGGCCCTTTGCCTAGTTGGCAAATGATAACTAGTTGGACAATGATAACTTTTTCCATGCGTGATGCCACCCGCCCTGGTTTCAACTGGTTCTAAAGTTCACCTGTGGTGGAAGGAATTGTTTTACAACACTGCACCCCACGTTTCACCAAATCCCACACAATTTTGAGTTGCGAAATGTCTGGAGATCTGGCGGGCCAGGGCAAAAGTCTGACATCCTGTGGCACCAAGAAGGCACTTTTTCTACCAGCAGCGCACAGTGTTCGCGCACTGTCTGGGTGAAAATGGCGACTGGGGTGTCGTGCAGAAAGGGTATGGCTATGTGTCGCAGGATGTCTTTCAACGTAGATCAGACTGGACACATTTCCCCGGATATGCGGAAACTGTGAATTTTGATTGTACCGGTTCCATAGCATCCCATTCCATAACGCCTGTATGTTTTGTGCGAACGCAGTCTCTGTGAAGGCGATCCATCTGTATGGAGCGAACCATTTTCCATCAAACAGAACCTGGATTCGCCCGAAATCCTATGCGACTCCATTCCTGTCCCAGTGAAGTCGTTCAGTACACCACTGCGGGCAAGCAAGTTTCTGAAAATGAGTCAAAGCAAAGGCGTCGTTTTACCTCGGGTTGTGGCTTCCTCATCGTTCTTCAGCCCTTCAGCACGTGATATTTGTGAATTATATACACAAATATCCCTCTTGAATCACTATTGAAAACAAATGACAGTGGCTGCAGTAGTTTCTGAGGCTTTTCATTGATAACGAATGCAATTTAAGTTTCTAATGACAAACGTGTCATATAGTCTAAATACTAATTAACAATTCATCGACATTGTCGTTTATTTGTACCCAGGTCATCGGCAAGTACCTCACAAGTTTTGATGCGTGAGTTTTGGGAGTATGACAGCATGTGATGTGAATGACGTATATTATGAAGAGGTGAAATTTTAATACTGCCAAGTGACCAGTCATCTTAACAAGTACCATATATTTAGATATATTTGGTATCGATACCTCTTCGGATCGATAGCAGAGTGGTAGAGTTCCAGACTATGAATCTAAGGCTCGCGAGTTCAATTCTAGGATTTTTATCTCTAATGTTTCGCCTTTCACCTCTAGAAATAGTGTGGACCTGAAAAATCTCGATTGGTTTGGAATACACGTTAAACTGTAAGTACCTCTATAAGTGACAGGATAAACAAGTTCAAAGGTGAAGGCAATGGCATACTACCTCCAACAGGACAATGCCTGAGCACAGCACTGTAGTGTTTAAACCAAACTTCAGATTGTTGACTGCTTTACTCTGCCTGCAACCGTTCATGATAAAAATTGACCTTGATGGATGGAGAAAGGTAAAGATCCTGTAAAAGTTCCATTTTTATCACTTGAGTTTCAGAGTCCAAAAATCGCACAAATGGCTAATCTCTGCCAATTCGATTACCATTACAAGAATAGATAGTAGCAAAATAAAGTACGTGCTCCTGCCACTTTTTTGCATTACTAATATATATAAATCAAGTTTATCGGTTTATGGTCGCCGAATGATAGGAAACTCAGCCAGTACTTATAATGTGAGTAATTCGGACGCAGTTAGTCAACATATATTTAAAAATTGAAACATAGGTAAGAATACAAATAGAATTGTTCGTAATCAGTTTTTATTAATAGGTAAAATTAAAGATGGCTCACTTAATTCATTTAGCTCCGCAAAAACTGCAGTAATTATTCTCGCTTCTGCCCATTTGCCCCCCCCCCCCCCAAATTTCTGCTCTCCGGGCAACTTTTCCCCACCTCCACTCCCCTTTGATTGGTCAGTGGAGATGAATACAAAATATCAAGCCTTATGTTTATCATGAACCTAACCATTATAACTATTATAGTTACTATTATGCAAAAATGTACATCAAAGATTAAGACACTGCACGAACGAAAGGGAAGGGAATGGAAGGTAAGGGAAGGGAAGGGAAGGGATGGAAAGGGAAGGGAAGGGAACGGGGTAGGGACTGTCCAGATATTCATGTGTCAAAATTGGTGTGTGGGGGGGGGAGGGGCGAGGCCACTACTTCTAATTATTTGTGGCGGCTGGTAGGGAACGACGTACCTTCCCCTCCCCCCCCCCCCCCCCCCCCACAAGTCGGCGCCTCTGTGCTTGAATCGACTGTCTGCACTCTTATTATAGTGGAACTGATTGCTTTTCAAATTTTCTCTAATCACCCAATATTTAAAAGTAACTGAAGTTTTAAGAATTATTTTCAGTTTTTTTCTAATGTTTCATTTATAAGCTAAACTCTGTGGCGTATCTACCATGGCGAATTCATACCCCGGGATTTTCACAATGTTATTAGTAAAATCGTAAAAAATTTTTTGCTACCCAGACCAAACGAATAACGAATTACCGCTTATTGAGAAATAAAATAACAATATCGGTATCAACCGGTCGGTTTTTCTCATTCCTAATCCCAGTGGCGAATCGTGAGAATACATTTTGGGTGGTCGCAGATTTTTGTATTCAGATAAACACTGAACTCTAAAATAGCATTTGTTTTTATAAAAGATTATGTACAACTTAACCACAGCCATTAATAACTATAACTTTTCTGACGAAGGAAAGAACTGTTTTGTGGTATGGTTGTTTTATTCATGTTACGTATAGTTTAAGGCAATAACCAAATATTATAATGTATAAGCTTTCGCTGCTCTGCCTTTTTTCAGTGTTATCACTAACACGTTGCCCTATCCTGAAGTATGATGACTAAGTGCTATGTTGCACTTATTATTTTATATTCATTTGCAAGTAACGTAAGGTTAGTGCCTCTTGATCCCAAGTGTATATCATTTTTTATGTTGTTACGTTATTTCTCGGATGTCTTTTATATTTTTGACAGATGACCAACTTATAAAATATATATGGCCTGATGATGGTAGCACAGTCCTCCGAAACCGGTCGTCATTAATTATATTATTAATTCGAGATAATCGCGTTTCATTTGTGAAGAACATAATTACAAGAGTAGCTCACGTATCTAATGAGAAGGTACTAACGGAATAGGAGAGAAAAATAATTCTAGACTACATTGAGTAAAGGAAGGGCTCGATTGGTAGGCAACATTGTGACAATTCAAGGACGTGGGGTAAATTTCGCAGAGGATGACCAGAAGGCGTATACGGTAAGCAGGTTCAATTGTGCATTCAGGGACTTCCAAAAAGCTGTACATATAATTTCAAACCATTGCTAAATATTTTCGCAATGTCATTTGTAAGCCAAATATTTGGTACTAGTATTGCCTGTGGTCTAAAATGGACCAATTGTGATTACAATGGCCACTGGGGGTAAAATTTTACGTATCATGTCGGCGGGCTCGCGTGATCAACAACACGATACAAAATATTTGCCCATTTCTTCGAACCACATAGAAGACTCGATTATTGTATCGTACAGACCATGAAGTAAACAAATAATGCTGTCTCTGCTTTATGGTTGACAGGTTCTTGTATGTACCCTCGTCCGCTCAGTAAAAATAATTGCCCTCGTAAAGCGAAGATTCCATGAGAAAACATCAGCGTTGTCAAGCGATTGGCTAAAATGAAGACTCAAAGGATTCTCACTATTCAGCATTTGTTACCAACATTATCATAGGAGGCCGCTGGGATATTTGGTAAAATTTAACCGGTATCTTTTACGTGTTAAGGAAATAACCTGACACAATAACAACAAATAAAAACGAATGTATATACTTCTCATGCCATTTTCGAATTATATAACATTAATTAGCCTAATATTTGAAATGGAACTACACTTTCGGTGATCGTATATTTATACAATGCCAAGAAATAATGTTATTTCGATACTGCGATATTCAGAATTGCAGAGCTGACAACATGTAGACTTCGTAGTTCCACCCGAGCACCACTAGATGCCTCTCCCGGCGCATCATCCTTTATATCGGCATTCATATGAAAACATCAATTTCCTTTAACCACTATTAATCACTGCGTAAATGAAGCATTTGAACGGCACAAGAAAGTGAGTTGGGAGCACTACATGTTTCGTTATTCACTTATTATAATACGTTATTTTAATATTGCAGATGCGCTGCATTATAGCGGCTTTTGTCGAGGCGAATAGCCAATCAGTGTGCTGATTGTTGAAGAATGTAGAACTTGATCCAAGCCGTAGATAGGACAATTTCTACTTCCTTTTACAACTTTCAGTGGCTAAATGCACACATAATATTTATATTCGTGAAATCTACGACAGCCGGCCGCGGTGGCCGAGGGGACTAAGGCGCTCCAGTGACGGTCTGCACGGCCACTACGGTCGGGGGTTCGAATCCCCCCTCGGGCATGGATATTTGTGCCGTCCTAGTTCGTAAGTAGTTCATAAGTAGTTTGTAAGTTTAGGGACTGATGACCCCTGTAGTTAAGTCCCATAGACTATACAAACATTTGAACATTTAAACATTTGAAATCTACGACAAACAATCTTTCGATTTATGTAACTTCCATTGGCCTTTTTGTACAAATAAATTAAAAATCTGTATCACAATTTTCGTGTTAGCGTATTTATATGATGATGTTAACTCATTTGTACGGTAATCAAATTTTTAAAGTAGCTCTGTTAGACAAGAGTTTTATTATTTATTGAATCCGGAATTTCAGTAGTGGTAATGAAGAGAAGAACATCGTGAAAAATATTTTGGATGTTTTCTTGTTTCTAGGGCAAAAGTCTGTTGAACTCAAGTTGTCGGTGTAACGTAATAAACAGGAAGGCAGACTTCACTGTAGTCAAGGCTAGGGTTCCGACACCCAATTCGGCCAGTTCTCACGGGCTCCTGATCAATCACTGTCAGAGTCGCCGAAAGAGCAGAGAGATTGCGGAACGCCGCTGCCGGTGCGGAGAACCAAACACCCACGTGGAGTCAGGAGCCTGGCCCGAGCCGATAACTCCACTGCGAACAATAACACATCCGTCACTGCACCTCGAACAACATTCCTGGCAAGGATGAAATTCTTCCACGGCATGTAATCTATTCTGTGGAAACAATGGAAGGTGCCTCACTGCACTGTGATACCGCATTAATCATAAAGACCTGACCTCTTAAGACGCTTTTTGAGGTAATATACTGATAGGACAGCGGACTGGCATTCGGAAAGACTGCGATTTAAATACCCGTGGGGCCATCCAGATTTATATTTTATGTACTTTTCTTATAGTCACTTACTCCGTTTACGCACAGAGCTCATTAAGTACCATATTCTTCCCCATTACGGGCGTAATCGTTATATGTATGTTAATTTAAAAAGAGAAGTCGTTGTTTAAACTTGTAAGCAAAAATCTCGAAAACTTCTTCACCGATTTCCTTCAAGCTCATATACGATACTCTGGGGAAAATTCGGATACACCTTGGGCTATACTTTCTACTTATGCGATAAATGTATATAAAAATACATGTAATATATTGGAGGGAAAGTTTCTACCGATACCCAGGTAGTATCGTGATTTACTTCAGACTTTATACCATTCAAATGTTCAAATGTTTGTTAAGCTTGCGGGGTCATCAGTCCCTAAACTTACAAACTATTTATGAACTACCTTATACTAAAGACGACACAAACCTCCATGCCCGAGGGGAAATTCGAACCCCGACCGTAGCGGTTATACCATACACCAACGATATTACGAATGGACACTGAACGGTAAAACATTTTGAAAGACGACTTTTACGGGTATAGGCCTTCTGGAGGGGCCTATGGAAGTATGTACATTAAGACAATCTAAGCCGTTATGAAATAGTAAAATTGCTCAAATGTTTGTAAACCTAAGGGCCCAAATTAATGAAGTTATCGGTCCTTGGCCTTATAAATAACTTTAACTTGTACTAAGGAAACACACACAAACATACACACATACACAACACACCCATGATAGAATTCGAACCTCCAACGGACAAATCATATAATATTTATCTCACGAACGTATTTTGTAATGTACTGTGTATATTATTTCGCATGCAAGAAACTACACAAAGATTCACAAAAAAGCAATGCCGTTGTTTGCTTTCCACTACGGCAGTTAAAAAAAATGTTCAAATGTTTGTAGAACTTATGGGATTAAATACAGGGTCATCAGTCCCTAAGCTTACGAACTACTTATGAACTAGCTAAGACTAAGGACGGCACAAATATCCATGCCCGAGGGGGGATTCGAACCACCGACCGTAGTGGCCGTGCAGACCGTGACTGGAGCTCCTCAGTCCCCTCGGCCACAGCGGCCGGCTAAGGCAGTTACATCCCGAGAAATATGGAAGCGACATTGACGCTTGAAGTACCTGAAGCGCGAAGCTGGCTCAAGTGTGAACCACATGCTGTCCGCGATTGATACGATTGATGGTTCAAATTACATACCCAATGTATTGCACTAGTAGAGTCCTGCGGTTTGTTTATGGTGTCTGATTCGTCTAAACACAGTTAATCCCCTGTCCCCGCACACCTCATTTCTCGTCGCTTTAGGAATTGTAATACGAGCGATTTTTGCATCAGATTACAGTAGTAACTGCATTGAGATAGTACACACTGTGAATACAAGTAACATTTTGTTATTGTGTATGACGTACACACTCGAAGATAAGGAAGAAATGCTGCTGATATACGGAGAAAGTACGTTAACAGATAGTAATTTCTTAAGTGACATTTGTGTTTTCAATATTGTTAAAGAAACGTATGATTATTTGTTAGTATGTCTATCTTGTACCTAACTGTACATAAGTGTACTGCGCGTTGCTGTTGTCGGGACGAAGTGCAAACCAGGCACAACTACTTCAATGCAGACGATTGTCCGACAATTTATCGCCTTCGCACTGGTGGTTAGGTCAACGCATGTCTTGTCTGCGTGAAGTGAGGAGTTTGATGGCAAAACCTCGCAATCGTCGTAGAACAGGAACAGACCGCTGAAGCAGCTGGGCTCCCTACTGTACGCGTGAATCCTCACTTCAGAACACTGAGAATGACGTCGGCCTCTAAATATAATAGTGACATCGCATTCAGCAACGACATACTTTCTGATTTTAGACTGAAGGTCTTGATAGAGCTATGGAAACGTCAGGATCAAAATTGTTGAAATGACTATAAAAAATCAAATGTTTGTAGAGCTTATGGGACTTAACTACGGGGTCATCAGTCCATAAACTTAGAAACTACTTATAAACTAGCTAATACTAAAGACAGCACAAACATCCATGCCCGAGGGAAGATTCGAATCCCCGACCGTAGTGGCCATGCATAACGTGACTGGCGCGCCGCAGACCGCTTGGCCACTGCGGCCGGCGAAATGACTATAAAATTGCGTATGGGTTGCTGGAATAATCTTTTAGTTTTTGAAAGTAGATTATTTATTTTATTTACAAAACATATTTCGGGTTTATCCCATCATCTAGTGACCTGCCAATAAAACATTTGATGTTTATTCTTATATGGCACTAAATAACAATGGTATTTTTAAATGAAAAATTTAAATGCATCAGTGCTCAGCATATATTATATCGGTTCGTAATTCCAAATTATGTATTTTTGTATTTTAATTATAAATTGAAAACGATTTTGAGTAGAGACTTATTTGTCATGTATGTATTTTACTGACAGGTCACCAGATAACAGGCTAAATCCGATTCATGTCTTCATAAAATAAATAATACACTTCCAACATCAAACAGGGTATTCCAGAAACTTATGAGCAATTTTAGAATCTTTGTTTTTAATTTTATTATTATTATTATTATTATTTAAATACATACTTCCTTTTCTACCATGTTCATGCACCACGAGCTCCATGGAAATGATTTCCACAATTGGGTTTAATTTTGCCGGTGTGCGCAGCAACAATACCAATCCTTGGTTCTTCTCCGATGATCTTTTTTACTGACAAGGCGACATTCTCCAACAAAGGATTTGTCAATATGAGAAACATGCATTGTTGGTCCATCAAGAATCCACGCTGGCTTAGACAAGTTAGAGCATCCACGTCCATGCAACGTTAATGATTGCTATGGAATGATTGGAGATATTACTATCTGACCTTTATTTGTACATGGCACCCTAAATAACAGATAATTCGCCAGGTTTTTTTACTACACACTATTCCTGTGACCATGAATGTCGAACGTCTGAATTGGAGAATGGTGTGGTATCAGCATGCCCTGCCCTGCATATAGCGTCTGAATCAGAAAATGGTGTGGTATCAGCATGCCCTGCCCTGCATATAGCGCCTTACGAGCACGACGAATTCTCACCGAAGTATCCTGGTAGGTGGACTGGACGTGAAGGGACAGTTGCTTGCCTGACCTATCTCCGGACCTTACACTGCTGGACATTTTCCTGCGGAGTGCAGTCATGCAAGCTGTCTACCAAACACCAAAAGCACCAGACAACATTCAACAACGCATTATTAGAGCTTGTACATGCATTGCGGTGGGCATAGTCGCGCAGTGTAGGGCGTCTTTCGTTCACAGAGGGACACTATGTCTGAACTCCAATGGGCGACATTTTGAGAGTGAGATGTAAACTCTCTGTTTGGCATGTGGTGGTAGTATTATAGTAAACCTTACCAGACTGGACAATGTTCCTTCTGCATTATCATGTGTACTGTAACATTCACGATACAATGTACACTGTTCAAGCGAGCCGTGTCGGAGTTCATTTATTTAATTATAGATATTGACCTAAGTGGTATGTGTGCCGTTGTTACTGGTAGACTGGTAAGAGGACTTTAATCTAGGATGGTGTGGCCATGAAAAGAATCGAACGTCATTATTATTTAAAACCAAATATAAAATACCTAAAATTATCATTGAACCACCATATTAAAAGGTAATACGAAGGTAAATCTTAACCAGAAAATTGATTCCACTCAGTAAATGCTATTTAAGTAAAATGCATAGGTAAGACCTACTTTCTCTAATGGTACAGATTTTTTAAAATTAAGATAAAGAACCTGAAGCAAGTGCTTGAAACAAGTGACGTTTCAATTAAATTTCCCAAGTTCGTAGAATTTATGTGTGTTGAACGCAAATAAAATTAATAAAGTTATTCTAAAACAGAAAAGGCCAAACACCGCCCTGCTGCAACGCCACCTAGATACAAGGCCTGTGCGCTGCCTGCCAAGAGTAGCCATAACACCAGCAAACTATTTGTCTTATGTAGCGTTGTGCTGAGTTTTGGAATACGTACAGGTTGCACAATGTGTTTCAGAATTATTTCGTGTTCGTATCTGTGTGATTATCCGTGCAGATTTTTTTGCTGGTATGAGACAAAAACCCTAATATTAATCGTCCGATTCCAATATCGGTAAGATATCTTACTAATAATCAGTTTGGAAAACATGGTTGCCTTATTTGAAAAAAAAACAGCGAGCTTATAATTATTCAAAGATAAAAATAACAGTCTAGATCGCAAAATTTTAAAATTTATTGTTACAGTTAACCGGTTTTGATCTAAAATTAGATCGTCTTCAGACCTCTCGCTGTAGATGATCTAATCTTAGACCGAAACCGGTTACCAGTAATAATAAATTGTAAAATTTTAGGAAATAGACTGTTATTTTTATCTTTATATCTTACTAATAGTTCATAAATATCTTATACCAAAACAAATTTGTCTGTGAATAACGTAAATAACGTTAAGAATATTCTGACACACAGTGTACAACGTGCACGTATTACCAAACTTAGCACAACGCTACATAAGACAACTACTCTTGGCAGGCAGTGCACAGGTCTTGTATTTATGTGGCATTGCCCACGGACGCCCTCGCCGTGCTCACGCCGCCACCCGCGGGCGGCCTTTGCCGCGCCCCTGCCCCGCGCATTGTGCGCAGCGGCGTGTGGGGCACTGGCGACACACGGTCGCAACCGGGGCAGTCAACTACAGTGTATTCCGCACGCGGGGCGCGGGCGCGCCCGCCGGACGAAGATGTTGGCCATGCCTGGTGTAAACACATAATAACAATGATAAGAACAATTAACATATAACAAGGTTATCACAGTCTGAACAATGATTCCTGCTGGCAATAGTTCAAGTTCACCCCGCACGCCTGGTCGGGGTTACAGTTAGTCCCTTGAGTGATGAAAGATGGCACAAAGGTAACGGGCTTTCCAGCTCAAAGCAAGCAATGTAATTACAAAATGGCCGCACAAACTCTCAACAAACTTCGTTGCTGGGGTGGTTACAATTAACAGTCAAATGTTTCGAGATTTTACTGACCAATTTTGGCCTTCAACTGTGATATAAACAACCAAGCGTTCAAACGTTAATAGGCAACGTTATCAAAACCAAACCACAATTTAAAACAACACAGCATTCAAAGGGTCCCAAAGAACATATTTCGTCTATGGTGCTTTCCCAGGTGCATGAGGCGGAAAGGCAAAAGCGAAGCCGGCCGCGGTGGCCGAGGTGACTGAGGCGCTCCAGACACGGTCAGCACGGCCACTACGGTCGGGGTTTCGAATCCCCCCTCGGGCATGGATATTTGTGCCGTCCTAGTTCGTAAGTAGTTCATAAGTAGTTTGTAAGTTTAGGGACTGATGGCCTCGTAGTTAAGTCCCATAAGCTTAACAAACATTTGAACATTTGCAGAAGCGAAGGCAAACTACAAGCAACAACACGAGCGTTCCGCAGGTCAGTCCAGTGAAAGCCAACAGATCGACGCTCAACATATTCCCAAAACGCTTAGAGCAGCAGATGTCCGATGATACCGAAAAGGATCGAGAATGCTGGCACAATATCAAACTGCATCACAGGGCCCTCTGAACTCGTACTACACCAGCCCGAGGGCAGCTCACGGAGCTCGTGGAATAACAAACGCTTCTGCTGCCCCACGCACACCGTCGGCTAAGTACGCTGTCGACGGTTGGTGTTATTTTTCTCTCTGTACGTCAATGGCACTTGTCGCCTTCCCGACTGCCGTTTCTGCCGCGTACCCCATGTGACCCGCCAGAGACACCATTTCTCGCTTTCGCCAAAGGAAAGAGAAGAGGGAAACGCCGCGCGATATACCGGCACGCGATTGTTCAGTATATTCACTGCAGACCTTTCATAATATTTATCATGTCTATAGTTACTAGTTTCTTGAATGCAATAGTACACTGTGATTCATGTTTCAATAGATTCTGAAGATGGTATGTATATGCGCTAATAAAGTGTACAACGTTCCAGTTTGTATAGGTTGTGTTACCGTCTTTTCCAAAGATAATCTAATATAAACAAACTGTATAACTGCAGCTGCGGAGAAGGAGGCTAAGAAACAAAGAAAAATCCTGTATACAATGTTCCATTTAAGAAACGGACCCTTTACCCCGTATCTCTTACTTATGTGGAGATACTTCGGAATTGTACTCAACGCATTCTCTGAGAATTACTTCGAACAATTTGTTCATGAGCCAACTAGAATTGTAAATGGATGTGAAAACACACTTGATCTCTTAGCAACAAATAATCCTGAGCTCATAACGAGTATCAAAACAGATACAGGTATTAGTGAACACAGAGCTGTCGTAGCGAAATTGAACATCGAAAGTCCCAAAGTTACCAAAAATAAACGCAAAGTATATTTGTTCAGGAAAGCAGATGGAAACAAAATACATTGCTACTTGAAAGACAGCTTCCACTCGTTTTTAACACTAAACCTAGGTGTAGACCAGATGTGGCTCAAATTCAAAGAAGTGGTATCGACAGCAATTGACAGTTTTATACCAAATAAATTAATAAAAGAAGGAGGCGATCCCCCTTGGTACACAAAACAGGTCAGGACACTGTTGCAAAAGCAACGGGAAAGGCATGCTAAATTTAAACGAACACAAAATCCCCAGGATTGGCGATCGTACTCAGAAGCTCGAAATTTAGCGAGGATTTCAATGCGAGATGCCTACAATATTTATCACAACGAAACTCTTTCCCGTAATTTGAGTGAAAACCCAAAGAGGTTTTGGTCATATGTTAAATATACTCGGGGCAAATCACAAACAATACCTTCACTACGTGATAGTAATGGCGATCCTACCGATGACAGCGCTACTAAAGCAGAGTTACTAAACTTAGCTTTTAGAAACTCATTCACCAAAGAAGACGAAACGAATATTCCAGATTTCGAATTACGAACAGATGCCGTAATGAGTAACATAGAAGTAGATATCATCGGAGTAGTGCAGCAACTAAAATCACTTAACAAGAACAAGTCTTCTGGTCCGGATTGTATACCCATTAGACTTCTATCTGATTATGCTGAAGCAATAGCTCCTTACTTAACAGTCATATACAACCGCTCTCTCATAGAAGGATCTGTACCAAAAGATTGGAAAGTTGCACAGGTCACACCTATATTCAAGAAAGGCAGTAGGAGTAACCCACTAAACTACAGGCCTATTTCATTAACGTCAATTTGCAGCAGGGTTTTGGAACATATCCTGTATTCCAATATTATGAATTATCTCGAACAGAACGATCTATTGACCCAAGGTCAACACGGATTTAGAAAATATCGTTCATGCGAGACACAACTAGCTCTTTATTCACACTAAGTGATGGGTGCTATCGACAAAGTTCGCAAATCGATTCCGTATTTCTTGATTTCTAGAGGGCTTTTGACACCGTACCTCACAAACGGCTTTTAATCAAATTGCGTGGTTATGGTATATCGCCCCAAATTTGCGATTGGATAGGGGATTTCTTGTCAGAGAGGACACAGTTCGTAGTAATCGATGGTAAGGCATCGACTAAAACAGAGGTGATATCGGGCGGTCCACAGGGTAGTGTTATTGGTCCTCTGCTATTCCTTATTTACATAAACGATTTAGGGGAAAATCTAAGTAGCTCTCTTAGGTTGTTTGCAGATGACGCCGTCATTTACCGTCTAGTAAAATCATCTGAAGATCAAAACCAACTGCAGAACGATCTGAATAAGATATCAGTATGGTGTAAAAATTGGCAATTGGCTCTAAATAATGAGAAGTGTGAAGTCGTCCACATGAGTACGAAAAGAAATCCGTTAAACTTTGTTTACAACATAAATCAATCAAACGTGAAGGCCGTAAACTCCTCAAAATACCTAGGAATTACTATTACTTCAGACCTAAACTGGAAAGAACACGTAGATAATATCGTGGGAAAGGCGAACCAGAGACTACGTTTTATTGGCAGAACCCTTAAAAGATGCAACAGAACTACTAAAGAAACTGCATACACTGCGCTTGTCCGTCCATTTTTGGAGTATTGCAGCCCAGTGTGGGATCCTTATCAGGTGGGTTTGACGGAGGACATCGAAAGAGTCCAAAGAAGGGCAGCTCGTTTCGTATTGTCACGATATAGGGGAGACAGCGTTACGGAAATGATACAGGATCTGGGATGGGAATCACTACAACAACGGCGCTTATCGCTGCGGCGTGGGCTACTTGCGAAACTCCAATCACCAATATTCTCCTCCGTATGCGAAAATATATTGTTGACTCCCACTTACATAGGTAGAAATGATCATCAGAATAAAATACGAGAAATCAGAGCTCGAACAGAGAGATTCAGGTGTTCTTTCTTCCCGCGCGCTATTCGAGAATGGAATGGGAGATAAATAGTATAATTGTGGTTCGATGAACCCTCTGCCAGGCACTTAAATGTGATTTGCAGAGTATCCCATGTAGATGTAGATGTAGACGTATATCTTCAGTAAGACCTACCCAGTGATGTTAAGAAACTTTTTTTGGTAACGATAATTCATTTAACAAAGCACATGATAACGGTAAATGAGACACTCTGTATTACATTCATGTTCGTCAGACACATCTCGAGAACAGGCAGCGTCAAGTTCACGATTGAGTATCGGGACGTACCATACCTGTGCACTCCATGTATTTCAAACGTCAACTTCGCCTCCAAATTTCTCGAGATGTAATTGGCGAATTTCGATGCAAACAACGCCATTTGTTTTGTGATTTTTTTTCGTGTCATTGACTGCATGTGAAAGAATATGGGTTTCTATTAAATATTTACACAGGTTTCCAGCAAATATCGCTTATTATTCATTCGGGTGACCGTTGTCGACGTGTCTTAGACGTTGAAGAAATGTGTACAGGAAATCTAATGTTTTATATAACTATACCATCATTGTATTTATTGCACACCTGTATGGATCCATCCAATTGTACCGAGGTACGTGTAATAAGAGGGAGTAGCTACGGCCTACATGAGACGTAACATCCAGAGGTACAGGAGATCAGAAGATGACGTCTAAGACACCTCCAAACCGGTCATCCGAACTTAGAAAAAGAGAGAAACGCAAGTTTCACTAAAGAACTGTGTAAATTGATTCCAAATTGCAACTAACCATGAGTTCCATACATTAAAACATCTATTTGTGGCAAAAATATTATTTTAACACGCTTTAGAATGCCTTACAAAACGTACCTTTATAGACCCCTGCCTAACTTCCACACCCGTGAAATCGGTGGCCTGGAGGCACGGCACGAACATTTAGAAACTTGTACGACTTGTCGGATGTTCGAAGAGAGCTGTTGTCAGTGTCTTCAACAAGTGGCGATAAGCTGAAACGTCCAAAAGTTACAGATACAGGACACAGTAAGCAGGGTAGACCCGTAAAACAGGACTGGCGACTAATTGTGGCGAAACCAACATCAGACCTTAATGCTGGGCAGAGTTCAAGTATGTGTGAACACACAATGTACCGAACATTGTTAACGGTGGGACTCGGTAGCCGACGACCCATGCCTGTGCCACTCTTAACATCACGACGTCGGCAACTACGACTGAAATGTGTACGTTACCATCGTGATTGGACGTTAGCGCAGGGGTAGAGCAAACGCCACCTAGATACAAGGCCTGCGCGTTGTCTGCCAAGAGCAGTCATAACACAAGCAAACTATTTGTCTTATGTAGCGTTGTGACGAGTTTTGGAATACGTACATGTTGCACACTGTGTTTAAGAATGTTTTTCTTGTTATCTATGCGATTCTCCGTGCAGACTGTTGATGGTATGAGAGAAATTGCCTAATATGAATCGTCTTATTCCAATATCCGTAAGATGTTCAAATGTTTGTAGAACTTATGGGACTTAACTACGGGGTCATCAGTCCCTAAGCTTACAAACTACTTATGAACTAACTAAGACAAAGGACGGCACAAATATTCATGCCCGAGGGGGGATTCGAACCCCCGACCGTAGTGGCCGTGCAGACCGCGAATGGAGCGCCTCAGTCCCCTCGGCCAACGCGGCCGGCTCGGTAAGATGTCTTACTAATAGTTCATAAATATCTTATACCGAAACAAATTTGTCTGTGAATCACATAACTAACATTAAGAACATTCTGAAACACAGTGTGCAACGTGTACGTATTCCCAAACTCAGCACAATGCCACCTAAGACAAATAGTTCGCTTACCTTATGACTACTCTTGGCAGACAGCGCACAGGCCTTGGATCTTGCATGTCCTGATTAATAGAGATATCTTCTTCATCGTGCCGTTGGCAAGGCGCGAATCCGTCGCCTTCCCGGACAAAAGCTCCATTACAATTGTACTGCGGGATGGAGAGGAGGTGGCGGCGGCGGCTCAGTGATTCTCTGGGAAACATCCACATAGAGCCATTGATGGTGGTCTGTTTTCCAAACGACAGTGGCATTTTTCAGCAAGATTTTCAGCAGTGTATCAAACCAGCAGTGTGAAGGAGTGGTTGGAGAAACAAGTGCTCTGTGAGTTGTAAATGATGTGCTGACCCCTCATCTCAGCAGATCTGTACCCTATCGAACACATCTGGGATGTGAATGAATTTGGCGTCAGAGCTCATCACCATGCTCCAGGGAATTGGGTGACTTGTGTGTGCAGATGTGATGACAAATCCCCCCGGTGACCTAACAAAGCCTCATTGATACATGCCAAGACTCGTCACCGCTGTGCCAAAGACAAACGTGGACATACAGCTAATGATCTGTGTATACTCCTTCACGCTAAAACGGCGGAACTTACTTGGATGAAATTTGGAACGGAGAAAACAGTAAACGTGCACATCATTTGACCGATCACAGTGAAAGTTGGCACACTTTTGTATGTGAAGTCTTTTACTCCGCACGGCACCGTATGATACCTTAAAATAGACTGATTCACTGATCATCATGTTTGGCACAGTCATGACTTTTCATCGATAGGGGAGAAGAAGAGAGAGTTGGTTGACGAGGAGATTGGGGCGGCGGGGAGGGGGGGAGGGGATTATATGGACAGGGTGGGGGCAGCAGGGGATGCACATAGGAGGGAGAGGAGAACGGCCGAGAGAGAGACGGGGATAGTGAGAGAGGAAATGTGTGAGAAACAGATGGACGGAGTGAGAGACAAGATTTCTAAAAGATATGTGATGGTGAACAGTGAGTTTAGGAATTAATCCTTTTTCAATAAGTAACCGTTCGGTTAACACCGCGAGGGGGAGAGGGGGAGCTATTACACAGTATACAGACGCTAATGACAAAGAAGGAGGCTCATGACTGTGATTAAATTTTAATTTCTAAAGATGTCAATGGCAATCTCTACAAATGACATTGCTATCCGCAT
Source organism: Locusta migratoria (assembly GCA_026315105.1). NCBI lineage: Eukaryota > Metazoa > Arthropoda > Insecta > Orthoptera > Acrididae > Locusta > Locusta migratoria. The sequence goes on along the minus strand of CM048749.1, from coordinate 275,600,442 downwards.
TGTAAATGATTTAGATCCATTGTTTGATGGAACCGATATTATTTACTCGTTCGACATCTACAAAGGCTATCACCACGTATTACAAAAATTATGACATCATTATAATTCTATATTGATTTTTATAGGAGCTCTTACAATGGTACACTAACAGATATTTTTCAGCCGCGCTATGAGTCCGTGAATGACCAATTCATCATCGAATCCGTACACTTTTTATACGAGTGGATGGTCCGCCATTTCGCCAGACTCAAACTCAGGACTGACTGACTGTATGCCCCACTTAAACACAGTTGTCTGCATCTTCCAACGCTCATCCTGATGCAGTTCAGAGCTGTCCATAACTTGTTGGGAGACTAGATCCACTGATCTTCTTTTTGGGGTCGTCCACCAAATTTTGGTTCTTATGTTCACTTCCTGCCAAACTGTGTTTGAGTCAAAGCCTTGAAGTTCTGCACCAATTTTCCATGAAGCTATCCTGGATGTAAGACTGTTTATTGCTGTCAGGTCTTGACGGAAAGCCGGATTTGGGTTGTCTGGAATTGTACTGAATGTTATTATAACCAGTTGTGATTGCCTAACTTCAGAGGGTTCTACGTTTTAAAAGATGAAAATAACAGTCAAGTTCGCAACATTTAACAATTTATTAGATGTGATGAACGGTTTCGACCTCTGGTGAGATCATCATCAGACGTAGTCGTCTCGCTGTTGATGTGCAGGCGATGAGTCGCACGCCCATCGCTTGGACATCAACAGCGAGACGAATATGTCTGAGGATGATCTCACCAGCGGTCGAAACCGGTCACCACATCTAATAAATTGTTAAATTTTGTGCCGCGGTGGAGTAACCGAGCGGTCTAAAGCGTCTCGCTGCGGAGCGCGCGGTTGCTCGCCGTGGAGGTTCGAGTCCTTCCTGGGGCATGGGTGTGTGTGTTTATCCTTAGGTTAGTTTACCTAGGTTTAAGTAGTTTGTAAGCTACGGACTGATGAGCACGCAGTTTGGTCCGATAGATTTACAAACATTTGAACATTTGTTAAATTTTGCGAAATTGACTGTTATTTTCATTTTTTAAAACATTACTAGTTCGCTGTCTTCCATATAAGGAAACTGTTTTCCAAAATTATTGACTTTAAGTTTGATAGGACGAGGAGACAGGCACAGAGATTGGCCCTGAGTGTTCCAGATATCATTCGCATTGTCTCCCTCGGTTGGACGTCCACTTCGGCTACATGTGCACTTCTCATCCAGATTGGTGAACAGTATTCTGCTACACTGTAGGCAAGAGGCAGTGTAATAAGAAAACAGTATACGTTGACAGTAATTTTTTGAGGAGACATAACACATTGTTCGAAAATAACATAACTGAAAAAAAGGCAATGTTCTTTCCGCAATGTTCGAAACGGTTTCCGATAGATGAGAGATGGGAAAACCCTAGGCAGTAATGCAATCCGATGAACGAATAAGTCTTGAATATTGCGTGGCAAATGTAGTCAAGCATTATCCAGTAGCAACAATGCGACTCTAGCAAGCTTTGAACGTATTGCAGTAGAACATGCTCCAACACCTCAGGTATGTGACAGTGGGTAATTAGTTAATAACCAGTGTCTTATAGCAGAAGTCGGGAGTGGAATCAAATACCTCTCCAGACTCTAGTTTGACCATCATAATATAGCAGGCAAAATACAGAAAACGATGTCTTTCCCTTCAGTTGTCCATATCCACTATTCATTTCATCGTTTCAAGCGGAAAGGCCAGAGCCGTTGTCTTATTGATAAAGACAGCAATGGCCGCCTTCCGGTCAGTCCACTGAGTTGGAAACGACGTGGATTGTTGCGCGTGGACACTGCGTATAGCGCATCGGACCGAATATGTCGCGACACGGTTCGTGATATGGCAGAACGATCCATCATCACTGCCATGCGCACAATATGACTGTCAAAGCGTCTAATAGCGCAACGTTCCCTCTTGCAATCAGGGATTGCGGCTCCGCTACATTCTTCTTAAGGGGAGACGGAAGGAAGCTGGGCTCAAAAATTCGAATTTTAGATTTTAGCGTATTTGAAATGCCTGGTATTTCCTGCGTGAAACAGTTTTTGTTTAATATAAATCAGACAATTTTTTCATGAGTTATGATGGTCTTTCTGACGCTCTGTGCAATCTGGCCACGCCTTCCGTTTTGCGCCATGCGGAGAAAATGCACACAGCATTATTTTACTCGTTGTATATTATTTCATGCTTCTATTGTTTCTATCGCTTCAATGTTTCCTACGCTGTATCTACTATCGATACTTTTTGTTCTGATCGTGTTTGTTATTGTTTTCGAACTTTATTTGTTGAACTTGGTTAAGTTTGTTGTGAGTGACGTACGACTTGATTTGTATTTTCATTTGTCCCGCGTGTTTTCATAAAAATGTAGAGAATTTAGAAAACATGAAGAAAGCTGTACGGACTATCTATTTCCATAAGCTATCCACAAATGAAAATCCTGTGCACTCTCTTTGCCCAAACGGTCCTGACACTTGGTGCAAGTACAGGAGAAGTGACATATATGACCACAAACATTCTTTACCTGCAGCAGTATTGAATGAAATTAAACCTATATTTAGAGACCTTTGTAAATATACCATGTTGAAGAAATGTCTTCATGGGAAAACCCAAAATTTATATGAATGTGTAAATTCTGTCATTTGGACCCGGTTACCAAAAACTGCATTTGTTCAGATCACAACCCTCAAATTTGGTGCTTATGATGATATTTTATGCTTCAATGATGGTGTAATTAGAATATTGGATGTTTTGGAATTATTGGCCATAAATTCTAGTGGAATTACTGCAAAATACTTGGTGCAAATAATAAAGAGAGAATCCGCAAAGCCGACATTGCTAATTTAAAATGCACAAAAAATCTAGACAGAAAAGAAGAGGGACCAAGAGAAGAAAATAAGATCAGTATGATTCAGATGATGCTCAATATGGTGCAGGAAAATATTAGTGATAAGTAATTCTCATTAATAACTGTACTAGAATTGCAATATTAAACTTTAAATAGATTTTTCTCAAAACTGCATTTATTTATTTATTTTTACTTTCAGGTACCATTATTTTGACAAACTAATGGGGTTAGAAAGATGAAATTTGATCTTTTTGTACTGTAGATGCTAATAACTCATTACAAGTAAATTGAGAACCACAAAACAATCATCAACTGTTTTATAATAATTAAATTTTACTCGTGAAAGAATAAAAAAATTCTTCAAAACCATTAGAGTTATTATGTTTATTTTACTTATAAATTGAGACATATATGTTATATACATGTAGTAAAAATTTCGTTGTTTTATCACTTATAGTTTCTTTGAAAAGTGTACCTAATCAAAGGGTAAAATAGCACTGGCAGAATAAGGATAAAAATTGCCTTCCGTGTCCCCTTATCTTACAATACGATAATGGATTTTTCTCTATCTATTAGTAACTACTTGATCCGTGGAAATCATAAACGTGCTCCAAAGACGGTCGCCGTCTTCTACGAGGCATACTGAACTTGCTTACGCAAAACAACTGCACGAAAGAACAATTCCAGCACATTCATACGGCCGTCTGTTTCCCTTATAGCGCAGTCTGAGATGAATCCTAACCATGCGCATCTCGTCGCCGCAAACCTGGTTTGGACGCTTCCTTCACGGGTTTGCATTTTGGATAGCGAGCAGTCAATCTTGACAGTAACTGGATAGCAGGTATAGAGAAATAAACATTTTAAAAACTTTTCCGAAGGTTGTATGCATAAAAAAACTATATCCCTCTGGGTTGGCATCATTGATGTTTTCAGTCTACAGATTGGTTTGATGCAGCTGTTCACGCTACCATATCCTGTGCAAGCCTCTTCATCTCCTCATAAGAACGTAACCTACATGCTCTTGAGCCTGCTGATTGTATTCGTCTCTGGCCTCTGGCCTCCCACACACTTCTTTCCAAAGTTAAAATTACGAAGCCTTGATGTCATACCGATCTATCCCTGCATTACGCCGAGATGTGCCGCAAATTTTTCTCCCTAATACAGTAATGCAATGTGCCCGCCTAATCTTCATCATTTGTCTGTACTACCACATTTCAACAGCTACTATCATCTGTTCGTGTGGAACTCATTACCGTCCACGTTTTACTCCCGTGCAGCTACTCTCCGAACAAAAACGTTCAGAAAGGAAATCGTAACATTATGATTTTAACGAAGTCTGTGTAGCAGTAACTGTTTTAACGTAATGTACTGTATGAGAATTCAGCCCCACGTTTTCTAGATTTCGACTATCACTAAGGGTGTCTTCATCAGAAATAAAATTAAAGCTCACATGAGACGTTTACACACGGAGCTAAATACGCTGGTGATTCATAAAGTTAGGAGTAAAACATTTGCTAGTTTTTAGTAGCAGTCTGAACATTAAAAATTGCGAACGTTTCGGCAGCCCATAACGGCCAGCGACTATTTTTATTGTTCAGACTGTTATTCGTAACTAGTATATGTCTTAATTCTAACTCTATGAAACATGATCGTATTTAGCTCTGGTGTAAACGTCTCATGTGAGCTTCAATTTTATTTCTGATGAAGACGCACATAGTGATAGTCGAAGTCTAGGTAAAGTACAATTATTTTAGAGGAACTGGTGGGGCTGATTTCTCATTCAGTACATCCCAATACAATTTTTATTTTATCATTAAGTAATCTAATTCCTTCAGCTTTGCCTGACTTGTTGGACTGCATTCCATTATCCTTGTTTTGTTCTTATTGGTCTTCATCTTGCATGCTCCTTTCAATACACTTTCAATTCATTTCAATTACTCTTCCAGGTTGCCTACTGACAAAACTACAATGACATCGCCATATCGGGAATTTTTCATTTCATCTCTATAAACTCCTTTTCCAAATTTAACCTTGCTTTTGACCTGTTATTGTTGTTGTGGTCTTCAGTCCGCCGACTGGTTTGATGCAGCTCTCCACGCTACCCTGTCCTGTGCAAGTCTCTTCATCTGATAATATGTTCTGCAACCTACATTCTTTTGAATCTGCTTTCTATATTCGTCCCTCGGTCTCCCTCTACGATTTTTACCCCACACGCTTCCTTCTAATGCTATGTTAACAATTCCTTGATGTCTCAGAATGTGTCCAACCCTTATCTTAGTCAGGATGTGCCAGAAACTCCTTTTCCCCCAGATTCGGTTGAGCACCTTCTCCCAATTTTCATCATTCGTCTGTAGCACCATATTTCAAAAGCTTCTATCATCTTTTTATCTGAACTCCTTATCGTCCACGTTTCACTCCCATACAATGCTACACTCCAGACAAATGCTTTCAGAAATAACTTCCTAACATTTAACTTAATATCGGATGTTAACAAATGTCGCTTCTTTAGAAATGCTTTTCTTCATATAGCCATTCTGGATTTTATATCTTCTTTACTTCGGCCATCAGAAGTTATCTTGCTACCCAAATAACAAAATTCATCTACTACTTTTATTTTCTCATTAACTAATCTAATTCCTTCAGCATCGCCTGATTTTCTGACATTGCATTCCATTACCTTCGTTTTACTGTTGTCAATGTTCATCTTATAACTTCCTTTCAAGACACTGTCCATCCCATTCAATTGCTCTTCTAGATATTTTGCGGTTTCTGCCGGAATTACTATGTTATCGGCAAACCGCAATGTTTTTATTTCTTCTCCCTGCACTCTAATGCCCTCTCCAAATTTATCCTTCCATTCTTAACCTATATTTAGAAAAAAAAGTTTTCTCAGTGTACGTATTCAATATCATAAAAATTCAAATTATTTGGAAACCTAGTTGAGCAAACTGCTATGGTCATCAGTTTCTAGACTTACAAACTGCTTAAGTTACTTTAAACACAAGCACAACACACACACATACATACCCATGCCCGGCGGAGGACTCGGTCCTCCGGCGGGAGCGACCGCCCCGTGATGCCTTAGACCACGCTGATAACCCGCGCGGCTTAAAATCATAGGATATAACGGAGTCTTAATGTCTTCCTAAACACTGTCTTCCTTTCACGCCCTTACTAACTTACTAAGCAACAAAACACAACGATCGAAGAACACCGTTTCTCTCCCCTTCATTAAAACTCTTACTGATCAGATAGGAAAGATTTTATGTAAACACGATATCAGACCGGTTTTTAAACCAACAAAAAAGATAAGTCAGGCACTCCGATCTGTAAAGGACAAACGCCCTTCTCTATCATCAAGTGGGGTATACAAAATTCCGTGTTTTTGCGGAAAAGTGTATATTGGTACTACAAAAAGGAGTGTGAATAGAAGACTGAAAGAATACAAAAGTCTTTGTCAACTGGGTAAAATTGTGAAATCAGCTGAAGCTGAACACGTTTTCCAATCAGGAAATCATGAAGTGAAGTTTTTCGAAACAGAAATTTTATCTACAACGACGAGCTATTATCCATGACTGTACAGTCATACAAACATGGGGATAATTTTAATAGAAATGAAGAAGCAATGAAACTTATTGACATATGGACTGTGGCTCTTCAGAGTAGGTAGTTACGCTTTTATCTTTGACCATCGACTATCGAAAGTTATGTTTCATCTTTGACAAGGCTTATCTCTGCTGCGCACGTGAACACTTGACCACGCCCCGTTTTAGACAGTATTTCTACCGCTCTCCGACGCCCGACTCACCGCTACCAGCAGCACCTCTGAAGATGTCCAGCGCAGCTTTGGACGAAACGTCAGCAGCAGATATGTTTCTTCGACCACGACCATATAACCCGGAAGATTCAACAGCAATTATTTCAGCCGGTCGTGAAAGGCTTCACTGCATGTTTACTAACTACATTTGTCGAAAACTGCTGTTGCAAACTGTAAGAGTCTTGATGGGTCGGGCATCAGTAAACGTCGCTGGTAATCTCATCATTTTTCAGAAGTCTACATGTTGGGTAGGCGAAACGCCCTGGTGTAGCCCCTTCATAAGTGAGCGGCGGAGCCTTTGAGGAGCGGTCAGATGGCCGAGTGTGTCTGTGTGTGGTGGTGGGGGGGGGGGGAGGGAGGGGGGAGGCGGGCAGCTGTGTGGGCGCTATTTCCGTGCCACGGCGAATATCAGGCACCAGACTGGGAGGGGGGAGGGGGAAGGGGGCGTTGTCTCGCATAGACGCGGCTGGCGTTTCTGCGAGTTTTGGGAATGCCGGCGAGAAGAGCTCACGACAGAGCAGGAGGATGATGCGCGTGCAGGAAAGACGATAATGTCGGAGAAACAAGAACTATAGCTTTCATTTAACCTCCAGTTAAACACGCAGACTGTATATGTGGTAGACTATTGCGCAATGCGTTCGTAGAAAATCCTTGAATACAAAGACGTCGCCAAAGGGGTTTGGGGGTCCGGACCCCCCCCCCCCCCCATCACCTAAACGATAAAATACTACTCAAACTTATCTTAATGACAACACATACACCAATGCTCGATGGTGGACTCGAACCTCCAAAGGAACTAAATAAGACATGACCTAGCTACCGTGTAGTGAAATTGAATGATATTGTTATCAGTCATACGCCGAAAAAGGGATACCATCGACAGTCAAAGAAGCCATCTATAGATTTTAATTATCGATACATCGATAACAGCATTGGTTATTGCACAGTCCTCCTTTAGCCGTTGTCCATTCTTGGCCTTGCTCCATTACTGCTACGTTAAGCACTGCTGTGGAATGCTGCCACTGCCGTTTATTTCTTTTGTGTTGTTACGATAAGTTTCCAATTGTGAATAAGTTCATAATAAGATAAAAAGAGAAAAACCGACTATCATTTGTCCACTAGCGCTATGGTAAGTTAAAATACGTACTACTATATTAGCTTATTTATCTATTTACAGCAGTGGAGTCGTTATTTGGAGTGGAAATATTTCAGTATATCATAAGGCACCTCACTCGGTATGTGTATTACTTTTTAAAGTTGGGTTTCAGAGTAACATTTTATCTAGAGAATGGATACGTTGCAATGACAACAAGAGTAAAAGAACTAATAATCTTGGAAATAAAATTATAGACTTAAGCTTCCTAAATCAATACGCAAGGTATTTATACAGATGCAAACATTAATGCAGATATTGCAAAACACCAAGATTCAGTCGTGGCTGACAGGCAGCGAGCTTGGTGACATGCTGCCGTGCCGTTGCCAGTGTTCAAAAAAAAAAAAAAAAAAAAAAAAAAAAAAAAAAAAACGCTTCTCATTCTGATAATCAGACTTCGTTTAGAATAACAACTGAAGGTTCTGCTGGCATATATTGAAAGAAATTTTAAGAAACGTTTTCCTCAATTTTGTATATAAAATCTTACAGTGTTTATAAGAAGGTCTTACTAACGAAACTATGTGCATAAAATATAAATAATATGTTAGCCCAAGTTTGTCTTTAGAATAAATGGAAAACAGGAGCCTTTGTAAATTTCTGTTTAACCATTGGGACCCCTCTCCCCCTTTGACAATATCCTGGCTACGTCAGGGTGTTTCAGAAGGAACAATAAATTTTTAGAAGGAGCTAGTACAGAGGAACTGCAATAAAATGCCCTTCAACATGTGTTCAGTTTTTATTTCATACACATATACAGCAGTTAATATGTGGCCCAAAAAACTTATAGGTAAATAAGGACGTTCTAGGTTGACTTTCAAAAATATCACCACTATGTTCAATGCGTTTTCGATTTCACTTGATAACACCACTTGTAGCTGTACAGAGATCGTCTTTCGTTCTTTTTCAGGTCTCCATTATTCATAATCGGAACCATCAAATCGTATCATGTTTTTTTCTTTGCAGATTTTGCCTTTAAGCTATAGGCAAAAATCTAAAGGGATGTTGATGCCCAACAAACGTGCACGTATCTGCCCACACAATCCCTGGTGATAGGTTTAGATGATGTGTCTACATTTACATGGGATACTCTGCACATCACATTTAAGTGTCTGGTAGAGGATTCATCGACCCACCTTTATACTATTTAGCTTCCATTCCGTTCTCGAATAGCGCGCTGGAAGAAGGAACTCCTGAATCTCTCCGTTCCAGCTCTGATTTCTCGCATTTTATTCTGATGACCTTTTGTACCTATGTAAGTGGCATTCAACAATATATTTTCTCATTCGGAGGATAATGTTGGCGATTAGAGTTTCGTACAATTTGTTTTGGCGTCTAATTAATTAGCTCTTGCGACAGTACATTTATGTATATTTTTTAATCACAATAAAAATATATAATAATACATAGACGTCTATATCTTATTGTCAAAACCTGTTTTATATAAAAAAAAGTTATTTCAAATAGGAAGGTAGATCTGATTATTCCCTTTTGTAACGAACAGTTCACAATTATTTGAACACCATTGATTAAAATGAAATCTATTACCAAAATAACGGAAACCAGAGTTGTTAAGTAAAATTTCACTAGTAACTTACAGATAGTAATTTTAGGTTGAACTTTGTCTACCATTCATTGTTTTATCTTAAATGGCTAAAAAAATAAAATACGAATATTATGTTTAATTCCTGTAGGCTTGTTTAATTATGTATTTTCGATATCATATAGATATTTGATTATTGACAATTCCAGTGAAACGGAGTGACTCCTATTAAAATATTGTCCTCTGTAATCTTCGAATCAAATTGAGAGCAAAAAAATAAATGGAGAAATAAATCCCTACAGTGCCTCCGCCACTTATGAACCTAGACAATGTAACATGTAATTAACTTAGAGGTTCTCTTCAAACGTGGGCGTCTTACCTACTCTAGTCTTAGGCAAACTTAATTCTTCCCACCAGAACCTAAGTCACTCTTCACTTTTATAGAGATCCTACATTCCAATAAATTTAATACTGTAATAAACATCCGTAATTATAACATTGTTTATGTACCATTAAAATGTGTTGATTCTTACGTTAATATATAAAAACCTGTGGTAATTAAATTTTATTAGTGCATATATTACACTAGAGCCAATCTTAAACATATAATAACACACGACCAAAGTCGTTTTGAGAACTCCCAGCAGGATTCTAGTATATTTAAACACAACTAACGACTGCTCTGTCTCAAATGCACAGTCAAATCCCTCAGGATAGACTGTTAATTCCATTGACCACTACGTTTATCTTCAAAATCTTTAAATCAAAATTTCGTAAAGCCAATCTCACATATTTTTTTTGTAAATTTTCCCTATACAGGAAAAATCATATTTCTTCTTTACATACCTCAGTTTCATAGAATCACATTCAATTAAAGTTCGTAGTTATATACTTACAAACCAATAACTCCCTTCTTTAGCGTATTTTCGATATTTGTGACGGATTTTTATTTAGAATTACGTCTGTCGTGTGTTATGTTTGACAGATCGTTCCACCGATCGGTAACTAAAACTACGATCCAACAATGTAAAACCAGAGATATTTTCTTTCTACCGTACAAAGATTACATTTGTTGTTGTTGTTGTTTAGAGGGGACTAGACTGCGCGGTCGTCAGTACCATAGAATATAAATAAATGCTTTCTCTGATCCAGCAGTTCTTCTTCGGAATTACCTGTATATTCTTTATTTCACTCACGCCTTTTTTCTTCATCTTTGGGTTGGTCAACATTCCAATGGATCAATAAAACTTTCTTTCTTTCTTTTTTTTCTTTCGCCTTTCAGGCTAATTTTCTGGAGCCTACATTGCACAAACATATAAGCATTCATCAATCATATTATAAAAAGTAAAAAGAATAATTACTTCTTCTTTAACATTTCGTAATACGTTGAAGCGGAAACTCGGAAAAAAACCAGCAACAGACCATTTAAATATTCTCTTCCGCTACACTTTCCCACGACATTATCTACGTGAAGTCTGAGGGATTAGTAATTCCTTGGCATTTTGTGGAGTTTACGGCCTTCACTTTTGATTGATTTATCTTGTAAACAAAGTTTAACGGACTTCTTTTCGTACTCATGTGGACGACTTCACACTTCTCATTATTTAGAGTCAATTGCCAATTTTGCACCATAGTGATATGTTATTTTGATCGTTCTGCCGTTGGTTTTGATCTTGAGGTGATTTTAGTAGACGTCACAGGAATATTGTGCAGGAGCTCCGTCATGCTGGAAGAACATACGAATTCTTCTTTGTGGACGCTAATTTTCAGGAAAGTGTGAATAAAGGGGTCCCGTTACCCGTTAGATGATGCGGTAACACAAAAGGGCAAAGCAATGATTGTCTGTCAAACCACACCACACGTTTACAGAGAAGCGTTCTTGAATGTGGGTCTCCACAATGACATGTGGGTTATTTTCTGACGACTGTTGTGAATTAATACTGTTACTGATGCCATCACGAGTCAGTGACTCAAGCAGTGAAGATTAAAAATGGTATTACTTGATGATTTTCAGTGACAAATTCCAGTTGTCTTTCTTTTTTCTCGATCTCCTGCTGGAAGAAATGATACAGATGGACCCGTGAAATTGTAACGACCGCCTTACTTTTGTAAGTGAACATCTGTACGCGTAGATATTGTACATCTGCTTGTTGAATGACTTCGGTCTACCGACTGAATAATATCTTCCTCATCCACCGTCTCATCATTTACACGTCCAGAAGCAATATGACTACTGGGCACTACACCAGTGTTATCTAATGTGTTGAAATACTATTAAACAATCGTTTGCGGTTAGAAAACTGCGTGCAATATTCTCACAAGCAGAAGAAACGTTTCCGTTACAAAACTCATACATAAATACCACATAACCACACTAAGAATTTGTAAGTACGTGCGACATGTTTACACGCTGCAGTATAATTGACTTGGCCCACAAATCACAATGAAAACGTCAATGTAAACTGAAGCACGACTTCACACCCTGAACATCAACACACTAATGATGACGTTCGAGAAACACCCCACTAGCAACACATGGTGGTGTACTAACTCACGAAACGAAAAAGCATTGAACTAAGCAGTATCTCTGTACTCAATAAAAATTGGACACACGTTACGTGGCACTTTTTACTATAATTCGTCTGTGCCGAAAACTCATAAAATACCAACAGTTGCGCAAAGACGATCTGAGACGACTCTAATAATAACTGAAAAATTTACTCCTTCTTTTCCAAAAGCGGATTTTGTATGAAAATAAACGTAACTATATCGGGCAAAGAAACAGTCACAAAAGAGTAGTATAGTAAACACAGTGCGGTTAATGTTATGTTTAGTGTGAGAGACTGAGTGTGTGTGTGTGTGTGTGTGTGCTGCGACTCGCTGTTTAAAATGAAAGTTGTGTTGTTGTTTTAGTTTGCATCTTAAGTGTGATCTCTAGGTATTTTTGTTCTTTTTCACAAAAGACACGCTCATTACCGACGTAGTTTTCTGTAAACGAATCTCTGCGGGCGGAATCAAATTTAGCTTTTTCGAGATCTCGGATACGTGTAACATCTTCTTGACTGCGATTCAGAAATTCCCTGCGATTTAATGGACAAGATTACGAGAGATTATAGGAGGCATTTGAAAACACGATGATCTGTATGTTTAAGTACTTTGCAGGCCCAGAACTCATTACCGCAGTATTTAAGTCCCAGAGAGGAACAAACATTTTTGAGCAATATCGTATAATGAATTACCTCATCATCAGATTTTGATAGGATAAAATGAGAAATAAACATCTTGAAGCAAAATTTTCGCTTCAATCGTTTTAAAATATTTCTATTACGAAGAAACAAGTAAATCCAAAACACCTATTCTTTCATGCTTTCGAATAAAAGCAAATGTTTTAAAAATGATTACATGCAGTGAATTCTTTTAGCAACGCAGAGGATGATCCAACCTTCAGGTTTCTTTGCATGGCATGGAGAGGCAGTCTTCCTTAAAGAGCACACAATCCAAAACAGCTTCACAACAGGAGTGCTGAAACAGGAGTCGATAGTGCAATTTACGAGTCACAGCTTTTGTTTATTCTTTTGCGTGTGCTTCCTCGCCTAGTCTCCGATTCCTAATGAATCACCCATACAAATGCTTCGTATGAAATATTTATATAGATTGTAAACACATAACTTGTATCACGATGTGATTTGCTAATTACCATGAAATGTTCAAATGTTTGTAATTCTATCGGACCAAACTGCATGGTCATCAGCCCGTAGCTTACAAACTACTTAAACCTAGGTAAACTAACCTAAGGACAAACACACACACCCATGCCCCATGGAGGACTCGAACCTCCACGGCGAGCAACCGCGCGCTCCGGAGCAAGACGCTTTAGACCGTTCGGCTACTCCACCGCGCCACCATGAAATGTATGCTGCTTACATAGCGTACATTGTGTGAAGATAATGATATATGGGGTTAGGAATTTTAGATGCAAATTTCAGATAAAAGGAAGGAAGGAAGTATGTGCTCCAATAACATGAAAGAGTGCAATAGGTACTGGTCTATTCAACTAACTCAACTATTTCTCTTTCCTTTTGTTTACTGTAACAAACAACTGCATAGACATAAATAATCACTAAATTTTCAAAATGAAGTTTGTTTCTATTAGGCTCTTTCGACATCCACAGAAACCAATGGCCCAATCCCTATAGTCACTCGGAATAACAGCTGCAGTTCTACAGATGTGCCTAATTATTCAATGTCTTGTTTCTTCTGAAGGCTGGACTGAGTCTGTCTAAAGTCAACTAACTGCTCCCTCATGGAAGTAAAAATATCCTATTGTTTTCCTTTTTCCAGACTTTCTAGCTGTTTAATAGCCGCAGTCAAGTACTTGTAACTATGGACACAATATAGATCAAATTGCAACTTTTTTCCGTAATATAACTTTCTGTGCCTTGGAAACTGATCCTTCATTGGCTGGATACAAGGGTTCAAACTAACAGATTTTTTCAACATTCTCTCATAGCAGCACACACAATTCAGCATCCCCAAAGAATAACGACCGGGAAATTGGAATAACCTCGCCAATAGTTTCAGTGTTGGCAACAACACGACTCGGAGCTTGCAGTAGTACCTTCTTCGCGGTAGAGATTTAATGCGATGTAGTATTCGTTTCTTAAGGAGCCAGAAACCTTGTGAAGGTCATTGAAGCAAGTATGTTGCATGCTACAAATTAGGAAATAAAGTTTCCAATTGCTTAAGAGCTGAAAACATGAATGGATCATGATCCGTAACCCACAAAAATTAGTTATTTCATCCTCGGTACCAAAAGGGTATAGTTTTCTGCAGGAGTCCGTAATTAACTGTATTACTGTACTGGCTTTGTCTTTTTGCAGCTTCTACACTTCAAACATTATGTTCACATCTAGAAAGATACTCAGCAAATCATATTTAAGTGCCTGGCACAAGGTTCATTAACCACTTTCATAACCGTTCCATTCTCTAAAAGCGCGCGGGAAGAAAGAACACCTAAATCGTTCCGATTTCGATCTGAATTCTCTTATTTTATTGGGATAGTCATGTCTCCGTATGTAGGTAGGTTCTAGCAAAATATTTTCACATTCAGAAGTAAAAGTCGGTGATTGAAATTTCGCAAATAGAACTTGCCGCAACGAACAACGTCGTTCTTTTAATGATTTCCACCTCAAATCGAGCAACATTTCCGTGACGCCTTCCGCCCTATAACGCGATAAAACAAAACGAGCTGCCCTTCTGTGAACCTCTTAATGTCTATCGTCAGTTCCACCTAGTGAGGGTCCCACACTGGGCAACAGTACTCCAGGAGAGGACGCACTTGTGTAATGTAGGCAGTCTCTTTGTTGGAGCTGTTGCATCTTCGAAGCGTTCTGCCAATGAAACGTAACCTTTGGTTCGCCTTACCCACAATATTTTCTTTGTGTTCTCTCCAGTCTAAGTTGTTCGTAATTGTAACTCCTAGGCATTTGGTAGAATGTACGACCTTAAGGTTTGACTGATTTATTGTGTAATTGAAGTTCAGCGGATCTCTTTTAGTGGTCATGTGTATTAATTCACACTTTTCATTCTTCAGTGTTAATTGCCAATTTTCGCACTATGTTGAAATTTTGTCTAAATCGTTTTTCAGTTTCTTTTAGTCCTCTGTTGACTTCACTAACCGATGAACGACAGGCTTAACTTTCTCCCCTACCAAGAGGAAAAGTGTAATGCTCAAACCCATCGTTCCACTGATTATATTGGTTTCTTTCACAATGATTCCAACATGGCATTCACACTTTATGCTTGATCCTTTGTGTCGTTTCTTGGTAAATCGGCTGCACTTAGTTTTACCTTTTCTCATTTGGCACTGAGATCTTTGTGAATTTTCAAAGAATCCCTTCAATACTGGATGTTTACCTTATTGACTGGAATTCCTATTTGTGTTAAATCTACACACGAATAAATGGTTAAATCCTTCAAAAACTGGTTTTGATACGCATTTATTAATAAAGGTTGTCGCGATTTATTTCCTTCAATAATCTCATTTATTTTATGCTTAGAGCTGTAAATCTGTTGTTTGATACGATCTCGTTGCTGTTTTTCATCTAAAAATTTCCTGAATCACAAATACTACATTGCCTAAGAGTTCCATCAGTGTTACGAAATATTGTTTGAATACCTGATCCAGAACAATTAAGCGGGCACTGGACCAATTTGGCATGCTAAAATCTAGTGGTACACTCGTTTACTAACGTAACAAGGAAGCAACACAATTTCACTTGCTAACTCAGTGCAAATGCCACACAAAACTTTTCCGTCCACTCTTTCACTAGCTTTGCATTCATTTTTATAACAACGCAACAGTTACTAGGTTGAATATTTCTGGTGGATTAACTCTGTGTTGCCGCGGTGGGGTAGCCGAGCGGTCTAAAGCGTCTCGCTGCGGAGCGCGCAGTTGCACGCCGTGGAGGTTCGAGTCCTCCCTGGGACATGGGTGTGTGTGTTGTCCTTAGGTTAGTTTACCTAGGTTTAAGTAGTTTGTAAGCTACGGACTGATGATCACGCAGTTTGGTCCGATAGATTTACAAACATTTGAACATTTTTGAACTCTGTGTTCCGGAACCGGAATTCGAACCTGGGACCTCTATTCTTTCGCGGGTCAGCGCTACCGACTGAGCTATACCGCTACGCTTGACCATCATTTCTCACAGCTTTACTTCCGCCGGTAACTCGCCTCCTACTTTCCAAACTTTACAGAATAATCTTGAAAGACCAACACTCTTATAAAAAAGAATATGGTGGAGACATGGCTTAGCCACAACCTAGGAGGTGTTTCCAGCGTAGCATTTCTTCCAGGAGTGCTAGTCCTGCAAGGTTCAAGGAGAACGTCCGTGAAGTTTAGGAAGTTGGAAGCGAGGTACTGGTGGAAGTAAAGCTGTGAGGAAAGGCCTTGAAAGTTGCCAGAAAGCTTAGTCGGTAGGCAAAGGTCCCAGCTTCAAATCCAGGTTCCGACACACATTTTTAATCCGCCAGGAATTTTAACATCAGCGCACACTTCCCTGCACAGTGAAAATATTATTCTGGAATTAATAGTATGGTCTCATTCTTGCTGGAATTTCGCTCTCAGCGATTTGTTGTTTCTTGGATCAGAGACGCTCATTCACCAAAAACAGGTAGCTGTGGTGGGAGAGTATCACTCATTGTCAGTTGAAATATTGCGGGCAACGTAATAACGGTAAAACATGAAAAGGGTTAGTTTTGTCGAACACACAATTATTTGCCGCCGGCCGCGGTGGCCGAGGTGACTGAGGCGCTCCAGTCACGGTCAGCACGGCCACTACGGTCGGGGGTTCGAATCCCCCCTCGGGCATGGATGTTTGTGCCGTCCTAGTTCGTAAGTAGTTCATAAGTAGTTTGTAAGTTTAGGGACTGATGACCCTGTAGTTAAGTCCCATAAGTTTAACAAACATTTGAACATTTTTGAATTATTTGCCATTGTTTTGTGTGTGCGTTCAGCTTACTGAATGTGGTAGGTTTACTATTCGCAAGCTTATGAGACGGCGAATGTTAAATAGTTTATAACGATTGGAAATCTTATAGAATATATTTCAATGAAACTTACAAGGTGAAAAATATAAAGATCCCAGAAGTAGGTGCGTGAAAGATGGTGAAATTTACTGATGTTGTTCTGAAAATTCCATGTACAACTCCACGCAGTGGCCCGTAAATTATACGCACTTTACTACACAAGTCATCAGGCTGTAGATACTTAATGCTACCGATGTGACTGGAGTCATATCACTAGTGACAATATGTAGGAGTCTTGGAAATGTGTGTTTAATTAACTCAAATATTCGTCAACCAAGACTGAAGCCTCTGAACCAAGCGAGGTGGCGCAGTAGTAACACACAGGACTCGCATTCGGGAGGAAGGTGGTTCAAATCCTCCTCCGGCCATCCAGATTTAGGTTTTCCGCCTCTAATGACCACGCTGTCGACGGGGCGTAAAACACTAATCTTCCTTCCTTCCCTTCCGAAGTCTCTGAATACTTGAGATTCGATTCTATTTCATGGATTGGTGTGCACCACGACCACAATATGGTTATTATAAAACGTGGAATGAGCGACACTGGTCGTAATCCTTGCTTTATTAATAGCACATCGATTTCAATCACATAGTGACCGTCATCAGTGCAGATCATGGAACACTCATATGAAGTTGGTAACGTATATGAGTGCTTGATGATCTAGAGTGATGACGGTCACTGTGTGATTGAAATCGATTTTCTATTAATGAAGCAAGGGTTACGACTAATGCTGTTCATTCCAGGTGTTATATACTGGTACTAGTTTAATTAATTAGTTTATCAGCGTTTAGCGCTGTTGCAAATTGTCCCATTATTTCTACAATAGTGTGCATAAATAATACTGCTGGTGAGGGATGCATAAAGTGATTTTTTTTATATAAACATGCAGATTTTTACATGAATTGTGATTCGAATGGAATAAACCTTAGGGTAGGTGCTTAAAACCTGATGCAGACTATGTACTTAATAAAGTCTTTATGAATAAGAACGGTTAACATTTGCGTTTCATGACTAACATACGCTGGCTGACAGAATGAGCAATTGTGATTGCAACGTCCTATTGTCGCTATTATCAGCCAAATACCGAGAGTCGGACAATAACGTTTATCTGCAAAATGAATCACCTGATATGCTTTGCAGACGTATTACCCAGCAATCCCCCCTCCCTCCCTCCACCGCAACTTAATAGGATGTGAGGTGTTCGTTTCTTGCAACTGTGCCGTTCATTTGTCACAGTGGCCTGATATTGCAAATAGTGGACACATGAGGGCACCAATATAGGTTTAGGTCGAGTAGTAAACCGTATATGAGTAATTTTCTTATAGTGGCTTAAGAAAAGTTTCCCAATTAATTTTTACGAATTATTTTTCTTCCAATTTCTGATGAAAATTCGTAATTATTATATTCTCTTGTATTAAGGAAAACACGAAAACTTGAATTTAACAAGTTTCTTTTTTAAAAAAGAATGTTTTCTTATTAAACCGTCAAAAATTCTCATTTATGCAACATGCATACAACTACGATGGGGAGTTGGTAAATACGTTTCCCCTGTCGAATGTGGGCAGAGTTGTGTAAGAAAAGGGAAAAATAGAATGATATATTAAAGATAAGGTATATCTTAATTTTCCTACATAATTTCTAAATACATTGAGACATTTGTCAAACCGTTTTATAAGCATCAAACTGCCGTCCAGGAAAAAATCAAGGGGTTCCATACGGAAGAAGCGTTGAACGGCTATGGAGTGGAAACACCCGTCATCACCTGTCCGAAAGACGTTCAAAAGCATTCCCTCTGCAGGTAAAGTGCTACTCAGCGTTTTCTGGGTTGCCCATGGAGTTTTATTGCTGGCCGTTTCGGAGGATGCAACCATCAATGCTACGCGGTACTGTGCCACTCTTTCGAAATTGAAATAGGTGATTCGGAAAAAGCGGCCAGGCTCTCTGAGATCTGAGTTCTGCTGTTGGATGACAATGCGAGAACACATTCGGCGATGGCAACGCAAAACCATATTGCAACTCTTGGTTGGGAGCGCCTGCACCATCCGCCATCAGTCCTGATCTCGTACCAAATGACTTCCGTCTATTTACAGCATTGAGGGAAGACTCTCGGCGGAAGGCGCTTTGGAAGCAATGCTGACGACAAACAAACTGTTCAACGCTTCTTCCGTATGCAACTACCAGATTTTTTCCTGGAAGGCTTTTTGAAGCTTATGAAATGGTATGACAAATGTCTCAAAAATAAAGCTTTGTCTTATCTTCAATGTCTCATTCCATTGGTTTTTTTTTTTTTTTTTTTTTTTTTTTTTTTTTCATACCCATCTCTGACCACAGTCGACAGGGGAAACATTTTCCAACTCCCCCTTCTAGTTATAGTATCTTTAGTTCTCATACTAAACATGTAAATGACAGAATTTTCGACACAAGCTACATTTTCATATCTGAAACCACATTAAGAACTCGACGAATTTCTTACGTCAATTGCAGGGATTGAATGACGGATATTTTAGTGAGTTTTTATGTAGTTTCTCTCTTTACTCGCGTTCCTTTGTCTGATTCGTTGCAGCCAATTAAGGGTAAGTTTGGTGTCGAATTAACAAACCTATTTCGACATGTGCTGATTTCCACTTACTTTTTATTCCACGGTTAGTACTACGAACAAACTGATGGAGTTGCAATAGGAAGCCCGTTATCACCTATTGTGGCCAATTTGCTTATTGGGGTTTTAGAGGAATGTGCTTTAGAGTCAGCGACCTTGAAACAAGCGTGTTTTTTCAGATATGTAGACGATACGTTTGTCGTTTGGCCTCATGGTAGTGAGAATTTAAACGGTTTTTAGATCACCTAAATTCAATCCATCCGAATATTCACTGTGTAAGCGCAAAGAATGGCTGCCTTCCCTTCCTTGATGCGTTGGTCAGAAGGAAGTTTGAGAGTATGCTGTTTATAGGAAGTCTACTCACACTGATTTATATCTGCCAGCTGATAGTCGTCACCATCCAGCTCATGTGAAGGAGTATTTCGTACCTTGGTGTACAGAGTCCCTGTCAGCTGAGTTGTCGCAACTCGAGGTAACATTTGATCAGACTGGTTATAGTGAGAAGCAGGTAAAACGTACGTTGTGGTATCAGCCTACTGTACAAGGGTGAGTGACGATAGTAAGGAAGTGGCACTAATATCTATGTCCTTTTGCTTAATGCAGGTAGCATTTCCAACAGGATTGATCGCATTTTTCTGAAGTAAGTTGCGAAATCTGTTTTCCGACCACCTTTTAAGATAAAGGCCCTGTTGGGGTCCGTAAAGGATGAGCTTGGTTTGCGTAATGCTGGTGTCCATCGTATTCCTTGTAGTTGTGGCATGTTGCATATTGGTCAGCCAATCAAGACTGTGGAAATCTGGGTATTGAAGACAAATGACACACTCGCTTACAACAACCAAACAAATCCGCTGTCGCAGAACACTGTCTTGGCACCGGTCACCTTATGGAATACAACAACGCAGATTCTGGCATGCATTTCCACCTCTTAGGATAGTGTTATTAAGGAAGCTATTGAAATTAAACTAGCAAGCGACCTTATAAGCAGAGATGGTGGTTTTTGTTTAAATTCTGCTTGGAATCCGGAAATGAGGGACAGATTTAATGCTTTGTCACCTGTTGATTATTAGTCATTATCGATATTATTAATCTTTGGTCATCTTTGGTTGTGTTGACTCTGTAGTGACTTGTACTGCCTGTACTATCTTCCTTGTTTATCCTTTGCAAACCGAGGTATTTCACATTGCTTCGTTGAGTGCAGATGTGCCTTGAAAATGTCAGGTTGTGGTCTTGTTGAAATATCGGTCTTGGTCGACGACGTCACCCGGCAGCATTTCCGTAGGTTGCTTGAAAATACATTTTCATATTCTTCACTGAAAACTGAGGTATTGAAATTTTCTGGTTAATATTTACCCAAAATACGTTAAAATTTGAGGAAAAATTGTTCTGAACGTAGATTCCATATCATATCAGTAAACCAGAGGTGAAAGTAAATTTTTGGTTGTACTATAATTAAGCTTTTCAGATTGTGCCATCAGTTTTTTTTTCTGATAATACCTTTTTGAATGGTTGTGCCACTGTTTCCTTTTTCATCATTTCTCTTTTACAGTCATTTCAGATACTGATTTGATAAATTTCATCGTCTTTCTTTTCTGATAATGATCCTTGTCTTGCTTTTTTTTTCTCTTGTGACATATTTCTACAATATTTTTCAACCCTTAACCAGGATAATTCCTTTTGTTTCTCGGACAACATCCTCCTTTCTTCCTTATTATTATTTTAATTCTTATTATTATTATTATAATTCTTCCTTATTATTATTATTCGGATTATTAGAGAATATTACGATTGAATGATATGTGCCTGATCTTAAGGGGGAGTGATTCTTGTTATAATATTAGAGCTAATTTTGCATCCTGTCTTGAAAGATCAGAATTACTGATTCTATTTGTAATGCTATTAGTTGCATTTTGTTTTGAATTAGCTGTATTTATCATTTACCTTGTCGACTGGTCGAAAAACTTCAGATTCTTACAGTTTTACTTACAATATTTAATTTTGTTTTAGTAATTTTTAATAGTTTCATATTCTAACGTTTTCCTACTATTAATTACAAGGTGCGTCTAAAAATTTCGATGAATGGTCTCAAAAACTATGCGAAACAAGAAACAAGATATACAAACATAATATCTGTACTTGCCTTCAAAGTAATCGACGTTGGCTACGATGCACTTTTGACATCGGTTGTTAAGCCTATGGAAAGTGTCCGCAGACGCTTCTTGTGCAATCGCTCGAAGCACTGAGATCACCCATTGCTGACCTCCGCAATCACACTGTTTACTCACTGCTCTAACACCATACACTTGCACTAATAGCCCATGGGTCTTCAACGCTGGTTGTCCTAATTTGATGCAAAACTTGATGTTAACGCGTTGCTACATTTGCGCCGCATATTGCAGTGAAAACAGTTCTCACACTGACCCCGTTAGCTGTCCCACAGCGTGTACCACCGCTTCACTGCAGTGCTTTGCACAATACGGGGCGCTTGTTGGCCTGTCCCTCAATGTGTATGTGCGGGTACCTCATCCTCGACAGTGCGGTTCGTAATATATTGGCCCATTCACCGAACTTTTCAGACGCCCTCGTACATGAGAAATTTACGATATCATGACAAATCATCATTTGACGGTTTCTATGTATGTAGTATGTAAAAACAGCTCTTCGTTCCATTGGTAAGCGTAACTAGTATATTTAGGTTGCTCCAGGAGTTTCATTGGTTTTTAAAATGTAACTGGAAGCTGAGGTAAACAAATACTTGTCCTTTCAGTTTTTGTCTCGCATTTGTTGAACCAAAGCACACGATAAGAAGTATCGCTACACTGGCTGTCAACTCTCACAGAACAACTACTCTGACAGTAACTCTACAATAACTGAATGTCCCTCATGGTTTTGCTGGCTGAGTATTTATATCTAGTCACATAACTATCTTTGGTAATGACAATATTTATATTTCGTATTGCAACTTACAATGAAAGATTGATGAGATAAATAATTTTACAATTAGAATGTAAATATCCTTAAGTGTACATAATTTATATTTAAAACAAATCTGGAGATTTTTAATACAAAATTCTGAACTTTCGAAAAGGTGATTTGCTAAAAATACATGCTGTATGATTTTACTTAAAATTTAATGAGTGAAAAATGCAGGATGCTAACATTCCCACAGAATTACAACATATTAATTTTCTAGTGACACTAAGGTTTCATGAAAATCAGTTGTTTATCCAAATACGAAAATGTGTTAGGTTGATTTGTCATTTTGAATTTAATATTTCCGTATTAAATAGTGAACATGCCAGCTTTGCCACCTCAGCAAATTATCGGAGGATAGATGTTCCTGAAATTGATCGAAGGCATTGTTTGTATGTTTTAAAATAATGTCAAAACTTCTAGAATAAACAAGATCTACATGATCCCATTTAAAGACTGAAGTTTTTATTTATTTATCTGGTTATTTAACCTGACCAGATTAGGGCCTTAAAGCCCTCTCTTACGTTGACCAGGAACAAAATATACAAAGGATTTAAAAAACAAAACAAAAAACACTGTATTAAAAATATTAATAATAACAGTAGATGCTAATACTAATAACAATGATGATAATAATAACACAAAAAACATAGTATAGATAGTAATTTGTAATACATACCAATACTAATAATAACAAGAGATATTCACATGTAGATAGATTGGTTTAACACATTTGAACTAAGTTTAATATAAACAGAAGAAAACAGATTGATTAATGAAAGAGGAGAAGATTGTAAATAACAGTGCTAGTGATTGTTAGGAAGTGAAGCTACATATGAATAAAGATCTCTGCTGACAAAAGGAAAGGGAAATATTTGTGGGGTGGAAGCAATTGACAACAGTAACTTACAGACTGGTAAGTGGAGAGAAATATGGCTATAGTTAAAGTAGATGGACCCTTAGCTATCTTTTATTTCCTTTAAATATGCAAAATGAGTTATTAGGATGGGAAGTACAAGTACTGTTAGTGCGCAAAAGTGCGTTAAAAAGCTGTATATGCTACACTGAATAGTCACTTCAAATGTCGTGTCTACAACTGAAAAAGGCGGTTCCGAGATTATAGATGAGACCTAGTCTGTCCTTTTCATTTTAATATCTTCTTTCTACCTCATTCTCTATACTTGATTCATTAAGAGGAAAAGCCTTTTCTCAATCATGATCAAGTTAAATTTTAATTGGGCGAATTTTTAACTCTTAATGTCTGAAGTACATTCTAAGTAAATAACACTTATGACAATGAAATAATAACGTAATGTTTACAGATTTAGGCTTATTCAGACATTGAAGTAATTTTAGTGCATACTTGTCGGCCTATTATAAAAATTAAATTGGCTTGTTGGAGGCAAATTATTAGAAGCACATTAAAACATTAAGTATTTATGCAATGCTTAATAAATAAAATCTTTACAACGTCATTTAAATAAAAGGTAATGATTTGATAAGTTGTCTGGACACGATCCTGAAACTTAGGCAAAATGGACAATAAAGGCTGACAATTTTCCTCAATCAGTTTCCTGGACGATGTTTTTAGCTGCTAAACCATTTAATTTCAGAAACGTTTTCTGGGATTTTTCACCGGCATATAATTTAGGAACTTTTTATTCAACAAAAATAATAAACATTCAGTAACATCGTGAGACGTAACGAAAATGAGAAGAGAGATTTACAAGTATACTTTTTCTGCACACACGTGCTAAATCAAAACAACTGTTTTATGGGAATCAGGTTATAAGAGTATATGTTATAAAATAAGTGAATCCAATCACTACCGATGTTAGTAAATTTCTAAAACAAATTTCAGAAGTGGTACAAAAAACAAATGATGCACAATGGCAATATGATACTTCCCACGACAGTTTTTTGTACATTCGCTCGGCAATCTCAACAGGATACAGCAAAGCACTTAGTAGCCGCTATTATAAGTAGTATTCGACTGACAATGGAAATTTCTTCTGCATTGTTTTATAAAATATATGTTTTGTTAGCGTTGCAAGAAATGAGGCGTAAATTCAGGGACGACAATTTACACCATTGCTTGGCCGATTCGATCGCTGTATGGATATATGCTGAATTCATATTTGCCTTTCATTCTATTAGTGCAGTAATATCATGCAAAACATAATAGGAAAGGTAATAAAGCTGTATACTTTCACAAATACTGAGCAGTGTACTTCATGACAGTTCTGGAATGATAATTCACCACTTTTAATTTCGTAATTAAAAATCGGTTCCAAAATATCTAGTTTTCTTTATATTGTGCAGATAGTAAGAAACCTATTTCATTTAACAAAAAGACAAAGTAAGAAAATATTATTTAATTAATTTTTTCATGTTTTAAGGGATGATCTTAAGTAATTAGTACCGAATATTGCCAATATCGGTATTTTATTGTCTGTATGACTAGTTTCGGTAATACACAGGTAACATCATCGGATGATCTGTTCCAGACAACATTTTTGTGAATTAGCGAAAGTACTTGTATTTTCCAATGAAGGGCGACCACAGAAAGATTGTCATAGGCTGCGACGTCAAGGCAGCTAGTGGTGCTTGCTTGCAAAGATTCCAGTTCGCATGGTTGTGATGTTGAGCTGTAATCTGTGCACACTAGCACCACTAGCTGCATTAACGTGGCAGCCAATTACGATCTTTCTGTGGTCGCCCTTGATGGAAAATACAATTACTTTCGCTAATTGTCAAAAATGTTGTGTGGAAGATCCGACGATGGTAACTGTGCATTACTGAAACTAGTCACCCAATCAATAAAAACAGCGATCTTGGTAACATTTGGTACTGAGAAAATATTTATTTTCGTCAACACTGTATTGGGACATGTTTTGACCAGTTATCTGAAAACCAAACACACACACACACACACACACACACACACACACACACACACACACACATATATATATATATATATATATATATATATATATATATATATATATATATATATATATATTCTTCGTCTTTCTTCGTTCTTCTCCTTAATAAAACGTTTTCAAACAACATTGTACTGTGCGCTAAAGAACGCGGTGTCCATGAGCTCGCCGCCTCCAGATGTGCCAGAACGCTCAACCGGCGTACCTGCCGCAGGGCCTCCGCCTCCCTCCTGCGGTGTGACGCTTCCTGCGACCTGCGCCGCCACCAGGGTGCAGCCGCCTCCGCCTCCGCCCGCCCTTGGCTCCGTCTCTGCAGCAGCTGACCGGCGTGGATGTGGACCGGCTGTCGACGGAAACCGCGGATCTAGGCGCCAACTCTTCATGTCCATCGCCGTAGTCACCTGGAGCATCCTGCATGGACTGCATGCCTTCCTCAGTGTTTCCGGCTATCGTTCGCTCAATTCGGGTTCTCAAGGGAAATTTATGGGTTCGGGCTGGTCGAGGACGCAACCGTTCCGTCGCCACTTCCATTTTTTACCCCCAAAAAGGCAGCGCTTCCCGTTGTCGTCATTTGTCAGGGTTAGCATACGGTGCGTCAATTCGGGGAGGTAACTCTCACGGCCATATCATCAGTTGGTGCTAGCAATTCCTATGTTTATTATTGTATTGGTGTGGTGTCTGTTCTTCCGCACATGCCTGAAAGAACAGACACCTCACTAATATAATAATAAACTAGAGGACCCGTGCGAATACTTGGCACCGTTAGTGAAATGACAAAAAATATGGGAAAAATTGGAAATAAAGTTGAATGTCCACGCATAGATTTCTTCAGAATCAACAATACAAATATTTAAGAGCGCAAATGAATGAGCTTCATTCGCTGATTGTTATTAGGTCAAAAGGAACTGCATAACTTAAATAGAACGGAAGATATCTTTAACAAAAAAACAAAAAAAGAACAAAAAACGCTTAAAATATTCAATGCAAGGACAGATACCGCGTTTGAATAAAAATAAAAGATGGAGAGACTTAATTATCATACTTGATAACAAATCTATGGATGAATACCTTTCTCTCAAAACAAAAATGAAGGAAATCGTCCCGGTAGTTTGGTCGGGCCCGACTGACTTTAGTTTTCGTAGATTCTTTTAATACGTAAAATATTTACACGCGAAGACGGCGTCATTTCACCGCAGATGCGGTCATACGTGCGACCTTGCACGGTAATCCGTAACGGCTCGTGTAAGGCGGCATGGACGATAGGGGCGCTACAGCCGTAGCGTGCGACTTGTGGAGGTTTGAGACAGACGTGAGGTGAGCACGGGTAGCTAAGTGGTTAAGGCGACAGCTGGCCCGAAGCGGGAGACCGTGGTTCGATTCACCCCCTCCCCCCCAGCTCATGTTTTCAGTTGTCGCCATTGTTTAATTACAATGCGCCAGTGCAGCCACTGTATATCCCTTCCTTCCTGATCGTCCTACTTCCCCTCCTTCATAAATTATTTGAAAATTCCTATGTTCCCATCAGGGACCGCACAGTTTATATGATCATGTTGATTTACTCCTATTGATTAATTTTAAAGTTCGGGATATGATGCCGTTTCCTTCTGTAAAACTTATTCCTCCTGACGTTTCGCTGCCATCTTCCGAGGGGAGTCGACGACGTGATGAGAATGAAGTTTTATTAGATGGACCACGGCGCCTTAGCCCCGAAATTATAATTTATGAAGACTGCGACGTTACTCTCTCGTATAGGGAATGATTTGTACTTTTCTGTAGCTCATTGTATTTCTTAGTCTGTAAACCTGCGCATTACTCTTAATATTTAATCGTCAACGCATTTGAACTAATGTGGCTATAAGTTACTAATGAGCTACTACGTATTTGAATTTCAACTAACAAAGTTTATTACTGATTATCACATTAATCGATGGCGAGAGACATCTAACCTTCTAAGTTTCATAGCCGCGGTGGAGTAGCCGAGCGGTCTAAAGCGTCTCGCTGCGGAGCGCGCTGTTGCTCGCCGTGGAGGTTCGAGTCCTCCCTGGGGCATGTGTGTGTGTGTTGTCCTTAGGTTAGTTTACCTAGTTTTAAGTAGTTTGTAAGCTACTGACTGATGACCACGCAGTTTGGTCCAATAGATTTACAAACATTTGAACATTTCCTGCCAGTACAAACGTTTTAGAAGTAGGATAAAACATTGCTTTGATGGCATCGTTAGATGCGGGCTTAAATTCTCGTACAAATTGATACCTTATATTTATTTCTATGTGAAGTAGTTGCCCCCCAAAGTGTTAGTTTGAAACAAATGCGCTTTTCTCACCCTTTTGATAACTATGTTATGTTTTCGCCCGTTGATCATTAATTATCAATGTAGTCTTTGAGTGCAGTGCTTTTCTCAAACTCTTTTCGCTGATCTTTTAAATTAACTATTCAGTTTTAAGGGGCGTATTAAATTTAACAACTTATGGGCGATTATCCATAATTACTAACATTAAACAAAGGAAGCATATATAGATAAATGCAAATTATGCAATTTAGTCACGTTCAAATATGTGTTACGACTCCAGCAATTGCCCACTGTCTTGCTGTTAGTGCATCTTTTTGTAATTCTTATAACTAGGGACTGATGACCCCGTAGTTGAGTCCCATAAGTGCTACAAACATTTGAACATCTTATAACTATTTATTACGTTAATTTAGTAAATTGTCATTTTGTGCGTGATATTAATATTACAGACTGTGGATATATAAAAAGTAGCGTCTCGATGAGACTTCTCATTACTGCTCATTACTGTAGTTCAACTAGTTTAAAAGTTATAAATTATTAAGTGAATCGTAGTTTCATCTCTTGATTGCTCCTGCTATAAAATTAATTCAGTTGCTATCAATATCTCATCGGAAGCGCTCTGCATTCCCCTTTCATTTGAGGTATCGTGCTCGTTTGTCACTTAAATAGTTTTTGTGTACAATGGACGAATGCATAGTTTAGCGGCGAGTTATGCTGATAAAGTTTTTCCTGGCTTCCAGCCGCGTCATGTGGCTGGATATCAAACCATTTAACGCGGCTGAAAGCCAGAGAGAAATTTATCAGCAATGTATACAATGTTTTGTGAGGTGGCAGTAGTGGCGGTTATGCGTGACGTCATGTCCACCTACCGTCAGTAGCTCCACGTGGTTGGGTTGCGGCTCAGCGTGCATATGACCACCAGTTTACCTTCTTACCGCCCCTACTATCCTGTCAGTCTTCGCGACTTTGAGGCTGGCGTGATTTACTTGTCAACTGTTGTGACGTCACATGGCTCTAACGCGAGGCCTACGAGAAAGACAGGCCGAGGCGCGAACGTCATATCACGTGATAAAGTGAGGCCTGTGCCGGCGAGATCGCTAGTGGATTGGCCGGCCGCTATGAGACAGTGGGCTGTGCCCCAGCGGCCGGCCAATCCGCTAGCGATCGCGCCGGCACAGTCCTCACTTTATCACGTGATATGACGTTCCGCGCCGCGGCCTGTCTTTCTCGTACGCCTCGGCTCCGGCGGGCTCGACTGTGGTTAAATGGCGGGCACATAAGGCCTGTGAGACAGTGTTCTTCGTGCCAGCAGAACGTGCTTCATTTCGTCAGAATTTTTCGCTAAGTAGACCGTAGTCTCTACATTATTACCGTGCTCCGGAGTGCCACAAAGCTGTTAAATATATTCAGACTTAGAGATTTTCGTGGACTCTCAAAGGAATATTGTAACGAGCCATTGCTCGGCCACCATTGACCAAACGTTTTCAATTGGTGAGAGATCTGGGGAACGTGCTGGTCAGGGCAGCAGTCGAACATTTTCCGTATCCAGAAAGGCCCGTACAAGACATGCGGAAATGTAGTGACACCCCATACCATCACGCCGGGTGATACGCCATTATAGAGATGACGAATACACACTTCCAGTGTGTGTTCACCACGATCAAACACGGATGCGATCATCCTGATGCTATAAACAGAACCTGGATTCATCCGAAAAATGACGTTTTCCCATTCGTGAACACAGGTTCGTTGTTGCGTACACCATTGCAGCCGCTCCTGTCTGTGATGCAGCGTTAAGGATAACCGCAGCCATGGTCTCCGACCTCATTGTCCATACTGCTGCAAACGTCGTCAAACTGTTCGTGCAGATGGTTGTTGTCTTGCTAATGTACCCATCTGTTGACTCAGGGATCAAGGCATGGCTCCACGACCCTTTACAGCCATGCGGATAAGATGCCAGTCATCTCGACTGCTAATGATACGAGGCCGTTGGGATCCAGCACTGCGTTCCGTATTGCCCTCCTGAATACACCGATTCCATATTCTGTTAACAGTCATTGGATCGCGACCAACGCGAGCAGCAGTGTCGCGATAGGATAAACCGCAATCGCGAAAGGCTACAATCCGACCTTTATCAAAGTCGGAAACGTGATGGTACGCATTTCGCCTCCTTACTAGAGGCATCACAACAACGTTTCGCCAAGCAACGCTGGTCAACTGCTGTTTGTGTATGAGAAATCGGTTGGGAACTTCCCTCATATCAGCACGTTCTTGGTGTCGCCACCGGCGCCAACCTTGTGTGAATGCTCTGAAAAGCTAATCATCTGCATATCAGAGCATCTTCTTCCTGTCGGTTAAATTTCGCGGCTGTAGCACGTCACCTTCGTGGTGTAGCAATTTTAATGGCCAGGAGAGTACATAAAAATTAGTAAATTTGGTATTGTGGATTGAGGCTGTTATTATCTTCTTCATTATATCTATATATCCTATAAGGTAAAGTACATGCGCCACGTCTATTCGTTCACGATAAACTCAGAAACTACTAAACCTATTTTCATACGGTTGCCACCAATTGACGGTGTTATTCTTGATGTAGTTTCGGATGTATAATTCGTGAAGGTGTGTGTCAACGGGTGAGTGTGGGAAGAAATATCCATGAAATAGGGCAATTAAGAAGCGACTTATGAACTTTACCGTACATGTGAAAAAAGTTGATTGTTCCATAATGGTTACGATGTTCAGCCTTAAATGAAAATCGACACGTAACGTAGTCTATTAGTGACATCAAATACATCAGTTTTTAATATCTCAGGCTCTTTTTCCTCAATCTCAAAGATAAAAAACATATATAGTTCATCCTCCGAAACCTGGGCGTGTTGTTAGTAGATAAATGAGTAGCTTGTTATCAAAGGCGGACATCTGTCGTTTCCAAACAACTGAGATAAACGCCATTTTTATTGCTAAACGTGGAGTTAATATGTATGCATGCTAGTTTGGTCAACATTTAGTTGCAAATGATCACCAAACTAGCATACATATGTATAAGCTCCACGTTTCGTAATAAAAATGCCGTTTATCTCAATTATTTGCAAACGACAGTTATCCACCTTTGATAACAAGCTACTCAAATATGAATGTTATACAAGGCAGTGCCGTATATAAGATTGGGGGAATCCACGACGACTGCCCCCTACCCCTCTTCCGATGTTATGAGTTCAGCCCCGACCCCCTCCCCCATCTAGAACAAAAGCCTGGATTCGATATTGTGGAGCATCTACTTATAATAATATTTGCATTAGTCTTGTCTCCCTCTCCCCCTACCGCAAAAATATATGTTCTATTCGCTACTCACCCAAGCAAAAGTTAAATTATAACTTTCGCGATGACGTAGACGCCATTATTTAGTCCTACTCTTGATGAGCAATGTGAAACGTAAATTGCATAAAACTGAATTAGCAGTGTGTTGTGTGGCTGTCTACCTTGCGTCGTTTTACTCGCTGACAGTTTCAGATTATGCCCTGGGAAGCAAATGCTGTTCACCGGTACGAAATAAAACACGCCGAATTACATTAATCCGTATCAGATAATGCTGTCCCGCATTCCATCGGAAGCGATCCGAATAGGTAGGATGAACGATGTTTGGAAAGCGGATGAAAGCGGGTGTGAGTGGGGGCGAAACAATGGCGCGCGAGGAAGCTGTAACCCGCCGGTGTTGCTGTTCTGCGTACAAAAGAGAGAGAGAGAGAGAGAGAGAGAGAGAGAGAGAGAGAGAGAGAGAGAGTGGTTGGTTACAGATGGAAGCGCGGCTGCGCTTTAGCAGTAAAGCCGGCGACACGGGCGAAATCCTGTGCCAGCGAACACGCGGCGGACCGAACCGGCGCTACTTAATGGGGGCGCTGTTTCCATAAAGTGGCCGTGGAAACCGCGCGGGAGTGGGGAGGGGCGGCTAGCCGGCAACAATTCCGCAATCGCGGCGGACGCTGGCAGCGTGACAAGGCGCGCATGCCGCCTAAATTTATCCCCAAAAATAATTGAGCGCGCTTTCCGACGCCGCCCGGCCAAGAACATGGCGGACACGAGTCCGCACTGAGAGGCGTCGCGCCGGCACCAGACGCCGCGTCCTACAACCCCACTGAGCACTGCCGCCGCGCCGGCAGGGCAGAGAGGCAGGTGCTCGGACCGGGAGGCGGGTCGCGTCATCTGCTGACAGACTCGAGCGATGCTGCTAATGGGCGCAACAATCATCATCATCAGTGTTCTGCCTAAAGGCTGATGGTAGTTCTCCATGCTGTCCGGTATTCTGCCGTCCACTTCCCTTTATGTCATCGTCATTACCGATAATCTACGACATGTAAGCTAGACTTGCGCGTAATAGTTCGCGATCGGGAGGGCTCACTTAAGTTCGCGGCTCTGCCGCGAACTACTCCGTCACAAACTTCCATAAGTCGCACGCTTTGGCTGTAGCACCCCTATCGTCCATGCCCTCTTACAGTCGCCATTACGGATTCCCGTACAAGGTCGAACGTATGACCGCATCTGCGTTGATGTAAGTAAAGCCAATGCCGTCTTCGCGTGCATTGCATTGGTGTGGTGTCTGATCTTTCGGAATGTCCGAAAGAACAGACACCACATCAATATAATAAAAATTCTACATATATTACGTAAAATATACTTGTTTGCCATTTCACATAGCATTCGTAATCTGCGGTAACTCTCACGTACTGTCGTATAATTTTATATTCCAAATGGGATATTTAAAAAGGAAATGTGAAGGTGTAGCAAGTGGGGTCACGTAAGGGCAACTGGCCTGTATAATTGTTAAAAAGGTGATGTTGGCAACGGATATGCATCTTGGTATGGTACATGGTCAACCCATTTTTTGTGACTATACCTATCATTCTATGAATGAATTCCGACTTTGGTCATTTGCAATATACTTTTATATTACAATATGCAATATTTTATGTTTAAGTTCCGTTGAGACATAAATGTTTTTCTTTAGTCACCTTTATGAAATAACTTTAATTGTGGTGGCTTGTTTACTAATTCCTGTGTGAGCTGCTACGTATATTGGCCACTGTATCGTTAACTTCCTGTTATTAGAGTAATTTGAACCAAGTCAGTTCTCAGTTTTGGCCAGGGAACAATGTTTTATGCAGCAGGGAGTAGCCGGTAGTTCACACAGACCTTTTACTAATTTTACTGCTAAAATTAAGCTTCTTTATAACAGTAAACTGTTATCTGGGTACCTCCTACCAGAATTAAGCTTTTATTTCGTACAGTGGCCTACTTTTAACCTTTGCGCGGATTTTGAACTTTCTGCCCACGCGGCTTGTGGTATTCCCACGCTCGGGCAGTGTTCCCGCCTGAACTGGCATACAAGCTCCAACGTTGGATAAATTTTCGTGCTTGTCAAGAAAGAAGGACAGATATCGTCGACGCTATCTAGCCCTCAGCGGTCGGCAGGAGGCTGCCGTCCCCGAACTACGGGGAGTCTTAGCTTAAAACACGAAGGCAGATACCGTCTCGTAAAAGGTGCAATAAACGATGGAATTCTCCAGATTCTTTGGTACTCCCAGACGACATACAATGTTGGCGCCAGCCAGTTGCCCTCGCTCTGGGGAACCATTCACCTGCTCTCTACGTACAAACAATGTAGTCCGCATCCTTAGAACGCCGGTTTCACTTTACCGATAAGTAAACGACATGTAAGCTAG
The DNA here is from genome assembly GCA_026315105.1 of Locusta migratoria. Taxonomy (NCBI): domain Eukaryota; kingdom Metazoa; phylum Arthropoda; class Insecta; order Orthoptera; family Acrididae; genus Locusta; species Locusta migratoria. The sequence goes on along the minus strand of CM048749.1, from coordinate 275,566,941 downwards.
ACTTGCGCATAATAGTTCGCGATCGGGAGCGCTCACTTAAGTTCGCGGCTCTGTCGCGAACTAGTTCGCTCTTTTAGTTCGTCCGCTCCCATTGACGGCTGAGCGGCGTGGTCTGCGCGTGCAGGCGGAGGGGGAAGTTCCCCCACCTAGCTGCTTCATGCGCTTGCTGCTTGAGCCGCTAACGATATCACGCAAACCAAAATAAACAGTTTGTGGATAATTTCTCGCTTTTAATTTCAGAGTTATCCCTATATTATGGAATTTATAAGTCAGATATTGCAGAGTGCAGAACACATCAAAACCGAAATTTTGTTGCACTGAACTATGTAATCTAGCAGGCAGACGCTCACCTCGAAAAGTCTCATCAGCAGAAGGCAAACAGGTGATTTTTAATTCTGCTACGCCCCTCCCGCTATTGCCCGTCGGTCTTCGGAAAAGAATCCAACGAACTATGAAGCGAGATACGTTTGGCATAATCGCCCGCTACTCCTAGTTCGCTCGATTCTCCTAGTTCACCCGCTGCTCCTAGTTCACCCGCTGCTCCTAGTTCACCCGCTGCTCCTAGTTCACCCGCTGCTCCTAGTTCGCCCGCTGCTCCTAGTTCGCCCGCTGCTCCTGGTTCGCCTGCTGCTCCTGGTTCGCCCGCTCCTTCTAGTTCGCCCGCTCCTTCTAGTTCGCCCGCTCCTTCTAGTTCGCCCGCTCTTTTTGGTTTTTAATACCGCTACTAAAAGAGCTCTTTATTATATAATGAATCAGTGTTGACAAAGCGTGTGCTATTACCCATATTTTTGGACAATTTTACATCAAATACTTTGGCAAATAACCCAGTTATTTACACGAATGGGTGATACAATGGTATTCAACTACTTTGCGTACAGAGTATTAGTAGTACTTTATTTTTAAAATAGATTTCTTATGGCAGTGAACTATAAAACTACAGATGAGCTGCATCTCAGCTCGAAATGAAGATAACTGGAATAAGGGAATCACGCGATTCTGCGCACTCTCGCGTCCTCTCGCTGTTCCCCGTCAGTCTTCCGAAAAGGAGCGGACGAACTAAGAGGCGAGGGATCGGCGAACTAGTTCGCCTAGTCCGCCTGTGGGAGCGCTTTTCCGAACTAGTTCGTTCGCGAACTACATAAGACTACTTGCCTTCTACTTCTCAGTCTTTTCCCACAAACCAGTCCTTCCAAAACACCTGTTAGTATGCACTCCCTTCTCAACGAATGTCCCAACCAGTTCTTTTTCCTTTCTCTTATAACCTTCAGCAGACATCTTCTCTCCCCAACCATTTCCAACACTCTTTCATTACTCACTCCTTCTATCCAGCATATCCTCTCTATTCTCCTCCAGATCCACATCTCAAATACTTCTAACCTTTTTTCATCCTTTCCTCTCAGCGTCCATGTTGCTGCACCATATACTGCCACACTCCAGACGAAACATTTGCCAAGCCTTTTCCTTAGACCAGTATTTAATTTGCTATATAAAAGCCTCCTCTTTCTGTTGAATGCGTCCTTCGCTATCGATATTTGAGTTTTCACTTCCTGATGGCATCTCAAGTCTTCGCTTATTGTGCTTCCAAGATATTTAAATGCACTTATTTGGCTAATGGTAGTTTGTCCTATTTTAATATTGGCCACTCTGTGTCTTGTATTGAAGACATTACTCTTTGTTTTTGCTGAGTTTATTTTCATCCCATATACCATACAAGAATCATTTACATGTTTCAGCATTTTGTTCGCTGTCCGCTCACTTTCTGCCACTAATACCATGTCATCAGCAAATCTTATGCATTCTATTCTCTTTACACTAACACGTAATCCTCTTTTCCCGTCTAAGCCTTTCGCAATAATCTCTTCAAAGTATACGTTAAACAACAATGGGGAAAGGCAACAACTTTGTCTAACCCCTCGTCCAATTCGCGTTACTTCCGATATTTCATGTCCAGTCCTTATCCTCACTTTCTGGTGTAATTATAGATTTTGTATAAGTCGTCTTTCTTTCCAGTCTTAAAATATCCATCAGCTTCTTCGACTGAACTCTAACAAAGCCTTTTCTAAGTGTACAGAAACAGGAAAGAATCAGTCACCCGAATTATCATCACTAGTATACAGGTTGCCCTACAAAAAGCAGGAAAATTCTCGGACACAACAACCAGTCACCCAAATTATCAGTAATGTACAGGGTGCCCCCCGAAAAGCAGGAAAATTTTGTAGAAACTGTAATGAGTTGGACACACATAACATTTATATTTTATAAACCAGCTAATTCGTGCTGCTTCGCACACGTAGATTGGATTATCTGCATTGGTTGTTTCTACATCCAAATACAAATTATGACAGACTTAGCATTAAAAATGCTTTCCTAATCAAGTATTTGTATACAACTTGCCACCCCCTATTGCACCATTGATGGCAAAATTCAAAACATCCTGTAAAAATTTTTTAATCCAAATTTTCACATTTCTAGCATCAAAATAGTCTTAGTAGCACCCTTACAAATTCTTCCCTTATTTCACCCGCTTGTTGAATTTTCCAAACTACCGAAACACGTGTTTTAACATTCCAATCAAAGATCTAAATCCGAAGTTTTCTGTTTCTTCCTTCGAAAGTGCCTCAATAGTAACGTATTTTCTAACAACAGTTCATCCTCTAATTCACCCCATTAGGGATGTGAATATCGAAAACTCGCTCACGCCTGCAGTGTAAAATAAACAACATCTACAAATTTCAAGTTTGTATTTTCTGTAGATTCACTTTTCAGTGCCGTATTCTGTATTTTAGAAACGGATCGAGAACACGAAATTTCTTTCTTACGCATGGGCATCTTTCTTGGTAGTTTTACTTTTCTAACTGCAATATTCACTTATTTTTCTTTATTCCTACGCTTGTCGCAAGAAAACAACTGAAGAATGTGCGTCACGTTTCGTTGTGTATAACGTCTTTGCTATTATAATGTCAAAAGTCATCGCTGTTCGTCAGTCCAAATCTGATATAAGCTGACGATTTTCAACCACTACATCTTCCACCCTCTTATAACTGTCGACACGGAACTGCTATGATGTACAACAAGAGACTTTGTACTACAACAACACAGAGAGAACGTTCGTCTTCTTTGTGCAGTTTTTGCTTAACAGAAAAATATTGACACCCACACGTAGAATTTTATATAAGTTGCTAACTTTCAACTCCACGCCCGTTTGGTTATCAACTCTCTATTACCATTGTGCACAATGGGAGACATACCTACTACCACATGAAAACACTATTCGTTTGGGATGTGTAGTTTTGGCTGCGGAATGAAACACAAACACCTCAATTTTTATATATATTAAGATTAATAATATTGATATTATATTAATTTATATTTTACGGATACTGTGACTAGACTGTTCATAATTAATGGACATGCTCAAAATGATTCTTTTGTCTTCCATACAGTGGCTTAAGCATTGTTACCAATGTCCAGTTGAATTCTGGATAGTTTGAAGTGTAACGTTGTTCCAGGTGTCTGTCAGTACAGCTTTCAGGCAATTAATGTTTCTGATGTGTCAAATCCATCACGTTGAGATCAAGGCTTTTAGACGGCCCTTCGATGGGCTCGATGAAGTGAGGAGTATTAATTCTTATCCATATCACAGTATACATTGGAACCTCTTGTTCCCATGTCCATTCGTGATCACCCAAGTCTTAATGTCTTGGAACATCCGGGTGCACATCTCTTCTTTGTCCCGTGTCTTGTACGATGTCCTTGACTTGGTGTGTCGCCTTCAATGAACCATAATTTTATTTTGCCATGCCAAGAGAACACACCGTAACACATGATTGATAGCTGTTGCTTATCATATTCCAGTATCCAGTATTTATCGAAAATATACGTTTTAACTTGAAAGGAGCGGTAAATTCTATCAGTTTTTCCTACTTAGCGGAGCACGGAGAGAGAAAATGTTTCATCAAAAACCCACACTTTTTTCGTTCGTGGAAACTATCAGGGATGCACAATTCACTTCTCAAGCTGCCTGGTGTGTTTCAGTAAGGACATTGCATTCATTATTTTGTGACGCTTCAATGCGGGTGCTTGAATAATGTGAAACACCGGTCTTTTAGATATGTGTAGTTTGCGAGCAATTTCACGTTGACTGCTGTGTCTTCTGTTTTGTCTTTCTGGTGTCACAGCATGCCCCAACACTTTCCATTTTGTACGCGTCGCGATTTGACACGTCATGCCAGATCCTCGCTTACGCAGTTTGTCAGCATTTGACCCTTCCCTCTTTAGTACTGACTCGACATCGGAAAACTAATTTTTTACTTATTGTACTGAAGAACAGTGGAAAAATGTCCTAGCATTTCTTCAGTCCCCACGTCGGGTGTTCTTGCTTGAAACTTTTGTGTCCCAGCCTCGCCGCCGCTTTTCTGTCTCGTTTCCGTCGTAGGTGTCGGTGGCCGTGTGGAATGAGACCGACACAGGAATAAAGATAACACGCTGGTGCAGGTACGGAGGAGAGCAGCCAGAAACTAGAAACACTAGAGTAAATTAGAACGAGATATATATTGCACAGAATTTATACAATACTTAACTTTTACATAGTACTGCAGAATGTTGATACATAGTTGAGCTAGAGTCCTGCCTAGTGCCTAACTGATAGCCAAGTCTTCACTGGTGCCTATCGGATTCCGAAGTCTTAACTGGTTGCTATCTCAGTCCCAAGTGAACGATGTCGTTCAGTGGTGGCCACGAGCGGAGTTGTGGCAGAGGGCGCTCGTGGCTGTCGCCGTAAGAACGCCGCGCCGTGCGTGCATGGCGGCGCGCGGCGAAAGTAGGTGGCGCGCACTTTGTACTTGTGCGACACCACACCCCTCCCCCCCCCCAAACCGCCGCGCCGTCGTGGCGTAGGGCTAAGGGCCACGGCGACGGCACTGGGAGGAGGGCCTGGGCGGGGGCGATACTGGTGGGACGGGCGTCGTAGCTGAGGCTGGGATCGAGACGCCGTCCGCGCCCCGGCATCAGCCTTGCGATCCTCCAGGAAACCCGGCGAAACCTGAGGAAGGGCGCACACCCCCGCCCAGAGGGAGCAGGTCATCTTCTGAGGTGCGTGGCCCAAGCTGGGGGGGGGGGGGGGCGCACGGTCCCGGAGTCCCTCTCGGTGACGCTGTCATCTGCGGCGGCGACGGAGGCGGAGGGGCCGACTGCGTAGGAGGCGCGTCGACATCCATCGGGAGCTCGTAGCCCGGGGAAGCTGGGCCCGGCGGCGAGCGATGTGGCTGTGCTCCCTGGCGGTGAACTGGGTCTGGAATCAAGAAACCGGAGACAGGATCGCGCGGCCTGTGCAAGCGCAATTGGTTTGCGTGGCGCCGCAGCTCCGACCCTGTGGAAGAACGTACAACATACATATTGCGACCGAGCACGCGCTGAATGGTGCCTGGCAACCATGTCTTCTTCATACCAGCAAACACCCTGTACAGCACCGGCGTAGAAACCTGAAAACGCGTAGCGCCATACGAACCGACTCGGTGCGTGGGAGGCTGCAGCAGGTGAAGGAGAGTGCGGTGACGGCGGCCGTGTAGCAGCTCGGCAGGAGACGGGCCGTCACGTGGCATGCATCGATACGTAGACAGGAAAATTTGAAGAGCTTGCTGCCTGGAGTGCTGATCTTTCATCTTCTCCATGTGAGACTTGAATGTTCGAACGAAACGTTCTGCTTCACCATTGGACTGAGGGTGAAAAGGTGCAGTGGTAATATGCTGAATGCCATTCACACGACAAAACTGTTGAAATTCCGCACTAACAAACTGAGGTCCATTGTCACTGACGATAGTTTCAGTCAAGCCTTCGATGCAAAACACTGATGTTAATGCACTGAATGTACTAGAAGCTGTCGTTGAGTTCATGGCAATCACAAAAGGAAACTTGCTGAAAGCGTCTACAACAATTAACCAGCGCGTATTCCAGAAAGGTCCGGCAAAGTCAATATGTAAACGTTGCCATGGTCCCTTGGGGCGTGGCCAGTCTGAGAAACGCTGTGGAGGAGCCGCCTGATGCTCCGCACAAACTGTACACTATGATGTCATGCTCTCTATCTGAGCGTCCATACCAACCCAGGTACAATGACGTCTGGCCAGTTGTTTTGTCCTAACAATGCCCCAATGTCCTTGATGCAGGAGGCGTAACACTTCTCGTTGCAGTGAACGAGGAACAATCACTCTTGCTTGGTCGTTGTCGGTATGCAACAACAGTACACCCTGACTTAAAGATAATGCATGACGTTGTGCAAAATAACGTCGAACCAGAGGCCGTTGAATGTCTTTGGCTCTGGCAGGCCACCCAGAGCGAACAAAACGTGCTACCACACTTAGGTCTGCATCCGCAGCTGTTTCCTATGCAACCCGACGAGAGTTCAAAGGAAAGTCTGCGACAGCGGAAGCATCTTTGGAGTCTATCTGACAACATGCCATTTCTGAAGAATCAAATGACACATCCTGGCCCACCGGAAGTCGGGAAAGTGTGTCCGCGTTGGCATGTTTAGTGGTAGGTCGGTACAAAATCTCATACTGATAATTAGACAATATCAAGGACCATCTCTGAAGATTTTGTGCCGTACGTGGCGGAATTGGCTTTGTGGGTGAGAACAACGACGTGAGAGGCTTGTGGTCTGTCAACAAATAGAATTTTCTGCCATAGAGATAATGATGAAACTTTGTGTCGCCGTAAATGATTGCTAAGGCCTCCTTTTCTATCTGACTGTAATTCTGTTGCGTTGGCGTCAGAAGCTTGGACGCAAAGGCAATAGGACGATCGTGACATCCAATGCGATGTGACAAAACTGCACCCAGACCGTACGACGAGGCGTCAACTGCTAACACTACAGGCTTCTGTGGGTCAAAGGGAATCAAACATGCATCACTGAGTAGTGCAGACTTTAGTTTGTCAAAGGCAACCTGACAATCTTTAGACCATACAAAAGGAACATTCTTCCTACGTAAGTGATGCAGTGGAGCTGCAATCTGAGAGGCATTGGGAATAAATCTGAAATAATAGTTAAGCTTTCCCATCACTGCTTGCAATTCATGCACATTCTTAGGAGGAGGCAAGTCTTTGATTGCTCGAAGATGTGACTGTAAGGGATGAATTCCTTGGGCATTAATCACATGGCCTAGGTACTCTATTTCAGTTTGAAAAAACGAACACTTTGCTTTATTACAACGTAGACCTGCTGCAAACAAAACTTTGAAAAGGCACTCCAGGTTTACTAAATGTTCTTCAACTGTACGTCCGGATACCACAATATCATCTAAGTAGTTCGAGCAACACGGTACAGAAACTGTCAGCTGTTCCAAGAAACGCTGAAAAGTAGCGGGGGCGGAAGAACTGCCAAACGGTAGGTGTTGAAATTGAAAAAGGCCCATGTGAGTATTAATGACGAAAAACTTTTTTGACTCGTCATCAAGTGGAATCTGTAAGTATGCCTCTGCTAAATCAATCTTAGAAAAGAAACGAGACTGTCCTAATTTGTCCATTAGTTCGTCAGGTCTGGGCAGGGGATAAGTGTCTATAATTGTTTGACTGTTCACTGTTGATTTGAAGTCCGCACAGAGACGAAGTTTTCCTGACGGCTTGGGTATAATTACTATAGGCGAGGCCCACTGACTCGCAGAAACAGGAGAAATCACCCCAATATCTTGCCAACGTTTAAGTTCTTCGGCAACTGTATCACGCAAGGCGATAGGCACTGGTCTAGCTTTACGAAATTTTGGAACTGCAGATTCTTTTAAAGTTACATGTGCCACGAAGTCTTTTGCACAACCTAGTTCCGGCGAAAACAAGTCACTATATTTGTCACCCAATGCATTGATTTTATCCTGAGACACTATTGACGAAATTTGAAGCACATCTCTTTGAATTGATAAACCAAACAAGTCAAAAGCATCTAGTCCAAAAATGTTCTGTGTCGATTTGGCCTGAAGAACTACAAAAGCAACTGTTTTTGTTACACCTTGAAAAGAGGCGGGCAGGCTACACGTTCCTAGCACGGGAATATTTTGACCTGTATAAGCTGTTAACACTTGCTGTGACGGCGACAATTTTGGCGAACCCAGAAGCTCATAAGTATCTTTATTTATTAATGTGACAGCGGAACCAGTATCAAGCTGAAATTGCACCGTCTTATTTTCTATGAAGAGAGTCACAAACAGTTTTTGCTTGCGGCGCTCGACAGGTGCACGAATGTGGGCAACGTCTGCTACGGTTTGTTTACTGCGCTTGCGCGGGCCGCGTAGTGAAGTAAGCGGCGCAGACTCGGCACGCAGCGGATTAACAACACTGTCACTAGATGGCACTACCGCCGGATCGGCGTCCGCGCAAGCATGCGAAGCTACTCCAGATTTACTAACTACTGCACTACACTTTTGAGTAGCTACTTGATGTCTACTCTCACTAGCTACACAGTACTGGGCACTATTACAATTAGAAGTTGCAGAAGGCACTAGGTTCACTACAGGATTGCACTGTACATAGTCATTTTGCTTATCCCGAACCCGTTTCCGTTGCACAGAATTACGCGCTCGACGGCACTTGCTACGGAGCGCACTATTTAGTTTTGCAGTAGGCGCAGAATTTTCTTGCACGTGAGAATCAATAGAAGCACTGTTCAAGTTCACAGCGTCCATGACATTGACTGCATGCACTGCTCTCGCACTTTGCGAAGCACTGTTTGTAACGTTACTGTTCTTTGAGTTTTTAATTTGCATACACACAGACTGTACATGTCCTGATTTGCCACATTGATAACAGGTTGCGTTGCGACTAGGGCAATGAGCACGCTTGTGGCGAGACACACACTGGGGGCAAGATTTACGTACATTTTTCTGAAATGAGCGTTGGCGCCCGTTATTCAAATCACTGTTTCTAACACGACGGGGCGACCTTTGTGTCGCACTTTTACACTGGCTACTGTTCACTGTCTGTTCAGCACGGCCTGTACTATTGTAAGAATCACTAGTGCTACACTGAGAACTACGGCTAGGAAAGCGACCGTTGCGGCGCACTGAATTAACACTGTGGCTTTGCATTTCTACATCTGATAAGTCAAAAGTATCATGCGCATCTATAAGCTGCAGTACACTGTCTAATGAGGGGTCAGACTGTTTCAGAATTGCTGCTCTAATTCCGGGGTCCTGAATATTCTGCGTAATCGCATCCCTCAACATCACGTCACTATACGAAAGTCCACAAGAGCAAGTAAATTTACATTTGCGGGTTAAGCCCTTCAATTCCGTAATCCACTCTTGGTGTGACTGCTGCGGTAATTTTTTTAAGTCTGAAAAATCGGTACCGTGCCGCAGCTACGAGAACTTTTCTCTCATAATGAGCATTTAGTGCCTCTACTATTTGTTCAAAGTCTGCATCACGAGGAGATACGACGGGGAAAAGTTTTTTCAGTAACACGAAGGTGCTGGTGCCCACCACAGATAATAGCAGATGCTTCACTTTCTGACCTGTAATTTGATGAGCCGTGACGAGTTCTTGAAACTGTGCGAAGTAGTCGCTCCATTCTTCCTCACGTTCGTTGTACTGGCGAAATGTAGGAAGCGGTGAAGCGGCAGGTGTGGGCTGCTGATGTGACGGCTGTTGTTGTTGGTTAGCTGCTTGCGCTGTGAGCTGGGCCACAGCTTGCAGGAGTTGTGTTATTTGCGCCGTCTGTAACTGAATAATTTCCATTAAGTTTGGGTTCGGGGTAGTGGCCATACTGACCGATTAGGCGCCGCGCATACAAGTAACTTACAACAAAACACAAATGCAATATGAAAGAGGACGCTCTGCAACAAAAAAGTCCACAAAACACGTAACTGAAAATGTTCCCCCAAAAATCTTATAATAAGGGTGGGTGGGCGGGAGCAATTTCTGCGTGCTCCGACTGCTGCTGTCTGGCTGCTGCAAGCGGGCTAGTCCAAGGTTCGTCTATCACTCCTCGTCGCCACTTTTGTGTCCCAGCCTCGTCGCCGCTTTTCTGTCTCGTTTCCGTCGTAGGTGTCGGTGGCCGAGTGGAATGAGACCGACACAGGAATAAAGATAACACGCTGGTGCAGGTACGGAGGAGAGCAGCCAGAAACTAGAAACACTAGAGCAAATTAGAACGAGATATATATTGCACAGAATTTATACAATACTTAACTTTTACATAGTACTGCAGAATGTTGATACATAGTTGAGCTAGAGTCCTGCCTAGTGCCTAACTGATAGCCAAGTCTTCACTGGTGCCTATCGGATTCCGAAGTCTTAACTGGTTGCTATCTCAGTCCCAAGTGAATGATGTCGTTCAGTGGTGGCCACGAGCGGAGTTGTGGCAGAGGGCGCTCGTGGCTGTCGTCGTAAGAACGCCGCGCCGTGCGAGCATGGCGGCGCGCGGCGAAAGTAGGTGGCGCGCACTTTGTACTTGTGCGACACCACAGAAACGGACTATCACTTCGCGTTGGAAATTCGTTAGCTGTGCCATACTAAAAAAGAAATAATTAACAATCTTCGGATTAACCCTTAACTACTATCTGCGGTCTCTCAGACCACTACGAGATATTTCACACACCCCTGCCAAGCTGAAAGGACTCTTCCGTGTACCTTCCTGGCGGCCGACAAGGTCCACGTGCCAGCATTCTTCCAGTGTTGCTGCTCTTTGTTCCGTATTTATGAGCCTTGCTCGGCCTCACTGACCGACCACAGTGTTTTCGTGCCGCTAGCGCAGGCTCTGCCTCGTAGCGCCTGGCCAGTCGGCTTCGTGAGCGCGGCCTGCTAATGTGACAGCGCTGTGGCCGTGGCCTCTCTCTCGCTGTTGTTCCGTGTCGTTTTTCTCCATGGCAGGAAAAGCTGAACGTCCTATGCAACGCCTTTTACGTCAAGCAGATGTGGATGATCAAGAATCCTCCGATGATTTTGACGACAGTGATAATGACTCTGATTTCGAGGTATTTAGTGAACATGACACTAATTCAGAGGAGGAACCTGAAAGTGACGAAGATGTGACACCTGATGATTACGAAGCACCTTTCTTCTTCGGTACGAACAGATGTTTTCGATGGCGAATAAAGCAGCCAGCAGCCAACGTAAGAACAAGGCAGCACAACATCTTCTTACAGCATCCTGGACTGCGACAGTCTTGGAGAAAACCCTTCTGCTTTGGAGGTATGGAATCTGTTCTTCACACAAGATATTCACTGTTCATTTCGCTCCTTCATTTAGTCTCTTCCTTCTATCTATGAAAACCCAGAAGTACCTGATGAGTGAAACACTATTAAAGGTTATTTGGAAGGTAATTTTCGCCACGCACCATAGTCTAACATCCCCATCTTCTCCATAAAATTTTCACAGTTGTGCGAACTTTCTAATAATTATTAAAGTGGTGTGTGGCATGGCGTCAGAGCAAATAAAAAAAATTATTACTATCCTGTACTGTTACTTGAACTGAAATTTGCTGAACTATTATATACTGCATTAAGTTATGACATTATTACAAATACAGTGCATTAGCCACAGAACTGATTTTAATAAAAATATTTAAGGCTGTACTTTTTCATAATTATAACTTAAAACGGTGATGAAACTTTGTATTGAAAAAAATAAATAAAGGTTTCACTGATCACTGGCCAGTCTCCATCGTAATCATTTAGGCATGAGAATTTCCTATCAGTTATATAACTGTTACTGACTCAAGATCTGTCCTACGCCACAATACAGAAAAAAGTCCTCCATGAATCCCTTCTGTTTGGCCTGTAGACCTACTTACGTAAATATAATTAAGATCTGTATCATTGCAATTTATTCCATCGCCGTCCAGGATTGTTAACCAAGCTGAAAAATAATTATTAAAAATCGTATTTTATTTCATCACCCATCCCTGAATCATTTAATAATTATACACTCGATTTAACTACGAAATGACGGTCGGTGACTGTAGTTTAGCAGCCGATGTTGAAGACGTTACAACCGGAGCTAAAATCATGAAAATGCTTAAAATCTATGTATTGGTGATGTTACTATGAAAAAACATGATATAGTCTTTAACATTTCTATTTAAGGTCATGACTGACATTACACAATCGTTTAACAGAACTTGAATAGTATTCGTGAGAAAAACAATCTAACGGCGGCTCTCGCAAAATTATGATATCGTCCTTTCTAGACGTGTCATGACAACAACAAGACAAGAAAGATTACACATTATACAGTTGTTTAAATAGTACTCAAACAAAGAGATGAGATAACATTCACGACGATATACAAATTTCTTTGTTGTAAAAAGAAATCAGTTCATTCATGTGTTTGAGTAACACATTATCTTTAACATAACTGCACTTGTTTTTGATTAGAGATCAACATGGCGTCACTTACTATTAGTATCATTTCTCTAGGGGACGCTGCACGTGTCTAAGTATTTTGTAAGGTACCGTCTTGTTTTGAACTTGATTATATCGTGAATATACGAATAAAAAAGTAGGTATGTGTCGCAGTCTGTACGTAAAGTATCTTCCGTGATTCACCATGAGAAATTTTATGTAGACTTGTTTTGAAGGTGAAGTGTGCAAAATTTCATTAGTATCTGATTAAACCCGTAGATTTGTATGAATTGTAAAAAAATCAAGCAACACTTGATGTTATGATGAATTTTCGCTAAGGCTGCAGCTCCAAAAACAGTTGTTTGTGGTGGGTTCCCTTTAGGATTTTCGATTTTTCAGCTGTACCATTCACTTTTTTTTCTCTTGCGGTCCATTGATAGAGTAAATAAAACAAAATAATTATTTAAATCGGCGAAGACATATGTAAGTTTTATCAAGATTAGCACACAGCTCCTCATTTTATACGTATGGTTTCGAACACCATGGTTAGAGGTCTGCACGGATGCGAATATCCGCAGTATTTCTTACTTTGCGGATAAAATTGTGGGCGACGCGGATATCCGCGTGTTATATGCGTATAAAGAGCGAGGTATCTGCCCAGTACGTCTGTAGAAAAGTTAGCTGAAAACTTCAAGCCTGTGGAGATTCTTGAAATCCTTGCAGGGCCGAGGTAGAGCGGAAGTCTGTTGCCCTCGTCCCCTGGCCACAGCCACAGAGTAAAATATAGTGCCACAGCGGACGTAGCTGTACCCGAGGGACCTGCGCCTGATCCGTTTAGACGACCGTGTCGTACCTGCGGTCTGTCGGGTGCTTTCTGGGTAGCAAACCGGCCCACTGCTCACCAGAGGCGTCATGCCAAATTTCTGTTGCGTTCAATTACCGCTTTGTAGAGACCGAGTGACAACGTATATCGAAGTGAACACAGTGACAGTTATTTCTTAAAATTAACACGACATCACTGGTTACTATATCATGTAAAGTGAAAAGAAGTGATTAGGGAAGGAAAACAAATTGAAATCGTCAATTTTGAAAAAAAAAAAAAAAATGGGATATGTATTTAATGCCAAGAAAATATATGCGATATAGTGGCCTGTTTTGCATGTAAAAAGTATCTTCTTACACTAAACATAAAAGTGGAACTTCAAATTTGCTGAAACATTCGTGTGACACAGGACAAAGTAGCATAATTACTTATTAAAATACCAAGACAGATGCATACGTTCCTGAAGTTCCGCCAAATTTGAAGACAACCGCGGCCGAAAAACTTATCAATCTTGTCAGAAAAAAAAAAAAAAAAAAAAAAAAAAAAATGTTATCGTTCGAAGTAGCGTGTAGATTGGGTTTCTCGATATAGCACAGTTCCTTATTGTTGTGGGAGCATATCGCCTGAGCTATGTGTCTTAAGTCATTTAATTATGTCAATAACCCTCTAAAAAGTGCAAGCAATATGTTGTTAAAGTTTCATTTCAACCGAATGAACGGCACAGTAGCGCATATAATAAGATCAAACATTGTAAGACCACCGTTATTTGTAAAATTAATTCTAGTTGGAAGGAGCCCGTTAAAAGCTTGCTTTAGACATAGAATTCTGGCCGTTAAATCCAGATAAAGGATTCGCGTGAACTACTAGCTACTTCCTGCAACAGAATCTTGTTCCCCAGCCAAAAATTTAGAACTGATTTAAAATTTACTTTAGCGGCTGGAAGACAAAGAGACGGTGGTCGACACACGTCGTAGATCACGAGAATTACACACAATCATTAATATACAAACCACCGCGAACTAAACCATTTCATGAAGCTGGCTGAGAGAACATTTATGGCGTAACGGAATTAAAATATGATAATTTGCATCTGAATTTGTTTTCAGCACTGCTGAAAAACAACATTAAATACAAAAGGGAGTATCTTCATTAACATTCATAAGTAGGATAAAATTTCACTTACAATAAATTATTTATTCAGTTCAAACATGAGCCCTTGGGGGAACCAACTTTATTAAACAATAAAAATGCATCCCATTGAAAATTAATCTAAAGTAATCTGAATTGAACATCGTCTGGGGAGAGATTTACAATCAACAAGCATCCACCACTCACACGCTCGAAGCAAAGCGAAACTCACCCAACTAAGCGTGCTGATACGAAGCAGAGGAAGGCGCCGCTATAGTAGGCGAAATTCACCAAAACAGGATGTACCACACAACACGAGGAAAATAAAATTCTTAGGTGTCTCTGGTCTGTCTTTCTTTACTTGAGATGGTACGCGATAATAGTGAGATTAATTTCCATTTAAATCAAACCGTGAACATGCAAACTTACGGAGACACGGCACGTGTCTGCTACATTACATATTCGCACCCCACTGATGGCGGAATGCTTAAAGATCGTATTCATTTCAACAAAAATCAACGGAATCGTACATTACGAAGCAAGAATACACAATAGTAAGGCACTGGTATGTGAGCAGTGGCGAGAACTCAAGTGACTAGCTATAAACCCTTGAAGACTGAGTTCGGTACCACGCGGTTCCGAAAACCAGTAAAAATACCAAAATTCAATTTCCGAAACATAAAGAAAATTAGCTACGGCATGCAACCCTTACAAATTCGTAGGGTATCATAAAGAAAGTAAAGAAATACAGTAAGATGCGATTGGAAGGGTTTACACGGATGGACGAAGTCCAGTCTTCAAAAGTCAGAAAAAATGGAATAAATTCAAAGTCTGAGTAAATCAACTAAGAAATACGGCATGTAGCCCCTAGAGCTAGCAAGCTAAAACGATAATTGTACTAGACTAGAAGAAAATTTACTGACGGAGTCTGAATGCAAAGTACAGGTTTGGAAACGAAAAAGCAATTTAAGATAGACGGAGAGGAGATCACGATGTACTAATGAAAATCAGAAAGATACATGTTTAATTTCTTGCCTGAAGGGCATAGAAACAGACCCAGGATTAGCTGAAGGCTTTGTTTTAAGAACACACCACGTGGAGTACATATCACCCGCGGAAGGAGAAAACGGAAAGGAATATTTGACATACACTACACAGAATAAAAATATTCCCGCATATTTGTCGCGTTCTACAAAGCTAGAAAGAAATTAAACAGAGTTCGTACACCGCCAGCTAGTCTCACAAAGGTTGCCGATACTCAGCCGTTATCAAACCAAATTAGTTACATATTCAACCCATTTATCTATGCAAAATCATCTAAATGAAATTAAATACTCTTCCGTACATGATCGGAGAAACTTATTACGAAAAATGAACCTAAGTTCTTAAGTCTAACTTAGACAAACCAGACAAAGAATCGCTACCATCTCAAGGGAGGAAAGAAAATCAGAATGTCTTACCAGGTCCAAGCGCAGCCACAGAGTGCCCAAGTCGGCCATCCAGTATCCGCCACCACCGGATGTCGGTAAAAACCCAGAAACATGTGGTGGAGAGAGCCTAGACTCGCACGGCATATGGAGGCTCGCTATTGGGCATTGCCAACTCAACTTGTAACTAAAGGGTGCAGGAACCTCCTTGGTAGCATCAAAAGCAGTAGTTGGTAACGACTACTTATCGACACGAAGCCAGAGAAACATACAAAGCGAGCAGCCAGCAGCCGACGACGAAAATTCTCATACATACACTCAGCCATGCTCATACATGAACATACAGAATAAAGTAAGTACACATTCTCACAGAGGCAGTGGCGTCACGGAGAAACCGTTCATATTGCCATATTCATAGACACAATGATATTGACACAGTATTACAGAAACTAACATTTAAAAACATGAAATGAAATGCCATTCCTCATGCCTCCGAACGAATGGGGTTCTAGTTTAGCAAAAAAAAAAAAAAAAAAAAAAAAAAGAAAATGGCCCGTCTAGTGACCTTAGATAAATTACAAAGTTAAAAACCTAGGGAATACGGCAGACAGCCGTTTTTCAACATACAAACAAGAGATCATGTTTATGTATTAGATAAATGTGAGACAAGTAATAAAGATTGACAATAGCGTTTTATAGCAACTTACATAATCGGATACGGTGTACAGTCAAAGTAGCTTATTTAGGAAAGTACATATTGTTAGACCGTATAGGCTGGCCGTAGCTCAGCCGACATTGTCTCCTTTTGTTGATATTCACCAATTATAACTGAAATGACATGCTTTGTTCTGTGTCACATAACTTCTTGTGCGTTAATATGGGAAAAATAAAGTATTTCTTTTGTGAAACACCATTTCTCTTTTTGAATGTAAACACAGTAAAATTTCCTCTATGCCGATCAGTTTTAACCAGTGAAATTTAAGAAGATGCCTGTATTAAACAGCTAACGTAGTGCTCTGACCACACGGGCTCCGAAGCGCTACTGTGTTTGTCCGGAGCGCCAATGTTTTCCTGTTTAAAATAGCCTGTTTTGGAGTAGGTATAGAACAGTTGCCGTGATTCGAGAAGTCAAAAGTAGTTAAGTTGTCGCAGAAATGACACATTAATAATAATTATATCACTATTACCCACTCAAAACTTTAATATCTGCGGATGCGCATAACGAATTTGCGGATGCGGATAAAGTGCCGCGGATGCGGTTGCGGATATTGGGCCTTGCGGATGTGGTGCGGATAACACTTTTCTTACCCGCGTAGACCTCTAACCATGGTGTACCATCCGTGCTGAAATGGCTGGGTTTTCACCCATGTGTGTTCTGAAGTACCAGCGTCTTGTAACACTATCACTTCTGCTTTGGCTACCTTTAGTTTTGAATTGGTGTTTTTGTGTTATGGTTTTAGGAGTTGATTTCTCCTAGATGTTTGTATTTTGATGAAGATGTTGATGATGATGAGTGGTGGAGATGGGAGTGCATTGTAACTTTTTATTGTCTAAATTGACGATTTAATGTGGTAATTGGTGTTTTGTATGTTGGGTTTGTACCTGGCCAAGAGAGTTTATAAGCTCATGGGGGGCAGTTTGGCAGGATTGATACAATGATCTTGATGGTGTGACTGAGTGTTGGCTGGTCTAGTGCTGTTCTGATTTCCCTGTTACTGACCAGCCGTGGTGCGTTGGCTACTGTCCTCAGTGTCTTATTTTGCACTATTTCTATTTTATGGATGTTTGTGTCAGCTGCATTGTTCCATGCCTCACAGCCATACAGGAGAGCGGAGAGTATTGTAGTTTTCCAAATGCGTAGTTTCGCTTGCTCCGTTAGTTCCGTGCTCTTGAGAAGTGGGTACATTTGTACCAGTCTCGCCTTTTCTTTGTTTGAAGCCTCATATATATGCGGTTTGAATGTTAGTCTCCTATCTAGTTTTATCCCTAGATAGGTTACCACATTCTTCCAAGGGATTTCTTCTTCATCTATGAAGATGGTTCGGAACGGTGGTGTGATTTTGTTTGAAAAAAATATTGGCTGGCATTTATTGTTTTAATTTTTTCACTTGTTGCACCATTTCGATATTGAGTTAATGTGTCGCTGTAGTCTGACAGCTATTCTGTTAATGTTTCTGCCGCTTGTGTAAAGTGCAGTGTCAGGTCAGCTGCATACATGGCAATGTGGCCTCCAGGTTCTACTGGGATGTCGGTGTACAGACGGTATGGGAGGGGACCTAAAACAGATCCTTGGGGCACTACCGCTTCTATGTGTCTGATTGCACTATTGGCTCCTTCTACTGTGAAGAAGAATTTCCTGTTAGTTAGGAATGACCTTACTATTCTGAGAATATGCAGTGGGCAATTTTGTTGTGACATCTGGTATAGCAGGCCGCCTTTGCTGTATCCAGAAATATAGCTCCTGTACTGTTTCCTGCGTGTTTTTGCGAGCAAATATGTTCCACCAGGCGAATGGCTTGTTGAGTTGTACAGTGGCCAGTACGAAAACCAAACTGTGGATTCACTCTCGTCACTAGTAACATATTTCTGTTGATAACGTTATCAAGTCGCAGATGATACTTAAGATACGTTAACTACACAGAGGCGTAGATGATACTTAAGATACGTTAACTACACAGAAGTGGACATGCCTTTGCCGCGCCTGTCGTTACCCTCACTCTCTCGTAGAGTCCCCTTTGTGGGTAGTAATATGTCACGAGCAGGGGACGGCAGGAGGTGAGCTTCCGTGCCACGGCCGGCAGTACAGGCGGGGCGTTCTGCGTCGTGACGTATGTAAACGCCGCGCGACCGCGCCACATAATTCGCGCGGACACTCATGAATACAAATACGTGGCTGCCGGACACCCACATACCTGCCGCCGCGCCGCAGATACACGTGTTTCTAGGCGGCGGCTAGCGTGTACCGCCTGTCCAGAGACAGCTGTCCTCTGGCCGCGAGTCAGACTACTCCACGATAGGCGACTAGCGACCGTTTAGCTCCTGTCATACGTGTCCATTTGCTTCTTACAAATATTCTAATGTCGCCATACAGTTCTATGGATCTTGTAATTATTATTATTATTATTATTATTATTATTATTATTATTACCAGCTGTGGTTCATGGTGTGGGTTCCTGTAGTCATGTCCTAGTTCATGAACCACGGGAAACGTATGAGTAGCCAAGTAAGTGGTCCTAACAGTTGGGATACCAGACTTTGGAATACGGTTTGGCATCTCGGACATATTCTGAGTCGTGGCCACCTTTGTACTCAGACGGCAAAGACTACCAAATCCACCGGTTAGTCCCTCAACCGTTAGGGGTAAAACCCAGTGGGGCCCTGGGCAAGTAAGGCTAGCAACCTGCTTCCCAGGTACTTCAATATCATGCTGGCAACAATCAGAGCAAAATGCCTCAGACCTTTGGAGGTGACGGCCTCCTCAGATACGACTTGGCAAAGGATCTTGAGTGAGATGGGGAGCTATTAATATCAATGGGGATTATAATGGGAAGAAGGTAGAACTGGCGGAGGCTTCAAGTAAGATGGAGTTAGATGTTTTAGCTGTTAGTGACGTTAGAGTAAAAAAAATGTTCAAATGTTTGTATAGCTTATGGGACTTAACTACGGGGTTATCAGTCCCTAAACTTACAAACTACTTATGAACTACTTACGAACTAGGACGGCACAAATATCCATGCCGAGGGGGGATTCGAACCCCCGACCGTAGTGGCCGTGCAGAACGTGACTGGAGCGCCTCAGTCCCCTCGGCCACCGCGGCCGGCACGTTAGAGTAAGGGGGCAGAAAGAGGACGAAATCGGAGAATCAAAGTAGGAAGGGCAGAGTGGGTTGTAGGATTTTCCATCAGGAAAACACTCGAACCCAGCATAATTGCAATAAGGTACGTAAATGAACTACTGATGTGGATAGATTTGGCCATCACCAGCAAGAAATTTAGGATTGTGGCAGTTTATTCACCCTGTGAAGTGACAGATGAAGATGAGATGTACAGATTTTACAACACACATAGTGATGTAGTTGTTAGAGTGAAGGATAAGGATAGTGTTTTACTCATGGGTGATTTCAACGCCAGGATAGGAAATCGAACAGAAGGTTATGAGAAGATTTTGGGTAAGTTTGGATTTCGGTTCCAGTATGGGCTTAGTTATCACAAACTTCTTCTTTAAGCATAAGAACATTCACCGCTATACTTGGGAAGGAAGGGGAACCAGATCTATCATTGACTATATAACAACAGACCCGGAATTCAGGAAGACAGTCAAGGACACACGTGTTTTCAGGGGGTTCTTTGATGATACTGATCATTATTTAATCTTCAGTGAAATTGGTTTTGTGAGGCCAAAAGAGCAGAAAGTCGGGTCAATGTGTAGAAGGATAAGAGTGGAGAAGCTTCAAGACAAGAAAATTAAACACAAATACATAACAATGATCTCGGAAAGGTACCATTTAGTTGAATGTAATGATTTACAGTCACTGGAAGAGGAATGGTCAAGGTACAGGGACACACTACTGGAAGCAGCTAGAGAATGTCTTGGAACAGTAGTGTGTAAAGGCAGGAAGAAGCAGACAGCTTGGTGGAATGACACAGTCAAGGCAGCCTGTAAAAAGGAAAAGA
Source organism: Locusta migratoria (assembly GCA_026315105.1). Taxonomy (NCBI): domain Eukaryota; kingdom Metazoa; phylum Arthropoda; class Insecta; order Orthoptera; family Acrididae; genus Locusta; species Locusta migratoria. Next base: position 275,546,567 of record CM048749.1, on the reverse strand, counting down.
AGGCATTTGAAAAATGGCTCCATACTAGAAATCAGGCAGACAGAGAAAGTTATGTTGAAGAAAGAAACAAAGCCAAACGGATAATTGCAGACTCCAAGCAGAAATCCTGGGAAGACTTGGGAAACAAGCTAGAAACTCTGGGTCAAGCCACGGGAAAACCATTTTGGAGCGTAATTAGCAATCTTCGAAAGGGAGCGAAGAAGGAATTAACAAGTATTTTGGACAGGTCAGGAAAGCTGCTAGTCAATCCTGAGGATGCCTTGAGCAGATGGAGGGAATATTTTGAAGTATTGCTCAATGTAGGTATAACGTTCAATGATTTGTCAGATTTTCAGGTAGAATGGGATAGGAACGACGATGGAAACAGGATCTCATTTGAGGAAGTGGAGAAAATGGTCAGTAGATTACAGTGCAATAAAGCGGCTGGGGTGGATGAAATTAAGCCGGAACTCGTCAAATACAGTGGAATATCAGGTCTCAAATGGTTACACAGGATAATTGAAAAGGCGTGGGAATCGGGACAGGTTCCGTCTGACTGGACGAAAGCGGTAATTACGCCAATTTTCAAACATAGAAACAAAAGATTGCAACAACTATCGAGGAATCTCCTTAATTACCGTTGTAGGCAAAATATTCTCAGGTATTGTTGAAAGGAGAATGCGAATATTAATTGAGGACAAGTTAGATGAAAATCAGTGTGGGTTTAGGCCTCTTAGAGGCTGTCAGTATCAGACCTTTAGCCTACGGCATGTAATGGAAAAGTGCTATGAGTGGAACAGGGAACTGTATCTATGTTTCATAGATCTGGAAAAGGCTTATGATCATGTTCCTAGGAGGAAGCTACTGTCAGTTCTTCAAGATTATGGTATAGGAGGCAAACTTTTGCAGGCAATTAAAGGGCTTCACGTAGACTGTCAGGCAGCAATTAGAGTAGATGGCAAATTAAACTCATGGTTCAGGGTAGTTTCAGGGGTAAGACAAGGCTGTAACCTGTCACCACTGTTGTTCATACTATTCATGGATCATATGTTGAAAACAGTAGACTGACAGGGCGGGATTAAAATAGAAAAAAAACAAAGTAAGTAGTCTCGCATATGCGAATGACTTAGTTGTAATGGCCGATTCGATTCAAAGGTTGCAAACTAATATTTCAGAGCTCGATCAGAGGTGCAAGAATTATGATATGAAAATCAGCGTCTCCAAAACGAAAGTAATGTCTGTGGGAAAGAGATTCAAACAGACTGAGTGCCAGATAAGAGAAACAAAGTTAGAACAGGTAGACAGTTTCAAGTACCTGGTATGTATTTTCTCACAGGATGGCAACATAGCGAAAGAACTGGAATCGAGGTGCAGAAAAGCTAATGCAGTGAGTGCTCAGCTAAGATCTACTCTCTTTTGCAAGAAGGAAGTAAGTACCAAGACTAAGTTAGCAGTGCACCGCTCTATCTTTCGACCAACTTTGTTGTATGGGAATGAAAGTTGGGTGGATACAGGTTACCTTATTCATAAGGCAGAGGTTACAGATATGAAAGTAGCAAGAACGATTGCAGGTACTAATAGATGGGAACAATGGCAGGAGGGTGTCCATAATGAGGAAATCAAAGAAAAACTGGGAATGAACACAATAGATGAAGCAGTTAGAGCGAGCAGACTGAGATGGTAGGGTCATGTTACACGCATGGGAGAAGCAAGGTTTCCTAAGAGACTCATGAGCTCGGCAGCGGAGGGTAAGAGGAGTCGAGGTAGACCAAGAAGAAAGTACTTAGATTCGGTGCAGAAAGATTTTGTAGTATAAGGCATAACATCAGACGAGGCATCAATGTTAGCATTGAATAGGGGATCACGGAGGAATTTTATTAAAGGTACTTTGCTCCAGACTGAACGCTGAAAGGCATAATTAGTCTCTAATGATGATGATGATGATGATGATGATGATGATGATGATGATTACCAGCTCAAAACCCGGCGTCTCCCGGGTATATATTTATTCCACTCTTTAGTCCATCTCTCCTATCCCTGTGTCTCTTTGCCCACCTTCTTTCCCTCTCTCTGTTCCCATCTTCTCCTCTCCCTCCCTTCTCTCTGTTCATCTCCTGCTACATCTGCATCTACATATACATGGGATACTCTGCAAAATACAATTAAGTGCGTGGCAGAGGGTTTGTCGAACCACCTTTACATTCCCCAATAGCGCGCGAGAAGAAAGAACACTTGATTCTCTCCGTTCGAGCTCTGATTTCTCGTATTGCATTCTGATGATCATTTCTACCCATGTAAGTGGGAGTAAACAATATATTCGCATTCGGAGCAGATTTTGGCGTTTGGAGTTTAGTAAGTAGCCCACGCCGCAGCGATAAGCGCCGTTGTTGTAATGATTCCCACCCCAGATCGTGTATCATTTCCGTAACGCTGTCTTCCCTGTGTCGTGACAATACAAAACGAGCTGCCCTTCTTTGGACTCTTCCGATGTCCTCCGTCAAATCATCTGATAAAGATCCCACACTGGGCAGCAATACCCCAAAAAAGAACGGACAAGCGTAAAGTATGCGGTCTCTTTAGTAGTTCTGTTGCATCTTTTAAGGGTTCTGCCAAAAAAAAAAAAAAAAAAAAAAACGCAGTCTCTGGTTCGCCTTTCACACGACATTATCTACGTGTTCTTTCCAGTTTGTCTCAAGCAATAGTAATTCCTACATATTTTGTAGAGTTTACGGCCTCCACTTTTTATCTTGAAAACAAAGTTTAACGGACTTCTTTTCATTCTCATGTGGACGACTTCACACTTGTCATTATTTAGAGTCAATTGCCAGTTTTTACACATTAGTGATATCTTATTTAGATCGTTCTGCAGTTGGTTTTGATCTTCAGATGATTTTACTAGACGGTAAACCGCGGCGTCATCTGCAAACAACCTGACAGAGCTACTTAGATTCTCTCCCAAATCGTTTATGTAAATAAGGAACAACAGAGGGCCGTAACACTATCCTGCGGAACGCCCGATATCACCTCTGTTTTAATCGATGCCGTACCAGCGATTACTACAAACTGTGTCGTCCCAGTGTCAAACTTGGGGCGATATACCGTAAGCCGTTTGTGAGGTACGGTGTCAAAAGCGTTCTGGAAATCAAGAAATAAGGAATCAATTTGAGAACCCTTGTCGATAGCACAAATCACTTCGTGTGAGTAAAGAGCTAGTTCTCTTCCGCATAAACGATATTTTCTAAATCCGTGTTGACCTTGGGTAAATAGATCATTCTGTTCGAGATAATTCATAATATTTGAATACAGGATATGTTCCAAAACCTTGGTGCTAATTGAGGTCAATGGAATAGGCCTGTAGTTTAGTGGGTTACCCCTACTGCCTTTCTTGAATATAGTTGTGACTTGTGTATCTTTCCAATCTTTTGGTACAGATCGTTCTTTGAGAGAGCGGTTGTATATGGCTGTTAAGTAAGGAGCTGTCGCTTCAACATAACCAGAAGACTTGTTCTTGTTAAGTGATTTCAGTTGCTTCACTACTCCGAGGATATATACTCAGCATTACTCATTCTGGCCTCTGATTGTAATTAGAAATCTGGTATATTGGTTTCGTCTTCTTTGGTGAATGAGTTTCTAAAAGCTATAGTAACTCTGCTTTAATAGCGCTATCATCTGCAGGGTAGCCATTACTATCACGTAGTGAGGGTATTGTTTGTGTTTTTCCCCTGATATATTTAACATTGACCAAAATCTATTTGGTTTTTCAGTCAAATTTCGAGAAAGAGTTTCTTTGTGAAAAGTATTCTAGGCATCTCGCATTGAAGTCCTCGCTAAATTTCGAGCTTCTGTGTAGGATCGCCAATTCTGGGTATTTTCTGTTCGTTTAAATTTAGCATGCCTTTTCTGTTGCTTTTGCAACAGATTCCTATTTTTTGTCCCAAGGGGCATGACCTCCTTCTTTCATTATTTAATACGAAACTCTCATTTGCTGTCGATACCACTTCTTTGAATATGAGTCACATCTGGTCTACACTTACGTTTACTGTTAGGAATGAGTAGAAACTGTCTTTCAAGAAACAATGTTTTGTATTTCTATCTGCTTTCCTGGACAAATATACTTTTCTTCAATTTTTGATACCTTTGGGACTTTCGATATTCAATCACGTTACTACAGCTCTGTGTTCACAAATACCTGTATCCGTTTTGATGCTAACCACCTGCTACCACCATCTGTTACCATCTCTACCTTCCTCTTTCTGTGTCAATCACCTCTTCTTCACTGTCCAACTCCTCTGTCAATAGCATCTCCCACATGTTAAAAATTATATAACTGTGTTATCAATGAAGTGGTTTATAAGTATTTTGCACGGTATCCTCCGCCATGAACCGTATGACATCTTACTTAGGTGTTTATGTTCCTCTATTTTGAACGATAAGTGTACAAAATTCTGTCGAGATCTGCATAAAACCATAGATATTGTCGAAGTTTACAGGTAAACTACCCTCTGCTATGCACCACACAAAATTTTACGTAGCTCGTATCTTTCTTCTTGTTTTGAAGATCAAGTGTGCATGGTTTAATCGCGATGAGATTAACGGTACGGTAGCGCATAATATACGAACAAATAAGATGCTGCAGTGTCCCACGAGTCTCAGCTTAAATTTCATTGTGTAATTACCTCGTGAATTTCAGCGCTATATAAGAAGTCCATCGTTGTTTAAGTACATAACGTCCATAAACGTCTCGAAACAGTCTCCAAGTAGCCGAACCTAACAATTTCCACTCAGTGAACTGTTGGTCGAGAGCACCAATCCCATTCAATGTAAAAACAGCACACACGATTATGGATCCTCTACAAGCTTCCCATCCAGTTATAAATGTCCGTGTTTCACCTCCATACAAAGCTTTGCTCAAATATTTCATTTTAAGAATTTTGTTGTCAAATCAAGACCTATGTTTCATATTACTATACTCGATGCCTGTGGCAGTCTACTTTGTATACTCTCTTGGCTTCATCCGTCGTGGATTAATTTGCTGCCAGTTAGCAGACTTCATGAAATGCTTCTACTCCGTGATCTTTAAGTTCGATGTTACGTTTCTCGCTATTATTATTCCAATTGCTTCTCATTATATTTGTCGTATTCGATCTTCTCTCCTCTGTATTTACCAGAATCTTCATTCGATTGCGTAACTCTCAGCCAGCCAAGCACATAGATAATTAATATTATTGGCTGCTAGTGCGGTAATAGAGGAGATGCGCAGAACGGCTGAAAACTGGGCCGCCTTCTTACGTGGCACGGACTATGAGGCTCATGATTAAAGACAATGCAATGTGGTCGAACTACACTTTACGAACTCTTAATGAAACATGAGCGTGGGAGCATCACTTGTATCGTTAGGTACGTTCCTTAAGACAGACTGAACAGGTTTTCCTTTATTTATTACTCAATCTAAAGAGTAAAAACTCAAGAATTGCCGGGAAATCAAATCAAATGTTTCTAGACTTAAGGAACCAAAATAATCTATTCATCGGTTCTTGGACTTACGAACTATTTAAACTAATTTGACCTAAGGATCACACACCCATGCCAAAGGAAGGATTCGAGCCTCCAGCGGGAGTGACCGCGAATACTGCGTTATCTACCACGAATGAAAAATGGGCGAGGAATCCGAATCTGCTATAAAATATTTATGATTTATAAGTTGTCAACTCTCTTCCTTCAGGGACGTGAGTTGTGGTATGGTTTCACGCCACGTGGATGTTCCCCTTGAGATATTCCTATTGTGTTTGGGACATTTTTGTTTGCGAGGCGTAGAGCTATGTTGATTTGTCGAGTTAATTGGGACACCCGGTATACCTCTTGTAAATAGGCAGATGTGATGAATACAACACTAGAACAATAAAACCTCCGTCGGGACAAAAATATGAAATATCTACTCAATGTGTTTATAGCATCTTCTTAGTCTGTTTTGTTTTCCAGGATCTGTTTTTCTTTAACAAACAGTTACTCAAATGGTGTGGAATTTTTTCATGTTTGTACAAATCAACTAAAAATGCAAATAGTTTCAAAATTGTTCGTAATAACATGAAATACCTTGATTAAAAAAATTATATATACAACTAGGTCAAAAATTTTTCAATTAAAAATTATGTTCCATACCGAGAAGACGACATCCATCTATAACTGATAATACAATGAGAATAAGTACAGCTGTGACTCGAGTTTCTGTATAATCTTAGGCTAGATCTTCTGCGAGCTTGAGAATGAAGTACCGTTACTTCTCAGTAAATTACCGACGATTTTGGGGCTGCTAAATAAACAGGCCACCTTTTTTATCAGCTTCCACTGTATTCTTGCGTGCATCTCGTCAACAAAGTACATTTTGCAAGCAATGTCTTTTTATCGTACCATTGTGTCAGTCTTTGATGTGTCAATCACAATTTATTCAAAATGTTCAAATATTTGTAAATCTAAGGGACTTAGCTATGGTGATAATTAGTCTCTACGCTAACAAACATAAAGTAACTTATGCTAAGGACAACACAAACACCTATGCCCGAGGGAGGACTCGAATCCCCGACGGTGAACGGTCGCGCCACTTATTAGTTTTTGGAGGTACGGAATGAGTGAAGTGACATCTACGTTTGAATAGGAACCACTGTTCATCGTTGCAAATATACCATACGGTTGACAAGAGACTAAACATTTCAGTGTCGCTTAGATTGTATTGAAAACAAAAACTGGCTTACGTGATATCATAAGCAGCGAAAACTATATTCCTTATTGGTCTGATTAAAGAAGGTCGACTTTCACACCACCTCTTCCATGCCGAATAACAAGCAACGCATCAATTTCTTCTAACTGAGATGATCATTCTTCTTGATCTATGTGCAACTTTTTCAGCGATGTTTTAAAAATATTTGTGAACAAATTGATCAATATAATCTGTTACATTTTTTCTTGCATTGGGATTACTTTGCACAAACTGAAATTTATCAACATCTCTTCATTGCCTCAGTGTCATTCAAGTTTTTCGCAGTACTTTGTTTTATACCATAGGCATAATAACTCAGATTCAGATGCTTCAGAATGGTAATATTTAACAACGTTTTTATCTACGAGACGGTGCGACCCGAATGAAGAAACAATTTGCTCCACAGTACTGTTTCTTTTACTTACATATTCTATCAGATACACTAGACTATATGTCTCTATTGCGGACACAGTAATGCTTTACATGTAGATAGCTTAACAAGGAAACGTAAACATGGCCTTTAATTTGCTTCAAACATACTGTTTGGTTGGGGTCCACTCATTCCGTCCTCGGTGAAATAAGATGGCGACAGGTGGGGAATCAGAAAAAGCCTGAAAAATACGTGTTAAACCCTTTAATGATCAGACCTACTCTGCTTAGATGCTGTATAAATGCACAACAAAAATAAGATGAAGTAATATATAGAAAAATTTCGAAAGGACACGGCAGGAACAATAGAAAGCCCTGAAACTAAACCGTGAGGAAATCTTTAGCAGGAGACGTAGCTCAATGTATGGCCTTCACGTGTTTGTTTACAGGTGAAGCGCTTTAGGGGTTGGCTAGCGGCAGATTGTGTGAAACATATTGCAGAGGGTGTTGCGTTAATTACATACGCAGAAGTAAAATTGAAAATATCTTAAACAAGAAGACACAGTGGGTAAAATTCCTTTTCATTGAAGATAAGTTCTGTCAGTAAAGAAACGCAGTTACTCTTTTAGCGCAACATGAATAAAGTTTATGAGTCCTTAACAATAGCAATACTGACAGTAATAAAAACTGTTCCGATGCTATACCAATGACAATACCTTGCACTCTCTCTCTCTCTCTCTCTCTCTCTCTCTCTCTCTCTCTCTCTCTCTCCTCTCTCTCTCTCTCCCTCCCTCCCCTGAGCAAACATGAATGACAGAGGGTTGGGTGGAAAGGGGGTCAGAATTGATTGGATATGTTGTAAAAACAGTCGTAACGTAAACAACCATTAAAGAAACGAGATTCACGTGTACAAAAGCGTGGGTTCAACGTCTGCCTCAATTACATGAGTGCAGGCTAAAGGATCGAAAGGTTTTCCGGGTGTTTCTTCGCCCTATATAGAGATTGTTTTAACGACACCTAAATAATGAACTGTCTTATAGTTTTACCGGTATTACATTCAATAAAACATCAATTTACAAAAAAAGTGAAGTTACTAGATTTTCAACCTGAAACATCAACCAAGCTGTAACAAATTATTTTAGTAATAATTTTCGATTGAATGGGCCTGCAGCGCAGAAAATTGCTCTATAAAACATCATATAAATATACCAATGTGCTGCTACTTTATATTTATTATTTTATTATTACTTACGTCCACCTCATTGTTACATGAGCAGCATGGCATTGTCAAGGATGTCATATGGACGTAAGTAAAAATTTTTATATTGAAGAAACTGACGTAACATATGTACATAAAAACAAAACGGTGAATATAGTAAATTTTTTGTATATTTCGCAGATTGTATGATGATGGCTATTCAGCCGAAATGGATCCATAACATTTATGGAAAAACTGTAAAGTAGCAGCTCATTGATATATTTATATTTAACTATTTAAATCGTGGGTGTACGATAGTTGAGCATTAACTAGATTTCACTATACATGGATCGATAAAAGATACGCAAGCATACATATTGCTCGTACCGCCCGTTTCTGGTCAATAGTCGAATGTAAATGAGAATATTTCGTGATAAATTATTACTTACTGCAGAAACACTGAGAATTGTAAATAATGCAGCATGTAGTTTTTGCTCAAGATCCTGAACATGTGCCTTCCTCGACATTCTACTGGCTATGAAAATGCCGAGAAATTTGAACTGTTCAGTCTCACCTATAATGTGGCCATTTTTGTGTAGCTGAAATATCATTTTTTATTGAAATGTGTGGTAAACGCCAAGATTTCTTTAACTGCATTATTTGATGCTGCATCAATATTGCCAACATCATTCTTCACTACCAAACCAGTGTTATAAGGAAAAAGAAATGTCTTAGAATTACCAGCTATACTGAAAGTCACATCTCATTTATGCAAATGAGAAACAGATGACCCAGAACAGAACCCTGCACCACCTCCCGCACACTTTTCATACTGAGGCTGGCCTCGTCTTTGTAACGTCAGTAAGCGTATCGATTACCCGGTTAACACCAAATTATATGGCACATCCAAATGACAAAAAATATGTTCTGAAGAAATATTTGCAAATATAAAGACGGTAGGATCAGAGGTGGTGTGCAGTACTGCCCCTATTTTTATTAGGCAAAATAAGGTAATCATAAGTCATTGCAAACAACCATATTGTACCGAACCTAAACTATTTTTGTACATAGTTCCCACATTGGTACACACATTTGTCGCACCACAGCACAGATTCTGAGATGTCCAGGCGGTAATTAGTCCAGCTAGGGAACCACCGTCGGAATTGCGGTATCCACGAACTTTGTTATAAGCCAATCTTCATCGCCCGTTGTATTAAACGTGGAAAGTTTATGAACGGCGAATGCGACCACCGCAAACAATTTTGTTCAATTGTTGTTGTTATTGGAGCTTTATGGCGCTCAACATCGTGGTCATCAGTGCCCATTGTTGTTCAGGACGTCACTGCCATTTTCAAACTGACAATACAACCACTTGAGACTTCACCAAGTGAGACAATAGTCACCATGTGGGCTGCATTTCCCTGAAGATTTCTAAGGGCATTCGTCCGCTGCTCCACAGAAAAAGAATCACCATTGCTGTAACCCGCTGACGTGTGAAGCAGAACCGCCATCTTTAACAACTGACAGCAGGGCCGTGCAACGGAGCTACCAGCAGACAGTGCCGGGCCGAACGAAGGAAATTCAAACGCCAGGAATGGATATGCCGGCTACTCATTTACATCCGTAATTTGGCAGAAAAAGTAGGAACAAGGACTTTCAGCAGAGGTAATTCACAGACGTCTCGATTTATGTAATGAAAATTGAAGCTATGTTGCAACAATGTTCGAATGCTGCAGCTAAAAGATTTACCAGTGAGCCAGTGATACCATTACGATCGTCTTCCAGCGATTATTCCAGTTATACCACTCCCAGCGTAACGATAAATGTTACATTGCTCACATTGTACCGTGCGTTACAACGAGTAAGAATAATACCGGTCAGGGGGCGCAGAAAGTACTGCACAGAAGAAAACGCATTTCGCTCGTTCTCCCCAGGACGACACGGAGGAACACTTCCCTCGCGCCCACACCTGTCTGTTAGGTGAGCGGTTTGGGATTTCGCGTTTCCTGAGAGCTGACGATCTCGCTAAATTAATAATGTTTAGTGAGTTATATGTCAGAGAAAGTGTTTTCTGGGTTGTTGCAGGCTGTAATTTGCACAATCGAAATAATGAAAACTATCCTCGTTGCTACCCTGCTGCCGCGCTGCAGTAGCCGAACGGTCTGGAGCGTCATGTTGCGGATCGCGCGGCCTCCCGCGTCGGAAGTTCGAATCCTCTCTCGGGCATGGATGTTTGTGTCGTCTTTAGTATAAGTTAGTTCATACGTAGTTTGTAGGTTTAGGGACTGATGACCCCGCAGTTATGTCCCATAAGCTTTACAAACATCTGAACATTTTTGCTACCATGTTGATGTAGGCAGGACACAATCACGATATGCCTTCGAATAGTAATTCGTGACACGTATATTCGACTTGAATGTCGGCAGTACGTGCTGCTCTCTCTGCGCTATGTAGATTGCAAGCCGTTTCGAAAACACCACTAAATTTCAATTTTGGGCTTAAATTGTTCAGAGACCATCGAATACTAGTAGTTGTCGTCCCATGCATCCTTTTTGCCTCAGTGCGTCACGTGCTTGCTGAGTGAGTGCTCAAATGTTTGTAAATCTATCGGACCAAACTGCGTGGTCATCAGTCCATAGCTTACAAATTACTTAAACCTAGGTAAACTAATCTAAGGACAGCACACACAGCTATGTCCCAGGTAGGACTCGAACCTCCATGGCGAGCAACCGCGCGCTCCGCAGCGAGACGCTTTAGACCGCTCGGCTACTCCACCGCGGCCTGAGTGAATGGTCTAGTTAGTTGTTGGTAGCGCATGTTTCATTGTCGTTTTTCCGTGAATCTGTGATACTGCTGTGAATGAACGGAAAGGGTAGCTACTCTGTATAAAGTTTTATTTTGAAATTGGGAAACCTGTTGCGGAAATGCACCAAATGTCACATCAGGCTGCTAGAGACAACACTGTAGGCCAAACCAAGTCGTGGGACAAGTAGTTGTCTAGGACTTCACTCTGTTTTTATGTAGCTCTCCACGTTACTCCATGTGCAAATAAATACACAAATAAATACTGAATCTACATTCCTTATGAACGTGACAACTGTACTCACCTTTTGGTCTCAGTATTCAGATTTGTACCCCGCGCACTTAACTACTATACTACATAGATGATTTGTGATTTTTCAGAATCTATGCTGCCCTCAGATCTCTTCTTATAGCAAAGTTATATCACAATATTTTTTGTTCCAAATTCTCTTCCGCTCCTCCTCAGAGGTTACATAATCTGCGCATCTACTACAGCATTACATTTCAAAATCTCTCCTTGTATGAACGCCTTAAGGCCCATGCCTCATTTTCGTACAAGGCTATACTCCAGACAAATAACTACAGAAAAGTTTTCTTAACTCTTCATGAATATTCGATGTTAACAAATTTCCGTTTTAAAAAAAATGCCTCTCTTGACATTTCCAGCCTACATTTTACGCAGGCTACTTTGGCATTCTGCCTAAATAACAAAACTCGTCTACTACTTTTATGGTCTCGTTTCCCAATTTGTTAGCATCGCCTTATTTAATTCGGCTACGTTCCACTACCTATGTTCTGCTGTTTTTATTGTTCATTTGATATCCTACTTGAAAGATACTGCTCATTCCGTTCAACCGCCATTGCAAGTTAATTTCTTTCTCTCTGACACAATTCAAATGTCATCGACCAACTCCAAAGTTTTATTTCTTCTCTCTAAACCCTTAACTCCTTCTCCTAATTACTCTTAGGCTTCCTTTACTGTTTGTTTGATGTACAGTTTCAGTAACATCAGGGATAAGCTACAGCCCTGTGTCACTCCCTTTTCTATCGCTACTTGTCTGTCATTCCCAAAGATTTTTTGTCTGTGTTTAAACCTGATTGCTTCAGAATTGTAAACAATACATTACAGTAAAAAATGTCAAAAGCTCTCGCGAAATATACAAATGCTGTAATCCTGTAAACGTAATTTGCCTTTATTTAACCTGCCTTGTAACGCCAAAGGTCGACTTGTATACCACTGAAGACCGCACGACACACAGGGTCCGTCAACACCGACTATGGACTGTTGAGGACTGGAAACATGATTCTAGGTCTGACGTGTCTTGCTTCCAATTTTATCGAGTAGGAGACCGATGAAGCGCCGTCTGGAGCGTCACGTTACGGATCGCACTGCCTCCCGCATCGGAGGTTCGAATCCTCCCTCGGACATGGATCTGTATGCTGCCCTTCGGTCAGTTTAACTTAGTTTAAATACTGGCCATTAAAATTGCTACACCAAGAAGAAATGCAGATGATTAACGGGTATTCATTGGACAAATATACTAGAACTGACGTGTGATTACATTTTCACGCAATTTGGGTGCATAGATCCTCAGAAAATAGTACCCGGAACAACCACCTCTGGCGGTAATAAAGGCCGTGATACGTCTGGGCATTGACAAACAGCACTTGGATGGCGTGGACCGGTACAGATGCCAATTCTGCTTCAACACGATACCACAGTTGAACAAGAGTAGTGACTGGCGAATTGTGACGAGCCAGTTGCTCGGCCACCATTGATCACACCTTTTCAGTTGGTAAGAGAGCTGGATAATGTGCTGGCCAGGGCAGCAGTCGACCATTTTCCGTATCCACAAACGCTCATACAAAACCTGCAACATGCGGGCGTCCATTATTCTGCTGAAGTGTAGTTTTCCAGGGATCGAATGAAGGGTAGAGCCACTGCTCGTAACACATCTGAAATGTAACGGACAATGTCCAAAGTGCAATCAAAGCGAAGAAGAGTCGACAGATACGTGTAACAAATGGCACCACATACAATCACGTCAGGTGATATGCCAGTATGGCGATGACGAATACACGCTTCCAATGATCGTTCACCGCGATGTCGCACAAAAACACGGATGCGACCATCATGATGCTGTAAACATAACCTGGATTCATCCGAAAAAATGAAGTTTTGCCATTCGTGCACCCAGGTTTGTCGTTGCGTACATCATCGCAGGCGCTCCTCTGTGATGAAGCATCAAGGATAACCGCAGCCATGGTCTCCGAGCCGAAAGTCCATGCTGCTGCAAACGTCGTCGAACTGTTCATCCAGATGGTTGTTGTCTTGCAAACGTCCCCATCTGTTGACTGAGGGATCAAGACGTGGCTGCACGATCCGTTACAGCCATACGGTTAAGATGCCTGTCATCTCGACTGTTAGTGATACGAGGCCGTTGGGATCCAGTGCGGCGTTCCGTATTGCCCTCCTGAACCCACCGATTCCATATTCTGCCAACAGTCATTGGATCGCGACCAACGCGAGCAGCAATGTCGCGATACGATAAAACGCAATCACGAAAGGTTACAATCCGACCTTTATCAAAATCGGAGACGTGATGGTACGCATTTCTCCTCCTTACACGAGGCATCACAACAACGTTTCACCAGGCAACGCTGGTCAACTGGTGTTTGTGTTTGAGATATCGGTTGGAAACTTCCCTCATGTCAGCATGTTGTAGGTGTCGCCACCGGCGCCAACCTTGCGTGAATGCTCTGAAAAGCTAATAATTTGCATACCAAAGCATCTTCTTCCTGTCAGTTAAATTTCGCGTCTGCAGCACGTCATCTTCGTGATGTAGCAGTTGTAATGGCCAGGAGTTTCTAAGACCGAAGTACTTTGTTCCCATATAATAGTAATCATTTCTCACCAATGAAGCTGGTGGAGGCCATGTAATGGAGTAACATGGGACACCTGATACATCTAGATATGACTCTGGCAAATGACACGTGCGTGCGCATCCTGACCACCTGCGTCTATTCATGTCCCTTGTGCGTACCGAAGGACGGACGATTTCAGCAAGACAGTGCTACACAGCTGACTTGCAGAATTGTTACAGAGTTAGTCCAGGAAAACTCTTCTGTGTTTAAACACTTCTGCTGGGCACCAAAACCTTCAGACATGAAAATTATTAAGCATTTTAGGGATTCCTTGCAACTTGCCGTTGAGAAGAGAGATCTGCACTCCCCGTGCTCTAGCGAATTTATGGACGGTCCTGCAGGATGTATGTTGTCAGTGCCGACAAAGTCCAGACATTATTCGAGTCCAAGCTACGTATAATTGCGGCACTTTCGCGAGCTCACTGAGAGTCCTACACTACATTAGGCAGGTTAACAAGTTTCTTTGACTCTTCAGCGCGTGCCTCGTGCGAAGCAGGTAACTTTAGTGGTGTAGTGCCACATAAGGTGAGTTTTATAGATCAGTAAAATCTACACAGGAAATATTCCGCTCACCGTTCACTACTATTTGCTTTAAGCTGAGGGCATTAAAGATGGAATAACAGTGGCTTTAGGCTAATGAGGCCTCAGATTTCACATCTGTTATAGCGCTGTCCTTTAACAGGAAAAATCTTGGTCAACTTTGGCACAGGTATGATTAACTCAGTCTGAATACGTCATTATTGCCGCAGGAACATTTGAGTGTTTTCGCAAACATACCCCTGCGACACCGCGGAGGTCAATGCCTCGGTACGCATTTCCAGAATCTTTTCTTCTTTTGAAAGTGATCCCTTTACGACTTTTCTTAATTGCGAACATGTCCATATAGACGAGCAATAACGCCGTTGTAGAGGCTATTGCTGTTGAGTACGTCATTGGCTGCCTCACCATACAACATGCAATGTTAATAGGACTTCCGCATGCGTAATGGCCTTCCTCGCCACGAATGGCCACCGTACCTTCTGGCTTTCACGTAATGTGACTCTCTCGTCGCAGACAACCGTTACTCGGCAACAGGACATCATGCTAATTTTCTGAGTTCACATGCGTCTCACGTCGAATACATGAAAACAGTTGTTTTCCTGGAAACAACAAGAAAGTGTTTTTTCATTATAATGTAATGATTTTCACCATTCATCACCGGCCACTATTGAACGTGGTAAGTGGAAAATCTAAAAGTGGTGAAAATGTTTAAGGAGGACTTTTAAAAATTGATTGCTAGGTATGAATAAGAGGAGATTAACCCTGATGTCTTAGTTTTCTTTGTAACATTTTCCTCATACCTCATTTCATGAAGATAATTATAGTTTTTCTTTAAGAGAACAGGAAGTAATAAGAAAGAAATTAAAAAAGCTGATTGGCTGCTGACAATAGAACCATGCAGGTAACAATAAAATATTTATTCCAATTGTACTGATTTCATCGTTACCTGCATGGTTTCATTGTCAGCAGCCAATCAGCTTTTATAACTTCTTTCTTCTTACATTGATAATTATGGCTGCTCACCTCCATCAAGACTTCAAGTCTGACCTACAACAGGAAGTGCTTGATTGTCGCACTTCAGGCTATTTAAGGGGTGAAAGTTTCAGTTACAGGCTTTGACTGGCATAATATTCCAAATTACAATAGATCAGAGATACCGGCGGACATTCAAATGTGTTCTTGACTGTATTGCACACATTTTCTTTTCAATATAAGTACCATGAAATTCTCTTCTTCTGATGTCAGTGTCTGTTACATGAGAATGAATTGTAATGCTTTTACGTAGTCCCTATTTGCCGCAGAATAACTATTACTTACTAAATCGGGACACGCTTCGCAGTTGCTCAGATGTGACATAAAGGAGAAAGTAATTCAAATAATTCTTGGGAAAACTGACTCGCCGGGAAAATAAACCAGTCAAATCATTATCTGCCCTGCTTTGCGTTTTGTGGGTATCTGGAGTGATGTTCAAATGTTTGTAACGCTTATGGGACTTAACTACGGGGTCATCAGTCCCTAAACTTACAAACTACTTATGAACTAACTTATACTAAAGACGACACAAACATCCATGCCCGAGGGAGGATTCAAACTTCGGACGCGGGAGGCCGCGCGATCGGCAACATGACGCTCCAGAACGCTCGGCTACTCCCGCGCGGCTATGTGAAGTGAAACTTAAGTTGGAAAGGTTATTTATTGTAAACTCGGTGGACTGAATATTTTTGTTTCCTTTTATTGACTATGTGGCATTCTTCGTATGATTGTCCTCGACAAAAGCAATCGTTTTCTAAATTTTGTCCATTTACTAAAAATGTTCAAATGTCTGTAAATCTATCGGACCAAACTGCGTGGTCATTAGTCCGTAGCTTACAAACTACTTAAACCTAGGTAAACTAACCTACGGACAAACACACACACCCATGCCCCAGGGAGGACTCGAACCTCCACGGAGAGCAACCGCGCGGTC
This sequence comes from Locusta migratoria, assembly GCA_026315105.1. Taxonomy (NCBI): domain Eukaryota; kingdom Metazoa; phylum Arthropoda; class Insecta; order Orthoptera; family Acrididae; genus Locusta; species Locusta migratoria. The sequence goes on along the minus strand of CM048749.1, from coordinate 275,530,034 downwards.
CGCAGCGAGACGCTTTAGACTGCTCGGCTACTCCACCGCGGCGTCCATTTACTCCCTCTTTCTCTCTCTCTTCATCCTATACCGGGTCTCTGTCCATTTCCTCATATCCTCTTGTACTTATTGTGAAACAAGAAAAAAAATAAAAAAAATAGGAACCAACGAAAGTGTTTGTGGTAATGGCGGAAAATGCCATTAAATTTACTCTTACAGAAAAGTATACAAATTAGACACCAGTCAATATCACTTGGTCCTGACTATGTTACTTCGATGTTTTGATTTCCGCTGCTGACAATATCTATCAAGCAGTTGTGGCGTTTGTAGCTGCCCGGTATTGGTGGGTTACTGAGGCTAGACCATTTAAATATTAATCCAGAGAACGAGGCAATTTGACGCTCCGCTGTATGTAAACAAAATTCCCGTGGTGAGGCGTATCAGCTGTAAAATTTGAAGTCCCGCTCTGTCTTGCTCTGAACCAATACCGATCGTGCAGACTCACACGGGTTTGTCGGCCGGAATCTAGTGACGGACGACACCACTTAATGCGATTTAGCACAACATATATCTTTACCGAATCGGGGAGAAAACGAGTTTATGGCGTATACTGACTAAGAGAAGGGGTAGATTGATTGGACACATTCTGCGATACAAGGAATTGTCAACTTAGCATTAGAAGGAAGCGTGTGGGATAAAAATCGTAGAGGGAGACCGAGGTACGAATATAGTAAGCAGAATCAAAAGGATGTAAGTTGCCGTTTGTATTCTCAGATGAAGAGACTTGCACAAGACAGGGTAGCATGGAGAGCTACATCAAACCAGTCTGCGGTCTAAAGACCACAACAACAACATCTCTTAAATGTAGCTACTGTATCTTAAATTTTACATGCACGTGTTCAGAATGGGGAGCAGGAGGTGTAGGAAAAATTGGGGTCGGCTGCGGTGGCCGAGGGGACTGAGGCGTTTCAGTCACGGTCTGCACAGCCACTACGGTCGGGGGTTCGAATCCCCCCTCGGGCATGGATACTTGTGCCGTCCTTAGTTGTAAGTAGTTCATAAGTAGTTTGTAAGTTTAGGGACTGATGACCCCGTAGTTAAGTCCCTTAAGCTTAACAAACATTTGAATATTTGAAAAATTGGGCCTACACCAAGGCTGCAGGGGCGACTATGCGGGAGGAGCGAGCCTTCAGTGCTGGCACCACAAACCGCGCTCATCGCATCAAAGTTCAACATGAATCTCGACTGAACGAAAGAAGTAGCGAAAGTTTTTGGAGCCAGTTTACGTGTTAGCCATGATAGCGGCGGCTTACTTGGTGTGGGTATGGGCGTTTACTTTGTCAGCCAAACTGACGTTAACTTATAATGTTGCGGACCTCAGAGAAGATGAACATACTTCGGATGGTCGTTACAGTTTGGTAAAGAGCGGAACCCATGGTCTTTACCCACTCAGTCTTCCATTCCGGCAGCGTCGTCTAGGGCTCCACAGCGAAATCAGATTTTCGCTAACTCGATGTCCTCCATAGCAGAGTGCTTCGCCTGATACTCGGAGCCAAGGATTCAACGCTCACCAACGCGCTGACAGTGAAGCGGACTAGTTGTACGTTGTCTGACACTGTTTCCGTCAACTGAGCTTCGATATATAATTGTGTATTCTAAGGCAGTGTTTCACATTTGGGGTCCTTCTCAGCAGTGGCGGCGATTGCACGTTAGAAGTAGGGGGTCAAAATAAAATCTAAAACTAAAAATGGCATTGTAAGAAATTGTTTCATGTTATAGTTTGATTTTTGCACCTACAGGCCTATAATACCAAATGCGAGGAAAAACAAAAGACAATATACAATTATAATTGCCATAAGTTGTTTAATTAAGTTGTCTAGTAAAATACAACTGTTACAAACAAAGGAACATTAGTTTAATTATAAACAAAAATAAGACAATAGCGTAATTTAACATGATACGTCTTGTCAAAGCATAATTGCTTTAAAACAAAGCTATGTGCCTTGGTTTACGCCTGGCATAAATTTCTATGCATTCTTCTAATTTGATGTTTTTAGCTGCATCTTTTTCAATGACTAGTATAGCTAAATGTGTTAAACGTTCTTGAAGCATAGAATTCCTCAAGTAGATTTTGATCCGTTTGAGGACATTGAAAGATCGTTCTGCCATTGCAGTAGACACCGGGATAGTCAAAAACAGTTGCAGTAGCTTGAACAAATTAGGGAATACATACTGGTTGAGAACATTTTCAGACTTATATTGTGAAACCAAATTTGGCACAAGATGACGATTTATTTGGTCTGAATCATGCTTCTTTCTTGAAAATACATCGATTTCTGAGACTAAATTATCATTTTCCAAACCAAATGCGGAACTCACAGCAAAACATGCTTTTTTGATACGGTCGTTACAAATTGAGTTGTTCTTCATCGAAGCCGTCAGCAGTAGTTCCATGTTTCAGAGTAGAGCAAGCTGGTTTTTTTCAAATCGTGACCTAATGTTCTGAGTGTATCTAACAGAGGATAGTAAAATGTTTTTAAAAAGTGGGCTTCAGGTGAATCATATTCAGGATTAACGTCTCCTCCTCCTATTTTTTTGTGGAAGTTTTCTTTTGCGTTGAACTGTTGGCCCCTCAAAGCCATGTCTTTCACAAAAAAACAATTGCTTCAGTAAAAAAACTTTTGCAACTCTTCTTCATTTTTCAATAAATTTATGGACATAACTACGCTGTCAGCCACCTGGAATACTTCATGAATGGATACATCATGATTCTGTATGTACTTTGAAAGAATGTTAGTTTTTTCAAAAAAGTACTTCATAATATTCAACACAAAAATAAACTCAAAATTGGTAATACATGTGATCAATCCGTGAGCATCTCCACCAGTTTTGGAGTCAGTAGCTTCAATACAAGACACAAAGACACAAAAGTGCGTACACAAACACAACTGCATTCGATTTGACCAGAACTACGACAAACACAGAGGACCACCTTTGTGCTGGAACAGTACTATCCGCAAACTGTAACCTGGCTTGCGGGCCACTTCTCGGAAACTCTCGGCAGCAGTCGGTAGATTTCGTGGCGTAGCGAGTTGCAGATGTTCGTTGCCAACTGTGCAGCGTAGACTGCATTTGTCATTTCCTTTGTTGCTTAGCCGTGCTGTTGCTCTCAGTGTTTAGTTGCTGCGTTTACAAGAAAAGGAAGCTTGATCCTGTAGAGGTTGTTGTTGTGGTCTTCAATTCGAAGACTGGTTTGATGCAGCTCTCCATGCTACTCTATCCTGTGCAAGCCTTTTCATTTTAGAAAAATTAGTGCAACCTACATCCTTTTGGACCTACTTACTGTACTGATCGCATGGTCTCCCTCTTGCAGTTTTTACCCCCATACTTCCTTCCAGTAATGTCTCAGAATGTGTCCTATCAATTTCTCCCTCCTTTTAGTCAAGTTATGCCACAATGTTCTTTTATCCCCAATTCTATTCAGAAACTCTTATCTAAATTTCAGCATTCTTCTGTAACACCATGTTTCAGAAGCTTCTATTCGGTTCTTCACTATTTATCGTCCACGGTTCGTTTCCATACAAGGTACACTCCAAACAAATACCTTCAATAAAGATTTTCTAACACTTAAGTCTATATTTGATGTGAACAAATTTCTCTTCTTCAGAAATGCAATTTCTTGCCATTCCGTGTCTACATTTTCTATCCTCACTGTTTCGGCCATTGTACCTGTAGATGTATAGCTCATTAATGCACCGCATTGTTTCTGAAATTAAGAAATGTAAAATGTCATGGGATAAAATTAATACTGCCGCTCACCCTAGTACATCACGTGCATATGCGTCATGTTTAACCCTTTATCACTAACAAGCTCTTAACAAATGCAAAAGAATAATAATAATCTCTCACCCACTCCCGACACAAAGCGTTACGAACAAGCAGTGGAACAATTTTCAGGGACATATTCCAGATCCTCCACGCCATCACAAATCTATGAAAATTCATGTATTAGGTCGTTCGATTTTTAACCTATGTTTTACTTTTCTTAATATGATTTGAAAAATGTACATTCTTTAGAATAACAAATCTTTTTAAAATTTTTAACTATTGGTTTTTCCACCCATCGGATTGCAATTGCTAACATCTGTATAGGCTGGAAACATTCCCAGAAAGATGTGTTGCTGTGCTGAATGGAACTCTTCATTCATGCACGTAGTCATCAAAAGTCCATAAACTTATCCGAAAATAATTAAAAACTTATCTCCCCTTAATTCCTCAAAAAGGACAGAGAATACATACACTTCGTCTATTCTTCTTCTCTTCAAACGTCTGTACAAGACAAGCCACGCTAATAACTGATGGTGCTCCATTTGCAGTCTGGGAAGGCAACTGCAGACGGAAGGCTGTCACGACACGGCACGGCATGCCGTGTAGCTGTTGGGTGGCTGTGAAGAGGCGTGTATCTCGTGTCGGCCCGGCAAGAATGCCGGCTTGTCGGCTGCCTGGTTGTAAGCCGACCATCCGCTCACCAGAAGCCAAGTTACAGTTTGCGTATAGTACTGGCGCGCAGAGAGATATATTTGGCTACGATCGTCAACTGTTGTCAGATGTCGTGTGCGAAGGCGGAACCTCCTTCTCTACTACAATGTCGCGCCGAGCATGTGTACCACCATAATTCCCACTTATAGCTATGTTACAATTGTGCAAATCAGTTTTAAAAGTATACAAGTGTTACTACGCTAAAAAAGTGAATAATTTAATCATATTTTTCCCAGAAAGTAGGGGGGGGGGGGCAACTGCCCCCCCAAGCCCCCCCTAATCGCCGCCACTGCTTCTCAGGTACCTTAAGAACAACGACTGTACCGAGTTTCCTCAATAGTTCGCAACAATGAGAAACAGTACTCTTGTGGCCCAACCGTCGTTCTTCGTTTGGTCTATTTTTCAATTTAGCTTCCGGTGTCACCGTTTGATTTCCCAACGAACACAACACCAACCTCGAAGCATTTTTCGCATTAAAGTCTTCCCGGTCTACGAGGGTGTAGACTCTCTGTGTATTGTCTCTGGTCATCTACCTTTTTTTATAATTTCCAGTGAAATAATGTTGTATCTCTTGCACCGAATGCTTCTGTATCAATACCAGCCTTATGTTAAGCATGAACGTTGTTACTGAGCCAAATAGGTTTTAAAATGTTAGAAACTTAGATGAATGACATATCACACAAAAGTGAACAAACACTGGACTTACTGCATTTTTAAGACTCTGCAATGCAACCAGTTGACTTTGATCTGTCTACAGGCAATAGCATTATTTATGTATTTCATGGTTAACACAAAACGATTGTTCGACTTATTCTATGTGTTCGGGTTTTCAGAGACCATTTAATGCTACCTGCCAATATCAGCACACTACACCGCCGCTGCCGTTGATAAAACTTAACCCGTTTAATCAGTCAGCAACTACAATAAGACAGACGGTCTGAAGAAAGTTAATTGTAATTTGTTAGTAATTATCACCGCAGCAGATTTTTGGTAACATAGTGAGGCGAACATTTAACTCTCATGTGGACAACTTTTCACACCGAAAATTTAGCAAGAGGACGAAACATCAAAAAATATTTGTAAAATTAAAGGACCAAATTGCTGAGCTCATCAGCCCCTAGTCTTACAAGCTACGTAAACCAACTTCACCTAACTTATGGTAATATTAACACACACACACACACACACACACACACACACACACACACACACACACACACACGGTACGACAACCAAAAAATCACTGTTGTCGTTGTTGTTGTTGTTGTCTTCATTCCGAAGACTGGCTTGATGCAAATCCTGAACAATCTCCTCTTAAGAACATCCATTTCAATCTGCTTACTGTATTCGTCTCTTGATCTCCCTTTACGACTTTTACCCCACAAACTTGCCCAGATATTAAATTCACGATTCTTTGATATCTGAGAATGTGTCATGACAATGAATCCCTTCTTGTAGCCAAGGTATGCCGGAAATTCTTTTTCTCCCCAAATCTGTACAGTATCTCCTGATTAGGTACACGATCTACCCACCTAATCTTCAACATTCTTCTGTAGCATATACTTCAAAAGCATTTATTCACTTCTGTCTGAACTATTATTTTATTGTCCATTTTTCACTTCCTTAAAGGAAACACTCAACATAAATGCCTTCAGAAAAGACTTCCATACACTTACATTACCGTAATATCCGATGTTTACAAATTTTTCCTCTTGAAAAAGTTTTCCTCCCTATTGTAATTCTGCGTATTGACTATCATATGTTATTTTAGTGGCAAAGTAAGAAATCTACAACGTTTATTTTCTTAGACCGCATTCCATTACCCTTGTTTTGCTCTTGTTAACGTTCATCTATACGCTCCTTTCAAGACACTGTCCATTCCTTTAAATTGCTCTTCCAGGTACTTTTCTGTCTCTGACAAAATTACAATGTTATCAGCAAAATGCAATGTTTTCATTTCTCCCTTCTCAAAATTTCCAGGTGCTTTCCTTCACAGCTTGCTCAATATACAGACTGTGTACCACTGAAGAAAGGCTACAAAACTGTCTTATTCCCTGCCCAACTACCGCTTTCTTTCATGCTCTTAGACTCTTATAACTGCTGTCTGCTTTTTGTACAAATTGTAAATAACCTTCCGTTCCCCATATTTTACCCCTGCTGTCTTCAGAATTTAATGAGTGTATTGGCGAAAACTTTTAACAATATTAATTAGAAATCTACAGAAGCTGGAAACTTGTTTGCCTTCCTTTAATCTATCTTCCAAGAAAAGTGTAAGGTGAGTATTGCCTCCCGTGTTCCTAATTTCTTCTGAATCCAAACTGATCTTCCCCGAGATCAGCTTCTACCAGACATTCCACTCTTGTATTATTCGTGTTAAAATTTTACAACCACGATTTATTAAAGTAATTGTTCGGTAAGTTTCACACCTGTCTGCGCCTGCTTTCTTTGTAATTGGGATTACTTTTTCTGAAAGTCTAATCGTATTTCGCCTGACTCGTGTATCTTATACACCAAGCATTTTCCGCCGTAGGTTCAGGTCCTCCCTCGGGCATTAGTGTGCGTGTATGTGTTGTCCTTATCGAAAGTTTAAGTTGTTTGTAAGTCTGCTATGACACTAGCGTAGGATGAACCAAATGATTGAAGGATCACTTCTCTCTGAGCAGTCCAAGCGCCATTCTGAACGACATAGAGGTTCGTACGTCTGTCAATACTGACTCCTGACCGCACCATTCATTCTCTCCAGATGATAGACGGACGATTGTGAACACAAAATCTTGACCCATCTTTGAACAGAAACCCGCCATTCGTAAAGATTCCAATCCTGATGTTCCTACACCCAGTTTCTGCAGGCAAACGGTATCGTAGTTTTAATAACACATAGGTTGATAGATGCCCCATTCCCGAAGACGATTTCCGAATGTTTGTGTTGATTTTGCGCGTGCTGTCGAGTCTGCAGGGAGCGTTGCAGCTGAGTTGCATTCAGCCTCCAGTTCAAATTCAAATGTTTTTAAAGCTTATGGAACTTAACTGCGGGTCATCAGTCCCTATCTTGCAAACTACTTATGAAATGACTTATACTACAGACAACACAAACATCCATTCCCGAGGAAGGATTCGAACCTCCAACGTGGGAGGTCAGCCTCCAGTCTCGACCGGAGATACGACATCTCTTGCTGTTGTTACCCACTGACTTTTCTGGCCTTGCCTTCTTTTAACGATTCCTGTTGTCTGAAATGGCGTCTAGGTCCTGGAAATTACCCTTTGGGAGATTGCAATAGCTGCAGCCACCTCCCTCTGTGTTTGTCCCGCTTCCTACCTTCCTGTGGCTCCCCATGTCATAGTTTCGTGTAAGACGTTGTTGCATTGCAATACCTGCTCACTACACTATATGAACCCACCTGCTCATGTAATTCGTTTGGTAGCGTAAAGAGAAATCAACACCAACCCTCTGCAGCAACTTTCTGTTATTACCATTATGTTGGTTGTCGTAATGTTGTTGTCTCCACTCTGTAGAACCAACAGAAACACTTCGAACCATTTTAATTAATTCTGCCTATGACAATGCTTTAGAAGCTAGGTATCGCAGGTGATCTCTAACGTCATTATTTAGGCCGGTTTCGGCAGTTCTAAATTGCCATCTTTAAACCTGTAAGACATATTACATTAGACTGGTGTATACAACAGTATTTAACTGTCATACATTAAATAATATTACACTTAATGTAATTGCATAATTCTTAGCCTAATTGCCGAACCCGTACTAAGTAAAGCAATTTGAAACTAGCGATCAGGACTCCTCTTCTTATATTGATTGCTGTTGTGACTAGTGAATAAGTAATCATCTTTCTTTATGTGTAATGCAACACTCTGCATTTATAGTACAAGTCTGACGTAAAGTCCTTGTGGAGGTATGCATCCATAATAATAAGTATAAAAATGACGTTAAAAAGGCTGTTGGGATGCAGATAAGAAGAAGTTGAACGAGGCTTTTTGCAACAATAATTCATCGAGAAGTTGCAACACTGGGAAAGTGTGACGAAATTCAGGATGATCTGCAGTGACATTTGTTGGTATTTCAAACCAACCTTATCAATTTGATTATGACTTCGTATCACCTGAAGTACGTGTAGTATGTGATACATTTACAGTGACCTGTGCAAGTATACTTAACTTCACCTACAATGGAACAAAACTACTGAACAAATGCACAAACTCATGAACACATAACTTAAAGGTAGGCTTCTCTGATCATATTTCCCTCGTCCACTGGAACTATGACGTATTTAAAATCTCTCAGATGCAGTAAGGGCGTGAGCCACTGACTGCCCATAATTTAGTAGTTCTGCCATCTGCTACATCTACACAAATACTCTGCAAGTCAGCCGGCCGCGGTGGCCGAGGGGACTGAGGCGCTTCAGTCACGGTCTGCACGGCCACTACGGTCGGGGGTTCTAATCCCACCTCGGGCATGGATATTTGTGCCGTCCGTAGTTGTAGCTAGTTCATAAGTAGTTTGTAAGTTTAGGGACTGATGACCCCGTAGTTAAGTCCCATAAACTCTACAAAAAAACACGGTTCATTGTGACTTGCAGAGTTCATATATGTTCATATGTTTGTAGAGCTTATGGGACTTAACTACGGGGTCATCACATTTTCAGGTTTGTTCATTCGCAGTTGATGTCATATATTCTGGGAATATATTATTAAGTACTGTGTAAGCGAGGAGCATTGAAATACAAAGATATTTTTTTTTTCTCAGTACACGAGCAAACACTTCATACAAACATTTCACAGTGAAGAGTTTGTATGAGATGTAGTTCACATGAATGAAATGGTTCGTGCCGTCGCTAGACTGCTAACTGGAACTGTGAGCAGTGTTCTGACCAGTGTGTCGGGAACTGGATGCCCCAGTGTGCCCCGGTGGTTGGGCGGTTATTTCGACACAGACTGGCCCAGTCTCCCGCCCCCTGGTTACGTCACCAGTGGCCAGCCGGCCTGCCGCTGACTGAATGGGAGCGCGCCTGCTGTGTTTACGCGGCCGCTCCTCGCTTCCTGATGAATGGCTCCCACTCCCCTCCACAAGCTTCGCGTCGCCCGGTGCCCGCGGCGCTGTCTGTTGTGACGGCCGCGCCGCGCCACGCCGCTGCCACCTGTTTATCGCAAAGACAAACGCCGACGCTGCTCACAACACAGGCCACCACCCTCCCCTCCCCCCCCCCGGCCCCGTCATAGTTACACCAACGGCCATTCAGTCACTGTATGTCCCGCCCATTCTTTTATTCTGCTACGTTCATTCTCGTGCTTTGCTTCGTTCACTGTGGTGGTTGCGCTGTCGGTAGAGTTAAAACTGACGACAGGTCCATGATACCTGGTGCTTGATTGCTTCCATCACCAACCATACCAAATGCACATTTCCCTAGTAAAAATAAAATGAAATGAGCGTGTGGCTTTGCTGGCCGGGAGAACCCTTACGAGATTGTTTTTGGCGCCGTAGTGTAAGTCTTTTGTTGACACCGCGTGGGCGACTTACGTTCTCGATGATGATGATTATGACAACACACAACACCAAGTCCGCTGCCGGGAATCGAACCCGGGCCCCTTGCTTCGGTGATCAGAGTCGCAGCCAGTTTTTTTTTTTTTCCGTAGGTCTATCGTTTGCGGTCATTGGTTCAGTTCGTTTTCGGTTGTTCGTTGGGTATTTGGCTCAGCTTTTTTATTACAGAGGGCTTTTAGGCCCTTGACCGAACGCGCTGAGGCACAGGCAGTGAGCTACGGAGGTGGACTATTTCCGTAGTAAATCATTTCGACTGATTTGTGTGGTTGGTATATATGGTATCCCAACTTTCTCACACGTTAGAATCCTGCAGCTATTTCTGCAAGTGCAATAACGCCTATATACGAGGGGCATTTGAAAAGTCAGTGCAGAGATGGCACCCCCGGCGCGTATGGTGGTCATGTTTAGCTAATAGCATCTTTGGAAAGAACGCACTCCAAGTTTCAGCCATTTTGGTCTATTTCTTTGAGTTTGGCATTCGTGTCAATCAGGGATTTCGAGTGATTGTCAAAGAGTGGGCGAAAAATGTTTTCTTGTCGTGATTAAACATTATGTAAGGAAAATCGCCTCAGGGAGCTAAAGATAAGCTTGATAAACATTATAGTAACTCTGCACCTGAGATGATAACAGTTTATAAGAGGTTCAAAATTTTCGGAGTGGCCATATGGGCACAAGTGACGCTAAACTTCCAGGACGCACCGTGGACTTTACGACTCCAAAAATCATTGATAAAATCCATGATATCTCGAATAAACGGGCAAATAATATTTTGCATAAACATCTGGACACGAGAAAGCTATCCGCAAGATGGGTGCCCTGATTGCTCACGCTTGACCAAAAACGAAATCGTTTGAAGTGTTTCAAGGAAGGTTTATAGCTGTTCAGGTAGAATCCGCAGGACTTTAAGTTTCGTTTCGTCACTGTGGAAGAAACATGGATACATTACTATACTACTGAGACCAAAGAACAATGTAAATAATGCTTTACCGAGGGAGTATCTGCACCTAAAAAGGAAAAGACTGGTCCTTTGGCCGAAAAGTTTATGGCGACGGTCTTTTCGAACTCGCAAAGGATAATCCTGATCGAATATCTGGAACAGGTGCATGTTATTCGTTGTTATTGGGCCGTTTGAAAAACTGAGCTGCAAGACAAACGCCGGCGATTGGCCCACAAAAAAAGTCTAGTTCCATCACGACAATGCACTAGCACACCACTCAGCAGTTGTTGTCCCAAAATTATTGGAAATAGGATTCCAATACGTTTCACATCCCCCCTTATTCTCCTGACCTAGCTCCGTATTTGTTCCCCAATCTGAAGAAACGCGGAACGAAGATTTCGGTCAAACGAGGAGCTGATCCCATAAACTAATAACTATTTTGCAGTCTTGCAATTCCTATTATTCGAAAGGGATCAACAAATTAGGACAGCGTTGGACGCAGTGAATAAGTCTAAAAGGAGACTATGTCGAAAAATAAAAATGGTTTTCCCCAAACACGTTAGTAGCTTTTATTTTTGCACAGACTTTCCAAACGCCCCTCGTATAGTTGACAGGGGACGAACATTGAATCTTTGTTCGGTGTGGATGCACACCTTCCGCAAACTCTTACGGATATCTGCGAAATGCCGCGAAAAATACGATTAATAGCTTCGTTCAATACGTTAGTGTGCTGATTAAAATTACTTTGACAGATAGCAGTAATGGTAAGCATGGTTGCCATCTCAAGCAAAACATGCTACGTGCTGAGTAAATCGCTACAAGTGCGTGCAAAACAAATAAAATAATAAATTCTTCAAATACGTTCAAATGTTTGTTAAGCTTATGGGACTTAACTACGGGGTCATCAGTCCCTAAACTTACAAACTACTTATGAACTACCTTGTACTAAAGACGGCACAAATATCCATGCCCGAGGGGGGATTCTAACCACCGACCGTAGTGGCCGTGCAGACCGTGACTGAAGCGCCTCAGTCTCCTCGGCCACCACGGCCGGCTCTTCAAATACGTTTAGATGGCAGTGCAGATGACGGTCATGGGACTGTAGCTACTGTACGGAAGATGCTGCATTTTAAAATGCCATAATAACACGTCATAGCAGTGTTAAGACAAGCGTTCAATCACATTGTGTTTATAAATGAAAAACTATACCTTGGCCGATTTGAAAACTTCTTTATTCTTCGCGGAGGGCGGGGGAGGGGGCAGTTGTAAGATGCCTTGTGTTGACCAGTGTAGATACCACTAGGTAGCTGGTCGACAGAAAACTAACAATAGTCAGGAGCGAACAAGACTTTCCATCGTCGTGTCGCAGGGGTGCAACTTCATTGTGTTGAGGCAAGTGTGAAATTATTTTTTTACAATTGTGACATAAAGATGCCGGTTTTATCGTAAATGAGGCGGTGACAACTGAAGTGCCTCTTGTTCTTAAATAGCTGAAGTCGATACATTAATTCTAAAAACTGTGAACTGCAGATTTATAAACAGCGGGAACGCAGAAAGTGCTCTGTTTAATAATTACCCGGTGTGTAGATTTCAGACCTCTCACACTCAAGTTATTCAATAGTGTAGTAACTCATTTTCATGACGTGAGCCGAGAATAAGACTAATTGTGAAATGACGATGTGCGAATTGCAGTCGGTCGGACCCAAAACATCAGGATTGTTGTGCACGGTACGGTCTGTTCGAACCGAGGCACCCGTTCTTAATTAGAGTTACAAACATGTATTGTTGTTTGTAATTACGGAAGGCGGTGTGTGAAATGCGTATATAGGTGAGTCGCTGTAAGCTGGTCTTTGACAGTTGCAGAAAGTTAGTCTCACAGCTTCCTGTGCGTGCTGCCGCCGGAGGTGTTACGCAATTTTGTATATGTTCAAATGTTCAAATGTTTGTAGAACTTATGGGACTTAACTACGGGGTCATCAGTCCCTAAGCTTACAAACTACTTATGAACTAACTTGTACTAAAGACGGAACAAACATCCATGCCCTAGGGGGGATTCGAACCCCCGACCGTAGTGGCCGTGCAGACCGTGACTGGAACGCCTCAGTCCCCTCGGCCACCGCGGCCGGCTTTGTATATGACTACTCCATATTATAGTTTCATCCTCAAGCAGTTTACACTTCTGAATAATATAATAATTGCAGCAGTCTATATCGCAATGTGATATTTATTTTATCTTATGATGATGACCGGTTTCGATCAATAAACATCATCCTCAAATCATGACCACGCTGAGCTGTCCCGTCTGTTGAGGAGCAACCTCTCACCATGACATGATCTGAGGATGATCTGTATTGATCGAAACGGGTCATCATCATAGCCGGCTGCGGTGACCGAGCGGTCTGCGGCGTGCCAGTCACTGTCTGCACGGCCGCTGCGGTCGGGGTTCGAATCCCCCCTCGGGCATGGATGTTTGTGAAGTCTTTAGTATAAGCTAGTTCATAAGTAGTTTGTACGTTTAGGGACTGATGACCCCAAAGTCTTATAAGTTTAATAAAAAAAATTTTTTTTGTCATCATCATAAAATAAAATAAATATCGTTCTGCGATCTAGACTGATGAAGGTATTATATTATTAAAAACACTTTTTGATCGCTGGCTCCGTACTAGAAATCAGGCCGACAGAGAAAATTATGTGGAAGAAAGACACAAAGCCAAACGGATAATTGCAGTCTCCAAGCAGAAATCATGGGAAGACTTTGGAAATGAGCTAGAAACTCTGCGTCAAGCCGCAGGACAACCAATAGGAGCGTAATTACTAGTTTTAGAAAGGGAGGCAAGAAGGAATTAACAAGTGTTTTGGACAGGTCACGAAAGCTACTAGTCAATCCTATGGATGCCTTGAGCAGATGGAGGGATTATTTTGAAGAATTGCTCAATGTAGGTGAAACGTTCAATGGTGTGTCAGATTTTGAGGTAGAATGGGACGGGAATGATGATGGAAACAGGATCACATTTGTGGGAGAAAATGGTCAATAGATTGCAATGCAATAAAGCGGCTAGGGTGGATGAAATTAAGCCGGAACTCGTCACATACAGTGGAATGTCAGGTCTCAAATGGTTACACAGAATAATTGACAGGGCGTGGGAATCGGGACAGGTTCCGTCTGACTGGACGAAAGCGGTAATCACGCCAATTTTCAAACACGGAAACAGAAAAGATAGTAACAACTAACGAGGTATCTCTTTAATTAGAGTTGTACGCAAAATATTCTCAGGTACTGTTGAAAGGAGAGTGTGAGTATTAGTTGAGGACAAGTTAGGTGAAAATCAGTGTTGGTTTAGGCCTCTTAGAGGCTACCAGGGCGAGATATTTAGCTTACGGCAGATAACGGAGAAGTGCCATGAGTGGAACAGGGAATTGTATCTATGTTTTATAGATCTAGAATAGTGTTATAGCCGTGTTCCTAGGAGGAAGCTATTGTCAGTTCTACGGGATTATGAAAATGTTCAAATGTTTGTTAAGCTTATGGGACTTAACTACGGTGTCATCAGTCCCTAAACTTACAAACTACTTATGAACTAGCTAATTCTAAGGACGGCACAAATATCCATGCCCGAGGTGGTATTCGAACCCCCGACCGTAGTGGTCGTGCAGACAGTGACTGGAGCGCCTCAGTCCCCTCGGCCACCGCGGCCGGCGAGGATTATGAAATAGGAGGCAAACTTCTGCAGGCATTTAAAGCTCTTACGTAGAGTAGACGGCAAATTAAGATCATGTTTCAGGGTAGTTTCAGGGGTAAGACCTGTCACCACTGTTGTTTATACTATTCATGGATCATGTGTTGGAAACAGTGGCAGGGCGAAATTAAAAAAGGTAAACACAAAATAAGCAGTCTCGCATATGCGGATGACTTAGTTGTAATGGCAGATGCGATTGAAAGGTTGCAAACTAATATTTCAGTCGATCAGAGGTGTAAGGGTTATGATATGAAGATCAGCATCTCCAAAACAATAGTAATGTCTGTGGGAAAGAGATTTATACAGACTGAGTGCCAAATGAGAGGAACCAAGTTATAACAAGTAGACAGTTTCAATTGCCTTGGATGTATTTTCTCACAAGATGGCTACACACACACACACACACACACACACAAAAGTTTGTTGAGCTTATGGGACTTAAATACGGGGTCATCAGTCTCTAAATTAACTTATGAACTGGCTTACACTAAAGACGGCACAAACATCCATGCCCCAGGAGGGATTCGAACCTCCGACCGCAGCGGCCGTGCAGACCGCTCGCCCACTGTGGCCGTCTATGACAACATAGCGATCGAGGTGCAGCAAAGCTAATGCACTGATCACTCAGTTAAGATCTATTCTCATCTGCAAGAAGGAAGTAAGTACCAAGACTAAGCTAGCAGTGCACCCCCCTTTCGACCAACTTTGTTGTATGCGAGTGAACGTTGGGTGGACACAGGTTATTTTATTGATAAGGTAGAGGTTACAGATATGAAAGTAGCAAGAATGATTGCAGGTACTATTAGATGGTACAATGGCAAGAGAGTGTCAGTAATGAGGAAATCAAAGAAAAACTAGGAATTAACACCATAAATGAAGCAGAGCGAAAAGGCTGAGATGGTGGGATCATGTTACACGCATGGGAGAAGCAAGGTTACCTTAGAGACTCATTGGCTCGGCAGCGGAGGATAAGAGGAGTCGAGGTAGACCAAGAAGAAAGTACTTAGATTCGGAGCAGAATGATTTTGAAGTAAAAGGCTTAACATCAGACGAGGCATCAATGTTAGGATTGATAAAGGGATTATGGAGGAATTTTATTAGAGGAATTATGCTGCAGGCTGAACGCTGAAAGGCATAATCACTCTTTAATAATGATGATGTTTATTTTCCATGGAAACAACGTTCCATAAAATATTAGTTTTCACTTTGTTGCTGAAAGCTTGCCTTAGAAATGTACGTTGACAGGAACTAACTTACGCCGACCCAACTATAGTGTCGATTCAATGGAAAACCTGGGGCTCAGCAGCTTTGACAAATGTAAAATGACACATTGACCACAGCACTTTA
This sequence comes from Locusta migratoria, assembly GCA_026315105.1. Taxonomy (NCBI): domain Eukaryota; kingdom Metazoa; phylum Arthropoda; class Insecta; order Orthoptera; family Acrididae; genus Locusta; species Locusta migratoria. Next base: position 275,513,929 of record CM048749.1, on the reverse strand, counting down.
TTTTTTATCTCAATGCTACCTGGTTTCGGTTAGTTTACCATTTTCAAGCGTTAGAATAATTTAGCTAATAACTTAAAATGTCATAACTCAAAAATGAAAAATTGTAAAATGAGTATTTGTCATCATTACTGTAGTCCTTCCACTGTGGAAATAAGGAGTACAGTAATGATGACAAATACTTATTTTACAGTTTAGCATTTTTGTGTTATGACATAATAAGCTATTAGCTAAACTCTGCTAATGCTTGAAACCGTTAGCATTGAGATAAAAAATAAGCAGCTATGGCCAATATGTCATTTTACAATTTAAAAGTGTGACAAGTATAGCTGACGAACCACTAGGGTGTTGGAATACATCAAGCGTTAGTTGAACGGAACCTGTCACTACAAGAGGATACGATAATAGAGAAGAGTTTATAAATGTCTCTCGACGCTGTTGCTAGAGGAGTTATATTTGGACTACATGCTTACGAATTATGGATCAACAACGCGGCCGTCGACGACTCACTGACAGCACCAGCCAAATGATAAAAGACTTCAAACCCAGTGATACAAGTTTGGGCCTTGTTCGTTGTCTTCCAGCATTAAACTTTAAAGCTATACATTGAACAGAGTAATGTACCGCATACTGTATGTATTTAATCAACCGAAAACAGTTTTGGAAATGCGAAACGTTACCTATAAATTTTTTGAAGTTTCCTGAATGCGTGCTCTAGTTTCCTGCCTCTTCAGACAGATAACGTAGATACAGGACCGCTTCAGAATATCGTTTGTAAATTATGAACGGTACAGGCAGTGTACCGTCATTGAATTTCTCACGGCAGAGAGAAGTGTTTTAAAGGACTGTTCAGAAATGTTTGTGCAGAGTTTTGTCGAGAATCTTCTCTGGATAAAAGTACAATTAGTCGCCGGGCAAAGGGGGTTAATTCCTCAGAAGGCGATTAGCGGAACTCCAAGATGCGGTGGTCGGGGAGGCGCGGCCACGTCTGCCACAGTTACAATAGGTACCTCCAATTTGCTATTCTTCGGAAAATTACCGATAACTTCAAATGTTTGTAAAGCTGTGGGACATGCGACAGTGGCAAAATTTTAAACATCACACGTTTGCTGGAGCCCATCCAAACTGAGGAAATCTGTTGGCTTTCGCCCATTACATTGGTCTGTGGGGGGGCTTTAGAAGGCTTAGAAAGGAACCATTTATTCACGGACGGTTCCTCAGAAAATCACGAAAAACCGTAATTTTTGGAAACTAAAATTACTAATTGTGGGGATGGACGCTATCCGTTACAAATCGTCGAATTTTTTACCAAATGTTGTTAAGATGATAATCTCAAAATATGTTTAAATTTTTTTCTGTAATTTCCGTTACCGAAACCCAGAGGTTCAAACAGATCGTACTTTTTCACAAAATCACAAAACCCGCTTTTTAGGTGGTTTTGCAACGTGGGTCGCAAATATCAAAACCGGCCATAGTAAATTCTTCAAATATTTGCAATACATCCTGTACGCATTTATGAAGAAACGGCCTTTTCTCCGTTTTCTAAAATCTTTCTTCGTTATCAAGATACAACCAAAGAACCGGATTGTTTCACTACAGAAGTGCGTATTGTCTTCAAAGACGGCGTTCATGCTGCAGTAAAATTCACCATACGATTAGAAAAAATCAGCTTCGCTAAAAATAATCACTTTTGCACATCTTACAGATTGACATCGTCGCTAGATTATCCAGTTTAAACTATTTTAAATAGTCAAACTTGTAAATAGTAAAAAAAATAATAGTTCGCAGAGGTAAAAACATATTGCGTACACTTTTAGAACGGTTGATTTAAGGTCATACATTGCTGTGATTGAAATGTAGATAAATATCGAAATTTCACTGGAAGTTGACAGCATAATAACACCATATATGGTTCACGAGATTGCCGGCCGCGGTGGCCGAGGTGACTAAGGCGCTTCAGTCACGGTCAGCACGGCCACTACGGTCGGGGGTTCGAATCCCCCCTCGGGCATGGATATTTGTGCCGTCCTAGTTCGTAAGTAGTTCATAAGTAGTTTGTAAGTTTAGGGACTGATGACCCCGTAGTTAAGTCCCATAGACTATACAAACATTTGAACATTTGTTCACGAGATTCAACCGTGCAGGATAACTCGCGACAGCAATATGTTCAGAAATGCGGTATTTAAAGGGTAGTATCTCAGATAGTGACAAATGAGTGAAATGTTGTGTCTACGTTGTCTAGATGTTATCTATAAAAACCATTTCCCATTTTCGTAAATCTGTATTCATTATCACGATATCCTAGCAAAATCATAATTTTCGGCATCGAAAGTTCCAGTTGTCTTCATTAGCACATCTACACTTTCTATTCACAGCAAAATGTCGCAGTTTTTATTAGATGTTCTTTAGGCGTAAATTCCAGGAAGCCTTGAAACCTTTCCGTAACACTAGGCGTGACCTAGATGCGTCGGTTCCGTGTTACCGCATATGTGCACGTAGAATATTCACGTAATATCCGGTCTCTACTGTAATTGTTGTTTTAACTAACGTAGAGAACGAACAGCAAGGCTTATCGGTTCGAAGGTCACGACAATATGATTATAGTCGCCATTTGCTCAAAATGTTCAAATGTTTGTTAATGTATGGATCTTAAATACTGTGGTTATCAGTCCCTAGGCTTACGCACTACTTAAATAAATTTGAACTGAGGACAAAGCACACACACACACACACACACACACACACACACACATACACACACACACACACACACACACACACACACACGTGACCGAAGGAGGGCTCTAACCTCTGGCGGGAGCGGTTACCCTAGTAAAACAGCTGAACATTTATATCAACCCCTCCTCCCTTTCTTCTTCGGCAAATATATTCTTACTAACTCATCATGGTCAAGAAAAGATTGAAAGTGGCAATTCCAATCACAGGAAAGAATGATACTGTCTACATCTGAAAGTTTCGTAAAACAGTCATAATATCTATTTTAAGGTAATCCGTACCCTCTTCAAATACATTTTTCTGGTGTATTCACTTTACTTTTTAATTTCATTTACCTCAGTAGTTTAAAGTACTTCATCAGGAACGCTTAAGCTATTTAGACGACAACGGTGAACAATTAGGTTCTCAAAATCGTTTCAACTCGAGTATTTCGTAAGACAAAACAAGAAGCTAAGGAAAAGAAGTAGAACCATGACAAGTTGTACAAAATTATCACGAGCAGTCAAAAGCACTTCACTGAGATTAATGCAGCCTAATGTGAGACAAACAATAAAACAATCTTACTGAAGATGGCACATGAAGGGGTTAATTATGTTTGGAAAATGTAACAAAAAATTGAAGTGTCTTGCATACCGCGGAATGTCATCATCATTCCGCCGCGGATTGGAGAGGTAAACACACAATGCGTAGACTATACATAAGCTGTAAACAGCAGCGTATACAATTTAGAGGTGATATCTTGTTGCATTCTCGAGACATTGGTTTCGTTTCCGACGGACGAAGAAGTCTGTGAGAAATTTTATTGGGTTGTCGTTGACTCTGATATCTCCTGTCGATAAGCTGCTGAATTGTTTTGTATATAAATATATCGAGGCATAGAAATAAACTGTTACATGTTTACTGACAAATTTTTTATGTAAGCATCACTCCGTGCTGTTCCAAGGAAAAGACAGGAACCAGCAAAAAAGACAAATATGTTCCTCCTTCAACAAAACATAGAAAATTGGGGATCCGTTGCTAATTCCTCATTCCGGATCAAAACTTTTTAATGCGAACATATTCGCGCCTTTTAATCCAGTACAGGCTAAATCCTTTATCTCAGTCTCTCATCGTAAAGAAGGGTTCATACACATCAACCTATCACTGTCTAGATACGTGTCACTCCCACTGTATCGTTTTCCTTCCATTAGCACCTTCTTTTGTCTTTGTCTGCCACTGCCAATGCTTTCAGCCTTCTCTCTCCGATTTGGGTGCCTTCTTCAACATTGTCAATTTTTCTTTCACATTGCTACTGCGTCTTTCTTCATCACAGTCTGCTCTTTGATTCTTCAATCACGGTTATCTGTTGTTAATACCTATCATTACGGATGCTTCACCTAGGGGTATACATGTAGACTGCGAGCAAGAGGAAATAACGGGCAGGCATATTACCGTCGTAGCCGGTGATTTGTTGAGAATTCGGGCCGGACAAGATACATTCCTGGATAACGTAATTAATGAAATCGACCGCTGGTCCAAACGGCAAATGCGGTTTCGAATCCCGGTCCAGCACAAATTTTCAAATTCTCTACTGAATATATCGTCCTGCGTTTCAAGATGTCTGAATGCTTACAATTCCTATAATAGGCCCATGTTTAACGTGATAGAGATTACGTGGAAAACTTAAGTGTGACTTATTATGTGAAGTAAATAATTGGTGAAGAAACAAAATGTGCTGTATCACTTTCTCGGCAACACTCGTAAAAAGCTAGCCAGTTCTTGAATGTTAGTGATCTGCTTTCTGAAGACTTTTTTCTGTTGCATAAATGATGGAAATTGGATTGGTTTGGATTTCCCCATCAACCCACATCTTTGCAGCCTTGAAAAACTTTTAAATTACGTATATTTTTGCAACACTCTATCTCCCAAATAAAATTGCCTGTGATGTTTACGGTTTTTTTTTGTGTGTTACTTTTTAGATGACTAGCAGAGTGTATATATGTATTAGACGAAAACCCGGCGTTTCCCGGGATGTTTAATATATTTCTGCATTTATTCCTTTCTTATGTTAGTTCACTTCCTTCTTACTCCTTTATCTACAGCCTTCTCACTCTGCGCAGTTCACCTTATCTGTAGTGAATTTCATCCTATATTTTCTTTTAACCTGACACAATCCTTAGTTGTCATTTCTGCTCAATAACATGTAACACAATAAAGTAATTTTCCAGGGACGTAGAATGGAATATTGGGAAACTGCAACCGAAATGTTTTTCTAATAAAGTTCCTGCTCCTACTGAAACAGTTACCTATCGGTGGGCAGTATGTGCAATAACTTTAGTTGTAACTACTCCCGTGGCTCAGGAGGAGATGTGAAACATGTACGCGTGATGCAATAGTTTTTCCCGTACTTCACTGTTATGGCATCATAACTGAACGATATGTTCTATGTGATCTTTACATCCACAGCGTCCTCCCTCTTGCACTGAAGGTCAAGTGTGCAAAATTTCGTCAAGAATGAAAAAGGTTTTAATATTTGTAAACCTATGGGACCAACCTACTGTGGCCATCAGTCCCTGGTCCTACAAACCATTAAACTCACTTGAACTAAGCTGAGGACAACACACACACACACACACACACACACACATGCTCGCGGGACGACTTTGACCTCCGACGGGAGCAGCCTATCAGTGCCTGTCATGGCATCTAGGACCGCTCAAATGTTCAAATGTTCAAATGTTTGTATAGTTTATGGGACTTAACTACGGGGTCATCAGTCCCTAAACATAAAAACTACTTATGAATTACTTACGAACTAGGACTGCACAAATATCCATGCCCGAGGGGGGATTCGAACCCCCGACCGTAGTGGCCGTGCAGACCGTGACTGGAGCGCCTCAGTCCCCTCGGCCACCGCGGCCGGCTAGGACCGCTCAGCCACTCCCGCGTGACACGAGAACAAAACAGCAAAACTGTAGATTTGTTTGCAGTACCAACACACGGTCACTTTACTATGCAACATCATGCAAAAGGGCAAGAATCCGGAGCAAAATCTAATATATAAAGCAGAGTGTCCATATGTTGTTGTGTACGTGTTGCATCCAAATCTACAGTTTTGTTCTAATCTTTATGAAATTTTGTGCACGTAAGCTTCAATCATGGCCGCGGTGGAGTAGTCGAGCGGTCTAAGGCGCCTCGCTGCCGAGTTCGCGGTTGCTCGCTCTCGGAGGTTCGAGTCCTCCTTGGGTAATGGGTGTGTGTGTTGCCCTTAGGTTACCTTACCTTAGTTTAAGTAGTTTGTAAGCTACGGACTGATGACCACGCAGTTTGGTCCGATAGATTTACAAACATTTGAACATTTTTGAACTTTAGTCCATTAGGGCGGTCGCCGTAAGTGTAAGAATCACGTACACTATATAGTTCACGAGATATGACGTCATAAACAATCAGATGCGCAAAAAAACTGCTGCATTTAGTGACAATGCTGCTCATTTTCTCCTAAATCACTGGACCAATTTCAACCAAATTGGGTACACACATTCCTTGCCGTTAGTTAACATTTGCTGGAGGGTTAATAATCACATACGACACATGGTTCAGAACGCGGCCAACGGGAAATAGAGGCCCCAGCGCAGACGTCATGCCACGTAAGCAATGTTGTTCCGAGCCGGCGTGATCGCTAGCTCAGTGGCTGCCCGCTATGACGCAGTGGGCAGTGCCCCAGCGGCCGGCCAATCGGCTAGCAATCGCGCCGGCTCGGAGCTACCCATTTACAAGGTCTTTGTAACTACATTGCTTACGTGACATGATGTGTGCGCTGAAGCGTGTCTTTCTCGCCGGCCACGGTTCAGAAATTATGACGTCATAAGCAACATAAATCGCAAAAAAACTGCCACTTAAAGCGGCGAGACTTTTAAATTCGCTATATGACAACGAAAGTTGTCTTGCAACAAACTTAAAACATAATTTCAAACCTTTATTACACTTTTCTCGCTGTTAACCATAGAAAAATGATGAAATGAAAAACGTTTCTCGCTTTTACTACTTTTCCGCTGTTTATGGAATAAAACTACGGCATTCGGTATGATGTTAAGATTTATAATTTGTACGCTAAAAATTGTAGCCGCAGGAAATTTTACAGACAGTATACCCGCATATAGTTGAATGTACTTTCTAAATTGTATCACACTAAAATACGTAGTTCATGTGATATAAGCACGTAAACGGTTCGTGGGAAACAGCCCCATCAAGCACCAAGTTTTAACCTATTATTTCGTCACTACTAATTATATTCACAACAGATCCTACAGACATACAGCTCTTATACAAATGAATATATACCAGGAAAATGGCAGCAATAAATAAATAAATACCCGGGCAGCGCCGGATTTTCAGCTAGTGTTAAAATGTTTGTAAATCTATGGAACTACTCTGCTCATCAGTCCCTAGGCTTGCAAAATACTTAACCTAACTTACGCTAAGGACAATAAGTACAGCCATGTTCAAGGGAGGACTCGAACTTTCGATGGGGAGCAGCGGCGCGCTCCGCAGCAAGGTGCCTTAGAACGCTCGGCCACTCCAACTCGGCCAGGCGCTACTCACAGCACCAGAAACGTAATTGTTGACATTTTCTCATTAAAATAATCCGCAGATATTACCGGACTGCTTAGGATGCAACATTTCATCAGAAGTTAGCGTTGATTGCAGTCAAGGCTAATAATCTCAGACAAAAAGAAATGTATAATGGATTAATGGCTGAATCTCAGACAATGGCGATTCTCGGTAAAACGAGGAATCATAAACTAAGTAGTACTTAATAACTGCATCATTAGTACGTAAATTTGCGATATTTGCTAGACAAACAATTGCATAAACCCCAAGCTTTATTAAGGAATTAAACGTTATATGACAACATTACAAGAAATCAAATGCCCAAATGTTTGTAAATCTATTGCACGAAACTGCTATATCACAAGTCTCTAGACTTAAAAACTACTTAAACTAACTTACACTAAGGACAACGCTGGCCGCGGTGGCCGAGGGGACTGAGGCGCTCCAGTCACGGTCTGCACGGCCACTACGGTTGGGGGTTCGAATCCCCCCTCGGGCATGGTTATTTGTGCCGTCCTAGTTCGTAAGTAGTTTGTAAGTTTAGGGACTGATGACCCCGTAGTTAAGTCCCATAAGCTTAACAAACATTTGCACATTTGAACTAAGGACAACACACACACACACACACACACACACACACACACTACAAATTGCTTGGTAGAAATTTAATTTAAATGTCTCTTCTAATGAAATAAAAGAGTTCATCAAGAAGAAAGAAAATAGTCATGAGCCGAGAACAAGTCTTCATATACGACGTTAAAACTGTCTAGTTGTAAAGTTCCTAACAGTCAGCACAATCTTCCACTCTCTTTTAAATTTTCTCAGTTTCACCCTCACTCCTATTACTAGGAATACATGCACTTATGGACCTATTTGCACTAGATAAAGACGGCCGCAGTGGTCCAGCGGTCTGCGGGACGCCAGTCTCAGTATGCACACGTTGGGGGGTTCGAATCCCCCCTCGGGCATGGATGTTTGTGTCGTCTTCAGTATAAGGTAGTTCATATGTAGTTTGTAAGTTTAGGGACTGATGGCCCCGCAGTTAAGTTCCTTAAGCTTAACAAACATTTGAACATTTTTTGCACTAGATAACGCATATTACATGAGGGGCCGTAGGTTTCACCAATTCTTCAGACTGGTTAAACAAAGTTCTTTTGGTTTAATACTGACCTTAGGTCACGAAGAAGATAATGTACCACGCAGTCTCAGCATACATGTCGCAGATTCTCGATGTCTGAAGCTAAGATGCTGTGAAAATTATTTAAGGGCTCTAACTACGATTTTCTTCATAAAACATGGGATGCCAGTGGATTTTAAATTTATTCTTTCAGCGTTTACAAACGCTCAGCGAAATTCATAAATCTAAACGGTACATTGAACGATAGTCACTTTACAATAAATAATAGTGCCATGGTAATAAATGTACACGTTTTATAATGCTCCGTAATGAGACAAGGTGCTACATGTTAACAACTCGAAGGTCGACACTGGATTGTACTAGGCCAGGTGTGACTTCTAGTTGCTGTGTCTGTCTCTTTCAACGCCAACGAACGTTCTAGATTCGTCGCTAGTATTTTGTTTATGTAAATTACAATGAACAAAGAACCAAATGGGTACAAATGAAAGCTTATTAACAGAAAAGTGTTACATTGAAATTACGCTATTATCTAATATTTACTTTCTTAAATACAATAAATGAAATGTCGGAATGATAGCACCGGGAGGGGAGGCGGCAGGCAATCAGATCACGTCTATGCTATAATGCCATGCTTTCTCACTGTCCATACATGATCAGTGCCATCTGTTATGCTTTTCCCACCCATTCCATCGATTACATCATGCTACTTTCCCTACTGTCAGCCGGTTACTTGGTTTCTAGGAAATTTACAAGTCCAAACTAAGACACGAAAACTCTGACTACTATTATTAAACCAATAAAAATATAAAATCAGACGTCACAACACATACATACGCTTCTGAGGGAGGGCTCGAACCTCTGGCTGGAACTGCCGCCCAGTCCGTAACATGACGCCTTAGACCACGCGACCATAGTCATCACTGATCTAAACTTTCTAATCGTAAAAATGGTTATAACTATTATTTCCAAAGACAGACGATGAATTTGATGAGTGAGTAGGGCCTGCTGCTCCCTTGGCATACTGTACACATGATATCAGGAAGCAAGTGCTCTGTTGTGACTCGTGAGCTGGTTGTGGTAACGCACGTACAGAGTTTGCGATCTAACTACGGCTGTTAGTACGTCACGAAAACAAATTCTCCAGCAATATGCTCGAGATGTTTATGCGCCGGTGTCATAACAGAAAGAGAATGCTTATGCCGCATGTCAGCGCGATATGTCGGCCAGCTCTGGTGAGCGGAGTGCTGGAAAACCCAGCACCGAGCCCGGCGCTGCTGAAATACTGAACCACACCCCATCTAAAACACCTTCTATAAATACAACTGGGAGCTGACGTAGCCACGAAACGTAGGGAACGCAGAAATTCAAATTTATTTTCAGTAACTTTAAGACATATTTGTTTTGCTAGAAGAAAGCAGTGCGTACAGAGTGAAGACAGAAACTGTAGCCTCCCACAATTACCCGGCAAGGTGGCGCAATTTCAACACACTGGCTATCCAGATTTAGTCTTTCCGTGATTTTTCTAAATCAATCTAAGTAAATGCTTGGATGTTTCGTTTGAAAGAGTGTGGTCCATTTCCTTCCCTATCCTACCCAAAAATTCGAGCGTGAGTTTAGTTTGTAGTGACCACACGGGACGTTAAACCCTAATCTTTCTTTCTTCCACAATAGTGTTTTACTGAGCTAATGCAGCGGGAGAGGTCTTTCTCTTTTCTTTTTCTCAGTTATTAAATTCAATTTTTCTTTGTGAACTGATCACTAAAACGGAGCAAAATATTTTGAATTTCAATATCCGAAAATCTGAAACTAACAATTTCAGTGTAGCTCTGTAATAAAAAAGCTGAACCAGGAACAAAAACAATCAGCTACCCCAACGAACAGAACAACCCAAGAAGAAGAAGGAAAAAAAGAAGGTGGTTCCTAAAAAAAAAAAAAAAAAAAAAAAAAAAAAAAAAAAATAAAATAAAATAAAATAAAATAAAATAAAATAAAATAAAAATTGTAAAGCTTATGGGGCTTAACTTCGGGGTCATCAGTCCCTAATCTTACAAACTACTTACGAACAGTGAAGCCAGTACTGTAAAAAATGTAAATTATGTTTTTTTTATTGAAACCATCATTGTAAACAACATCTACACCATATAGAAAATTAACAGCGAACAAAAATATGTGAACGTTTGGTAAAAATTACCATTAGATATGAAATTTGTGTAATTATTCTAAAAAGAAAAAACTGTCCATACAGAATTCGAAACACTGACCCTCGGGTTGTAAGGCCGGAACGCAACCACCTGTGCTACCCCGAGAGATGCTGCAATTCATTTCGGGACTAGTACTTACGGTTAGTTGCAAAACTTCAAAGTAGATTTTTTGGACAATTTTTGAGAGTTCCGTCCGAGTGGCTTTGGCTGTTATTTTGATTCTGAACTTCACGTACGATAAATATCAAGAAATTCCCGTGTGGTCTCTTTGTGAGTCGGTTGGAGCAGTTTTAATTAAATCTTAAAGAAATCTTCAAAAACGTTCAAATTTTTGTAAATGTATCGGACCAAACTGCGAGGTCATCAGTCCATAGCTTACAAACTACTTAAACCTAGGTAAACTAACCTAAGAACAACACACACACACCCATGCTCCAGGGAGGACTCGAACCTTCGCAGCGAGGCGCCTTAGACCGCTCAGCTACTCCACCGCAGCACGAAATCTTCAGATTTGCTTAGTAGAGGATCCTGTTGAGTTTGATAGCATTCAGATATTTATTGATTTCAAGAATATGAAGCGAAATACGGAAAAATGATTACTGTTTGGGAAAGTAACGGGCTGTATGACATTTGGACTATACCAAATTTCAGAAAATGCTTTTATTGGGTGCTATGATCTACGTGATATTATTCAACACAAAGAATAACTATCGACGGGGAACGGCCTCTTGCATCGTAGCATAGCGCATCAAAGCGCTCAGCCGCTCCGCCGAGGCGCCACAATAGAAATCCGGATGATATTCGTCGTAAAACCACATTAAATTTGCATCAATTCAGAGAACCTGCTTTGTTGAAGATGATCACATACGCATGGATCGCATAAAAGTTAACGGATGAAGGAGAACTCTTTGTTAATGTAAATGAACTTTTTCCGGTATCGCTCTTAAAATTCCCGTACGCCTGAAAAAATGTGCTTGGTGCTATAAACCATTATGTTTCGGTTGGTTTTACGACAAATGTCAAATCAAATGTTCAAATGTTTGTAGAGCTTATGGGACTTAGCTACGGAGTCATCAGTCACTATACTTACGAACTACTAATACTTAGGACGGCACAAATATCAATGCACGATGGGAGATTCGAACCCCCGACCGTAGCGGTCGTGCAGAACGTGACTAGCGCGCCGCAATCCCCTCGGCCACCGTGGCCGGCGACAAATATCATCCGGATTTCTGTTGCGGCATAACAAGCAATGCAGGCGATAGCGAATAAAATAATGATGTGAAAATTAAATTACTGCGACAAAATTGAATATTTTTTACTAATTTTACACAATGTACACTGTTTGTCGATATTCTGCAAAAAAAAAAAAAAAAAAAAAAAAAGTCGGACTATTCTGATTTAAAGAGAAAGGGGGGAAAACACTGAGCCGGCCGCGGTGGCCGAGCGTTCTGCGGCGCGTCAGTTACAGTCCGCACGGCCACTGCGGTCGGGGGTTCGAATCCCCCCTCGGGCGTGGATATTTGTGCCGTCCTTAGTATTAGCTAGTTCATAAGTAGTTTTTAAGTTTAGGGACTGATGCCCCGTAGTTAAGTCCCATAAGCTCTTCAAACATTTGAACATTTGATTTTTGAAAAACTAGGAGAAGACCGGCTAATGGTACCTCCAGCGTAGTAGTTCCAGACATTAATAGGTACGCCACTTGTTTGGAATGGCTAACGTTACGCGTCTTACATTGCGCAGTGACCTTCAGCATCAATGTTCTCGAAAACCAAGGCCCGTCGAAAAATAAAAAGCGGGTAGTCTCATAATCCGGGTATGTTCGTCAACAACAGGCTGTTCCAGCTCACGCGCTCTCCAGTGAGCTGTTGCAACACCGTGTAGACAACACCGTCAGGATAAAAGACATCACAAGAAGTCTGTGTCACGTCACACCGATAAGCTACCATCAAGCTCAGTGGATGGCGCTACGAGCCAGTGGGCCTTGCCCCAGCGGCCAGCCAGTAAGCGTGCTATGGCAGCCTATCAGTGTGTTGTAACACGGTCTTGTTGTGAGGCCTTGTGTCTAGACGGTGTTGGCTGTTGTCGCAAGGCGCACACGACTACAGCCAGTTGGACTGTGACGTCACGACTGCAGCCGCACACTCAATTCCCACCGCGGCCACAACTGTTTTTGAAATAGCAACAACTGAGACTGTTATTTTACTCCATGAAAATGCTGGACACAGTGACTCAGGTCAGTTCTCAGAGATAATATTATGTCTTTCGTTATTATAATTAATATAAAAGCTCTGTGATGCTGAATATCAACGATATGCTGTCCTGACTGGAATTTAATAAAGCATACACACAAGCATATATATATATATATATATATATATATATATATATATATATATATATATAAGGTAAGGTAAAGCAATCATCAATCCGAAGATTGGTTTGAACACCACAGTGCTTTACTAGGCATGGTCCTGTTTGGAGGTGGTATGCCGTTGCCTTCGTCCGACCTTCGAACTGATTTACCCAGCCAGTTATAGGGGAACCTACAGTTTAACGTGGGTTCCGAACCACGGTGCTACTCGGTATTTTTCACATGAGCAGTACTGCCAGAGGTGAAAGAAGTGGAAAGTGACATATAAAAACGAAGCATTATATTACATTCTTAAATTCCTATTTCATGGAACCAACATAATGAGTATCGCTTATAAAGTGTATTAGGAATTATCCCATTATTTTAATGAAGAAGTCATTGATTTCAGAAATTATTGCTAGAGTATCAGAAGACGCTAGAGGATGACGGACTGATTCATCAAGCTGAACCGTATTCCAATTTCTACTATGTTAATCGTAAATGTGACCTTCATAATTAAGATTTCTGTCGTATAGGTAAAAAGAATATGCTGTAAAACTTGCACTTTATTACTGAGTTGGGGCTCGAAATCAGCACCAATGTCGAGAATTCGATAGGACATAGTTTGCTTTGAGAGAAAAAGCCTTCAAAAGCTGTTAATTCATTTGGAATTACAGTGCTACAGCTACTAAGGACGATTTGACAACAGGTCCCAAGGAGAATAGTTTGCCAGAAATTGCTGTGATATGAGCTGCTAAGAAACTCGCAGGAATTACAGCTTCATTTTAATGTTCCCCAACAGAATTCATATATAATGTGAAAGAAATTACTGTAAGACTGGCTGCGCGAAATGCCCGTGTGGTTTAAGGCGTTATGCTACGGACGTAAGTCTAGGGACTGATGACCATAGCCGTTTGGTACAACACATTTACAAGCATTTGAACTGTTATATGTTTTCTATAGTTCCTAACATTCCTCACTAATAACATTATTTCACCTCACATCTTCGTATATGTTGCCCTTCAGAATAGAAATTAGTTCCTTGCGAACATTCCCTTGTATGCGCTCACAATCTACTGCTCAGAGACGATTGTAATTACACTGTGTATTTCTTTTCTTCTTTGTGCAAAGAAGAATTTTTGTGATACACTGGACATTGTGGTCTTACGTCTATCAGTGAAGAGAGACAGTTCTTTCAAGGAAGCCAGCATTGGGCTTACGTAACTACACCTTTTTGTTGTTGTAACAACTACACATTGACAAGAACTGGACGATTGCGTCTGCCGAGTACTAGCGTCTAGAGCACTAGATAAACGAGCTGAAAAATCAGCCATTTTGAATCCCAATCCGACGACAGGTGTTGTATGCTTTGTGTGGTGCAGCGAAGTGAATCAGCGAATATTTCGTGATTTTATGTTTCACAGTGTGAAATGGTTGGTTGTGCTGCTCCAAACTGCTAAAATAATAGCAGGGATGGTCCCTATAAGTTTTACCGGTTTCCTTAAGACATAGATCGGCTTTAAAGGTCGCTTTTAAATTCCAAACGACATGTATGGACAACAAAATCGAGCTACTACCTTTGTAACGTTAGGGAAAAAGCTTGTTTTATTTGTAATAGAAATAACTACGGTAACACAGACCTAGTAAAGAAAATAAATACCTATACATGTAAGAAATGGTTAATTTTAATTTTGCTACAGATTGTTAGCATAACACGATATACAGTGTGTTTAAAGTTACTTTTCTTGATTTTAAATATACCTTGTAAGGAGTTATTCTAAGGGCTGTTAATAGTATTTGAAGTGTTGCATGAGTGCAGCTGCCTTTACCCTGCTAGTGGCTTCAAAATTATATTATTTCGCTTTAGTTCAGTGGTTAATTTAAATGTGACTCTCAACAAAGGAATATGTACACGTAAGCCCAGCTGTGATCGGGATGTCTGAATAAATGAATAATTGAACTTCGCAAAGAATGGGAACAGGAAGAAGTCGTACATGAAAGGCATTACATTAAAAACTTAGCAAGCATCATTCACTTTATTTCAAAGTGCATCCTACCAAAGAGATTTCATTTAGTCGTTATCTAACGAAACCAGATATTCAAAGTTATTAAACACATTTTTGACGTAAAATCGTGTCTGAAATATGGTATGCGTAAAACATGCGAGACAATAGAGGAGGCAATACAGGATGAACAGTATCGCAATTTAACATTATTCCGTAATTGTGTTCGAGTACATCTCTTAGTTACCGTAAACGTATGTGGATGTCCAATTATATACCAGAGAGTACGATAATTGTAACGTAATTTAACTGTATTTGCTAAATATTTAGAACGGCAACATATGCCTTAACATGGAATGTAAGTGTATATTTTATATCTCTAAATATACGTCTAATCACTAATTTTCAGTTGCTTGCCTTTTACAGTCAAATGTAAGGCAATAAATTTACTAAGCCTTAATATTCTCTGCGTCAGGAAAGTATATTTAATGGCCTTAAGAGCATATTAAAATGCGTAAGTGTTCCCTAGTCTTTAAATGCACGCCTTGAATGTGGGATTCAAAATGACGGTTCTGCTTGTAATATCAGAGTCGAACATAAAGAGTCGCGAAACTACCAGTGATTTTCTGCAACTTCGCGATTGCAGCGCTGCCATGCGGCCGGATCGTAAAAACACATCGCGAAGCGATTGAGTAATGAATGTGTATTTGGATTGAAGCAGCATTTTCAAACTAACTTCGTATTTACGAGCTTTTGTGGTGCTATAAATTGTAGCAACTGTCAAAAATATAAGTCGGAAATCTCTCATTTACAAAGATTGCTCAGAAGTAACAGAGTAATGTTATGAATAACAGGTGTTCGTTTTCTGTGGTTAGTTATAATTTCAGGAATAGAAGTAAATCTTTAACAATTCATTCACGTTCAAACTTCTGCTGTTAATGAGAATCGCAAATACTTGACTACTACTTCATAATACTACTGCGGAAAAAAGTAATGTCTGCATGACTGCATTTGGTTCTTACGTCAGCTTCACAAAAATGATAACACTGTGTACTAACATGTTTTGTCGGTTACCTACTACTTTAATAAAGTGAATACGTAGCTAAAAATAAATATGTCCATATATAAACTGTTAATGTTAGCACGTCACGTTCTTGAAGATATTCAGTATTTATACCTGCCAAGTAGCTAAAAAATTATGATAGGTACACGAAAGGCACAGAAACAAGGACGAGGTGGAAAGATGGTTTAAACGACGATGTAGAATCTAGTCCACTACAATGTGAAAATCGTGTGTACATTTCAAAGCATTACAATGCCCGAACTTCGCTAAAACAAAACTCGTGCAACATGCCAGTACATACCGAGCACGCGAACATAATCATAATCAGTTTCTTTTATATACTTCAGCAGATCAGGTTGCAATTCGTTGCTGCTTTCAAAATGTTTCATACGATATTAATATGACTCGGGTATTGTGAACTGTATGAATTACACAGCACTGACAGTTTGTTAAATTATAGACCGCCATTAACAGAAACAGTGATATTACATTAATGATGTTTTCGTATTTGTATCAGAAACTTCACAGGAACGTTCAGTGACCAGGAAGTATGAAAGTAACAGCATTAAAAACGGCAACTTCTCAGTTTGCATCACAGTACTCAAACTCGAAGCTGGGAATTTGTATCTGACGGAAGGCATGCCTAGGTAGTCCTTGCAGGTGCGGTGATCACTGTGTCCCCAGTGGTGTAGGGGTCAGTGCAACTGCCTAGAAAGCTGGCGACCCGGGTTCGAATCCCGGCTGGGTACACATTTTCAGCTTTGCCCAATCGCAGTTGATGTCATATATTCTATGAATATTAATTTGAACATAAGTTTACTTATAAATAGACCAACACATACTTTGTTACTGACCCCTGCTGACTACCATCACTTAACCAGACTCCATACAGATGATCATCCATTATACATTTGGATGGCTGTTGCCTGCTGGTACTTGATAGTAGAACGGTAAGTCATCGAGTAAAACAGACGTGATATCTGGCGTTCCCCAGGGTAGCGGTATACGTCCCCTACTCTTCCTTGTGTTTATAAACGATTTAGAAGACAATCAGAATACCTCCCTTAGACTGTTCACGGATGTTGCTGTCGTTTATCGGTTAGTGAAGTCAACAGAAGATCAAAAGCAACTGCAAAGCGATTTAGACAAAATTTCTACATGTTGCGAAATTTGGCAAATGACACTAAATAAAGTGTGAAATAATACACATGGCCACTAAAAGAAATCCGCTGAACTTCAATTACGCGATAAATCAGTCAAATCTTAAGGTCGTAAATTCTACTAAATGCCTAGAAGTTTCAATTACGAACAACTGGAGAGAACACATAGAAAATATTGTGGGGAAGGTGAACCAAAGATTGCGTTTCATTGCCAAACGCTTCAAAGATGCACTAGCTCTACCAAAGAGACTGCCTACGTCACACTTGTGCGTCCTCTCCATTCCACTGTTATTCCCTACTGGCCGCTTGGAGGGCTAGTATCGCTTCAGCTGCCATTTTTTTCCTGGAGTTTCGCGACTGTCTGTGATAGACTGGCCGGCCGCGGTGGTCGAGGGGACTGCGGCGCGTCAGTCACGGTCTGCATGGCCACTACAGTCGGGGGTTCTAATCCCCCCCTCGGGCATGGATATTTGTGCCGTCCTTAGTGTTAGCTAGTTCATAAGTAGTTTGTAAGTTTAGGGACTGATGACCCTGTAGTTAAGTCCCATAAGCTATACAAACATTTGAACATTTGTGATACACTGTGGTACAATACAGTGCTCTACTAGCGTGCGAGACGTCAACTTGCCCCACCACCACAGGTTCGCGCTGGGATAGTGAGCGCTCGAGGGCGCTCCTGCTCGCAGAGCTGCCTGTTGGAACAGCCTGCTCTACAACGTATCCGAAACCCATCAAAATCCGTTATTTACACTTCTGATGGTACACTTGTTAGTACCGCCAGAAGAAACGTCACCTAGTGAGAGTACTGCCAAGTGTAGTGGCGTGCTGTCCCTGTACAATAGGAGAGCTGACTAGTGAGCAGAAGACGGGAGGTCGCGATCGACCCACCAGCTCGAGAGTGCCGTGGGCGGCGGCGTGCCTGACCAGCTCAACCTGCCGCCTGCATTTGGCACGCGGGCCCAGCCGGCTCCCAGAATTGGCAGAGCGAGCAGCGTGGGCGGCACAACTGGAGGCGTGGGCGGCGCAAGTGGAGGCGCCTGTCTTTCTCTAGCGGCCGTAGCATCCGCGTTCCTGCCGCGCAGGACTACACGCACCACAAGACAGACACGCGCACCTCTCCACTCGATAAAGGGCGGGCGTATGCGGGAGACTTTTTGTTGCGCAACTGTCTCGTTATTTCCACGGCGTCGGTACAGTCGTACATGTAAGGCTGTGTCCTATATGAGCGACGAAAGCGAGCGGCAGCGCGCGAAGCTTCAAGTGACAAATCTCAAACGCATGTATGGTTACGGGCCTGTCCTGCGTGTGCGACATCTGCCGCGCTGCGCGTCAGACGCGGCAGCGGGCGACGTTTGAGATCCAAACCTGCTTGAGTCTTGTCGCTGTCCACGCGCGACAAAGTGTCGAGGTTCGTTGAGGATCGTCGCTTGTAGAGGTTATAAAGAATGTCGCGACAATTCTGCGTGCAAATAATCCCAGAAGTTTATGGAACTGGGAGTATTTCTGAAGTAACAGAATATAAAATTGAAATTGTACATATGTTGAAGAATTGTGATATAGATAAGAAGTGTCCTAAAGGAACTAGTTAGTAAATTTTCTTTTGAACTTTATACTCGACTGAAGGAAAACTTAAAAATTTGCCATGATCAACGAGTTTTGAACAATTACTGGAATTTGTGTGCTTCATGCATTTGCAGTAACAACAGACGAGAGAGAGAGAGAGAGAGAGAGAGAGAGAGAGAGAGAGAGAGAGAGAGAGAACACTAGAATGTCAAACGAGATGCACATAACATTACATTTCTGAGTAAAATATCCTGATATCTTTGAGTAGGAATTAAATGTTTGAAATTAAATGTGAACTATATCGGTAAAAACTTAAGAAAATAATTTGTGATGCTTTCTAAAGTGAATATATAAACCTTTTCACAAAAACAGATGGAAGGGTTGTAGTTACAGGAATTACAATATAGAATGGAACGGGAATCTAACAAGCAACGGCGAAACTTACTACTTAGTAGCCCAGGTCACTATCCCTGTGCCAAGCCGACTTTTTTCATATCTGAACACAGTGATAATTTACTTTCGCCTTCCAATAAGACTCATTTCATACTTCAGTTGTTGATGGTTTGTAGTCACAAAATAAAAACTCTTTCACCACATAGTCGAAAGTATCTGTACTCGTCGTCGTGTTATCGAAGAATTTGGCTGCTTTCGTATTTAAATACAAAAAATGTTCAAAAGTTTCTAAGTCTAATGGACCTAACTATGTTGGTCATCAGTCCCTAGGCTTACAAACTACTTAAACGTATGCTAAGGATAACTCACACACCCGCGTCCGATTTCAAAGATTTATTTTTAATATTGTTATTACAATACAGGTCTTAATAATGTTTTGTGAATAGAAAAATGTTGTTGAGTCGTAGTCCATAGTACTACCAGAAAAAGATCCTCCAGGGAGCGTACAATATGTTGCAAAGTAACTCTCGCACCAGTAGTCAAAAATAAAATTTTATGTGTCAGCAAGACATGTCTGGGGACGACGTTATCGCATTATCAAGTTCTGAAAACCAAGGAAACATAAAACAAAATACAATAGTGCGCTATGTATCGACGATTCAACTACAAATATTCAAGTTAAACTAACACGCCAACCTAACATAAAACTTGTATGCCGCTAGGCAACATCATTAAACATAACAGCTGCTTATGTACTCAAAAACAAATCGTCGAGCTGAACCACGTATGCATCGGATGACACAAAGTTGTATACTAACGGACAACAGTTCTCAACTTCAAAGATTATTCACATGCATTAAAGTATTTTGTGCAACCAAGATTGCTTTTTATCAAAATATCTATTACGGTTGCTGTGCCAGCGACACAAAAACATGGAGTGGAGTGATTTTACGCATTAAAGCTGTCATTGGTGACCTACGATATTATTGTCCTGATGTGTAGGACAAACGGGAAGAAATTTTAAAGTTCGTTTTAAAGAGCACAGTAATAGAGAGAATGGCTCATCTGCACTAGAGAAGCACCTGAAAATTTCACAACATTCGTTGGGCTTCATAAAATTTTGAAGGTCGTTCACTATTAGAAGAAAGGTTGGTTGTTTACAATTTGGAAGAAATTGACATCTTTTGTATATTAAGTGAAGATTCCAGTAACTAGCTCAATGAGAAGATCTATCTAAAAGCCATTGGCACATTTTAGGATCTCATCCTTGCGAGGCACTGATGTGTTCTCCTGTTTTAAATATTGACGTCTTGCTTTTAACATTCCTGAGCAACTTAGGGCGTATTTCCATTATAATACCTTGTTGTCCTTAGGTTAGTTTAACTTAGTTTAAGTTGTTTGTAAGACTAGGGACTGATGACCAACATAGTTTGATCCCATGGAATTACAAATATTTGAACATTTTTTCCATTAGATGTCAGGACAGTAATATCATATGTGTGCCACAGGTACAGCAATAGTAATAGATATTTTGATAAAAACAGTTTAGGTTGCACAAAGTGCTTTAATACATATGGATAATCTCTGAAGTTGAGACCTGCTGTCCGTTAATGCACAACTTTGTGCAATCCGGTGACTATGTGATTCAGTTCGACTATTTGTTTTTGAGGAACTGCGGGGTCATCAGTCCCTAAACTTACAAATTACTTATGAACTAATAATAAAGACGACACAAACATCCATGCCCTAGGGTGGATTTGAACCCCGACGCATGAGGCTGTGCGATCCGCAACGTGGCGCTCCAGACCGCTCGGCTACTGCTGCGCGGCTTTGAGGAAGTAAGTAGGCAGCTATTATTAATGAAGTTGCCTGGGGGCGGATGAGTTTTATGGTAGGTTAGAACGTTAGTTTAACCTGGATACTTGTAGTTTAGTCGTTGATAAATAGCGCCCAATTTTATTTTACGATCCCTTGGTTTTCAGGTCTTGAAAATGCGATTAATATCTTCCCAAAACATGTCGTGCTGTCATTTAAGATTTCATTATTGACAACTGGTGCGTGAGTTACATTAATAATTAGTGAAACAGTCGTACGGTGACGTCAAAACAGATGATGTTATAAAGTAGTTGCGTCTATTGACAGCAGATAGAGCCCTGTGTCCACTCTCAACATTCTGCAGTGAACATTTATTAAGCTGTATCTGTTGATTCTGTTTCTTCTGCGGATGTAACTGTGGAGCACATAACATGCTTTGAACATCGTATGGCATGGAAAAACCTTCATCAGCAAACGAACGAATGGTCATTGGTTTGCCTTCTGGATCGTTAAGCAAAGTTCCGTCGTTCGATATGTTCAGAAGGCTACGTTAAAGCTTTTTGTCCATATTCTAATTATTAAAACTGAGGAATCACCTGCTGCTCCATGTGCACCAACATTATGAAGACTATTCACCTTTGTGAACTTGTCCATTGTACTAAGAAAAAAAAAACATTGAAAATGTGTGTGCTTCAGGCGACAGTTCGTCATCGTGTGCGAGCTCTCAAAAACCGTAGCATCAGGAAAGCACCGAAGACTAAATAGTTGCGCGACGAAGTTTTCCGTGTCGAAGTTTTCTGCGACGAAGTTTCCCGCACCCGCCGTAAGTTTCATGAGCCTTAGAAAAGCAGAGTGAAAACGTCTTGGAATTGTATTAAAATCTGTATACTGCTAAGATGAAAAAAACACCGGAAGCGGAATTCCACATAAGGGAGCCTGCAGCGGAATAGGCTAATGGTGTAGAACTGTGTCGGTGGACCAATTTCGATTAGAGGTTGCACTACGACTAACAAGCATTTACCTCACTAATGTCTTTATAAGACTGCCATAAAAAGAGATCAGTACAGCCTCTTAGAGTTTCCCATTCCACTGAACATTTATTTTGAACAGATGAATATGGAGTGGAAGAAATGATAGCATTTACAGATCAATTGCTCAAGCGGTATTGACACACGAGGCGTCGATCCCCGCAGAAACACTCATTTCAGTGCGTAGTGTAGTATACATCTACATGCATACTCCGCAAGCCACTTGACGGTGTGTAGCGGAGGATACCTTGAGTACCACTGTCGGTTTTCCCTCCTATTCCAGTCTCGTCATTGTTCGCGGAAAGTAAGATTGTCGGTATGCCTCTGTGTGGGGTTCTGGTTTTATGATCTCTTCGAGAGATATACATAGGAGAAATATACTGCTAGACTCCACGGTAAAGGTATGTTCTCGAAACTTCGACAAAAGTCCGAACTGAGCTACAGAGGCGTCTCTCTTGCATTGTCTTCCACTGGTGTTTATCGATCATCTCAGTAACGCTTTCAGAATTACTAAATCATCATGTAACGGGGCGCGCTTCTCTCCTTTAGATCTTCTCTACCTCCTCTATCAATCCCACCTCGTACGGATCCCACACCGATGAGCAGTGTTCAAGCAGTGGGCGAACAAGTGTACTTCCTTTGTTTTCAGACTGCATTTCCTTAGGATTCTTCCAATGAATCTCAGTCTGGCATCTGCCTTTCCGACGATTAATTTTATATGGTCGCTCCATTTTAATTTTTGACCTGTTATAGTGTAACTAAATGATAAAAGATCTTTGTTTCTATGTATTCGTAGCACATTACACTTGTCTACATAGAGATTCAATTGTCATTCCCTGCACCATGCGTCAATTCGTTACATATCCTTCTGCATTTCAATACAATTTTCAATTCTTACAACTTCTCTATATACTACAGCATAATCCTTGAAGAGCCTCAGTGAACTTCCGATGTTATCCGCAAGACATTAATAGGTACTGTGAATATCTACGGACACACGACATTCCCCTGTGGCACGCCTGACATCCCTCTTACTTCGTAAGACTTCTCTTCATTGAGAATAACATGCTGCGTTCTGTTATCTAGGAACACCTCAATCCAATCACACAATTGGTCTAATAGTCCAAATTCTCTTACTTTTGTTCATTAAACGACTACGGGGAACTGTATGAAATGCCTTGCGTAAGTCAAGAAACACGGTATCGACCTGAGAACCCGTATCTATGGCCCTCTGAGTCTCGTGGACGAATAGCGCGAGCTGGGTTTCACAAGATCGCCTTCTTCGAAACCCATGCTTATTCCTACAGAGCAGATTTCTAGTCTCCAGAAAATGTATTCTATTCGAACACAATACATGTTCCACAATTCTACAACTGACCGACGTTCGAGGTATAGGCCTATATTTCTACACATCTGTTCGACGTCCCTTCTTGACAACGAGGATGACCTGCGCCATTTTCCAATCATTTTAAACGCTACGCTCTTCTAGAGACCTACGGTACACTACTGCAAGAAGTGGGGCAAATTCCTTCGCATACTCTGTGTAAAATCGAACTGGTATCCCATCAGCTCCTGCGTCCTTTCTTCTTTTGAGCGGCAATGTTGGTATCCATTCGATCGATGGTGAATACTGTTTTGGGACACGCCTTTTCGACCATTTTACATGCAAGAGCTGTGGGTTAACGAATCGCGCGTGTCAATTGGACTCCCATAATATCGCACACCTTCTCTAATGCATAAAAATCCGTGCTGAGCATTGAAATTGTTGCACGTACTTCACGTGCAGTGAGAGCACCAGCTGTTACCCGAGGGCACAACATATTTTCACGTTGCAATAATGGCAGAAGAATGGGTGTTACAGTATCCTGTGCCTGCAACAGTTTCGGCTCATCGCACCACTGACGCTACGGTGGAGTGGTCGAGCGCTCCAAGGCGTTTTGCTGCAGAGCGCGCGGTCGCTTGCCGTTGGAAGTTCGAGTCCTCCCTTGGGAATGTGTGTGAGTGTGTAGTCCTTAGCATACGTTTTAAGTAGTTTGTAAGCCTACGGACTGATAACCGCAGCAGTTAAGTCCCTTACATTTACAAACATTTGAACATAATATACATGTGGCGTCTGTTCCGAAAGAACGGACGTCACTTCTGATCCTGCAGTTGTTATTATTAATTAATATTCATAGAATATATGACATCAACTGCGATTGGGCAAAGCTGAAAATGTGTACCCAGCCGGGATTCGAACCCGGGTCTCTTGCTTTCTAGGCAGTTGCGCTGACCCCTACGCCACTGGGGACACAGTGATCACCGCACCTGGAAGGACTACCTAGGCACGCCTCCCGTCAGATACAAATTCCCAGCTTCGCCCTGCCCACAGTACTCAAACTCGAAGCTGGGAATTTCTATCTGACGGGAGGCATGCCTAGGTAGTCCTTGCAGGTGCGGTGATCACTGTGTCCCCAGTGGTGTAGGGGTCAGCGCAACTGCCTAGAAAGCTGGAGACCCGGGTTCGAATCCCGGCTGGGTACACATTTTCAGCTTTGCCCAATCGCAGTTGATGTCATATATTCTATGAATATTAATTTGAACATAAGTTTACTTATAAATAGACCAACACATACTTTGTTACTGACCCCTGCTGACTACCATCACTTAACCAGACTCCATACAGATGATCATCCATTATACATTTGGATGGCTGTTGCCTGCTGGTACTTGATAGTAGAACGGTAAGTCATCGAGTAAAACAGACGTGATATCTGGCATTCCCCAGGGTATACGTCCCCTACTCTTCCTTGTGTATATAAACGATTTAGAAGACAATCAGAATACCTCCCTTAGACTGTTCACGGATGTTGCTGTCGTTTATCGGTTAGTGAAGTCAACAGAGGATCAAAAGCAACTGCAAAGCGATTTAGACAAAATTTCTACATGTTGCGAAATTTGGCAAATGACACTAAATAAAGTGTGAAATAATACACATGGCCACTAAAAGAAATCCGCTGAACTTCAATTACGCGATAAATCAGTCAAACCTTAAGGTCGTAAATTCTACTAAATGCCTAGAAGTTTCAATTACGAACAACTGGAGAGAACACATAGAAAATATTGTGGGGAAGGTGAACCAAAGATTGCGTTTCATTGCCAGACGCTTCGAAGATGCACTAGCTCTACCAAAGAGACTGCCTACGTCACACTTGTGCGTCCTCTCCTGGAGTACTGTTGCCCATTGTGGGACCCTCACCAGGTTAGACTGACGGGAGATATTGAGAAGGTTCGGAGAAGGGCAGCTCGTTTTGTTTTATCTCGTTACGGGGGGAGGGGGGGGGAAGCGTAACGGAAATGTTGCACGAATTGGGTTGGAAATCATTATAAGAAAGACGTTATTCATTGCGGCGTGATCTGTTTGCCAAGTTTCAATCACTGACTTTTACTTCTGAATTTAAAAATATTTTGCTAGCACCCACCTACTTAGGGAGACATGAACATCCCAATAAAATAAAAGAAATCAGATCGAAAACGGAACGATTTAGGTGTTCTTCCTTCCCGCTCGCTATTAGAGAATAGAACGGTAGAGAAAAGTTATGAAAGTGGTTAATTAACCCACTGCCAGGCACTTAAATGTGATTTGTAATCTATGTAGATGTAGATGTTATGTAGGTATCAAGGACGGATCTACGCACGAGAACATCTATATGAACCAAGCTCTGTGATGGTAGTCAGGACGGGTCTGAGTATGGTTAATATGAGTTACCCGTAAGTAGAGATAAAGAATTTACAACATTAACAGCTGAAGGTGTGTGTTGGTATATTTATAAGTAATTACAAAATCGATCTTACTCATCTTACACAAACAGGAGCATTCAAAGACATAAGTTCTAGGTAACACACACACCCATGTGCGAGAAGAACTTTCGACGACGGTCAACCGCACGCTCCACAGCAAGGCGCCTTAGAGCACTCGGACACTCCACCGTGGGTGCCGTGGAGCCAGTGTGTCCTGGACAAATGTACTCTACGAAGCAGAGCTCGCCTCGTCTACATCGTACGTGATAATGACCATCACTTGCGAGCACGAAAATTTTGCTGTCATCACTTGAGACCATGACCCCCCCATTCCATCCTACAAGTAATACTTACACAGCACTAGTCGAGACGTATATGTCGATGATGTGGCGTGATGTGGTGACGACCGCAGTCCCACTCCTGGCAATGGATTCGCAACACTTCGTCTTGGCACTTCTGCACTCACGATCCCTGTTGTCAGTGAAGTGTTAGCTGCGCTATCTGCAACTGTTACCTTAAAATTCGATCTTGGCGGATGCCTGTGGTGCCTGGACACCCAGAAACTCGTGTAAGGTTGTGATGATGAACACGTTACCATAGCAAGGAGCATCGTTGCATACCTAACATAGTACGTCCAACTCGTGTACTATTCTCCAAAAGGTGGGACCGTGACTCTGATGATCCAATTTAATGACGTCAGAGGCAGCGCAGTGTCAGGACATGCAAATCAATAGTTATATCTACTTCCGCTGCAGCATTTATGGTCACCGAGGAGCACTTACAATCAGTGATCTAATGGAGTTACACTGTTGTCAGAAAGTATGCGGGTATTTAGCAGTTGCTAAACAGAACATTCATAATGCTCAGACAAACATTGTACATTAGTACTACCAACTTATGGGCGAAATAACTAAATACTAATATAGCAGTTTACTAGATTTTCGTAAGAGACAAAATTTGGTTTATTCCCATTTTATGGGTCTATTTCACGTTGAAGTTAGTAATTCAAATGTTTGTAAATGTTAGGGACTTAAGTACATTGGTGATTGTCAGTTCATTCAGAGCGAATGTAGACATATTGAAATTTCGCCAATCTATTGTTAAGTCTCTACTCGAGCAATAATGTCATAATAAATATTTGCCTAGTCCACAATAGCAAATGATGGTACTGTACCTATTCATGTAAGAAAACATGCCGGTGAGCTCTGTGTCAGACCCTTCAGTGTAATTTGCAGAGTAACGAGTGAAGTCAGTCGCTCACACTGGCGCATATTTTTTTTTTTTTTTTTTTTTTTTTTTTTTTTTTTTTTTTTTTTTTTTAATTCTTAGGTGTTAACAGTCCCTTAAAAGATTTGTACTGCAATATATATATATATATATATATCACAATACCCTCAAATCAGTAATGATATAGAGCTGAAATCCGTGTTTTGACGTACATAAAAGCTAAACGACTATTGTCATACCTCACTCATGTCTTGTTGGTCACTCCGCGGTAGAGTGGCCGAGTGCATTGAGGCACTGTTCTCCGATGCGCGAGGTCGATTCCCATCGGGGGTTCTAATCCTTCCTCGGGAATGGTTGTTTGTTTTATATTAGTGTAAGTTTATAAGTAGTTTGTAAGTTTAGAGACCGATGACCCTGCAGTTAAGTCCCATAAGCTTAACAAACATTTGGACATTTTTTTTCTTTTTCATCTCAACATTCGAACTTGCGGGTAGGCATACATAATTCTTATTAATTCTGGTTTTGAAGTGTTACTTAGTTTGTGAATTGTGTTTATGTGTAAAAATATACAGGGTGAATCATCTAACACTTGCACCGCAAATATTGCGGAAACGGAAAATGCGGTTGATGTGCAGTTTTCACAGAATGGTGTGTTAGTCAAGGACTCATATTGTTAGCCAATAAACAGAGTGTAACAATACCTAAAAAGTTTATTTCTGATGCGAACGTACAATTTTTCTAACAGAACAATGATTGTTTCTATCATGCACTGGAAGTTTTGACACGAGCTGTGTACAAAGAATTTTGAATGACATTTTTATCACGTTTAGTTTGGCAGCTACAACCGTTCAAAGAGGCGGAGGCTACGACAGCGTAGCTGACTGGCTGGTGGTCATGAGACAGTGGGCCGTGCCCCAGGGGCTAGCCACTCGGCCAGTCAGCTACACTATCGCAGGCTCCGCCTTCGAAACTTTGAACAGTTGTAGCTGCCAAACTAAACGTGTTAAGAATGTCATTCAAAATTTTTTGTACACAGCAGGTGTCAAACATTCCAGAACATAATAGAAACAAACATTGTTCCATTATAAAAACTGTATGTTTGCATAAAAATACACTTTCTACGTAATATTACAATCTGATGGTTGGCTAGTGATACGAGCCCCTGACTACCAATCCATTCTGTGAAAACCGCACATTAATCGCACTTGGGCGTTTCCGGAATATTTCCGGAGCAAGTGTCACGTGATTCACCCTGTATTCATCGTTCAAATTAACCCTTTAATGCATGACTTTTTATTTGAAGCTATAAAAGATACTACGATTAATGTATAGTGCGTATATACTGAGAAAAATATTGAAAACAAAATTCCTTAAATTATTATGCACTACTGGCAACAAAATGTTCATAGCTGGTCAGCTGTTTGATGTCACTATTGTGCTTCTGATCTTTCCAGAAAGTAAGTCATAATGCAACAGCAGTATGTGATTGACTACTATTACATGGCAAAGGAGGAATACTAAAGCACATGATAGGAGTAACTCAATGCAGCGAACTGTCGAACTAATTTAGTAGCGCTCTGCGATTTATAATTTCTGGGACGAGTTACAAGCCTATGTAACACTATGTATACAAGCAGTTACAAATGAATTTGTGGTAAAATTTGAGAGATAATGGGAAAAATAAGGTATTTTGCTGATCAGTTACATTATGCATTCAAGGGTTAACAAAATGTATGTACGAAAATTAATAACCTGGGGAATAACAATGGAAATACTTAACGTAAAAAGAAGTAATTTTGAATGATTGAAAAGAACCGAAATTTTGCATTTCGCATATTTCTATCAAGGATATTGGAAATCAAATTCGGGACATTAAAGCTGAGACTAAATTAAATCTCTTTACATATTATTTTTCTGTTCCTAATAGTCACTAAAGCAGTGTTCACGTGCAATGCATCGATATATTTTTTTTTCAAGCAACAGGGGAACAGTATAGAACACAATTGATTTAATGTCGTGCAGTGTTATCTTGTGTTGCGTCCTCCGAGAGTAGCAATCAGAGTAACAAAGAATCTTCAACCAAGATTAGGCGGGACTGTTACGACCTATCACGTAGTGAGTGAATTACAGAAGACTTTGTTGTTAGGGAACCTCAGCTGTAATTCATATTACGGAAGACATAAATAGCTTCAGCTGTAAAATTCCTTTATTGATTCGAGACGACAACGTTAACAGCATTTTATGCTGCATATTTAGGTGTAACATGAATCAAGTGATTACGACATTGGTGTAGACGCAGCGCTCATGGTACTTCCCCTTCAGAGAGAATACATCCGCAACAGTTATGACATTTCACCGCTTTAGCGGATATTTTAACTCTACAAGAGCCGGTCCATGAACGCTGGGTCTTACTAGTTCACCAAGTCACACTGACTTGATTCGTACTGCTTAAAGTATTGTGAAACCCGTCGTGCCGAATCAGCAAGGGAACCTCTTCAAATGCACAGCTTCTTCAAGGAAGAGGAGGACCCACTTCACAAAGTTGTTATAGGTGTAGAACACAGCGAACATTCATGTTTGCATATAGACAATTAATAATTTGTGAAAACTTAACTTTTCTCGGCGTAATGAATTTTCAAACAATTACGGGTATGATGTCGGGAAAAGTCGTCGACCACTGACGATATTTCGACAGGAGCACAACCTGCCATTATCAGATACGATGGCACCTTAGGACATAGGAAACCGACGCATACTGATTTATACTTACATGCAAATAGCTGCCATCATCCATCCCAGACGATGAATGTTCTTAGAACACTGGTCCATAGAGCACACGTTATTGCTGATGAGAGCAGTCTGCAGGACATTCTTCTACACCTGACGAGAGTTTTTGAAGCAAACGGGTATTTTTCACAGCAGATACATAAGGCACTACGTATGAAGTCAACGGTACGTCGAAAGAACACAGAAAATAGTGCAGAATGTCGTCGAAAATCGGACGGCTTCTGAACAAAGTTAAAGTAATTTTTCGGCCCCCACCAAAGACAGCAGCACTTTTGGGTTCTATCGAAGATGATTTGGAGCTCCGGAAGGCAGGGGTTTACAATATCCCCTGTGAATGTGGCTTTTCGTACATAGGACAGACGACACGTACAGTCGAAGACAGATGTAGGGAACACCAAAGATAGACCCACCTCTTACAACCTAATAAATCGGCAGTGGCAGAGCACTGTATTGATACTGGACTCACCATGACATACGAAAACGTCAAAATTTCAGCCTACACTTCATCTTTCTGGGACTCAGTGGGGAAAGAAGCAATTGAAATTCGCTTGGGGACGAATTTAATTAACACAGACAGCGACTTCATTTTATATAAATCTTGGAATCTGGCACTTTCTTTAATAAATTTACAAAGACGCTGCCACAGCACAGATCATAACACATCAATTTCTCCGCAGTAATCGACCATGCAGCCACAGACATAATTTACACACACGTGTACTTCCTTGCCGCCGAGCTACGTCTTTGGCGCCTTGTTGTATCTGTGGCCGCATGTGCAGTAGCGCGTCCCGCGCGTTCTTAAGCACGAAGAGCGTGCTGGAGCGTCAGTCTTCGACTGTCTCTGAAGATGGCTGAACGGTTCTCAGCCGAAATGTTAGATGAAGTTAACTTTACGCGGCTGCACGCCCGAAATTTCTTAGAACAGTCATTGCGCCGCGAAAACATGAAGAAACACAACAAAATACTGCAGTTAACATTGCACTACGTCGTCTGCCACAAAAGCATTCCACGTCGAAATAACGTATCATTAATAACTTTCGTTCAGAATGAAACTTTCACTCTGCAGCGGAGTGTGCGCTGTTATGACTTTCGTTGTTGCCACGCTGAAATAAGTACAGATTTGTTGCAAAGGACACAGACATATACTAGTGAAAAAATTCTGGCTGTCACTACTGCTTCCATACTTTGCACTGGTTGCATATCTACCATGCTCGATCAAGTATTAACAACAAAAAATGAAAATATTTTTAAAGAAGTTGTAGACATTAAAAAGTGTAGTTCATCACCCACAGGAGCGACAGAAGAAGAAATATCTCAGAAACACACCAACAGCAAGTAGAAAACAGCATTTTTTTCGTGGTGTGTACTTCAAGGGAATTACAGGATAGGCCATCTGAAACTTCACACTTGGGGCAGCTAAGTGCCAATACTCAAACTGAGATCAAACAAGGCAAAACATTTGGTGTTATTTGACGAAATAATTGTCGTTTTATCACTTCAATTTGTGCATTTAGAGGCTGAACACACTTTAGGCATATTATAGCAGCAAAATTGTACAGGCAATACACACTAAATGCAATGTATAACAAATACAACACTTCAAGCTCAACAACAACATAAGAATGACAGACCACTCTCAAGTGTAAAGACCACCAAAAATATGGCTGCCAAGTTTACACAGGGTGCCACAAAGAGCGCTGTAGCTCGTGTGTCAGCCACTCTATGAAATTTCAGCTCGTTGCTGTATTACCTTCCTTGTTTACCAAAATGTTCAAATGTTTGTAGAACTTATGGGACTTAACTACGGGGTCATCAGTCCCTAAGCTTAGAAACTACTTATGAACTAGCCAAGACTAAGGACGTCACAAATATCCGTGCCCGAGGGGGGGGGGGGGGGATTCTAACCCCCGACCGTAGTGGTCGTGCAGACCGTGACTGGAGCGCCTCAGTCCCCTCGGCCACCGCGGCCGGCCCTTGTTTACCCTTTGCAAACCGAGGTATTCACTTGCACATTACCTCTTCGAGTACGGTTGAGCCTTGAAATTGACAGGGTGTGCTACTGTCCAAATATCGACAGTGGTCGACGACGTCACCCTGCAGCGTATAAATTCTTAATTTGATGAAAAAAAGAAGCTTGAGAGTGAACTCTAGATTGGCAAAACACGTTGATCATGTAACCATGACGCTGGTTGTCGCATGGTTAAGCTTGCACCGTTCGATATTATGCTTCTTATTTCATAGTTCAGTGCACCTTCTTCCAGTTTCCTTGCTTAATCCATGTTCAGTTTTTGACGGATCCTTTAGCGGGTCATCTTACCATAAAATCCGAGGCGAATGCGATGCGGAGTTTCCCTTTTTACTCTTTGAATAGCAGTGCCCCATTGCAGGAAACTGGTGACACAGAAGTGGTGACCTTGAGTGTGCGTCAGGTAAGGCGGCAGTGGGCCCGGCAGACCAGCTGGCGCGCAGAGCAGCGGCTGCCACTGGCTGTGGAGAGCGAGAGGAAAGCCGCGCAGCCAGTATATAGGACACGCGCCGAGCCGCGCCGAGCCGCCGGCCGCGCGCTCTTCCCGACGCACTCCGCGCGCCTAAAACCACCATCAAGCGTCCCGCGACACTTGCCAACAGGTGTCTCCTCAGCTTCTAGCAGTGGCTCAGCCCGATACTTTGACACCCGGTGCGGGGTTTTAAATCGTCAACTCTCCTCCTCCTTTCTACACGGTTCCAAGTCCCATAAGTTCTACAAACATTTGAACATTTCAACGTATGCGGTATGGAGGGGGACTTGGTTAGTACGCCACTCTCCCGGCCGTTATCTCAGTCTTCGTGACCAGAGCCGCTACTTCTCAGTCAAGTTGCTCCTCAGTTGTCCTCACAAGGGCTGAGTGCATCCCGCTTGCCAAAATGTTGAAATGTTCAAATGTTATAGAATCGTTCCTTCTCACGATAATTGAAATGACATAGTAGATAAAATCTGAAGTTCAACGAGGCTTTTTGCGGATGAAAGAGTAATTTATCGAGAAGTCGCAATACTCGGAAAGTGGGATGAAATTCAGGAAGATCTGCAGCGTATCGAAGAATGGTACGGGGAATGACAACTGAGTGCCAACATAAATGTAGAGTGTTGCGTTACATAGAAAGAAATTTCAAATTTTCAAATGTTTGTATAGTCTATGGGACTTAACTACGGGGTCATCAGTCCCTAAACTTACAAACTACTGATGAACTACTTACGAACTAGGACGGCACAAATATCCAT
Organism: Locusta migratoria; assembly: GCA_026315105.1. NCBI lineage: Eukaryota > Metazoa > Arthropoda > Insecta > Orthoptera > Acrididae > Locusta > Locusta migratoria. The sequence goes on along the minus strand of CM048749.1, from coordinate 275,480,836 downwards.
GCCCGAGGGGGGATTCGAATCCCCGACCGTAGTGGTTGTGGAGACCGTGACTGGAGCGCCTTAGTCCCCTCGGCCCCCGCTTGCCAACAGCACTCGGCAGACCCGGACGATAACCCATCCAAGTGCTAGTCAAGTCCGACACTGCTTACCTTCCATAATCTAACGGGAACCGGTGTAATCCACTGTGATATGGCCGTTGGCACTTTCCCTTCATGCGCAACTTAATGTTCACGATGTCTTTTGTCACGCTTAACGATTAACTTCTTATTAACGCAGCACAAAGACATCTACATGGGATACTCTGCAAATCACATTTAAGTGCCTGGCAGAGGGTTCATCGAACCACGGTTATACTATTTTATCTCCCATTCCATTCTAGAATTGCGCGCGGGAAGAATGAACACCTAAATTTCTCCGTTCGGGGTCTGATTTCTCGTATTTTATTTTGATGGTCATTTCTACCTATGTAACTGGGAGCCAACAATATATTTTCGCATTCGGAGGAGAATGTTGGCGAATGTAGTTTCGTAAGTAGCCCACGCCGCAGCGATAAGCGCCGTTGTTGTAATGATTGCCACCCAGATCCTGTATCATTTCCGTAACTCTATCTCCCTTGTATCGTGACAATAGGAAAAGAGTTGCCCTTCTTTCGACTCTTTCGATGTCTTCCATGAAACCCACCTGATAAGGATCCCACGCCGGCCGCGGTGGCCGCGGGGACTGAGGCGCTTCAGTCACGGTCTGCACAGCCACTACGGTCGGGGGTTCGAATCCCCCCTCGGGCATGGATATTTGTGCTGTCCTTAGTCTTAGTTAGTTCATAAGTAGTGTGTAAGTTTAGGGACTGATGACCCCGTAATTAAGTCCCATAGACTATACAAACATTTGAACATTTGATTTGAAGGATCCCACACTGGGCTGCAATATTCCATAAAAGGACGGACAAGCGTAGTGTATGCAGTTTCTTTAGTAGTTCTGTTGCATCTTTTAAGGGTTCTGCCAATAAAACGCAGTCTCTGGTTCGCTTTTCCCACGACATTATCTACGTGTTCTTTCCCATTTAAGTCAGAAGTAATTGCAATTCCTAGGTATTTTGTGGAGTTTACGGCCTTCACATTTTATTGATTTATCATGTAAACAAAGTTTAACGGATTTCTTTTCGTACTCATGTCGACGGCTTCACACTTCTCATTATTTAGAGTCAACTGGCAATTCTTACACCATACAGATATCTTCTTCAAATCGTTCTGCAGTTGGTTTCGATCTTCATATGATTTTACTAGACGGTAAATGACGGCGTCATCTGTAAACAACCTAAGACAGCTACTTAGATTTTCTCCTAAATCGTTTTTGTAAATAAGTAACAGCAGAGGACCAATAAAACGACCCTGTGGAACGCCCGAAATCATCTCTGTTTTAGTCGATGTCTTACCATCGATTTCTACGAACTGTGTCCTCTCTGAGAGGAAATCCCGTATCCAGTCGCAAATTTGAGGCGATATACCGTAACCACGCAATTTGATTAAAAGCCGTTTGTGAGGTACGGTGTCAGAAGCCTTCTGGAAATCAAGGAATACGGAATCAATTTGCGAACCCTTGTCGATAGCACACATCACTTTCCTCCCATTCTACAATGCCTCCTCAGACACATCACAACGTGAAATAATTTTTTGGGGCAAGTGGCAAGTCAGGTAGCAGTTAGAGAAGAAGGCAAATTCAGCTCATGGTTCAGAGTATTTTCAGGGGTAAGACAAGGCTGTAACCTGTCACCACTGTTGGTCATACTAATCTTGGATCATATGTTGAAAACAGTAGACTGGCAGGGCGGGATTAAAATAGGTGAAAACAAAATAAGCAGTCTCGTGTATGTACATGACTTACAAGGAAAGTACATGGGCTCGAACAAACATATCTGTATGAATGTTTGGTTACAGGATCTCTATGTACACCTCAGTGTGCTGGTGGGCGTCGTTTTTCTACAAAGCTCTTCAACTATGCTCTAGATAGCACTGTAGATGTAATTGTAGACGCCATACGTAATTCAGATATCTTAACTATAACTTATGTAATAATCATCGTACATGTTCTCTAGCGAATTGTCTTCAAAAGCCGTGATGATAGCTGCAACTTGAACCCTCTTCCCGAAAGAATGTAGGTAGTCACTGCCACTGCTTCCATCGCCTCTTCCCGCACTTACCGTGGCACTACCGCTAGCAATGAGTTGTTCGTCATTATCATCCCTACTATCATCATTATGTGTTAGTGTTACAACAGTATCTAACTAACGCTCATATTTCTGTGCCATAACAGATGCGAGAAAGCATGCGAATGATTCATCTTCTACACGAATACCATCTTCACGAAGAAGGGTTCTTCGTAACTTCATCTCAACTAATCGCAATACATTAGCAGGAGTGATTAGCAATCGCCGCCCCATCTGACGCTTCACCACACAAATAACATCACAAAACGCAACTTCGGAGGCACACTGCACCGTCCCTACTGGCGAACCGACAGGTCAAAGTGCAATGTGGTAAGGCACACGCAGAGACCTCTAACGGACGACTGCAAAGTTTTGCAGATGCGGGAGTATCACTAGTACAATAACAGATCTTTACATTATCTGTCGTACGATTTTGGTGTATATGTGTTTGTTCGAGCCCAAGTACTTTCCTTGTTAGTGATAATGCCCGATTCAATTGAAAGGTTGCAAGCTAATATTTCAGAGCTCGATCAGAGGTGCAAGGATTATGATATGATCAGCATCTCCAAAACCATAGTAATGTCTGTGGGAAAGCGATTTAAACAGATTGAGTGCCAAATAGGAGGAATAACGTTAGAACAGGTAGACAGTTATAAGTACCTGGGGTATATTTTCTCATAGGACGGCAACACAGTCAAAGAACTGGAATCGAGGTGCAGTAAAGCTAATGCAGTAAGTGCTCAGCTAAGATCTACTCTCTTCTGCAAGAAGGAAGTCAGTACCAAGACTAAGTTAGCAGTGCACCGCTCTATCTTTCGACCAACTTTGTTGTATGGGAGTGAAAAATGGGTGGGTACAGGTTACCTTATTCACAAGGTAGAGGTAACAGATATGAAAGTAGCAAGAATAATTGCAGGTACTAATAGATGGGAACAATGGCAGGAGGGTGTCCATAATGAGGAAATCAAAGAAAAACTGGGAATAAACACCATAGATGAAGCAGTTAGAGCAAACAGACTGAGATGGTAGGGTCATGTTACACGCATGGGAAAAACAAGGTTACCTAAGAGACTCATGAGTTCGGCAGTGGAAGTTAAGAGGAGTCGCGGTACACCAAGAAAAAAATACTTAGATTCGGTGCAAAATGGTTTTGGGGTAAAAGACATAATATCAGACGAGGCATCAATGTTAGCATTGAATAGGAGATAATGGAGGAATTTTATTAGAGGTACTTTGCTCCAGACTGAACGCAGGAGGGAAAATAAGTCTCTAATGATGATGATAATGATGATGATGAGTGATTCTCAGATGGTTCAGTAAGGAGGGTTTAATATTTAAATCTTATAAATTGTGTCAATGATTGGAAACAATTAATGAAAACAGTTTTTACTAAATGAAATAGCTGGAATCAGTGAATCATTAACGGAATGTGTGGTTAAATCCACCTTATGCAAGACTCCTTATTTTGTTTTAACACCCAAACGTGTTTCGGCACTTATTGTACAATCTTCCGTGGCTTTCTGGCTTTTATTTTGTAGAATAACGTGTTACAGATTTTTGGTTATGAAGTGATTTACGAGTTGTTTGATTTGATAATTTTGTTTGACGTTAGGTCTAATTTATTTACGTTACTTACATTATGTCATTCGCAGGATTTGTATCTGCTTTGATTGAGGAATGACAAGTTTTCACAGCATGTCATCTGCAAACAACAAGACGTTTTTATTTCGAAAACTAATTGTTTTATTGTACTTTCGCCTGGAAGTTATGTTGAATCATCGTTATACTGTGGCTGTTTAGTGCGTCACTTACATTCGAGTTGTGGTGTTGCTGCTTGATTATTTGTGATCTGATCTTATGTTCTATTATGTTAAGTGCGCTTTTTGTTGTGAAATGGCACTATTTATGTTGCCATTTGTTTTGTTGTGGTAGCTGTGTCGTGTTCATTTGTTTGTGTGGTGTGTCTGCGATGTGGCGCGCGTCTTTAGAATGGTTTTGATACTGGCGGTGTTTTATGTGTGTTTGTGTGTGTGTTTAAAACAGAGTGGGGGAGAGAGGGAGAATTTGTAGGTCAGGAAATGACGTACAAATTCTCAGTACCAGCGAAAGCTTATTCCAAAAACTAATAATGGAATAAAATTGTCACATCCAGAAAGCAATATTAACAAAAGTTATCTAGCATATTAACTTTCTCGTCACTTAATCTATTTCTTTAAGCACTGCGTAATTCACTTAGATCCCACATTCCATTACCCTTGCTCATGTTAATGTTTATCTTAAGTGCTCTTTTCAAAACAATGACAACTCCATTCAATTGCTCTACCAGGTCCTTTGTTGTCTCTGACGATAGTTATAAATAGTTTGAGAGGAATAAAATTCAAATCTCTAGGGGAGGTGATCCAAAAAAATGTTTAA